>JBBPBQ010000002.1:39970854-40017566 GCA_037974755.1 Cicer yamashitae
TTGTTTGTGTGTGATCCTATAAATTCAATACTAAACCAATAATAGATTAATCAAATTAATAGATTAATCAAGTTAGACATTTAGTAACACTTCTCAATGTCTGGATAGTATGAAGTACTTATTTTACTTTCAAAAATCACAAGAAGAATAGTATAATATTTTCTTCCATTGTTACAACTATGGTTTACTTTAGAGCATGATATTATTGTAAACTCTGATAAGTTAATATATATGATTCAAAAAACTCATTTATTTTTTCATTTAGTTTCTTACTAGGGGTTTTATTTTATCATAGAGCTCAAATTCATTATTGGGAATTGACGGATTCCATCATGATTAATCATTTATTATACAAGTATTTAATTATACTCAATATCTTTTCGACTAACACCTTGAGGTATTAGGTGTCTGGAATTAAAAATCGATAAATAACTTGTTAATTACTATTATAATCATATCAAAGAAAATTATTATATTTCTTCTTAAGATTTTTCTATTGACAAATTAAGGTAATATTAACCATTAAAAATCTCAATTTAGTTAGTTCAATGATCATATCACCACGAATGCATCATTGATATTTGTAATTTAATAAATGAGATATATTAATCTTTATTCAATAAAGATCGTTAAATATATATTGATATATTCGAATTATTGACGTCGTACTCACAATAATCTTACGATTAATTATTAATTTAAATTAAAATAATAAAAGACTTGTTTCCCGTTGTTATAATCTCTATCACAATAACAAGTGTTTAATTATAATCAAGAATTATTCAAATAACTATTTAACTAAACAGTAAATATGATAATAAATTTGTTACTTTACTAAATTTAAAATTGGTTACACGATTGATTGAGTCTTGGGTATATCTAATTATTCCTAACAACTTATTCTGATGATTGTGAGCTCAATTTGGCAGAGTTAAAAGGACTACCCCTTAGACGTGCCAAGAAATAATTCCAATTAGGAGAAAAGAAATTAAGTCATGTGAATACAAAAGCATATAGTTCCAACATAACTAAAGCGGACAAAATCTTGACATTTTACTTAAAGATAGACAGTTAAAAATGTCAAAGGATCACAAATTAGCAAAGGAAGGTTAAAGTTTACTGAGAAACCCAAGCTTGACATGAAAGTCGACACTGATCCCTTTGAAAAAGGAATAGCTAAATTAGCTGTGAACATGGGAATGAAAAGGCATGCAGCTGTAGAGCCAATGGTAGGTTGTAAATAGACTAGGTTGTACAACACTCATACTCAACCTAACTTTTTTCAAACAAACAATGCCAACACTTTTTAAACCTTATTTTGTAAAAAAAATGTTAGACTACGTGAAAAAGCCTTTTAAATTTATTGGATAATCATTTTTAAATAAATATAAGCAAAATTACAACTATTATTAAATTAAATTATCATATGAAATGATCAAATGATTCAGTACTCGTTATAAAATAGAGGGAGTATAACTTCATTAATTGTTTATTGTTTGATTTTGAAAATCGAATGTTCATCTTTAATCTTTGTATTTTAGTTTTTTGTTTTGAATAAATAAAACTTGAATGAGTATTAATTCTTTTAATTAAATTTTTATTTTTTGTTGCTTAAATGAGAAATATGCTACTATAAATAATATTATGAAATTAAATTATCTTAATTATATTTAAACATAATATTGAAAATAAATACTAATTTTGTTGAAGAACAATTAATTATTAATTAGAATTAAATATATTTTTATTCTCTATAAAATTTCAAATATTTATTTTTTATAGGGACTATAATTGAAAGGTTGAAATTTTATAAGGAGTAAAAATATATTTAATTCTACTAATTATATATTGAGTTGTTTTTACACAAGATATTGATTTTGTTAAATATTTAAATATTTTACAATTAAAAAATGCAAAAATGTAGGGAGTTGCTGGTGCCTGATGCAGAAGGTGTTCCTTATATTATTTGCAACTTTGAATAGAAAACCCAATTAATATTAAATTATACCAACTACCCACTAGCTTATTGGATCTCACACTCTATTATTGTTTGTGCTATTATAATAATAGATAATTTTCTTGCACTTTGGTACAAAAAGTTTTACACATTTAACAAATGATAGATCAATTATATGAGTGACTTTATAAATAGTTATAGAATAAAATTAAACATTATTAATGAACTAACAATTGTAATAGATTGACAATGTAAAAATTCTTTATGCTAACAGTGTTTGTAAATTAAATTTTAATAGATGTATCCGGTGTTTTTATTTTTTTATGAATTTAATTTATATATATATCGTAAGTGTAAAAACTTTTTACAGTATCAATTACTCACAATGTTAGATCATAAATAATGTTTGACTTTTGTCATAAGTACTTATAAAATTACTCACATGATTGGTTATGATTTGTCGACTGTGTTAAGTTTGTTACACTAAAAACAATGCGTGAAAATTAAACTCTAAAATTAATATGTTGCGTCCAATAAAAACTCAACATATTATAAAAATTGTAATAGGTTGACAATGTAAAAACTCTTTATGTTGATGTATCCGGTGTTTCTATTTTTTTATGAATTTAATTTATATATATCGTAAATAAAGAGAGTTTTTACACTATCAATCATTCACAATCGTTAGATCATAAATAATATTTGACTTTTGTCATAAATACTTACAAAGTTACTCACATGATTAGTTATAATTCATCGATTGTGTAAATTTTTTACACTAAAAATAGTACGTGAAAATTAAACTCTAAAATCAATACATTGCGTCCAATAAAAACTCAACATATTATTATTATTTAATTTTTCCTCAAACGAATTAGTATTTATTTTTAAATAAAATTTAGATAATTTAATTTCATAATATTATTTATAGTTGAATATTTATCATTTTAGCACAACAGAATTGAAAGTTTAATTAAAAAAATAATACTCATTCAATTATTATTTACTCAAAACTAAAAACGTACTAAATTACAATGATTAGTGATGAACATTCGATTTTTTATACAAATTAAGTATGAAAAATTAAAGTTAAACACCCTCAATGAGAAAGCCATTTGTGGATGACATCATTTCAGATGATAATTTAATTTAATAATAATAGTAATTTATTTATATTTATTTAAAGAAAAAAGATTATATAGTGTAAATTAATTTAATACTGGCAATAAATTATTGTATAATTATACCACCTAATTGTAACGTATATCAATAATTAACATACAATCAATGATTTATATTAAGTGATCGTATAAAATTTATACCATTAATGGATACCTATTAAACCTTTGATTTTATAAAATATTTTATTACTATGATTTTATTAAATATTAAATATTTTACAATTAAAATATACCAATATAGTGAGTAATTGGTGCCAGGTGCCGGAGACGATGTTCCTTATATTATTTGCAACTTTTAATAGAAAACCTACTTCATATTAATATATCAACGACCCTCTAGATTATTGGATCTCACACTCCATTATTGCTCTGTGCTACTAAAAAAATATATCACATGTTTCTATTTAATATAATAGAAATACATTTTAATATTTATTATTACTTCTATTAACTAACAAAATTTTCAACATATCTGATATGTCTTGTCAATAATTTTTTTGGTACTAAGAGATGTTAACTGGACAAAGAAAAACAATTATTAAATAAAATGATATATTAATGATTATTTTATAAGTATTTTTTTAAGAGATTTCACATCTATATCTTTTAGGAATGAAAATAAATTAAGTTAAGCGACGTGAACCTATTCTCTAACTTAGGTCATACTCAAACTAAATTATTTTTTTAAAATTGATAATGTAAAATACTATTTTAAAATTTATTTTTTTAAAAAAATTGAACTATATATACAATTAAAAATACATTTTAAACCTATCAGATCAATTTATTTACGTAAATATAAATAAATTTCTTTGAATATTATATTTAATTACATATTTTGTTTAAATTATTCATTTGTTAATATTTTTTATAATTTAAACGTATTAGTCTGAATTAATTTTTTACATACATATTTAAATTTATTATTATGCATAATATTTTGATATCGTTAGGTTGATAATGTTTTTAGAAATTTTTGTCAAAATAGGATGTATTCTACTATTAAAAAAAACTAAAATGTATTATTTTAATTTTTTTTGTCTTAATAACATATTAATTTGATAATTTATTTAAAAATAAATTAAATTATTTATTTAAAGAAGTTAATAAAAATTAGACCTTTACTTTAGAAAGTCTAACATGACTTGCTTATTTTTAACCTAATATATCTCATGGAGTTAGAAGATCAACTTTTATTGTTGAGATATCAATTTATGGAGAAAGATGTGTTATCATTTATCTACTTTTTACAATGAATTGTAGAAACATCTCATAAAAACAAAAAGAATTCTTGCTTGTATGCTCTGTGGCTGATTTTCCACTACTATGTTTACTGTATTAAACAATAGTTAGTTAGTTGATATAATTAATTAACTATATCACTAAGTAACTTGTTTAATATACTGTGTGTAGGTGGCTTCTATTTGACAACAATATTGTTGGTTTGCTTGCTGTATACGCATGTGTGCCGATTTGAAGTATTTTGGAGCTCTTAATAAGCTCATGTTACTGCTTCCTAAGGATTTGGTTTGATTGTATTTTACTTTTAGTTATTAAAAATTATTTTATAAATAAATTTTAGAAAATTGAGTAAAATGTGGATATTGTTTGTTTCGTTTTGATACTTGGTTCCATCTATACTATTCTATGATGTATGGCTTGAATCAGTCTTTCGACTCTCTTTCATAAATTTTGTTGAAAATTTTATAAATAGTTAAAATGATAAAATTATATTTTTATGTTAATTGGAGGTGACAAGTTTAAATGTAGAGATACATAATAGAATCCTCAAAATTCAGGCCATTAGTTCAATTTAATGTCTCAAATTTTAATCCAACGTGTTAAGCTAAATGTGGTCAATTGTTTTGAAATGTGAAGATATTTTGTTTTTTGAAACAAATTACTACATGACAAAATAATTATGTTAGAAAAATAATAATTTCTTTTATAACCACAGAAGAATTAGTTGTTAAATTATAATTTTTAATTTCTAATAATTTTAGAAAATATTTCTTAGCGCGTCAAGTTAAATAATTTCAATTAAGAATTCATGAAAATAAAATAATAAAATTGACGAGGATTAATTTTTATTTCGTAGGATAATCCACATCTATTAAAAATAAAAATCATAGTAGTAAGTGAAAAGATCAAATAATTAAAAGACTGTGACAGTTAAAAAGTACTCTGAAAACTATAATCTCATTATATTATTCCTCATAACGTTATGAAACAAGCAACACAACAACAAGATTTTTCTTGAATTTGTTTCAACTCTAAAGTACCTAATTGTTGATGTAAAAATGAAGATAAATGCTAAAGTGTGTGAATGAGATTATTCGCATAAACTGCACGTACACTTTGAATTGCGGCGATGATTCCATTTTTCTCACTTGTAACTTTAATTTGTTGCAATGTAACATTTATTTTAATGATAAATATTCAATTTATTGCATAAAAATATAATTAAAATAATTTTGAAAGGAAATTTAGAAACTAATTTAAAAGCACATTTTAGTGTTTCTTTAGAAAATGATTGTAACACTTAATCTCTTTCCTTAAAAAAATGATTTTGTTGTAAGGACTTAGTTATTTTTTCTTCACTAATTTTTTTTTTAATTATTGTAAAAGATCTAGTTCTTTCTTTTTAATTATTGTCATGGACTATATTTATTAAGAGACTAAATTGTTTTGATTAATTTTTTTTATGAATTAAGTTGTCTATATTTTTTCCAATGAAATAATTTTTTTTAAAGACTAAAATGTGTCTTCATTCATTAGTATATTAGTATTTAGTATATACATAATTAGTTTTGTTGTATTCAATTTCAAATATAGTACTTCGTAGATATTTTTCTTTTGCAGGATAACTAAACTTACTTCAATTTTTGTAGCGAGTAAATTTATTTTTTTCTAGAGTAAAATAATTTTACTTTTTAGTTTAACAAAACCAATAAATGGCAGAGATGCTAACACTATCTTGTATATTCGTGCAATTCCCTATGATGGCATGTCGTGTCATATAGCATTGTTCATTAATTAAAATGCTAATACAACTTTTAAATGGAGATGAGGTAGGATTTAAATTTTTTATTCGTACATTAATTAACAGTGTGTTTAATCAACTTAAATGATTTGTACAAAAAATCAAGTAATTTATGTTTTTGATTCTTGTAGTATGTTCACATTTTTATTTAATCCCTTGAAAAAAACATTACAATTTAATTCTTATAATTCAATATTCTTATTATTTTAGTTTATAATGTCACGTGAGGTTTTGATGCCACGTAGTGTTGGTGTAAGTCTCAGCATCAATCTATTTTATATAGATTATTATGTGTCATAGATTAATCATATAATATAACATAGTCCTTAAAATAAATAATTTATTTAATACTACATCAAATGTGATTTGATCGTGAGATCTTATTAAACATTAAAAACTCTATTCTTGAATTATCTATAGTTAAAATATTATTGTTAATTAGGACGACAATAATACATCGAGATTATTATGTGAGTAGATTGGTTATCACATATCACAGATTATGAATTTGAAATGTCAAGTTGTCACATAGGTATAAATATTATGAGTAATATTTATATTGAATCTATGAGAATGCTACATAATTGTTGTATAAGTGTCATTTACGATTCTCATACAACCATGTCATTTACGATTCTTATGCGACCATAAGGAGTTGTGCTTCGACTTAAAGTTACTACAATTCCTATATGAGAAGTTATAGGTTTTAAGACCATCAAACATTTTTTGTAACAAGACAATCATAAAGAGAGTTATTGGGTCTGCAATAAACCATGAGGAGGGGTGTGAGTGATGTATATAGGATTTGTCCCTCCTACACAAAGGAGTATATGCCTTGGGCATATTGACAGAGTGAGACCGTGAAAATGGATAATTATGCTAGAATTGACCAATATGTGACATTCGATCCATTGATATTTACACGTCTACTTTGGATCGATAAATAATAATTGTACTTTGTAGGTGTGACACACATTGTTGATTTGCGTTCAATTAGATATTGAGACGAGACAATTACTGCACAATAAATAGTGGTCGATGCAAAGTTTAAATCATATAACCAATTTTCTCATGCTTTGTATAAAAATGATGCATATTTATAATATTTTATATTACATAAATTGTATATTATATTTAATATTATTATCATTTTAGTGATAATCTATAAGGGTCGCACGCATAAATTACCGAAAACAAAACAATGATTAAATTAAATAAGATTTAACATAATAACATATTTAATTAAGTATGATTTGATTAAATAAATTAGGGTCGACATTTAATTTAATTAAATATAATTTATTTTAATTAATATTTTATATTTAATTAAAACAGTTTAATTAAATAAAATAACTCTTTCTTAAATATGGGTTATGTACAACCCTTCATAAACTAGTAATCATGTTCCATATGAGTATATAGAAGATTCCATACGAGATATGGAATGAGTTGAAAGGCAAAAACAACGTCTACAAGAAAATTGACTTCTAGTGACATGCAAAGTTTGTCATTAAAAGTCAAAAACTGTAGGTAAAAGTCAATAATACTTTGAGTGACACTTGGATTCACGGTTAACTTTGGGAGTCTTGCTATACTTTGAGGACTGTCACTACATGTTTCTGATTTCTACCTACAATAATGGTTGTCACTAAAAACTATATAAATATAAATATAAATATAAATAAAGAATTTATCTATTTCTACAGTATTGTCTGTCACTAAACACTAGATAAATAAATAAAAAATTAATCTATTCCTACGGTATTGTCTATCACTAAAAACTAGATAAATATAAATAAAAAATTGATCTATTCCTACGGTATTGTTTGTCACTAAAAACTAGATAAATATAAATAAAAAAACTGATCTATTCCTTCGGTATTGTCTGTCACTAATACTTATTAATATCAGTAAATTAAATTTAAATTTTTAATTTATTTTTATTAATTAATGCCATTGAAACATACAATAAAATATAATTTAATTTTACTAATTCTATTAAAACATAGAATAAATAGTTATTTTGCTTTAAAAGATTCAATAAACTTTCAATAGAAGCCAAAATGAGTTTCTTAACATTTATTGTGATATACTACAAATTGATTTCATAAAGAACAATAATCATCTTCCTAAACAAAATTTTTGATAAATACTACAAGTGGTTGGTGGATCAATTTCCACAACTGCAGTAGTATTGGGAGCTCGTTAATTGCACATAGTTAACTTTGCTACAAAAGGCTGATGGATCAATTTCCTCAGCTGCAGTAGTAATAAGCTTGCCTTTAAGCTTCTCATTGTTTTTCTGAAGTTCTATTGAAGACCCTAAAAACGAGAAGAAAAAATCCATTATGATTAGCTTTCTGCAATGAAGTTTTCTCCATACTTTTTTGGTGCATATAATAGTAAAAGAGATGCAGAGCTCAGAATCTCAAAAAGTCATTTCATTTTAAAATTCTATCCTTGTATTTTACAAGACACCTATGCTTCAAAAATGACTACTACAGCTAAAGTTCTAATAAGTGTGATTAGCAAAAGATTATTATTATTATTATTATTATTATTATTATTATTATTATTATTATTATTATTATTATTATTATTATTATTATTATTATTATTAAATAGAAGCGGAAAAAAACAATGAAAGTAGAAAGAAAAAAAGAAAAGAACCTTTGTGTTGTTGTTGTCCCTTCTTATGCAAACGAAGGGATGCCTTAAAAAAAGATCAAACTTATCAGAACTACTTTTATAAGGACATTTTAAATGATGTGAAATTTCATGCAAAAATATTAAAAATCGAATAAAACTACTTTTAATTGATTTATTATTTTTTTAAATTGAATCAAACGGTCTGTCACATTCCAAAGCCAGCTCATTTTTTCTTTTAATTGATTAGTTTGACAATTAACAGTCGCCTGAAAGTGCCGACAGAACCTTTTGACAATAACAGTCGCCTGAAAGTGCCGACACAACCTTTTGACACTTTCTTTTGTTGTTGACTAAACCTTTTCTAGCTTTTTTTATTGTTCTACCACCAAAAAAAAAAAATAAAGTCCTAAACTACCACTAATTCCTATCATTCTTACATTATAATATTTTATTATTTACTTTTTATTTTTTCACTTCTATTCTCTTTCTTTTATTTTTTTTCATTCTTTTATTTCCTTTTGTTCTCTTTTTGCTTTTTATTCTCTCTTTAAAATGTCACTTGATTGAATGATACTTTACCAACACTAATGCTTTATTATGATGTCCAACATACAAGAATAATTGATGCAATAAAGATAAAAACTTGTGTGCCTCATGCATAGGAATAGGTGAATGAGTGTGTAGTATTAATGTACTCGATGCATAGGGACTAGCTTTTTGTTGTGGTTGGAATACTTTAGTTGGGATGACTTTAATTAAACCCAACTTTTCTCTTTTCTCTGCCATAATGTCATGTGATTGATTTTCTTTTGAGGTGCAAGTGATGGGTCTGCATGTGAGGTGTAGCTATGCCTATCTGTCACCCATGTGCTTTTTCTTATGTCTTTGTACTATATTACTGTTATTTTGCAACTTGCCTAATATGAATTCATTTTTTTGTTACTATATTGGACGTTAGGTGTAATTCTTTATTTGTAGTGTTTGTTGTCACAAGGAGAATAAATTAGACTTGTAATTGAATCTTTAAAATGTCACTTGATTGAGTGATGCTTTACCAACACTAATGCTTTATTATGATGTCCAACATACAAGAATAATTGATGCATTAAAGAAAAAAAATAAAAACTTGTGTGCCTCATGCATAGGAATAGGTGAATGATTGTGTAACATTAATGTACTCGGTCCAGAGGGACTATCTTTTTGTTGTGGTTGGAATACTTTAGTTGGGATTGTAACACTCCAAAATTTATAATAAACTATTTTATTAATTAAATAGGATTTTAGATAATTAATTTGGTGTTAAAATTATTTTAGAATATATTTGACCAAATATGTTATATGAATAATAAATGTTATATTTTATTATTTTATATATATTTCTAAAAATAATAGTATATTAGTGTAAATATTTTAAAGAATAAGATTTAGGAGATTTTACGTGTATATGTGAGTTGGTAATTATTATGATATTTTCTTGTGTTTGACTAATATTAAATGTATGTGCACTTAATTATATTTAATTATTTTTATATATATCTTATTTTAATTATTTATTTTATGAATAATTATCTTGGGATAGTAGTAATATTGTGTTTTATTTTCTTAATTTTTATATAGTTGTTATGGTATGATTATTTTATACGTATTTATTGAGATTTAGTAATTAATATAAATTGTGGACGTTATATTTATTTATTTTATCATTTTGACTATTATGTAAAGATGATAATATTTTTACGTGATTATTTGAAAAATATTATAATAATTATAGTTATCATTTCAAATATGAAAGTTTTGATTATTAAATTATTTTAAAAGATTAATTTCTTTAATTATTTTATTATATAAAATATTAGTAATGTTTTATTAATGAGATTGTCCTTATAAAATTGAAATATTAAAAAGATTAGTTTTGATAATTATTGGTTTATTTAAAAATAAATAAATAAATAAATAAATATACTTCATAAGTTAGGTCCATACCTAAGTGTAAAACATAATTATGTATTGATAAACAAAAAAATAATAATAATAATTGAAAAGAAAAGGAAAGGAATACGAGAAAGAGGGGCGGCTGGGTAGAAGGGAAGGTGTTACGGCTATAGTACTCAAATTGAGAGAAAGGAAGAAAATTGCACCGACGATCGATAATTGTCCCGAAAAATTTTCTCCGTTTTTGTTCAAATTTCAATATGTTATTTAACTTATTGAGTTAGTCAATTAAACACAATTTTCCAGATTTTTAACAACCCCAATTTCTATCTAAAATACCCGACTTCTCCGTTTGTAGAATTTGTTATTTTGCACCGTTCTTCTTCACCGTAAGTCCGATTTGAGTGAAACCAACGCCAAAACGATCGTGTGAAAAGTGGTTATATTATCCACTGATTGGTTTTCTGATTTATGGTAAGATTCCTTGACCTAATTTCGAAATTAATTTTAGAGTGCCTCCTTATAATTTATTTTTAACGGTTACCCATAAATTTTCGAGTTAGATCGATTGAAGGACAAAGAGTCAATGAACAAAGGCTATTCACTCGTGGAATCGTATTTGTGTGTGAAAGCGTCAAAATAAGGTAAGGGGTGAGAGAGCGTTTGAATTCATGAGTATAATATATTGTGAGATGAACGGGAAAACCGTATTTCCCAACGATTCATCTGGAGCTTGCTACGTACGGCAGTAGCCCTTTGAGTGATAAATTAATTAATGCAAAAATATGGAACTTGTGAGATTAAAATATAGAATAGAAATATTTGTAAGGTGTTGATTGATTTAATTTCTATAAATGTGTGGTATTTGATATTATTGTGATATTGGGTGTCGAATTAATTTTATATATATGTTTGATTAGATGAGTTTATGTGATCTGATAATAAAAGATGGATGTGTTGTGATAATTTTATGTGATGATGACTATGTATGAATAGTAATTGTGATTTTATAAATTTGTGATAAGTTTGTGTGATGAGGTACGATTGATGATAGTGATGCTCTAAATTTGTGATGAGTTATGTAATGATGATGATGTGTGATTTATAATAGTGATGTTATGAATTTGTGATGAAAATATTGAAGTAACACCTGATGAAATAATTGTGATTCCAATTTGTGTTTGAGATGACGGTCTTAATGGAGTATCATAGGCCAACGAGGGGAGAAAATAAATATTGTGAATTTGTGAAGTGGAGATTATTTTGTCATCATATAGGTAGGGCCTGACAAGCCTAGTGATTCCGGGTAAGTACAACTGAATTGAGCTTGATCGTGGCGGTCTGCTGTTGAGCCTTAAGGCAAGATTGTTAGACCTTGGAGGTATTCGGGTGGGGAATTTCTATGTGACTTGGTGTTAGCACTCCAAATGTCGGGAGCTACCATGCAACACACGTTTACCTCGACTGTCGCGTATATGTGTCTCGGGTTGAGTTGAGGGGATCTATGAGGACCTGGCCAATTTGAATTGTCCGTCCACCGGGATGGTGGCATAGTATCATGGCCTCCTAACCAAGTACTTCTGAGTTAGAATGGTACCACATTGTGAAGTATAGTCTAAGCTCATGCATACCATTGCATTTTTGTGTGATTGTTTATTGTGATTAATATGTATTGTGTGCGATGATGATTTCTTAGATGATTTGATGTTATTGTGAAATGTATTGATTTTCCTTGGTTTTGACTTTATAATGTTATGTCTTTCCTTGAAGAATGTTTGTCTAATGATACGGTTTATTTATGATTAATTGCGTGTTCTCCTTACTTATATTATACTATTAACATGATTTCAAAACTCACCTCCTTCGTTGTTTGTGTTTGACTGGCTTGGCCCTGCGTTTGCGAAATCGCAGTTGTTACAGGTTAATGAATCTTGAAGTTCAAGTTGGGAGGAACCCCGCTCTGATAGGCGATACCGGGAATAAGGGTTGTAATTTGCATTTTACTTATTTAATTTGAAACGACTTTTTGTATAAAAACCATATAAGTACTAGTAAGTTTTTAGAATTAAATCAAGTAATTATACTTAAATCAAATTTTATGGAGATTGCACTATTTTATAGGAGTAAAAAGTTTAAAGTGTTGCTTTTAAATTTTTGAGAAACGTGATATTTTAAATTAATTATCAAAGTTTTTATTCCCTTGAAAACGTATTTGTTTTACCTTCTGCGAATTAAAGTTAAAAATTCTATTATAAATTATTATATATTATTTTGGGGTTTAGGGTGTCACAGAGATGACTTTAATTAAACTCAACTTATTTGTTTTACCCATGTGCTTTTTCTTATGTCTTTGTACTATATTACTATTATTTTGTAACTTGCCTAATATGGATTCATTTTTGTTACAATATTGGACATTAGGTGTAATTCTTTATTTGTAGTGTTTATTGTCACAAGGAGAATAAATTAGACTTATGATTGAATCTTTAAACTCTCACTTGATTGAATGATGCTTTACCAACACTAATGCTTTATTATGATGTCCAACATACAAGAATAATTGATGCAATAAAGAAAAAGATTAAAACTTGTGTGCCTCATGCATAGGAATAAGTAAATGAGTGTGTAACATTAATGTACTCGGTGCATAGGGACTAGCTTTTTGTTGTGGTTTGAATACTTTAGTTGGAATGACTTTAATAAAACCCAACTTTTCTCTTTTCTCTGCCATGATGCCATGTGATTTATTTTCTTTTGAGGTGCAAGTGATGGGTCTGCAAGTGGGGTGTAGCTATGCCTATATGTCACCCATGTGCTCTTTCTTATTCTTTGTGCTATATTACTATTATTGTGCAACTTGCCTAATATGGATTCACTTTTTTGTTACAATATTGGACGTTAGGTGTAATTCTTTACTTGTGGTGTTTATTGTCACAAGGAGAATAAATTAGACTTATAATTGAATTTTTAACTGAATTAAATTTCATAAATACTTAATATCAAGAAAAAAATTTATAGTTAAACTAGACGTTACTAAATCATGAATCCTGCATGGTGTAGAGTATAATTCAAACTAATTAAGCTTACAATTATCTTGGTCTGAAACATTATTGGGTGACCAAATGAACAATATAACAAAGATATTGTGATTTGACTACAATGGCTAATACATGAATAATACATATTAAGAATAAAAGATCATGTATAATTGGATCCATATACTCTTAACTAGAATTAAAAATAAGGATCCAAGCAAAACATCAACAATAACTACCATTAAATCTGAATAAAGAAAAACACAATAAAAAAAGATATATTCGAGAAAAATACTATATTAATTTCAAACATTTTTGTAATCAAGTTATTATTCTTTTTTTGACATATATGTTAGGACCATGTTAATGTTCAAACATTTGTATACTCAAGTTTGTATCTTTGAGACTATGTTAACCTTCACCACTAAGAGAATCTATTGTGTCTCTTTCATAGACCATTTTAATTTTAGTTTACACATTGAAATTTGTCTATTTTACTC
The DNA here is from genome assembly GCA_037974755.1 of Cicer yamashitae. Classification (NCBI taxonomy): domain Eukaryota; kingdom Viridiplantae; phylum Streptophyta; class Magnoliopsida; order Fabales; family Fabaceae; genus Cicer; species Cicer yamashitae. Next base: position 39,985,152 of record JBBPBQ010000002.1, read on the forward strand.
ACTTATTCACTTATTTGGTATTCATTTTGTTGTTCAGTTAAGGAAATATTTGTGTGTCTTGTTTTTTTACTGTCAAAAAAGAGAGGAATCATGGTGATGTCAAACACATAAATTAATACTTGATATAAAGTTACTGAAAACACTTTATTAGTAGAACTTGTGCTAGTGCCGGTTAATTTTATTAAGTGAAACATGTGACACTCTTTTTACCTTCTATGCTGAACATAGACAATAATCAATTAGTCAATTAAATATGATCTCTCGCCCAAAAAATTTATAATAAAAAACTAATTATACATAAATGTTTAAATCTTAAAATTTTATATTTAATTTTATAAAATTATAAATTTTTGTAAATGACATGTTTATAACGTCTTTAATTTTATTAATAAAATACAAATAATTTAATTTAAAAGTAAAGACTAAAAATATATTTGACTGATAAACATGTGTACTTAAACATGTTTCGTCTTTATAAAATAAGTGTTGTTTTACCATTTTTTTCACACAAATTTAAGAAATAAAATAAATGAATGTTTTTTTACTAAAATTTTAAAATGAATAAGTGTAATAATTTATAAAAGTGTTTGCATTTTAACTATTATTATTTAAAAATGTGTTAAATACGAAATGAGAAAGTGACCACTCAATAATAATTTGAGGACATAATTAATGTAATATTATAAAATAATTTGACAAATATTTTAAATTATGTTTTTGCTAAAAAAACACTGATTATTTTAAAATGGAATAGTTTGGATATATATTATTAAGAGGATAAAGAAAGAATGTCTACTACAAATTTTTCACGTATCTATTAGATTTCCACTTTATAAAAAATAGGCCTGGGAAAATAGTTTGTGTGGCCTCACACACCTCACAAGCCTGTATTTGACTAATCACACCATCACTAAAGTAGTGCACTCACATACCTCACAAGCCTACATTATATAGCGGCAGACCCAAAAAAAGAAGGAATCAAAGTAGAAAAGTAAAAGATATTAGTACAAACTATTTGATCCATGTGATATTTTTAATTTTTGTTGTCAAAACAAGGAATCAAAATAGAAAAACACAACATGCAAATATTTATGTAAGGAATTGATTTTGGTGTTGGTAGTCCTCATATGATTTAGTTAATTATTTAAATAAACATCATAAATTAATTTAACTTACATTAAAATAAAAGTTGTCGATTCATATAATTAATAATTATTCAAATAAATATAAAAAAATAACTTAAGAAATTTAATGAATAAATTAAAATGGATTCAAATAAATATTACATGTTTACAAGTAATTTTGATGATCACATTGTTTGGGTGGTTGGATTATTGTAAATTGTGAGAATTCACATGTTGTTAGCAAAAGACAGAGTAAGATTCGGAATCATTAAAAAACATTCACTTGCCTTTGTGAATGATGATTTTTATGATGTCACGAATGCTTAATATTTTTCTCTGATATAATATAACAAAACTTTTGATGAGTATATAATATTAATTGGATTTACAAGTGGTGTACTAGTGTACATTTTTTATGACACCCATGTGAAGTTTGATGACTTTTTATTAAATTAATAATTTTCACAAAGTAATTTACAATGGATCGAATGTTATTTTTCTGTCTGGAATCACTAGTTTCACTATTTGGAAGTCAATATAAAAAATAACACAAAAGTATTTTTAATATAAAAGAAAATTAATGATTATAAGAATCACATGTGTTAGTGGAGGAAGTGTTATGAGGTACTACTTTTAGTGAAGAAGTATTACTTGAGGAACCTAATTCTAATCAGTAGAAGTCTATTTTTTTTTTTTTGAAAATTCAAAAGATAGATTCCCTCAACTTTTGTTTATTTATTTTTTTTGTTTTAAAAATTTTAAAAGCAAGATTCCCTTCAAATTTCAAAAATCTCAATGTATATAATTTTTTGTGTATATTCATGGGAATATATATATTTGATATCACTTGGCAAATTTTACTCACTTTTTCTTCCTTTCTTCTTCATTTTCTTTTCCTTCTCAGACATCTCCTTCAGTTTTTTCTTTCTTTCTGCTTCTTCTTTACTTCTTTTCTTTCTTTGGTTCTTCTTCTTCTCAAACATAAAAACACACAAATCCAGAAAAATCTCAAACACTCTCAAACCTAAAAATAAATTTGAATACTCAAATCATTTCAAACCTAGAGCAAATCTCAAATATACAAAACCTTCTCAAACACTTTGGTGATTTTTTTTTCTTCCTTAAACTTGGAGTTAGATTTATGTTTTTTCTAATCTTATTTTAGATTAAGGTTTGGATTTGAGAAATTTTCTGGTTTTTTCAATCAAATATTTATGTTGTGTTATTATTTTGTGAATAAACAAGAACAAATGTAAACATGTTATTCTGGTCACTCTTTTTCACTTTTTTTTTTTTTTTTTTTTTTTTTTTTATATATATATATGTATAGATCAACTATCATCTCTCACAAACACTTTTCCCACTTATCACCACTAAAGATTGATTTGTTTAAATTTTATTAAATATTAAAAAATAAATAATAACTAAAAATGTGTTTTAATTTTAAGGATTGATTGATTTGGATAAGTAGTGTAGTAAAAATAAAAGTAAAGTTTTGATAAGTAGTATAATAAAAGTAGTATAGTAAAAGTAGTAAAAGTTTTGATAAGTAGTATAGTAAAAGCAGAATCATTTTCTTTTCAATTTTTTTTTTGAATTTTTTTTTAAAAACATCATGTAAAAGCAATTTTTTTTAATGTTATTAAATATATTAAAAGAATTAACAATAATGTTTTAAGAAACAACAATAGTGTGTACTTAGTGTGGAGGTTTTTGAAGTTTGAGAGGAATTTTTTTTTTTGAATTTTCTAAAAAAAGTAAAAGTGGCAGGGAATCATAGTGTTTTTTGAATTTCTCTTTTTTCCACCAAAACAATGACCTATAATTGTGGTCTCAACTAACCTTCTCTTATCTTATTTATATTATTTACCTCAATCTTATTTTTATTTGAGTTTTGTCTCTTTCTCTGTCTCGCACTTATTCATCTGCTACTCAAATCTTCACTGTGATAAAAAAACTGATTTACATCACCAACCAAATGTTACCCCTTGTTATATCACTATTGATGAAGTTGAAAAAATATTTTTATTTTATTATTTTGTTGAAACAGAAGTTCACCCAACTTCAAAATCAATAGTTATGTGACTATGGAGGTAATATGCATTCAACCCTTTTCAATTAATTATATTAATTTAAATTTATTTTGTATTTGATGGAGCTAAATATCACTAGAAGGGGGGTTGAATAGGGATTTTGGCGTTTAAAAATAGTTTTAAGAATTTTTAAGTTTCTGTCCTCTCTAAGAGGATACGAACTGGAAAATAGATTTTCAAACTTTTTAAGTGAGAATAGAATAAGTGCAAGGAAAATATAAAGAGATAGACACACAAATTTTATACTGGTTCACCCAAAGATGGCTACGTTCAGTCCTCACACGCTTGTGAGATTTCACTAAAGATCAATCAGATCGGCCTCTTGCAGAGGATGATTACACTTTGTGTATTCTCAAGCTTCACCAAGCTTACAACCAAGTTTCAAATATTTTCAAGTACAACTTACTTGAAAATTACAGAGTGATGTGAGTATGATTTCTTTCTCTTTACTTAAATACTTTCTAAAAAGATATTTCAAAGAGCTTGCTGCTTTTTATAGAGTTCTTGTGATGTTCTTTCTATGAGACAAGCTTTTGTGACCGTTTGGAATCAATTCAAATCAATCCATGGTCTTTCATCATATTTACGAAAATGCCATCCAGCTGTCCTTGGACATATGCAGTCCATCTTCAGCCTGGAAATTGACTTACATTGGACCTTGGTCTTGTGTTGTCTTTTTCTTTTCTCATTCTTCAAGACCTATAGACTTCTATTTTGAGTTTGTTTGTAGTTGTCTTTCTATAGATTGACTTTGCTTTATTTTTCCAATCATACAAGAATGATATATAGGTCTGCATTTAGCCTTTGCACATAGGAAGGTAGTTTGCAACATGTGACTTCTTGAAAATCCAAGCTTTAAGCCATCCTCGTACCTTGTACCGCTGGCCTTCTGATTTCTTTTGATCAAATGCTTTATGTATTCATTTATTCATGCTGTTTTGACTCCCTTTGATGAATTAAAAACATTATTTCCGCGAGAATGGAAAGTTTACACTTGAAGACCCATCCTCTCAAAGTTCTGTCCTATCCTCCAGCTTGAACACTTAATGAATTAACCCAGATTTTTCTCCCTTTTGATCTAATTGAAGATTAACCTGTTTTCTTATAATAATTCACTCAAAAGCACAGATTAGTCATAAACCACAATCATAATCTTTAAATAATTTTGTTATCATTAAAATCATTTGAGAGATTTTGTCTCAACAGTATTATTATTTTTATTTTTGATTTAAATATTAACTAAAATAATTTAATTCCTAATTTCTATTTAATTAATTATCTTACGCATTCGTTAAAAAAAATAGCTTTGGTAAACAGACAAACACTAAAATCAAACTTTATATTAAGTCATTCGAATTCCAATCACTTCACCTATTAGCTTTGTCCCGTAAAAAATAAAAAACGAGTTTGTTGTGGTATTTTTTTTATTTAAATTTAAATGGTGCCAGCACAACCTACATAACTTGAAGTGAGTGGGGGCAATTATTCTTTCTTTGTTAGTAGTTTTTGATTACTGCGGGACAAGTGAATGCAAGAGTAATTTATTTTTCTGCTTTTGGTTAAATGCCTTGTCCCTTTGGTTAGTGTTTCTTTTTCTGTTATCTACTTGTTCTTGGCTATCTATAGTTAGTGGGACTCAACTTATTTTCTTGTAATGGCCAAGTTTAGTGCTTCACCTTTTTTTTTTTTAGTGTGTATATTTGGAATTGGAATCTTTTGTTTGAAGTTTTGGTAAAATCTCTTATATAATTGGCCTATCAGTTCCTGTTGCCTTCTAGTATCCTGAACCTGTTGCTCTGTTTGGCCTTAATCCATTTGGGTACTTTCGATCTATCGGGCTAAAGAAATACCATTCTTCCTCCCCAAACAAAGACTTCTATGCACAATCACAAGAAAAAGAAAAGCAGGTTCGATTTTCTAAACTACAATATGTTGGATCTAGATTTGCTGTTGTTTAAAAAGCATGCATTTACACACAGTGAACAATCTAGACCATCAATCTGAGATCATATGGTTTTGATTACATAAAAGAAATCTGTTTTACTTCACCAAATTTTCCCTTTATTTTGAACAGGTTATGTTATGGCCAACCACATCCTAACCATCTTATTTATCATATGGATTGCTTTACCTTCACCAATCATATCCTTTTTAACAATACTGTGACACCTTAAACCCCAAAATAATATATATCATAATTTATATCATATTTCTATAAAATTTGCAGCAGATAAATAAAGATTTGTTTCAAGAAAATAAAAACTTTTATTTTTAATTTAGGATATCACGTTTCTCAAAAATCAAAAGGTACACTTTAAACTTCTTTACTCCTATAAAATAGTGCAATCTCAATAAGCTTGATTTAAGTATAATTACTTGATTTAATTCTAAAAACTTACTAGTACTTATAAGGTTTTCATACAAAAGGTCGTTTCAGATTAAATAATTAAAATACAAATTACAACCCTCATTACCGGTATCACCTATCAGAGCGGGGTTCCTCCCAACGTGAACTTCAAGATTCATTAACCTGTAACAACTGCGATTTCCCAAACGCAGGGCCAAGCCAGTCAAACACAAACAACGAAGGAGGTGAGTTTTGAAATCATGTTAATAGTATATTATAAGTAAGAAGAACACGCATTTCATTATAAATAAACCGTATCATTAAACAAACATTATTCATGGAATAACATCGCATAATAAAGTCAAAGTCAAAATCAAGGAAAATCAATACACTTCACTATAACATCAAATCATCTAAGAGAAATTATAATCACATGCGATACACATTAATCACAACAAAAAATTCACAATAAAATGCAATGCTATGCATGAGCTTAGACTCTACTTCACAATGTGGTACCATTCTAACTCTGAAGTACTTGGTTAGGAGGCTTGATACTATGCCACCATCCATGTGGACGGAAAATTCAAATTGGTCCTGTCCTCATAGATCCCCTCAACTCAATCCGAGACACATATACGCGAAAGTCGAGGTAAACATGTGTTGCATGGTAGCTCCCGACATTTGGAGTGCTACCTCTAAGTCACCTAGGAATTCCCCACCCGAATACCTCCAAGGTCTAACAATCTTGCCTTAAGGCCCAACAACAGACACGATCAGGCTCATTTAGTTGTACTTCCCCGGAATCACTAGGCTTGTCAGGCCCTACCTATATGATGAAAAAATAATCTCCACATCACAAATTCTCAATATTTATTTTCTCCCCTCATTAGCCTATGATATTCCATTAAGACCGTCATCTCAAACACAAATTGTAATCACCATTATTTCATCAACTATGGGGTTACTTCAACATTTTCATCACAAATTTATAACACCACAATTATTAATCATACATCATCAGCATCACATAAAATTATCACAACACATCCATCTTTTATCATCACATCACATAAACTCATCTAATCACACATATACATCAAATTAATTCGACACCCACTATCACAATAATATCAAATACCACACATTTAAAGAAATTAAATCAATCAACACCTTACAAATATTTCTATTCTATATTTTAATCTCGCAATTTCCATATTTGCACCTTAATTAATTTATCCCTCGAAGGGCTACTGTCGTACGTAGCGAGCCCCGGATGAATCGTTGGGAAATACAATTTTCGCGTTCATCTCACAATATATTATACTCATGAATTCAAACGCTCTCTCACCCCTTACCTTATTTCAACGCTTTCCCACAAAAATGCGATTCCACGAGCAAACAGTCTTTGTTCGTTGACTCTTTGTCCTTCAATCGATCTAACTCGACAATTTATGGGTAAACGTTAAAAATAAATTATGAGGAGGCACTCTAAAATTAATTTCGAAATTCGGTCAAGGAATCTTAGCATAAAACAGAAAACCAATTAGTGGATAATATAGCCACTTTTCTACAAATGGAGAAGTCGGGTATTTTAGAGAGAAATTAGAGTTGTTAAGATATGGAAAATTGTGTTTAATTGACTAACTCAATAAATTAAATAACATATTGAAATTTGGACGAAAACGGGTGAAGTTTTTCTGAACAGTTATCGATTGTTGGGACCGATTTTCTTTCTTTTCTATGTGCATCCGCCAATAGTTCTGTTCTCCTCCTCACTTTCTCATTCTTTTCTTTCTTTCCCCTTTTCAATTAATTTGGTTTATTATTATTCAATTAGGTTTTAGCCATCCATATAAGCTAACCCGTAAAAACACACTTTACTTCTTCTTTTATTTATTTATTTATTTATTTTTAAATAAATTAAACAATTATCAAAACATTTTTTTAAACGCCATTTAATTACTAAAATATTGTTAATATTTCAAAATTAATATTTTATAAAATAAAGTCATTAATCTTTAAAATACATTGATAATCAAAATTCTCATATTCCAAATAAATACTATAATAATACTTATTTTTCCAAATACTCAAATTAAAATGTTACCATCATTTGTGAATAGTCGAAATTATAAAATAAATATAATATCAAAACTTTATATTAATTACTAAATCATAATAAATATATATAAAATCACAATGTCATAACAAGTATATAAAAATAAAGGATATAAAACACAATATCACTACTATTATGAGATAACTATTTATATAATAAATAACCAAAAATAGAAAATAGTTATAAATAATTGAAATATAACTACGTGCATACTTAATATCAGTCAAACGCACAGAAAAATATTACATTAATTTGATACGAGTATATACACGTAAAACCTTCTAAAATCTTATTCTTTAAAATATTACACTAAAATACTATTTAGAAAAATATATAAAATATAATATTTTTTATTTAGATTACTCATGTAGTCCAATATGTATAGTAGTAGCACATCATCTAAAGCACCGATATAACAAAAACTAATCACGAAATTTATCACATGTATTCTAAAATAATTTTAACACCAAATTAATTATTTAAAATCATATTTCATTATTAAAATAGTTTATTATAAAATTTGGGGTGTTACAAATATCAAGTAACTAACTAATTTCATACCTCAATATTGTTTACATTTCAATGAAAATATGTAGAACCATGGTATTTGATATGCATTTTTTTCTTTAGCCGGTTTTTATAAAAATGTGTAGATCTCTATATCATGGATTCCAATCACTGTTGGGGACCTTTTACATATGTTTACGGTCCTCCTGAAACATGCGATTGTATTTGCAAAACTACATTTCGCTTTCATGGTGGAGTTCATCGTTTAGAGAAATGGTGTGCTGCTGTTTTAATTAATTTCTTTTACATGCTTCAGATTTATGGATTTGTAGCAAGAGAACCTTGTGTGCCTCATGCATAGGAATAGGTGAATGAGTGTGTAACATTAATGTACTCGGTGCATAGGGACTAGTATTTTGGTGTGGTTGGATTACTTTAGTTGGGATGACTTTAATTAAACCCAACTTTTCTCTTTTCTCTGCCATGAGGCCATGTGATTGATTTTCTTTTGAGGTGCAAGTGTTGGGTCTGCATGTGGGGTGTAGGTATGCCTATATGTCACCCATGTGCTTTTTCTTATGTCTTTGTACTATATTACTATTATTTTGCAACTTGCCTAATATGGATTCATTTTTGTTACAATATTGAACGTTAGGTGTAATTCTTTATTTGTAGTGTTTATTGTCACAAGGAGAATAAATTAGACTTATAATTGAATCTTTAAAATGTCACTTGATTGAATGATGCTTTACCAACATTAATGCTTTATTATGATGTCAAACATACAAGAATAATTGATGCAATAAAGAAAAAGATCAAAACTTGTGTGCCTCATGCAAAGGAATAGGTGAATGAGTGTGTAACATTAATGTACTCGGTGCATAGGGACTAGCTTTTTGTTGTGGTTGGAATACTTTAGTTGGGATGACTTTAATAAAATCCAACTTTTTTCTTTTCTCTGCCATGATGCCATGTGATTGATATTCTTTTGAGGTGCAAGTGATGGGTCTGCATGTGGGGTGTAGTTATGCATATATGTTACCCATGTGCTTTTTCTTATGTCTTTGTACTATATTACTATTATTTTGCAACTTGCCTATTCATTTTTGTTACAATATTGGACATTACGTGTAATTCTTTATTTGTAGTGTTTATTGTCACAAGGAGAATAAATTAGACTTATGATTGAATCTTTAAACTGTCACTTAATTGAATGATGCTTTACCAACACTAATGCTTTATTATGATGTCCAATATACAAGAATAATTGATGCAATAAAGAAAAAGATTAAAACTTGTGTGCCTCATGCAGAGGAATAAGTAAATGAGTGTGTAACATTAACGTACTCGGTGCATAGGGACTATGTTTTTGTTGTGGTTTGAATACTTTAGTTGGAATGACTTTAATAAAATCCAACTTTTCTCTTTTCTCTGCCATGATGCCATGTGATTGATTTTCTTTTGAGGTGCAAGTGATGGGTCTGTATGTGGGGTGTAGCTATGCCTATATGTCACCCATGTGCTCTTTCTTATGTCTTTGTGCTATATTACTATTATTTTGCAACTTGCCTAATATGGATTCACTTTTTTGTTACAATATTGGACGTTAGGTGTAATTCTTTACTTGTAGTGTTTATTGTCACAAGGAGCATAAATTAGACTTTACTTTTAGTGTTTATTGTCACAAGGAGCATAAATCATACCTTAATATTGGACGTTAGGTGTAACTGGATTAAATTTCATAAATACTTAATATCAAGAAAAAAAATTATAGTTAAACTAGACTTTACTAAATCATGAGTCCTGCATGGTGTAGAGTATAATTCAAACTAATTAAGCTGACAATTATCTTGGTCTGAAACATTATTTGGTGACCAAATGAACAATATAACAAAGGTATTGTGATGTGACTACAATGGCTAATACATGAATAATATATATTAAGAATAAAAGATCATGTATAATTGAATAAAGAAAAACACTAAAAAAAGATATATTCGAGAAAAATACTATGTTAATTTCAAACATTTTTGTAATCAAGTTATTATTCTTTTTTTGACATATATGTTAGGACCATGTTAATGTTCAAACATTTGTATACTCAAGTTTGTATCTTTGAGACTATGTTAACCTTCACCACTAAGAGAATCTATTGTGTCTCTTTCAAGAACTATTTTAATTTTAGTTTACACATTCAAATTTGTCTATTTTACTCACTTATTCACTTATTTGGTATTCATTTTGTTGTTAAGTTAAGAAATATTTGTGTGTCTTGTTTTTTTAATGTAAAAAAAGAGAGGAATCAAGATGATGTCAAATACATAAATTAATACTTGATATAAAGTTACTGAAAACACTTTATTAGTAGAACTTGTGCTAGTGCCGGTTAATTTTATTAACTGAAACATGTGACACTCTTTTTACCTTCTATGCTGAACATAGACAATAATCAATCAATCAATTAAATATGAATCTCTCGCCCAAAAAATTTATAATAAAAAACTAATTATACATAAATGTTTAAATTTTAAAATTTTATATTTAATTTTTAAAATTATAAATTTTTGTAAATGACATGTTTATAACGTCTTTAATATTATTAATAAAATACAAATAATTTAATTTAAAAGTAAAGACTAAAAATATATTTGACTCATAAACATTCCGAGATAAACATGTGTACTTAAACATGTTTCGTCTTTATAAAATAAGTGTTGTTTTACCATTTTTTTCACACAAATTTAAGAAATAAAATAAATGAATGTTTTTTTTACCAAAAATTTAAAATGAATAAGTGTAATAATTTATAAAAGTGTTCTCATTATAACTATTATTATTTAAAAATGTGTTAAATACGAAATGAGAAAGTGACCACTCAATAATAATTTGACGACATAATTAATGTAATATTATAAAATAATTTGACAAACATTTTAAATTATGTTTTTGCTAAAAAAACACTGATTATTTTAAAATGGAATAGTTTGTATATATATTATTAAGAGGATAAAGAAAGAATGTCTACTACAAAATTTTCACGTATCTATTAGATTTCCACTTTATAAAAACTAGACCTGGGAAAATAGTTTGTGTGGCCTCACAGACCTCACAAGCCTGTATTTGACTATGCACACCATCACTAAAGTAGTGCACTCACATACCTCACAAGCCTACATTATATAGGGGCAGACCCAAAAAAAGAAGGAATCAAAGTAGAAGGAATCGAAGTAGAAAAGTTAAAGATATTAGTACAAACTATTTGATCCATGTGATATTTTTAATTTTTGTTGTCAAAACAAGGAATCAAAATAGAAAAACACAACATGCAAATATTTATGTAAGGAATTGATTTTGGTGTTGGTAGTCCTCATATGATTTAGTTAATTAGTTAAATAAACATCATAAATTAATTTAACTTACATTAAAATAAAAGTTGTCGATTCATATAATTAATAATTATTCAAATAAATATAAAAAAATAACTTAAGAAATTTAATGAATTAATTAAAATGGATTCAAACAAATATTACATGTCTAAAAGTAATTTTGATGATCACATTGTTTGGGTGGTTGGATTATTGTAAATTGTGAGAATGTTGTTTAGAATGTGGTTGGATTATCGTAAAAATGCAGGTTCGGAATCAGATCAGCAAATTCACATGTTGTTAGCAAAAGACAGAGTAAGATTCTAAATCATTAAAAAACATTCACTTGCCTTTGTGAATGATGATTTTTATGACGTCACGAATGCTTAATATTTTTCTCTGACATAATATAACAAAACTTTTGATGAGTATATAATATTAATTGGATTTACAAGTGGTGTACCAGTGTACATTTTTTATGACACCCATGTGAAGTTTGATGACTTTTTATTAAATTAATAATTTTCACAAAGTAATTTAGAATGGATCGAATGTTATTTTTCTGTCTAGAATCACTAGTTTCAGTATTTGGAAAAATCAATAAAAAAAACACAAAAGTATTTTTAATATAAAAGAAAATTAATGATTATAAGAATCACATGTGTTAGTGGAGGAAGTGTTTTGAATTACTATTTTTAGTGAAGAAGTATTACTTGAGGAACCTAATTCTAATCAGTAGAAGACTATTTTTTTTTTTTTTTTGAAAATTCAAAAGACAGATTCCCTCAACTTTTGTTTATTTAATTTTTTTTGTTTTAAAAATTCTAAAAGCAAGATTCCCTTCAAATTTCAAAAATCTCAATGTATAAAATTTTTTGTGTACATTCATGGGAATATATATATGTGATATCACTTGGCAAATTTTACTCACTTTTTCTTCCTTTCTTCTTCATTTTCTTTTCCTTCTCACACATCTCCTTCAGTTTTTTCTTTCTTTCTACTTCTTTCTTTACTTCTTTTCTTTCTTTGGTTCTTCTTCTTCTAAAACATAGAGCAAATCTCAAATATACAAAACCTTCTCAAACACTTTGCTGATTTTTTTTTCTTCCTTAAACTGGGAGTTAGATTTATGTTTTTTCTAATCTTATTTTAGATTAAGATTTGGATTTGAGAAATTTTCTGGTGTTTTCAAACAAATATTTATGTTGTGTTATTATTTTATGAATAAACAAGAACAAATGTAAACATGTTATTCTGGTCACTCTTTTTCTCTCTTTTTTTTTTTTATATGTATAGATCAACTATCATCTCTCAGAAACACTTTCCCACTTATCACCACTAAAGATTGATTTCTTTAAATTTTATTAAATATTAAAAAATAAATAATAACTAAAAATGTGTTTTAATTTTAAGGATTGATTGATTTGGATAAGTAGTGTATTAAAAATAAAAGTAAAGTTTTGATAAGTAGTATAGTAAAAGTAATATAGTATGTGAATTTGAGAAATCTTTCTTTTTGAATTTTAGTTTAAACAAAATGTAAAAACTAAGCAGAATCTTTTTCTTTTCAATTGTTTTTTTTTTGAATTTTTTTTAAAAACATAATGTAAAAGCAATTTTTTTTAATGTTATTAAATATATTAAAAGAATTGACAATAATGTTTTAAGAAACAACAATAGTGTGTCCTTAGTGTGGAGGTTTTTGAAGTTTGAGAGGAATTTTTTTTCCTGTGGTGCGTAGGGAATAGCTTTTTGTTGTGGTTGGAATACTTTAGTTGGGATGACTTTAATTAAACCCAACTTTTCTCTTTTCTCTGCCATGATGCAATGTGATTGATTTTCTTTTGAGGTGCAAGTGATAGGTATGCATGTGGGGTGCAGCTAGGCCTATATGTCACCCATAGGCTTTTTCTTTTGTCTTTGTACCATACTACTATTATATTGCAACTTGCCTAATATGGATTCATTTTTTTGATACAATATTGGACGTTTGGTGTAATTCTTAATTTGTAGTGTTTATTTTCACAAGGAGAATAAATTAGACTTATAATTGAATCTTTAAAATGTCACTTGATTGAATGATGCATTACCAAAACTAAAGCTTTATTAAGATGTCCAACATAGAAGAATAATTGATGCAATAAAGAAAAAAAATAATAACTTGGGTGCCTCATGGATAGGAATAGGTGAGTGAGTGTGTAACATTAATGTTCTCGATGCATAGGGACTAACTTTTTGTTGTGGTTGGAATACTTTAGTTGGGATGACTTCAATTAAACCCAACTTTTGTCTTTTCTCTGCCATGATCCCATGTGATTGATTTTCTTTTGAGGTGCAAGTGATGCGTCTGCATGTGGGGTGTAGCTATGCCTATATGTCACTCATGTGCTTTTTCTTATGTCTTTATACTATATTACTATTATTTTGCAAATTGCCTAATATGGAATCATTTTTTTTGTTACAATATTGGATGTTAGGTGTAATTCATTACTAGTAGTGTTTATTGTCACAAGGAGAATAAAATAGACTGATAATTGAATATTTAAAATGTCACTTGATTGAATGGTGCTTTACCAACACTAATGCTTTATTATGATGTCCAACATACAAGAATAATTGATGCAATAAAGAAAAAACGACAAAAACTCTTGTGACTCATGCATATGAATAGGTGAATGAGTGTGTAACATTAATGCACTTGGTGCATAGGGATCAGCTTTTTGTTGTGATTGGAATACTTTAGTTGGGATGACTTTAATTAAAACCAACTTTTCTCTTTTCTCTGCCATGATGCCATGTGATTGATTTTCTTTTGAGGGGCAAGTGATGGGTCTGCATATGGGGTCCATGTGCTTTTTCTTATGTCTTTGTACTATATTACTATTATATTGCAACTTGCCTAATATAGATTAATTTTTTTGATACAATATTGGACGTTTGGTGTAATTCTTTATTGGTAGTGTTTATTGTCACCGTGAGAATAAATTAGACTTATAATTGAATCATTAAAATGTCACTTGATGGAATGATGCTTTACCAAATCTAATGCTTTATTATGATGTCCAACATACAAGAATAATTGATGCAATAAAGAAAAAAGACAAAAACTCGTGTGACTCATGCATATGAATAGGTGAATGAGTGTGTAACATTAATGTACTCGATGCATAGGGACTAGCTTTTTGGTGTGGTTGGAATACTTTAGTTGGGATGACTTTAATTAAACCCAACTTTTCTTTTTTCTCTGCCATGATGCCATGTGATTGATATTATTTTGAGGTGCAAGTGTTGGGTCTGCATTTGGGGTGTAGCTATGCCTATATGTCACCCATGTGCTTTTTTATATGTGTTTGTACTATTTTACTATTATTTTGCAACTTGCCTAATATGGATTCACTTTTTTGTTATAATATTGGACGTTAGGTGTAATTCTTTATTTTTAGTGGTTATTGTCACAAGGAGAATAAATTAGACTTATAATTGAATCTTTAAATTGTCACTTTATTGAATGATGCGTTACCAACACTAATGCTTTATTTTGATCTCCAACATACAAGAATAATTGATGCAATAAAGAAAAAAGATAAAAACTCGTGTGCCTCATGCATATGAACAGGTGAATCAGTGTGTAACATTAAAGTAGTCGGTGCATAGGGACTAGCTTTTTGTTGTGGTTGGAATATTTTAGTTGGGATGACTTTAATTAAACCCAACTTTGTCTTTTTTCTCTGCCATGATGTCATGTGATTGATTTTCTTTAGGGGTGTAAGTGCTAAGTTTGCATTTGGGGTCTGGCTATGTCTATATGTCACCCATGTTCTTTTTCTTATGTCTTTGTACTATATTACTATTATTTTGCAACTTGCCTAATATGGATTCACTTTGTTGTTATAATATTGGACGTTAGGTGTAATTCTTTATTTGTAGTGTTTATTGTCACAAGGAGAATAAATTAGACTTATAATCGAATCTTTAAAATGTCACTTGATTGAATGATGCATTACCAACACTAATGCTTTAGTATGATGTCCAACATACAAGAATAATTGATGCAATATAGAAAACAGATAAAAACTCGTGTGCCTCATGCATATGAATAGGTGAATAAGTGTGTAACATTAATGTACTTGGTGCATAGGGACTAGCTTTTTGTTGTGGTTGGAATACTTTAGTTGGGATGACTTTAATAAAACCCACCTTTTCTCTTTTCTCTGCCATGATGCCATGTGATTGGTTTTCTTTTGAGGTGCAAGTGATGGGTCTGCATGTGCGGTGTAGCTATGCCTATATGTCACCCATGTGCTCTTTCTTATGTCTTTGTGCTGTATTACTAGTATTTTGACACTTGCCTAATATGGATTCACTTTTTTGTTACAATATTGGACGTTAGGTGTAATTCTTTACGTGTAGTGTTTGTTGTCACAAGGAGAATAAATTAGACTTATAATTGAATGTTATTTGATTGAATGATGCTTTACCAACACTAATGCTTTATTATGATGTCCAACATACAAGAATAATTGATGCAATAAAGAAAAAAGATAAACACTTGTGTGCCACAAGCATAGGAATAGATGAATTCGTGTGTAACATTAATGTACTCGGTGCATACGGACTACCTTTTTGTTATGGTTGAAATACTATAGTTGGGATGACTTTAATTAAAACCAGCTTTTCTCTTTTCTCTGCCATGATGCAATGTGATTGATTTTCTTTTGAGGTGCAAGTGATAGGTATGCATGTGGGGTGCAACTAGGCCTATATGTCACCCATATGCTTTTTCTTTTGTCTTTGTACCATACGACTGTTATATTGCAACTTGCCTAATATGGATTCATTTTTTTGATACAATATTGGACGTTTGGTGTAATTCTTTAATTGTAGTGTTTATTTTCACAAGGAGAATAAATTAGACTTATAATTGAATCTTTAAAGTATCACTTGATTGAATGATGCATTACCAAAACTAATGCTTTATTATGATGTCCAACATAGAAGAATAATTGATGCAATAAAGAAAAAAAATAAAATCTTGGGTGCCTCATGGATAGGAATAGGTGAATGAGTGTGTAACATTAATGTTCTCGATGTATAGGGACTAGCTTTTTGTTGTGGTTGGAATACTTTAGTTGGGATGACTTTAATTAAACCCAACTTTTTTCTTTTCTCTGCCATGATGCCATGTGATTGATTTTTTTTTTAAGGTGCAAGTGATGCGTCTGCATGTGGGGTGTAGCTATGCCTATATGTCACCCATGTGCTTTTTCTTATGTCTTTGTACTATATTACTATTATATTGCCAATTGCCTAATATGGAATCATTTTGTTGATACAATATTGGACGTTTGGTGTAATTCTTGATTTGTCGTGTTTATTGTCACCATGAGAATAAATTATAATGTCACTTGATTGAATGATGCTTTACCAACACTAATGCTTTATTATGAGGTCCAACATACAAGAATAATTGATGCAATAAAGAAAAAAGACAAAAACTCGTGTGACTCATGCATATGAATAGGTGAATGAGTTTGTAACATTAATGTACTCGGTGCATAGGGACTAAATTTTTTGTTGTGGTTGGAATACTTTAATTGGGATGACTTTAATTAAACTAAGCTTTTCTCTTTTCTCTGCCATGATGTCATGTGATTGATTTTCTTTAGGGGTGCAAGTGATAAGTTTGCATTTGGGGTCTGGCTATGTCTATATGTCACCCATGTGCTTTTTCTTATGTCTTTGTACTATATTACTATTATTTTTCAACTTGCCTAATATGGATTCAAATTTTTGTTATAATATTGGATGTTAGGTGTAATGCTTTACCTGTAGCGTTTAGTGTCACAAAGAGAATAAATTAGACTGATAATTGAATCTTTAAAATGTCACTTGATTGAATGATGCTTTACCAACACTAATGCTTTATTATGATGTCCAACATACAAGAATAATTGATGAAATAAAGAAAAAGGTCAAAACTTGTGTGCCTCATGTATAGGAATAGGTGAATGAGTGTGTAACATTATGTACTCGGTGCATAGGGATTAGCGTTTTGTTGTGGTTGGAATACTTTAGTTGGAATGACTTCAATAAAACCCAGCTTTTGTCTTTTCTATGCCATGATGCCATGTGATTGATTTTCTTTTGAGGTGCAAGTGATGGGTCTGCATGTGGAGTGTAGCCATGCCTATATGTCACCCATGTGCTCTTTCTTATGTCTTTGTGCTATATTACTATTATTTTGACACTTGCCTAATATGGATTCACTTTTTTGTTACAATATTGGACGTTAATTGTAATTCTTTACCTTTAGTGTTTATTGTCACAAGGAGAACAAATTAGACTTATAATTGAATCTATAAAATGTCACTTAATTGAATGATGCTTTACCAACACTAATGCTTTATTATGATGTCCAACATACAAGAATAATTGATGCAATAAAGAAAAAAGACCAAAACTCGTGTGACTCATGCATATGAATAGGTGAATAAGTGTGTAACATTAATGTACTCGGTGCATAGGGACTAGATTTTTGTTGTGGTTGGAATACTTTAGTTGGGATAACTTTAATTAAAACCAGCTTTTCTCTTTTCTCTTTTCTCTGCCATGATACCATGTGATTGATTTTCTTTTGAGGTGCAAGTGATGGGTCTGCATGTGGGGTGTAGCGATGCCTATATGTCACCTATGTGCTTTTTCTTATGTCTTTTCAATATATTACTATTATTTTGCAACTTGCCTAATATGGATTCATTTTTGTTACAATATTAGACTTTAGGTGTAATTCTTTATTTGTAATGTTTTTTTTCACAAGGAGAATAAATTAGACTTATGATTGAATCTTTAAAATGTCACTTGATTGAATGATGCTTTACCAACACTGATGCTCTATTATGATGTCCAACATACAAGAATAATTGATGCAATAAAGAAAAAGATCAAAACTTGTGTGCCTTATGCATAGGAATATGTGGATGAGTGTGTAACATCAATGTACTCCTGCTTAGGGACTAGCTTTTTCTTGTGGTTTGAATACTTTAGTTGGAATGACTTTAATAAAACCCAACTTCTCTCTTTTCTCTGCCATGATGCCATGTGATTGATTTTCTTTTGAGGTGCAAGTGATGGGTCTGCATGTGGGGTGTAGCTATGCCTATATGTCACGCATGTCCATTTTCTTATGTCTTTGTACTATATTACTATTATTTTGCAACTTTCCTAATATGGATTCACTTTTTTGTTATAATATTGGATGTTAGGTGTAATTCTTTATTTGTAGTGTTTATTGTGACAAGGGGAATAAATTAGACTTATAATTGAATCTTTAAATTTTCACTTTATTGAATGATGAATTACCAACACTAATGCTTTATTTTGATCTCCAACATACAAGAATAATTGATGCAATAAAGAAAAAAGATAAAAACTCGTGTGCCTCATGCATATGAACAGGTGAATGAGTGTGTAACATTAAAGTACTCGGTGCACAGGGACTAACTTTTTGTTGTGGTTTGAATACTTTAGTTGGGATGACTTTAATTAAACCCAACTTTTCTCTTTTCTCTTCCATGATGCCATGTGATTGATTTTCTTTTGAGGTGCAAGTGATGGGTCTGCATGTGGGGTGTAGCTATGCCTATATGTCACCCATGTGCTTTTTCTTATGTCTTTGTACTATATTACTATTATTTTGCAACTTGCCTAATATAGATTCATTTTTTTGTTACAATATTGGACGTTAGGTGTAATTCTTTATTTGTAGTGTTTATTGTCACAAGTAGAATAAATTAGACTTATAATTGAATCTTTAAAATGTTACTTGATTGAATGATGCTTTACCAACACAAATGTTTTATTATGATGTCCAATATACAAGAATAATTGTTGCAATAAAGAAAAAAGATAAAAACTCGTATGCCTCAAGCATATGAATAGGTGAATGAGTGTGTAACATTAATGTACTCGGTGCATATGGATCAACTTTTTGTTGTGGTTGGAATACTTTAGTTGGGATGACTTTAATTAAACCCAACTTTTCTCTTTTCTCTTCCATGATGCCATATGATTGATTTTCTTTTGAGGGGCAAGTGATGGGTCTGCATGTGCGGTGTAGCTATGCCTATATGTCACCTATGTGCTTTTTCTTTTGTCTTTGTACTATATTACTATTATATTGCAACTTGCCTAATATGGATTAATTTTTTTTGATACAATATTGGATGTTTGGTGTAATTCTTTATTTGTAGTGTTTATTGTCACCATGAGAATAAATTAGACTTATAATTGAATCTTTAAAATTTCATTTGATTGAATGATGCTTTACCAACACTAATGCTTTATTATGTTGTCCAACATACAAGAATAATTGATGCAATAAAGAAAAAGATCAAAACTTGTGTGCCTCATGTATAGGAATAGGTGAATGAGTGTGTAACATTAATGTACTCGGTGCATAGGGACTAGCTTTTTGTTGTGGTTGGAATACTTTAGTTGGGATAACTTTAATTAAAACCAGCTTTGGTCTGTTGTCTGCCATGATACCATTGGATTGATTTTCTTTTGAGGTGCAAGTGTTGGGTCTGCATGAGGGGTGTGGCTATGCCTATATGTCACCCATGTTCTTTTTATTATGTCTTTGTACTATGTTACTATTATTTTGCAACTTTCCTAATATGGATTCACTTTTTTTGTTATAATATTGGACGTTAGGTGTAATTCTTTACTTGTAGTGTTTATTGTCACAAGGAGAATAAATTAGACTTATATTTGAATCTTTAAAATGTCACTTGATTGAATGATGCTTTACCAACATAAATGCTTTATGATGTCCAACATACAAGAATAATTGATGCAATAAAGAAAAAAAGGTAAAAACTTGTGTTCCTCGTGCAAATGAATAGGTGAATAAGTGTGTAACATTAATGTACTCGGTGCATAAGGACTATCTTTTTGTTGTGGTTGGAATACTTTATTTGGGATGACTTTAATAAAACCCAACTTTTCCCTTTTCTCTTCCATGATGCCATGTGATTGATTTTCTTTTGAGGTGCAAGTGTTGGGTCTGCATGTGGGGTGTAGCTATGCCTATATGTCACCCATGTTCTTTTTCTTATGTCTTTGTACTACATTACTATTATTTTGCAACTTGCCTAATATGGATTCACTTTTTTGTTATAATATTAGACCTTAGGTGTAATTCTATTTTTGTAGTGTTTATTGTCACAAGGAGAATAAATTAGACTTATAATGGAATCTTTAAAATGTCACTTGATTGAATGATGCTTTACCAACACTAATGCTTTATTACGATCTCCAACATACAATGAATAATTGATGCAATAAAGAAAAAGATCAAAACTTGTGTGCCTCATGCATAGGAATAGGTGAATGAGTTTGTAAAATTAATGTACTCGGTGCATAGGGACTAGCTTTTTGTTGTGGTTGGAATACTTTAGTTGGGATGACTTTAATAAAACCCAACTTTTCTCTTTTCCTTGCCATGATGCCATGTGATTGATTTTCTTTTGAGGTACAAGTGTTGGGTCTGCATGTGGGGTGTGGCTATGCCTATATGTCACCCATGTGCTTTTTCTTATGTCTTTGTACTATATTATTATTATTTTGCAATTTGCCTAATATGGATTCACTTTTTTGTTATAATATTGGACGTTAGGTGTAATTCTTTATTTGTAGTGTTTAGTGTCACAAGGAGAATAAATTAGACTTATAATTGAATCTTTGAAATGTCGCTTGATTGAATGATGCTTTACCAACAGTAATCCTTTCTTTTGATGTCCAACATACAAGAATCATTGACGCAATAAAGAAAAAAGACAAAAACTCGTGTGACTCATGCATATGAATAGGTGAATGAGTGTGTAACATTAATGTTCTCAGTGCATAGGGACTAGCTTTTTGTTGTGGTTGCAATACTTTTGTTGGGATGACTTTAATTAATCCCAACTTTTGTCTTTTGTCTGCCATGTTGCCATGTGATTGATTTTCTTTTGAGGTGCAAGTGATGGGTCCCCATGTGGGGTGTAGCTATGCCTATATGTTACCCATGTGCTTTTTCTTATGTCTTTGTAATATATTACTATTATTTTGCAAATTGCCTAATATGGATTCATTTTTGTTACAATATTGGACGTTAGGTGTAATTCTTTATTTGTAGTGTTTATTGTCACAAGGAGAATAAATTAGACTTATGATTGAATCTTTAAAATTTCACTTGATTGAATGATGCTTTACCAACACTAATGCTTTATTATGATGTCCAACATATAAGAATAATTCATGCAATAAAGAAAAAGATCAAAACTTGTGTGCCTTATGCATAGGAATAGGTGAATGAGTGTGTAACATTAATGTACTCGGTGCATAGGGACTAGCTTTTTTTTGTGGTTGGAATACTTTAGTTGGGATAACTTTAATTAAAACCTGCTTTTCTCTTTTCTCTGCCATGATACCATGTGATTGATTTTCTTTTGAGGTGCAAGTGTTGGGTCTGCATGTGGGGTGTTGCTATGCCTATATGCCACCGATGTGCTTTTTCTTATGTATTTGTACTATATTACTCTTATTTTGCAACTTGCCTAATATGGACTCACTTTTTTGTTACAATATTGGACGTTAGGTGTAATTCTTTTCTTGCAGTGTTTATTGTCACAAGGAGAATAAATTAGACTTATAATTGAATTTTTAACTGGATTAAATTTCATAAATACTTAATATCAGGAAAAAAAATATATAGTTAAAGTAGACTTTACTAAATCATGAATCCTGTATGGTGTAGAGTATAATTCAAACTAGTTAAGCTGACAATTATCTTGGTCTGAATCATTATTGGGTGACCAAATGAACAATATAACAAAGGTAATGTGATGTGACTACAATGGCCAATACATGAATAATATATATTAAAAATAAAAAATCATGTATAATTGGATCCATATACTCTTAACTAGAAGTAAAAATAAGGATCCAAGCAAAACATCAACAATAACTACCATTAAATCTGAATAAAGAAAAACACAATAAAAAAAGATATATTCGAGAAAAATACTTTGTTAATTTCAAACATTTTTGTAATCAAGTTATTATTCTTTTTTTGACATATATGTTAGGACCAGGTTAATGTTCAAACATTTTAGTTATTATTCTCTTTCATAGACTATTTCAATTTTAGTTTACACATTGAAATAGTTTGTGTGGCCTCCCACACCTCACAAGCCTGTATTTGACTATGCAAACCATCACTAAAGTAGTGCACACACATACCTCACAAGCCTACATTATATAGCGGCAGACCCAAAAAAAGAAGGAATCAAAGTAGAAAAGTAAAAGATATTAATACAAACTATTTGATCCATGTGATATTCTTAATTTTTGTTGTCAAAACAAGGAATCAAAATAGAAAAACACAACATGCAGATATTTATGTAAGGAATTGATTTTGGTGTTGGTAGTCCTTATATGATTTAGTTAATTAGTTAAATAAACATCATAAATTAATTTAACTTACATTAAAATAAAAGTTGCCGATTCATATAATTAATAATTATTTAAATAAATATAAAAAAATTACTTAAGAAATTTAATGAATTAATTAAAATGGATTCAAATAAATATTACATGTCTAAAAGTAATTTTGATGATCACATTGTTTCGGTGGTTGGATTATTGTAAATTGTGAGAATGTTGTTGAGAATGTGGTTGGATTATCGTAAAAATGCAAGTTAGGAATAAGATCAGCAAATTCACATGTTGTTAGCAAAAGACAGAGTAAGATTCTAAATCATTAAAAAGCATTCACTTGTCTTTGTGAATGATGATTTTTATAATGTCATGAATGCTTTATATTTTTCTCTGACATAATATAACAAAACTTTTGATGAGTATATAATATTAATTGGATATTAATTGGATTTACAAGTGATGTACTAATGTATATTTTTTGTGGCACACATGTGAAGTTTGATAAATTTTTATTAAAAATTAATAATTTTCACAAAGTAATTTAGATTGGATCCAATGTTATTTTTCTGTCTAGAATCACTAGTTTCATTATTTGGAAATCATTTTAAAAAAAAACACAAGTATTTTTAATATAAAAGAAAAATTATGATTATAAGAATCACATGTGTTAGCGGAGGAAGTGTTGTGAGGTACTATTTTTAGTGGAGAAGTATTACTTGAGGAACCTAATTCTAATTCAAAAGACAGATTCCCTCAACTTTTGTTTATTTATTTTGTTTGATTTAAAAATTCTAAAAGCAAGATTCTCCTCAAATTTCAAAAATCTCAATGTATATAATTTTTTGTGTACATTCATGGGAATATATATATGTGATATCACTTGGCAAATTTTACTCACTTTTTCTTCCTTCTTCGTTTCTTACTTTCTTTCTTCTTCATTTTCTTTTCCTTCTCTCACATCTCCTTCAATTTTTTCTTTCTTTCTTCTTCTTCTTTACTTCTTTTCTTTCTTTGGTTCTTCTTCTTCTAAAACATAACAACACTGAAATCCAGAAAAATCTCAAACACTCTCAAACCCAAAAATAAATTTGAATACTCAAATCATTTCAAACCTAGAAAAAATCTCAAATACACAAAACCTTCTCAAACACTTTGCTGATTTTTTTTCTTCCTTAAACTTGGAGTTAGATTTATGTTTTTTCTAATCTTATTTTAGATTAAGCTATGGATTTGAGAATTTTTCTGGTTTTTTCAATCAAATATTTATGTTGTGTTATTATTTTATGAATAAACAAGAACAAATGTAAACATGTTACTCTGATCACTCTTTTTCTCTTCTTTTGTTTTTTATATGTATAAATCAACTATCATCTCTCACAAACACTTTTCCCACTAATCACCACTAAAGATTGATTTGTTTTACTTTTATTAAATACTAAAAATTAAATTATTACTAAAAATGTGTTTTAATTTTAAGTAAAAGTAAAAGTTTGGATAAGTATTGTAGTAAAAATAAAAGTAAAGTTTTGATAAGTAGAATAGTAAAAGTAGTATAGTATGTGAATTTGTGAAATCTTTCTCTTATCTTATTTATATTATATACCTCAACCTTATTTATATCACATCTTTTCGTCTCTTTATTTGAGTTTCGTCTCTTTCTCTGTCTCCCACTCAATCATCTGCTACTCAAATCTTCACTGTGATAAAATAACTGTTTTACCTCACCAACCAAATGTTACCCCTTGTTATATCACTGTTGATGAAGTTCAAAAAAGATTTTTATTTTATTATTTTGTTAAAGCAGAAGTTCACCCAACTTCAAAATCAATAGTTATGTGGCTATGGAGGTAATATGAATTCAAATACTGAAAAAATAATAAAAATTGAAGAGTCGGATGGTTCTTTCTTTTATATTTGATTTAGCAAGAAAAGAAGAGAGATTTTTGTCTTAAAGACAAAATATTCACATACTTGAATATAAAAGAAGTAAAAAAAACTATCCATGCTAAAATCACCTGATGGAAAACTTGTAGTTGGTAATTTTTATTAGTTGAAACTTGATTTATCATTTGAGTTTAGAACTTTATATAACTTCATAATAACTTGGGTGTCATTTAAATTGAAATGGACTTCTAAATCATCTTTCAAATTGGAAATAAGTCTAGGTTTATATTGAAAAATATTAATATATTTTATCCGGTTTATATTGAATGCTAATATAATTTTCCTTTTATTATAGAATTATCCTATATGACAACAAAAGTTTTGATAATACAACCGTTTTCGTCTAAGGACCCTTTTTAAATCATGGCTAAGAGTTATACCCTTGTTAAATCATGGCTAAGAGTTATAGTATTCATTAAGTTTTTTCTCTAACTTCTTAGTTACTTCTTGACATCATATTCTTTTATTTAGTTTGTAAATGTTATATACTTTTTTTTTAAGCAAAACTATTTTTTATGCAGTGGAGATCAAGATTCTGGCATACCATTCCATACAATCATTATTGTATAGGATTTTTATTTTATGGACTCATTTATCAATCTAAAAATTAACAATCTAATTCTATCATTTTCTTTTCTTTTTGTTTGTCAAACCTTTAAGTTTCACTTTCTCACTATAATCATTCATATCTATAAACTTAACTTATTTTGATATTTTGATTATTTAGGTTGCAAGATCTACACAAGTTTATGGTAACATAAGAGGAGTTGGTCATTCACCTGCATCTTCGGAACCAAGGAAAATATTTACATTATTTAAAGCATTTTTAGAAGGAAGATCACTTCTAAAAATTAAAAGAAAATATTTACATTATTTAAAGCATTTTTAGAAGGAAGATCACTTCTAAAAATTCAAATATGAATGCATTATGTAACACAATTTTTTTTATTGAAAGTTATATATTAAATATTTATTATATATTTGTTATATTTTATAAGTATTATATAACAAGCAATCGATTTACTTATTTGTTTATATGAATTTGAAATTGATATTTATATTTTCTTTAAGAAAAAAGTGCACACCTTATAAATAATTTGAAGGAACGTGTATTTTATTATTGATAAACCATACTTATTTTTGAATTTTTAAACTGGATTAAATTTTAGAAGTACTTAATCTGTGACACCCTAAACCCAAATTGATATAAAAAGTAAAATGCACTAGTTTTGAAAGAGATTCGCTGCGGTTCAAAAGTAGAGTATAAAAAAAATTTCTTTTAAAATATAAGGATTAGGGTGTCACACTCACACTTACACAAATCATTTGACAAATATAACTGAGTTTTATTAAACAAATATTACTGACATAAAAACATGTTCAAAACTTAAGGACAATTAATTTAAATCTTCGAATAAAAGATCGAATATAACACAATTGATCAATATAGTTTACAAAACAAAAATTAGTTCGTAACTCGATCAAACACAACGAATTACTCCCACCTAGTATCACCTATCAGAGCATGGATCATCAATCGATAACCTGAAATAACTGCGCTCTCGCAAGCGCCAAACACAAGCAACGAGGGGTGAGTTTCGAAATTATGTAACAGTATAAAATACACGAGGAGAACACGCAATTAGTCAAAACAGCACAAATAAAGAGAACATTCAAGAACATAATATCAAAGGTTATTCTAATTCAATCACAATAAAACAGTTACAAGGATGAAATGCTATGCATGTCTTATACTCTAAACTTCATCATTTGGTACCATTCTACTCTAAAGTACTTGGTTAGGAGGCCTGATACTATGTCACTACAAGAGTGGACAGACAATTCATGAATGGCCAAGTCCTCATAGATCCCCTCAACTCAACCCGAGACACATATACGCGACGGTCGGGGTACTCTTGTGTTGCGCGGTAGCTCCCGACCTTAGGGAATAACCCACTAATCCACTTAGGAATTCCCCATTAGATGTACCCCCAGGTCTATCAGTCTTACCTTACAGTTCGACTGTATCCCTCCACGATCAGGCTCATTCAGTTGTACTTCCCCGAATCACTAGGTTTGTCAGACCTTCCCTATATGATGACATGATAATCCTAACTCCAAAATCTACAACACATATCTCAGACTTACTCGATCATCACAGCTCAATAAGTTTCAGTTTGACTTCACAATATTCATCATTATATATGTATATCAGTCAATCACAATACAATCCTAATATTTGGTTTACACTACTCACAATACACAATCCAATCTTATCAATGGCAATAAAAAATCAAACAGGTGGCACATTCAAATAATATCACAATTTCAGTCAAGTAGCAAGAACACTCGAGTACATATCATTCATACAGTAACAATCAACATAACATTTAATAGAATCAGACAGCATGCAATCTTGATATAAATAGATCCACGACAATTCTATAGGTTGCTAAATTATATTTTAGTCCTCACTATTACCGTTAATATTTTATTAATTAATTATTATTACTCAATAGGGCTCAACCGTACGTAGTAAGCCCCGGATGAATATCTGGGAATTACGGTATTCCCGTTCATCCCACGTTATTTTATACTCATAAAGTCGAACCTCCTCTCACCCCTTACCTCGATTGAAGATTTCGCCAACGAAGTCGATCCGCTTATTTAATGTGTCGCGTCTGCGCCAACCACCGTCTCTAATAGTCCGCGAAAGAAAATAAATCAATGCAACAACCAAATACAAATTAATGACTTACTCCAATAGAAAAGAAATTATTTATTAAAAATAAATAAATAAATAATCTGTTATTTGTAATATAACCCAAAAATATATTTAATATCATCAAAACATACGTATTAGTGTATTAACATAAAACAAACGTCTAATTTTAACTAAAATAAAACAGAATCACATATTTAAATAAATGTGGCATATATCTATAGTCTAGGCGTTAAAATAGGTAAGCAATATGTCCTATGTAATGAAACTAATAGTACTGATTTTTATTTAAATTGATGAATACTGTAAACAACTTTTAATTACAACAAAAATAAAACGAAGTATTTTAGATTTAAAATGATTGTAGGATATGAGCTCAGCATTAATATACTTCGATCATATCAGGTCTATTATTACAAATAAAAAAATTAAAATAAAAGAACACATGCTCAGTATTAGTATAATCTGTATAAAGGAGTATAAACATATTGTATTAGAATGTGTAAGTTTATAACTTGATAATATGAATAATAATTATATATATATATATATATATATATATATATATATAATCGAACACTACGATAATAATATTATTTACATACAATTGTTCATTTTATTGTTATAGACATGTATTTTAAGATTTTGCAACAACCAAGAAACAACTTTGATTAATTAGTATTCTAAAAAACAAAACTTTAAGTAATCAGCAAATTTATCATTACAAAATAATTAAAATAAAAAGGACACATGCCCAATTTTATAAATCAAACTTAATTTCAAAGCACTGCATAAAAATCTAAATAGGTACAGAAATATACTAACCTTATAGAGGAAAATAAATAGTACCGATGGATTTCACCTATTTCTATTCCTACGTGTGGTGTCCTTATTGCTCTAGATGGTACTATCACTATGGGTAGCAGAGGCTTTTGGGAGCAAGGCAAGCGACAACTTTTTCTTTTTCTTCCGTGAGCGACGGTAACCTAGTTACTAAGTGTAATAAGTTTATATATATGTATGTGTAAGCAGGCCCAATTATGTTCATTTCCTATTACTCTATTCTATTCTATTATTAAAAACAAATATATTACTAACGCAAGTACTTAGGAAATTATCACATACTTATATAATAATAATAATAATAATAATAATAATAATAATAATAATAATAATAATAATAATAATAATAATAATAATAATAATAATAATAATAATAATAATAATAATAATAATAATAATAATAATAATAAGGAGTTGGGGTGTTACAGGATTTCTTTTCTTTATGTTGAGACCATGTTCTAAGGACTGTGTGCGAGATGTATGTCGTTTTGCTAATTGGCGGCACTTCTAATTAGGTTATAGTATATCACGAATTCAGAATTAATTTAGGTCCATTAATTCCGTTTATGGCAAATTCAGTTTATTACTTAGGCTATTAATAGATATTATAAGGCTATTATATGGAGAATTAAATTTATGAACGGCATCATCATCATTATTATATTTAATATATAATTAATATAGTTATTTTTTTTATACTTACATAAAAATAAATTTAAATAATAAAGGTCTACGTAACCACAATCCAGACTGGTATATATTATTTTATATATATTTTTTTTAAATAAAATAAATAGATCTAATAACAATTATCAATGATTTTAATTTAAATAACTACAAAGACAATCAAAGAAAGACATTCACATAAAAAAAAATGACCACACCACAGTAATCACGTGTATAAGAAAATATCGGTAATTTATAATAACAATAAATTAGGGTGTTACATAATCAAGCATCATTTTTTAATAGTTAA
The DNA here is from genome assembly GCA_037974755.1 of Cicer yamashitae. Lineage (NCBI taxonomy): Eukaryota > Viridiplantae > Streptophyta > Magnoliopsida > Fabales > Fabaceae > Cicer > Cicer yamashitae. The sequence continues at coordinate 40,014,676 of JBBPBQ010000002.1, forward strand.
ACTAAATTTTACGTTTCATCAATTGGATGCATAACATAGAGAAAAGAAGCTTATAAGACTAAATCATGAATCATTTGTCGTCTAAAGTTTAATTCAAACTAAACAAGGGGACATTTAATAGCTAGGTTGTAACATTATTGGGAGACCAAATGAAGAATATGACAAAGGTAATGTGATGTGGGTTCTATTATGTTGGCTGCAATGGCTAATAAATGAATAATATATATCAAGAATAACATATTGTGTATACCTTGATAAAACATCAGAAGAACCAACATCAAATTTTAATAAAGAATACAGTAAAAGAAGAATGATGGCCACTATTAAGACTATCTTGATTAATATATGTCCGAGAAAAAGACTATTTGAATTTCACATATTTGTTTACTCAAATTTTTATTTGTATCTTGAAATATATGTTGGGACCATGTTAACCTGCAAACATTTGTTTACTCAAGTTTTTATCTTTGAGATCATGTTAACCTTCACTACTAAAAGAATTCAATGTGTATTTTTTATGGACTATTTTAATTTGGATTTACACATTGAAATTGTTGTCTTTTTTAAATAAGAAAATCCAATGCTCACTTAAAGTTCATTGTGTTGGTTGAGCTTAGAAATATAAGTTAACTTTTTTCAAACTATGTGTCTTGTTTTTTTACTGCCAAAAGGGGAGAGTCAAGGTGACGTCTAGTACATAAACATGTAAATGATGGTCGGATTAATACACACAATTGATATAAAGTTACTGAAATTGATTGAAGCATATGCATTGTTTTTATCCTCTATGCTGGACATAAATAAAAAAAAAATGAATTAATATGAATCTTTCTCCCACGAAAAGTTTATAAAATCATAAGAGAGATATTTATAATATTCTAAATATTACTTAAAAAAAATTTAAAAAATACACATGACCATATAAGTTGATTTAAAAAAAATTAAAAATATATTTAAGCAATAAATTGTCCGAATTGGACATGTATTTAAAAACACTTCCTCTTTACTAAATTTAAGAAATAAAATAAATGAAAGTTTTTTTACCTAAAAATAAGAATGAATTAGTGTAATAATTTTATAAAAGCCTTCTCATTATGACTACTTTTGTTTGAAAATGTCTTAAATATAAAGTGACTTGAAAGTGATCTACTAAATATTAATTTGCGGACCAAATTTAAATAAATTAATTAATGTTACATTAAAAAATAATTTGACAATTATTGTAAACTAGATGTTAATCCGCATGTTACGCGGTAGAATTTAATATAATAGGGAGTATAAAATAATAATAACACTACAACAATTGTAGTCTCTAGCAACACTTTTTTAAGCAACATGTATAAAGTGTTGCCTAAAAGTGGATAAGGCAACATTTTATATCTGTTGTCATCATTGTTCTTGCAACACTATATAAACGTTGCCTAAAATATTTCTGGAAACAATTTTGAAACGTCTCTGTGATAGCTTTTTGACAATATATGATAATTGTCCCCTTATGTATTTCTAAGAACATTTTTCAATTGTTACATTTTTTTGAACAAAAGACTACATTTTTAAAATATTGCTTAAAAAATTTAACATTGATGAATTTTTGTAGGATGAATTCTTTTACATACACTTTTAATTATTATTTTTTATTAAAATTTAAAACTAAAGTTTATAAACTCGTAAACAAAGCTATTCTTATTAATCATTATCTTTTTTACAAAAAAGAAACTATTAAAATAAGAGAAAAATTGCTTAATTTGATATTGATTAATTTGAATGGAATTGAGTGGAGAAAAGGGTCACACAATACACACACGCAGCATCATCGTATTATCATAGCAGCAATTTCCATCCGCAGAGAGAGATTTAAACAAACAAACAAATCTCTCTCTCTCTCTCTCACTCTCAGATCTCTCTCCCACCAATTTCATTTCGGATCTGAATTGACGGCGTTAGGGTTTTGAAGGGTTTTTTTTCATTTTCTTCAATCGCTACACCGTTTCCATTCCTCTCACCGCTGCTCAGGTTCATCCATTTCTCTTCTTATTCTCTTTCTTCAATTTCTCTGAATCGTGAAACCCTAATTAATTGATTCATTTTTCTTCGTTGGGGCTTACTTCGTGGGACAGTACTATCACATTCTTCATAATCAACCTGAGTTCGTTCATCAATTCTACTCTGATGCTAGTACCATGCTGCGTATTGATGGAAATGCTAGAGAAACGGCCACTGCAATGCTTGTATTCATTCTTCCTCTATTACCCCTAATTTTTTTTGGTGTTTCAGACGATTGATTTTTTGTGTGATTAGAATTTGATAGTTGTGAAAATAGGAATGATGTTAGTGAAAATAGAATTTGAACTGATTCTGAATTAGGTATTACATTTATGTTTTTGGTTCATCATTTGGTACCAATTTTGAGATAAAGGTAAACACAACTAATAGATATTGAATTTTTGTTTACGTTTTTGTTTATCATTTCATTTTAATCTATCGTTACCTCTTTTTCAACCTATATCTCAAGTGATAATGTTGTTACTTGTGTTTGGATTTTTTTTTGGTTTGTGATTGTGCTAGAAAATAGTGAAAATGTATTTTTCCCTACGAAAACAAAACCTTTTGTAAGCTGAAACATGGTTTTATATTGCTTGTATTGGATTTCAAGATAATATGCAAGTAATGAAGTGAATGTTACTATGGTGAGAATTGTTTTTGCTATCTTTGGATTTTGGAATCTATTTTTGCTTGTATTGGATTTTGGATTTTTGAGTTTAGCAGCTTATTCATTTAGATTTGTCGTATTGTGTGTCGTTGTAGCAAGCAAATGAGAGGATGATAAGGTTACAAACTACTTAAACCGGAGAGATGTGCAAGAGGCACTTCATGCAAAGCTTGTCGGAGTT
>JBBPBQ010000002.1:40017761-40148411 GCA_037974755.1 Cicer yamashitae
CTTGTATTGGATTTTGGATTTTTGAGTTTAGCAGCTTATTCATTTAGATTTGTCGTATTGTGTGTCGTTGTAGCAAGCAAATGAGAGGATGATAAGGTTACAAACTACTTAAACCGGAGAGATGTGCAAGAGGCACTTCATGCAAAGCTTGTCGGAGTTTGCAAGTGGGATGTTTGTAGCAAGTAAGTCATTCTCGAGGTTTTAAATTACAGTTGCAGTCGCAATTCTTAGTATTGCGTAGAATCATGATTAAATGTGGTTGATAGATATGGCCTAATTCACGGTTTTAAGTTGCAGTTGTGGTTGAAATCTTTAATATGACATAGAATTGTGATTGAATGTGGTTGATAAGGCCTCATTTGAGGTTGTAGAGACATCAAAACCTTGATATCATAGCCTAGATTGCGGCCAAGGATATGTTTTTAAAACATTGGTCTATCTCACTAAGTTGAAAAACTTGTACTTCGATTAAGCTAATAATGGTTTTTAACCAATCCATGTAATCATTGGTTTTTGTTTTGTTGGTAACAGCATTTTGGACTATGATGTGCTTAACTTGGAAGTGCCAACACTTCCTATTGTTGGATCATTGATAAAATCTGGAGTTAGAGTTCTAATTTACAGGTATCTAGAGTTCTCCTTCTCATTTTGATTTATTTATGGCTTGAACTTGAGGCTTCATATACACAAGTTTTTAGTGCTAAATTAACATAATCATCTGCATTATTATTTCTTTAGTGGAGATCAAGATTCAGTAATTCCACTAACTGGAAGCAGAACCTTAGTTCAAAAGTTGGCTAGACAATTAGGACTTAATACGACAGTCTCTTACAGAGTATAGTTTGAAAACCAACAGGTAAATGTTAGTATATATATTATATTATTTGTTATGTTAGTATTTTTTTTCTTTCACCATATTAAATTTACATTAATTAATTATCTTACTTGTTTGAATTGTTAAGAAACCATTACAAAAATGTTGGCTCCATTTTATAAGACCAGAAAGCTTTCAATAGACTGACTAGGAATCACTGACTAGTCTTTCCCCAAAGTAGGAAGATCCCTTCATCTTGGCTTTAGTCTTTGTCAACAGAACTGCATATTTTATTCTTTGTTCGAAGTTTGAACTTTATTATGTTTGTATTCACAACAACAGTATAAAGAAAGGATTTTTTTTAGTAATTGGATTTCAAGATAATATGGAAGTAATGAAGTGAATGTTACTATGGTGAGAATTGTTTTTGCTATCTTTGGATTTTGGACTATTTTTGCTTGTATTGAATTTTGGATTTTTTAGTTAAGGACTGTTTTATTTTAAATTTTGTGATGTTGTTTTGCTAGGAAAGTGAAGTAGTTTGTGGTGGACACTTACTGGATCTGTTGTTTTGCGTTTCTGTTCTGTTTCTGTTTCTGAGTTCTGTTTCATCATTTATTTTTGTTTTTATTTTATTATGCACCAAGGTTACAATGAAGATGATGATAAATTATTTCAAGTTGACGATGAAGGCGATGAATTTGAAGAGGATGAGATAGATGACAAATTTGAAGAGGACGATGTAGATGATAAATATGAAGAAGACACAGTTGAATGATTTAGATGATGATTTTAGATTATGGTTTTTTGGATGATGTTTTTTTACCAGGCATGTAATTGATTGAAGCATCACAACTTCAACGAACTATATACAGTACTTTAAGTATTAAACTTTATTACATTATGTTACACAATTTGTTTACTACCATTTATTTGAATACAACTTTGTTAATAATTTGTGTTAAATTTGCATTATGTTTTCCTTAGTTCAATTTGTGTATGTAATTAAATTTATTATATACACAACAATTTATTATTATAAAATAATGACAATATAATTTATGATTTGAATTAAAATAATAGAAAAATTAAAATTTATTTTACATATATGAATACAGTTTAAAATTGTTGCCTATAAGTTCTAGCAACATTTTATCAATGTTCTTATTGTATTGTTTTAAGGCAACATTTATCAATTGTTGTCAGATATGACAACAATTAAAAAATGTTGCCTTAGAAGCGTTGAAAAAATGTTCCCTATTCCCATAGTTTAGACAACATTTATAAATAGTGTGTCCAAAAGTGCTCGCATATGAGACGCGCGAAAAATGTTGCCTATTCTCTTTGGCAACATTTTTCTTTGTTTTGGCAACATTTTTCAAATGTTATTAAAAAGCAAAAATGTTGTAGTGTAATAATATGTAATTTAAAAGTAATGTTATTTTTATTTTTGAGTAGAATATACTAAATAGTTTATGTGTCTAAAGGTAAATATATTTTTGAATAATTATATATACGTTAGGTTTGCTCTAGTACAAAAGAAAACATAAAATATTGTTGACTAATACAATTCATGTAAAGTATAATGAAATATAAGAATATTCATAAGATTTTACAACTTTAGATATACAATTATTGTCTTTAATATTTTTTAAATGTAGAATTTGTTTATTTAACTTTTTTGGTTTCATTGAAGTGTTTCTAATAATATACAATTCTTTAAAGGATCATGTATTTTGAGACTCTAAGACACTAATTTTATCATGTTCCTCTTTCACAATCAATATGATGTTTTACTCTTTAATAATAGTGTTTTAGTCTCAATGCATTATTTTACTACCAAAGAAACCATAACTAATTACATCTTAAGTGTGTTTGACCTCAAACGACACTAATTACATCTTAGTTTGTTGCAATATCATTGTTTTATGAACAACAACTATTCTCCATGAAAGGAAACTAATAGTACAATTGAAAGCCTCTCATGAATTTGATTTTCGATGTTTTAAAATCTAAACTTGGTTGATAGAGAATGACTGTAAAAAAAAAATTTGAAGTAAAAAATAATTGTGATTAAACATGCATACAACATGGAAATGTTTAAAGTTAGAAAAAAATGCTTTTGTTAGATTTAATGAATGAAGAGACAAAGGCCAAAAAAAAAAGTAACAACAATAGGGGTCTGTTTTATATAGATTTAAAATATAGTAATGTTGTTATTCAATAATTTAGAGATGACTTTTTTAAGATTTTTATGTAAACTAGAAATTGTTTAATATTTTTCTGTCGCAATAAATATTATATTTTTTAAATAACTAATTATAAAGAATGATTTTTTTTGAGAAGCTTTTCAAAACAACTTCTAATTTAACAAATTTTTAGATTATTTTTCAAATTCTCATTTTTTTCTTCTAAAATTGAAATAAATACATAAAAACTTGAAAATGTAAATTGCTTTTATTTTAGAAAATTATTATTTACGAAAAAAAGCTTTAACAAACGTACTCTAGATATCGAGAGTAGACAAAAAGATGTTTCCTGAGAGAATGAAAAAAAATGATGAGAAAAAAGAAACCTATAAAGATAAAGAAATATGTTGAAGAGGTCAAGATATACCAACAAGAAATAAGCCAATTGAGAAAAGCAATGGAGCAATGCTATTCTGTTCAATAATATGTCAACTTCAATAGTTATTAACCTCTCAATATAATTTTTAGATTATTTTATTTCTTGTGAGTAAGGGTGGTAATAGGTTGGACTGAACTAGACTTTGCTAGGCATAAGTTTGGTCTATTAAAAAATTCAAGACATAGGCCTAGTCCGTGGTCTAGACTTTAACATTTTGGCCTGGAAGAAATCTTGTATGACTTGTTAGCCTACGTCTATTTCATTTTAACATTTTTGAATAAATAATCAAATGTATCTTTAAATAGATTAACGAGTTAATATTTCAATGAAATTAAGTCCTATTTTGATATTTAACATGACATTTTGAAGAATATAACTTTAAACACATCTTACTTCAATTCTATTTTATAATAATACATTTAAATATTTAAATATGTCAATAACTAAAGAAAGTTAATATGCATAAACTACTAAAAGTTGAATATAACAAAAAGATTAAAATTTAATATAATAATTATAGTAGTAAAAAAAATATTACTTATATTTATTTAAATAAGTCGTCCAAAAATGTTTATTATGTGACATGTTATCTTTCAACAAAAGCAACCAAGAAGTAAGGAGCTTAGTATATATAATATGCAATTAACATCTCAATAAGTTTAATAGTCAATACCTTATTTGCTATTGGTCCTTGGGCAAGGTAAGGTCTCTCATTACGTAGATGATGAAAGCCATAAGCCACTTGGACATCCATTCCTACAAATATCTTAAACTCTAAAATTCTCAAATATACAAATTAATGTTTTAGAAAAGATATCATAAAAATGTTTCCATCCCATATTAACACACGTGTCAAAACATTCATGAGTTTTTTCTGGAAAAATACCCAAATTTAATCATTGGAACATAATTTCCATTAGTTGTTCACTAATTTGTTTATTAATATAAAACAAGGTGAAATTAATTTGGGATAATGTTATAAGGGCTGAAATATAAGGGCTGAAATATAATAAAATAAGGGTTTGGTATGAGGCACAATGGAAATGTGAGGATAAGATATTACCACCATGTTGTAGGTATGGGTTTCATGCAAGCCAGATGACCCAACATTGAAATCCGAGTTATTGTCCTCGAGAGATATCAATCCTGATGCCACACTTAGATTCACCAAATAATAGTAAAAACACTCTAATATAATAAGGGTTCCACCAATAGTTTCCACCAAAACCGCCATACTTTAATTGAATATTGTTGAAGTTATGGGATTTTAGAGAAAAGGAGGAGAGAAAATAATAAGGGTTTAAATATTATGCTAATTTGATTACAAAAGTCTCAATACTAATCTCTATTTATAGAGAAATATAAACTCAATCCTAAATCAGGAACAAATCATAATAATAATAATAATAATAATAATGACAAATATTATAACATATCTCTATGATTATAAATTGATCATAGAAAATAATTCAAGACACTCTAATATAATATAATAGATATTATAAGATATTTTCTAATATTCTAATAAATATAAAAAAAACCATAGAAAGCTCGACAAAGAGGTGAGGGCTAAAGGTTGACCGGCCATCACTTAAATGGGTTGCCTCACATTTGAATGAAAAGGGGCAAATGCTATTAATACAATGGGAAAACTTATTTCTCTAGGGAATTAAATCAATATTATTGTAATTTGGTCTAAGTCCAACACAATTGCAATCATATGAGTCCCCATGGATATGGGTTATGTATAGATGTCGTTCAAATAATTTTCTAGCACTACTCATTGCATTTGTGGGATCTACGTGGCAACAAACAATATAAGAGTATACTGCATAAAGGGACCAACAATTACTCCTTATTTTTGTTGAATACATGTTGCTATAATCTAAATGCGACCATGCTTGAGGTGGGTATCGATGCTTCAATTTTAAGGAATATGCTTAAAGGTACAGTGAAGTCAATACATGTTATCAAGTATTACACCTATGCAAAGAATCGATGTAGATGACAATCTAGAGTTGAAGTAAGTACCTATGCTAAAGTAATTGTAGAACATGCCTTCATAACATATAACTTTATCAGGCAGTTCTCCCTCAACTTCTAGGACCTACAAACACAAAGAAACTCATGTAATCTTCTACAAAACTATATAAAGTAAAGAAAATTTGAATGTCAAACACATCGATACTATTGTGTATCCAAATAGCAACAATGCACAAAATATAGAAAAAATAAATTATAATGCACAAGTACTATAATTGTTGTATATTACTACTGGTTATGAAAATGGACAATGCAGTAGGAAAGAAGATCCCTAATTACCCACTAAGCCATGCTCATTCAAAGAAGTGTATTTCTCTGTCAAAACCTACTAAGATTGTAACAGTTTTCTCTATCAAAACCTAATAAGATTGTAATAGAAAATATGATGAATGATAATTAACCCTTTTCTCTATATTCAGTCTATATATAACTAACTCCTCTAAGATGGGTATCAAACTTTCGTCACCCCTACCACATCAGCATTCCCTTTATTTCGTTTTCTAATTTTCTCTAACAAATGCGTACATGGTTTAATTGGGTCCTAACAAATACAAAAACACTCGACATTCTGCATCAACAATAAAAAAATAGTATAATCACTTGTGAAATAAATTTAATAACTGATGTATCTAGTCTTTCTAAATATATCACTTATTTTTTAAGAATATTTTGAATGGTTATTTTTGTAAACACGGTTTGAAAAATGACAATGCAACTCATTAATGGGAAGATAGTACTAGTTCCATAATGTCTAGCCTCTACAATCAAATGGAGTTGTAAAATATTAAAACAAATCTATGCTCAATAATGCAAGAAGCATATCGAAGAAATGTTGGTTGAAGCCATCCCTTGTGCAATGTACTTGTCCAACTTATAGAAGTATTCGTGGGATGATTCCTCGAAAAGCTTAGAGTGGTAAAATGCCTAGTGTCTTTCATTTGCGTATTGAGAGTATTGCATATTAAATTTCTATAGAAATTAGAAAGAAAAAAAGTTAGATGACAAATGAGGCGTGCATTGCCAAATTCATATGCTCATGGAAACATTACATTATGACCTAATTAATTACAACGAAACCCATCTACTTAATATTATAGTTACTGAAAGTAATACATGCATGGCATAAGAAATTAGATGGTAACCTCATCAAGAATGAACTCTTCTGTCTGCTTTAGAGAATAAGGTGGTTCCATTATTGTTCCCTCTGGCATACAAAGTGAAACTCGCCAACTACATAAATGATATGCAGCATAAATGTTAAACTGAATTGTTTCATAAATTACAACCAATGTTTTAAAGGGTTGTTAAAATTGTGTGTCAATTACAAAAATTATAACCAATAATAGGAAATTGATTTGATGCATGGAATTTATGAAGGGGTTGCACTGAAATTTATAGCTATTTTTATAACATTAGGGGTATATTATGGCAAACATAACAGAATCTCACTATAGAAGCACCTAAAGTGAAAATACATATATTTATAGAAGTCAAGAAATTACCATAAGACATGTAAGTTAGAAAACCAAACTCATTTAAACCAGAAATGAATTATCAATAACTGAAATTATATTTTGAAATTAGTTTAATTTGATATCTTAGATCCGATATGCAATATTTTTGAACTGAGGAGCATTCTGCAGATCCGATGTGATAATAAAAGATGGATGTGTTATGATAATTTTATGCGATGATGATGTATGATTAATAATTGTGATGTTATAAATTTGTGATAAATTATGTGATGATGTATGATTGATGATAGTGATGCTATAAATTTGTGATGAGTTTATGTGATAATGGTGATGTGTGATTAATGATAGTGATGTTATAAATTTGTGATGAAAATATTGAAGTAACCCCATAGTTTATGAAATAATGGTGATTACAGTTTGTGTTTGAGATGACGGTCTTAATGGAGTATCATAGTCCAATGAGGGGAGAAAATAAATATTGAGAATTTGTGATGTGGAGATTATTTTGTCATCATATAGGTAGGGCCTAACAAGCCTAATGATTCCGGAGAAGTACAACTGAATGAGCTTGATCGTGGCGGTCTACTGTTGAGCCTTAAAGCAAGATTGTTAGACCTTGGAAGTATTCGGGTGGGGAATTCCTAGATGACTTGGAGGTAGCACTCCAAATGTCGGGAGCTACCATGCAACACACGTTTACCTCAACTGTCGCGTATATGTGTCTCGGGTTGAGTTGAGGGGATCTATGAGGATAGGGCCAATTTGAATTGTCCGTCCACCGGGATGGTGGCATAGTATCAAGCCTCCTAACCAAGTACTTCAGAGTTAGAATGGTACCACATGGTGAAGTAGAGTTTAAGCTCATGCATAACATTGCATTTTATTGTCATTGTTTTGTTGTGATTAATGTGTATTGCATGTGATTATAATTTCTCTTAGACGATTTGATGTTATAGTGAAATTTATTGATTTTCCTTGATTGTTACTTTGACTTTATTATGTGATGTTATTCCTTGAATAATGTTTGTTTAATGATACGATTTATTTATGATCAAATGCGTGTTCTTCTTACTTATATTATACTATTAACATGATTTCAAAACTCACCTCCTTCATTGTTTGTGTTTGACTGGCTTGGCCCTGTGTTTGCGAAATCGCAGTTGTTACAGGTTAATGAATCTTGAAGTTCAAGTTGGGAGGAACCCCACTGTGATAGGTGATACCGGGAATAAGGGTTGTAATTTGTATTTTACTTATTTAATTTAAAACGACTTTTTGTAAGTACTAGTAAGTTTTTAGAATTAAATCAAGTAATTATACTTAAATCAAGCTTATTGAGATTGCACTATTTTATAGAAATAAAGAAGTTTAAAGTGTTCCTTTAGATTTTTGAGAAACGTGATATCCTAAATTAAAAATAGAAGTTTTTATTTTCTTGAAAATAGATATTTATTTATCCGCTGCAAATTTTATAGATATGATATAAATTATTATACATATTATTTTTGGGTTTAGGGTGTCACATTAATAATCTTTTTAAACCAATAAAAAAACAAAAAAGTTGTATTAGTCAAGAATATAAATTTCTTTATGTATTGATATCGATCGAATACTTCCTTTGCTAGAATAAAAAAAAAAGGGCAACTAGGGATGTTAGTTTTTATCCAACAAAACTCAGCAACATAATACTCAAGTTAATTCAATGTCTATATTTAACAGAATGACAAGATTATAAAATTATATAGGAATTAAAACTAGATACAGATTAACAAACTATTTTTGCCATTTGTGGCATAGCTATTTACAGTCCTTTGTCAAATAAACATTGCACTCTGATGATGTTTTAAAAATGTATTGCAGAGACACTAAATTGCAGAAGTCTACTACTACACTTGAAGAAGAAAAATTATAAGATAATATATACCTATCCAAACGACAAATTGGACCAATACTAGCCTCATGAAGAGTTCTCTTAATAGCCGCTTTCCATGAAAATGGAAATGAACCACCCTTATGATAAAATATCAATACGAAAATTTAGCATAGTGGACAACATTCATTAAAAACAGTTTTAGGCTTGTGAATTCTTACCCAACAAAAACACCTAGCTAGACAGGTCATTGCCTGTACCAAGTGGTATGATTCCTAATGGAGGAACTGGTTCCCGACCTTGTATGTGAAGTTGTGTGAGACATCCTAATACCCAGCTAACTGAACCATCACCTCCAGCAACCTATAAAGCCAACCATCATTATCAAAAATAGCACTATCTACAATTTCTCTATCAAGAACTTTGCCAGATCCTTAGTTTAGCCAACCATCATTAATCCTTAGTTTTTGTAGTTATATTCCTTTTATCTGTGGTGCCGATTTTTGGGGTGAGGTTTTAATGTTTAGGATCTCCTTATGTATCTAACTCTTCCGCACTTTGTGAAGGTGTCTTGTATATGAGTTGGAACATTCTTTGTATTGCTATTTTTATACATTTTTTTGTGTTGTTAAAAGAAAAAAAAAATTATGTCCCTAGACTTTTAGGAATGAATTTGGGCGTTGGATTATGGAAACAACGAATACAAATAATCCTTTGGATTATAAGTTCCTATGTATTTTTCTTAATATATACTTCGACTTGCATGTGAAGTAAAATACATGTTCTACTGTCTCCATGATCAACATGGTGAACATACCATTATCCTTAATCTTCGCGTGTTTCTTTGGCACAAGTATCACCATGACCAGCTAATTTCTCCAAGCAACCTATCCCATACTGGAAAAGTTCATTAGGATTCACATCTATTAGATCAAAAACCTGGACAGAAATTTCAAATCAATTTATAACATAAATATACGCATAAAAATAATATTAAGAAAAAACAAATAACAACATCAATAAGTATCAAAGACAACAAAACATGATTTATCAAATGAGAGGAGTAGATGATTGTCATTAAATCAAACTATGGATGGTCAAGAATAAAATTATATATATTTTTATTTAGCTCCTATAAAGTTAGATTCAATTGAAAAAGTAAAGTAATTAATCTCAACTCTCAACCGTTATTGATAACTAAATATTAGTATTAGATGTAATAATTGAATAGTTAATCATGTTAAGCCTTACTTTCAGAGGTTAAGAGAGAGTTCATACTAGAAAAGCAAAGCCTGTAAAGATAGTGTTTAACGAATATGGAGTAAAATTGTATTTACGTGCATAGAAGTACAAAAAGGAGGAGAGTAAAGATGATTAAAAGAACTTAATAATTTGAATCATAAAAATAGATGCAGAATCAAAGCAACAAACAAAAAAGTATTTATTGTATAACTAATTTCATTACGAAGAAAAAAGAAATTAACAGGTGACCTATTCCTCACTCATGAGATCCTGGAACCTCTCCTTGAGAACAGGGCCATGGCGGCCGCCACTGCGAGGATTAATGAAAACAGTAATTGGCGTAAGAGGAGCAAGAGAATTATCGTCTTCTCCGTCATGAATGCAACGTCTCTCGCCAACAGTGGCATCCTGCAAATTGATTGAATCGCGCATTGCGAATCGTAAGTACTGCGGCATTGTGAGGTTCCGTCGGAGCTCCTCCTTATCGACCCGCTGACCAGAGATGCTGCATCCCCTTATTGACTCCACAATTGAGGACCTTACCGCTAACTTGTTTGCATCTCCTATTGTCGAGGAGTTCATCGTTTCACACACCTCCGATCGATTATGAAATGTTATCTATGGTGTACGATGTGCAAAATGATTGATTGATTTATTTGAATTGTTGAAATGAGTAATTATAAAACATGCATACGTAAATGCGATGATTCCATATATTTGAGGCGATTAAGATTGAAAAATAAAAAAGGGGAACGATATAGGATTGTTTGGTTTAATAGGATTTATTTCAATTTAAATTGCATATATAATAAAGGTCGTTCTTCCTTGGCCTTTTCCCCTATATTCGTACTCAAAGAAGATGATGCCTTTTACCCTACACATTTCAATAAACAAAAAAGAAATATTTTAATATAATATGTACATGATGGATACATAATTTTTGGACGAAAAAAACTTACAATGGTAGTCTCTCTGTCATCGGTTTGATTGGTTCGATTCCTTGACGTCTTTACGATTTTTTCAACCACATATATTTTTCTTTATGATGGAGGACGACCTTTACGCTTGACCTGCAAAGGATTGCGAATTTCATTATCATTGTTTGGACTTGAAGCATCAATAGAACTTCTTTTAACCTTGTTATTTGTAGTATCCATGGTAGGCACATTAGAATTAAATTGATGTAATATTTCATGGAGTGCCTTAGTCGCATCTTCAGACTCTGTAGCTACTTCAGCAACTTCATAGAAATGCTTGCACAATTTGTCAAACCTGTCCATTTATGGCTTCAATTCTTTCACACCATAACTGCTCTTAATATATGAATGTTTCCTTTTAATATTTTTCTTCCACCTTGTTAAGATATACTTCTCTGGCTCATTTTTAACCCTCTCTTGAGTACAAACAGATAACATATGGCGAGACAAAATACCTCTAAACTCAAACAACGAACTTTCACAATTGACATCATTATTTTCTCGATTAAACACAACTCTTAAGACACGTTCTTTTGTTTTGTCTCCAATTGACACCTCCTCCAACACATGATATGTAGCAAAGGAACCCTCCACAGTATACAAGGAAGCAGCACAATTCATTTTAGATCTAAATTATGTTTGAACTTCCTTAAATTTGGCATGAGTGTATTCACCTTGGAATTGCTTTTCAATTGACGAGTTTGACCCACAAGAAATTGTAGTATCCATCGAATTAAAATCTGCTTCAAATTCTTTTTCTGCTCGACTTCTGAGAGCATTATCATATTGTTTTACAAATTGATTTAAACTTGTCGTTGAATTGATATAACCATCAAAGAAAGAATGTATACTCTCACTTCGCTGTGTAGTAGACATACCTGCCCAAAAATATTTCCTTAGCAAGGTTGGTGCCCATCTATGACGTTCGTTATACAATCCATTCAACCAATCATTTTGTTGAAGCTCAAATTTGTCGATGAAAGAACACCATTTTTTTTCAAATGCCTCTTTTGTGATTGTGTCATAAACCGCTTCTTTCAATGCAAACTTAATCTTTTTATATTCACTATATTGACCAAGCTTTTCAGGAATTTTTTTCATTATATGTCATAAACACCACCTATGACGAGTTGTAGGAAAGACTAACTCAATGGCATTTTTCATAGCCTTGCATTGTTCAGTCACAATACCTAGAGGGACCTTTCCTAGCATACAACGAAGCCATGATTTGAAAAGCCATACAAATGAATCTGTATCTTCACCTGACAACAGTCCACATCCAAGTAATGTTGAATGACCATGGTGATCCACACCAACAAACACAGCAAAAGGCATGTCATACTTATTAGTCAAATATGTTGTGTCAAAAGTCACAACATCTCCAAAGTATTCATAAGCAGCTCTACTTCTTACATCAGCCCAAAACACATTCCTTACGTGAAAATCGTCATCCAAATCTAAGTCATAGAAGAAATCTGAATTTTGTTCCCTCATTTGACAGAAATAACTTATCAAGGCCTTTCCATCACCTTCTTTTCCTATTGCACGTCATTCCTTGTTAACATAATTCCTCACATCTCTTTCACAAAATGGTACATTTTCATGCCCTCCTGCATCTTTAACAAGAGATTGAAATGTCTTGTTGATCCTCACTCCTGCATCATCGTGGATTTTTATTGTTCTCTACACATGCAAATTCATCTTCTTGTTAGCTTTGAACAACCTTGCCTTTGTAGGACTCGTCTCGTGTGTATGATCAGGTTCAAATTTTGTAATGTACCACAATCCATCTTTATCCAACATAATAACAATCTTGGCGGGACAATTATTTACCTTAGTTGGAAGTGTTTTTAATGTACACGAAATTTTTGATACTTTAGACCCCTCTCTTGAGCATGATAAAATTAAGTAGCAGAGCTCCCCATCTTGCCCTTTTCTTGAAGATCTAATCTTCCACCCAAAACCCTTTCTCGAAGCATACTCTTCATAAAATGATTTGACTTCATCTAAGTAAGAAAAACACATCCCTGTTGCAGGCTCCTAACAACATGTGTTGTCATCATCATCAAGGTTGTCAACTCTGATACCTTCATCTTCAATAGTACCACAATCCATGAAGTTTCAATTGATAGTGCAAATGTCACACAAAAACTACAAAAAATAATCCAATCCGATCATTAACCAAAGTATGCACTTTAATAACCAACAATTAGCACACCATTAAACACATAATATGAAATGTGTTAGACCTACCACTTTTAGACAGAAATAGTTCATTAACCACCTATTATACTTTACTAACCAATAATATTTACACTATTAATCTGAAACAAAAATTCAGAAAGGGTTCACAGCCTAATTTAGACATTGATGAAACTTAACAATTCAAATTTGATTATCATTGATTAACAGTGATGAAACTTAATATTTAGACAAAAATAATTAACATGATTGATTAACAGTTTACAACCCTAATTTTTAGACAAAAATAAGTCATTAACCACCTATTGTACTTCATTAACCAATAAGGCTTATATTATTAACCAGAAGCAGAAAAACCAGGTATTAACCCAGCAAACCCAGAAAAACGTGTATGAATAAAAAAAACACAAAAACTTGAACCCAAAATACCCAAAAAAAATTTCTCAATACTAATGTCTAAAAAAAACTAAACAAGATAAGCAAACAACCCCATTAATAAATGAAAGACAAAATTTGAAACTCAACATTGTGGGAAAGAAGGAAATGAGAAGTTACCTTACAATGGATGAGATAAAGTTACTCAAGTTATTTCATAAATTTTTTGATTAAAATCAGTAAATAAAAGGAAGAAATAAAAGGAAGAAGGAGGAATTATGGAAGAAAGGGAAGATGAATATGTGTGAGGTTTATTTTTGTAGAGGAAGACAAAAAAAAAAAGGGAAAACAGAGAGATAGAAAAAGGGGGAAAGTAAAAAAAATGGGGGAAATTAAATGAAGAGAGAGATTGTGTGGGGACCACATGTATTTGTGTTTAAAATTGTGTTCAAATATCATTGTTCTTTTCTTAATATATACTTCAACTTGCATGTGAAGTAAAATACATATTCTAGTGTCTCTGTGATCAACATGGTGAACATACCATTATCCTTAATCTTTCATGTGTTTCTTTGGCACAAGTATCCTCAGCTAATTTCTCAAAGCAACCTAACCCATACCGGAAAAATTCATTAGGATTCACATCTACTAGATAAAAAACCTGCACAGAAAGTTCAAATCAATTTATAACATGAATATACGCATAAAAAACAAATAACAACATCAATAAGTATCAAAGACAACAAAACATGATTTATCAAGTGAGAGGAGCAGATGATTGTCATTAAATCAAACTACGGATGGTCAAGAATAAAATTAAATATATTTTTATTTAGCTCCTCTAAAGTTAGATTCAATTGAAAAAGTAAGGTAATTAATCTCAATTCTCAACAGTTATTGATAACTATATATTAGTATTAGATGTAATAATTGAATAGTTAATCATGTTAAGCCTTACTTTCAGAGGTTAAGAGAGAGTTCACACTAGAAAAACAAAGCCGGTAAAGATAGTGTTTAACGAATATGGAGTAAAATTGTATTTACGTCCATAGAAGTACAAAAAGGAGGAGAGTAAAGATGATTAAAGAACTTAATAATTTGAATCATAAAAATAGATGCAGAATCAAAGCAACAAACAAAAAAGTATTTATTGTATAACTAATTTCATTACGAAGAAAAAAGAAATTAACAGGTGACCTATTCCTCACTCATGAGATCCTGGAGCCTCTCCTTGAGAACAGGGCCATGGCGGCCGCCACTGCGAGGATTAATGAAAACAGTAATTGGCGTAAGAGGAGCAAGAGAATTATCGTCTTCTCCGTCACGAATGCAACGTCTCTCGCCAACAGTTGCATCCTGCAAATTGATTGAATCGCGCATTGTGAATCGTAAGTACTGCGGCATTGTGAGGTTCCGTCGGAGCTCCTCCTTATCGATCCGCTGACCAGAGATGCTGCATCCCCTTATTGACTCCACAATTGAGGACCTTACCGCTAACTTGTTTGCATCTCCTATTGTCGAGGAGTTCATCGTTTCACACACCTCCGATCGATTATGAAATGTTATCTATGGTGTACGATGTGCAAAATGATTGATTGATTTATTTGATTTGTTGAAATGAGTAATTATAAAACATGCATACGTAAATGTGATGTGCAAAATGATTGATTGATTTATTTGATTTGTTGAAATGAGTAATTATAAAACATGCATACGTAAATGTGATGATTCCATATATTTGAGGAGATTAAGATTGAAAAATAAAAAAGGGGAACGATATAGGATTGTTTCGTTTAATAGGATTTATTTCAATTTAAATTTAATATATAATAAAGGTCGTTCTTCCTTGGCCTTTTACCCTATATTCGTACTCAAAGAAGATGATGCGTGGTTTCTCGTTTTCGTGTAAAACAAGATTTATATAATAACAAGTGTGACATATTTCTCACCTGATGAGAGTGTTTAAACTAATCTAATATAATCTTTCTATTAGTAGAAACCATGTCATTATTATTTGTTTATTTGTTTCTTTTGTAATTTGTTTATTTGCTAAATTTTGGGTGATTATCTATTCGGCCTTTTTTCTTCTCTCGCCTTAAATTATCCATTCGGCACCTTCAATTTTCCTTTCATTGAATGATTGTTTCTATCCAAAGGCAAATGTTGAGTAATACACATGGTTGAAAAATGTAGTTGCAGTTGAAGTTAAAAAAGCTACAGAAGAAGTGGAAGGCAAACATATATAGTAAGGACAATCACATTCCAGACAAATATTAACATTTTAAAACTTAAATC
This sequence comes from Cicer yamashitae, assembly GCA_037974755.1. Lineage (NCBI taxonomy): Eukaryota > Viridiplantae > Streptophyta > Magnoliopsida > Fabales > Fabaceae > Cicer > Cicer yamashitae. The sequence continues at coordinate 40,033,683 of JBBPBQ010000002.1, forward strand.
TTATATTGAAAGAAAAATTAATGTTTAATTTTATCATTTTTTCTATATTTTTAACCCTATTTACATGTTCTCTTTTAAGGAATATGCTTGATTTACTTTCTCTCCCATTCGTTCCATCATTAAAGACAAATTTTTTTATACATGTGGGCTTATATTCATTGGTTTTGTATCTATTCTTGATGTTGTTTTATCATATTTTTTTTTGCAATTTTTACCATTGATATCAGATATAGATAGTTAATATGATATGATTTCACATGTTGAATTTCTCAGCATATAATTTATTTGTGGGAATATTTATTAAGAATATTAAGTTTCGCACTCCATTCTATAATTAGTAAGATTTTACTTTCTTGTCACTTATATTTGAATTAAGTAGGTTCCTCTATAATAATTCTTCCTTTTGTAAATTGTTAATGACAACATTCAACTAAGTGATATCTGTCAGACATCATGTGAAAGTTATGTCTGCAAAACAAGTAGGAAACTGTGGGGGTAAGATACTACAAATTTAGACATTAAAAATAAAATTCAGTGCAAACATTTAAGTGTCTCTCTAAGCTAAAACATGATTGTTGAATTGTATGGTGCTACATATTTCTTCGATTTGTTAATGTTGCTCTAGCTCTGTGTTCAAGCTGAACATTTTTTAATTTACCTATTGCTAAAAAGATGAAAAAATTCCAATTTCTCAATTAACTAAATAAATGTGTTTGGGCTGAATGTTTTGTTGTGTGCCAGAATGAGAATGGTTCTTTGTAGTGTTATGGTTAACAATTGCGTTTTTAGGAATACCATGGACAACTTGAATTTTGTTTTTCCATTTTCCTCATATTTGTTTGATTACTAATTACTTATACTTTCCTCTAGTTGTTTCTTTATTTCCTTTTCATATCTCATTCCTCATTTCCCTCTATTCTTTATATAATTCAATATGAAGCACTTATTAACATTAGCAATGAATTCTTTTTGAAGATGGCATTAACAACTAATAATTTTAGTGCTGAAAGAATGTGTAGGATTTATATTGGTATTGAAGAAATATATTAGTAAAAGGTTCTACATAGTTTGTATCACTGCAGAATTGAATCACTAGTTTCATAGTTTGGTGTCATGCATGAATCTATTAGGGACCAGTTCACCCCCCAAAATTCGTCAGTTGTTGAACCATTGCAGAACAGTTGAACATATGAATGAAGCTATTTGGTAGAACCTTTATATCCTTGAGATTGTTTATCTTACAAAGCTTTTCAAATTGTTATGCTGTATATGATATTTTTACAGTCGTTCTATAATTAATTGTAAAAATGCAAATATTTAATGCAGTTTGGAAAGGTATTGAGGCTATGTGTGTTGGCAATAGCCAATAGGTATGTCAAACTTGTAACACCCTACATCATTTATCTAGATATAATGTAGAGGATCTAAGTTTAATAAGTCAAGTGGTCATGACATTTATAAAGAAGTGATAAGTTGTAATATAATATTACAAGTCATCATATCTATCTTTGGATTAAGGTCTTCCCAATATAAAACATTGGCTGAAAAGAACTATAACAAAAGAATATCACAAAACAAAGTCTTCGATGCTAAGGTAAAATTATGCATCCTACTTCTTATTTGTGAAAAACATGAAAAAAAAAGGAGTGATGAAAATATCACTGAGTTCTAAAATGGGAAGGGGAAATTATCAAAAGATTTTCCATAGATTTGAAAATATAGGATATAAATCATATAATTAGTAAAACTTGAAAGTTTAAAAAGTCTTTAAATATAAAAATACATTTTGTGTTTGTGAGTCACCAAAAAAATCTCGACCTTTAAATAAGGTAGGTCATTGACCGTGACCATATCTAACATCCTAAAGATTGTTACCTTACTAGTACTTCATTTTGAAGCACTACTATAACTCACCATGAATTCTTAATATTCGCTTAAAGGTGATAATGTGATAACTACTAACTATACATAACATATTCAAGAAAACAAGTACAAAAGAGAATCCCACATGACATCTTTTTCATATTATTTACGCAAGGTACTTATAAATCTTATCTTCATTCCCAATTTGTAAGTATTATTTGAAAATTATTGATTAATCCTTAAAAGATGGAAAATATCAGGATTTTCGCTTTGCAAACTAGGCTTGTAACACCAATAATAAACTATTTATTAATTAAATAAAATTTTTAAAGAATTAATTTTATATTAATAGTATTTTAAAATATATGTCAATAAATTTTGTAATTTATTTTCTTTGTATATGTATTTGCTATGGCGTATTAATTTTACACATATTTAATGAATAATATAAATCATAAATATTATGTTTTATTATATTTTTTATTTTTCTAAAAATATTAGTATTTTAGTTTGACTATTTTAGAGGATTAGATTTTGAGTTTTTTTTTTTTAAATAACCCTATTTTCAAATTTATTTATCCAAACACTCCCTTTTGAAAACTATTAACCAAAATACCTTTTTTTTTATTTTTTTTTTAAGTTACAAGCAGGGGCGAAGCATTGTAGGGACAGAAGGGGGTCGCGGCCACCCAAAAAGAAAAAAAAAGTTATAGGTAAAATGACTAAATTGCCCTTATTAAAATTAGGAAATTACAATAATGCCTTAAACATAATTCAGTATCTTCTCTCTTCCAGCCCGCCTTCCTCTCTCTCTCCCTCTTGCGGTCTTGCTTACAGTCTTCCGGTTCCAGTCTTCCAGTTCCAGCCTTCCTCTCTCTCTCCAGATTCACGACCGCCTCTGCTCGCCGTCTTCAAACCGCATCGCTCCTCTGCTCATCTGCTCGTCGCGTCGCCGCCTCCAAATCGCGTCGCAGCCTTCAAATCGCGTCACATCGCATCCGTCTTAGTCGTTCATCAATCATCAAAACTCAAAAGGTTCGGATTTCAATTTTCGTATTTTCGTTTATCGTTAGAATTGATGTTTGGAGTTTTGTTTTAGAGTTTGGAGTTTTGATTTGGAGTTTTGTTTGTTTGGAGTTTTGTTTGTTTGAAGTTTTTGTTTGTTTCAAATTAGATGTTAGTGCTGATTTTTAGTGCTGTTAGTGCTGATTTTATGTTAGATGTTAGTGTTGATTTTATGTTAGATGTTAGTGCTGATTTTTGTTTGTAGTTTTGTTTGTTTGGAGTTTTTGTTTGTGTTGCATACAATGTAGTAGTTTCTGCATCCTGGGATGGAATGGTAAGAAACATTTTAACAAACATTTTCAAAGCAAACTAAGCAACATATATTATATAACAATTTCGCATTTAAAAAAAAATGTTCAGTATAACAAGAAGGTTTAATTAGAGCAATATGAATTCATAATCAACATCACAAATTTAAGAATTTGAAGACATTTTCATTTCCCTATACTTGCAACAATATGAAAGGTTACCAGCACTCCTCTCAAGTCATAGTGACCATCTCGAGAAATATGGATGTTAGATAGAATTCTTTTTTTTTGGTACAAGGTTGTTAGATAGAATGAAAAAATAAGATATGTACTTTCTCCATAAATTTATAAGTGTCTCAAAGGTATTTATTATGAAATTAAGAAAATAATAATAATTATGTTAAAAAAATCGTTTTAAAACTTCAAAACATTGCATATAAGGTGTTTGATTTTATGTCCATAAAAAGTGTTTGAGTTTTTTTGTTGCATATAATATAAGGTGTTTAATTTTCACTGAAAAGTTGTTTTATGTTTCCTAAATTGGTTGATTTAGATAAGTTTGTGAGAATGAAGAAGAGTAAATTAATTGGTTAATTTTTTTGCTATATAATATTATTTATATATTTAATTTATACAATATATTTTTATGTCGGCCACCCCAAGCTTTTTCGTCAAGCTCCGCCACTGTATACATTATATTTTTATGTCGGCCACTCCAAGCTTATTAGTCAAGCTTTGCCACTGAAATTCAAGTTACAAAATTTATTTTGTTCAAATTATTATAATATTTTAATAGAGAGAAATAAATTAATTGAGATAATTGATAAATTAAAAGCTATCAAATTGTTGGAAGACAACCGATCCTTGTCCTATCAATTGGCGGAGCAACAAAGATGAAGGAAGCACTAAACAAATAGCCGAGAATGAGAAGGAACAACTTGTTAATGAGCTATAGCAAATATTGCGCCCAAGGATAGTTCTGCACATGAAACACTTGAAATATCTACACACAAGAATTATGTAGTTCCAATAATATTGCACATGAAACACATAAAAATTATGCACATGATAATTTTGCAACTCCAAGTTTTACAATTGCAAAAAACTACCCTTCATAGAGTATTCTGAATGAAAAAGTTATGCTCGTTTCAATCATGATGATACAAAGAAAATTTATGCATATCATAATACTGTTCCAAAGGATGATAATAATTTACTAAAGTCTGTAGCAACGATGAAGAGATTAATGAGTCAGAAGGAGAATTCATAAAAGTTCTTTCTAAAGGGGCTAAGAAGTATAGACGTTAGAACAGACAATAACATCTCTAACCGAATTTGTGTAATGCTCGTTCCAAAACAGGTTCCAATATTCTTGATTAATAAAAATTCTCTACTGTAATGATAGAGGACTGGGGAACCTTGCTACAAGGTTAGTGATTAAAAGTTTGTGTTTCCTAAACAAACTAGATTTTTTATTTCTTTTTTCTACAATTTTATGCAAGAACACATGCCTAATTTTTGGGGTTTCTGTGAAGAGAATTTGAATCACAAAGTTCTTATAATCTCGGATCAATATGTGTCTTTTTAAATGAAGGTGCAAACACGAGAAGCGGGGGTTGAATTGTGTTTCTCTAAGTTAGATTCTTTTTCATTATTTGATTAACATTGGTTCCGGTTTGTTGACTTAGAGCAGAAGTAGTAACAAAACTAAAGAATGCAGAAGTAAAGTGACACAAGTAATTTATCCTGATTTACCACTAACTTAGCTACATCTAGTCTCCTAACTCAAAAGGACTTAATCTACTAATTCAACAAATTGAATTACAAAGCATTTGACCCTACTAGTTAGTATTCTCAAAATAGCTTGACAATTCCATACTTTTTGAGGAACATAAACACCTTGACTCTACCATCCAAGCCTACTCCACACAACGTGACAACCCAAGATTGTTGAAGACACACAACACCTTGACCCTACAAGTCAAGTCTTTTCCACAAAATCTGCGACCCCATATTGTTGAAGGCACACTAACACCTTGATCCCATACAAGCCAAATCTTCTCAACACAATCTAAGATCCAAAAATTATTTGAGGCACACTAAAGCCACTATGGGGCTAGGTTACAATGAGTTTGAAACTATCAGGCTAGGTTACTAAGCAGATTTATTACAATGATTTTCTCACACTAACAATGAAGCACTAAGAATATTTTTCTTTGAACGAGTGCTTTGCCGGAACTTAAAACCTTCAACTCTGAATACTTAGAAAATTGAGCTCTTGAGGTTTTGTAAACAACTTTTATTTTTAGGACTTTTGAGTTTGTATATTTATGTTGTTCTTATCTTTCTTCTTCAGTCTTGATCCATTGTTTATAGTTGAAATTAGGGCATCAATTTAGACCTTTGAAAATTTTGAATCGTATCTTCATTCCAGCTTGGTCAACAATGTTTTTCTTCAAAAATAATTATGAATCGTATCTTCGTTCAAGCTTGGTCAACAAATATTTCTTCCAAATATAATCTGAAAGATATGTTTTGATAATATGATCCTTAGCCAAATATTCTTTTGATTTTCGAATATGATCTTAAGCAATTTTTCTTGAAGGATATTATGCGTATTTGTTCAGATTGCGTTTGCAAATTATTTAGTTGAATCTTCCTTCATACACTTGATTTGATTTGGGCGGGCTCAATTATCAGGTCATGTTGTTGAACCCTAGAATTTTTTATACAGCTAAGGGAAATATAACTTAAATCAGAATCGTTGACTTTCCATCAAAGGCATTGACTCTTCTTCATCAGAGTATAACTTGATTGCTGGAGTCAGATGATGTATTATTTGGTTTCTTCATAGTTAGAGGCAGACTGAGTGACTTAGAATTAGTGGCTTGGACAAATCATATTTGTTTCCTTATAAGAGTTAGAGAAACTTTAGAGTGTGCTATGTATCAAAGGCAACACTTTGGAACGCGTCGCAATCATCAGAGTCATCAAAACATAAGCTTCAAAGGTAGACTTGAAGAATGGCTTCATACTTCAAAGGCATATTGAAATTACTGTTAATTAGAGCATGCTGAAATACTGTTCATCAGAACATGCATAAATATTGTTCATTAGAGCATGCACAAATACTGTTCATCAAAGGCTGTGCACAAATATTGTTCATCATAGGCTGCACACAAATACTATTACCAAAGGCTTGGGAACTGCAAAAACACGTTGAGCTTCAAGAAGCACGCTGAATCTTCATATTTTGAGGCAATCTTCAGACTCAAACTTTAGAGGCAAACATCAGAGGCAAATGCGGGTTGTTTTCCTAAACGTGCATTTGTCTGATTCTGAGGATTTCGTTGACTGTTTTGATTTAGTTTCCTCTGACCTTTTTACTTCCTCTGGTGGGTATCCTCTTGTACCTTCCTAAGCGTGCATTTTTCTTCCAATTTTTTTCATACTTAATGAAGTACTTTTATTGTTCTCATAAAATACTTTTGTTAACATCAAAACTCTAAGTGGAAAGCCAACTTGATTCCAACAAAAAAGGAACCATCCCCCGCTTTAGAAGGCTCAATATATCTAGTCTATTGGTTTCTCTTTGGCTTCGGCTTCTTTGAATTATCTAGGAGTACCCATTTTCATTGGTAAACCAAAGTTGATTCATACTCATCCTATTTCCAACAAGATTAGAGCTAAACTAGCCTCTTGGAAGGGAAACATCTTATTTATGACTAGGTGATGAAGTCTGACATTCATGGTAAGGTGATTTACAACTACAAACTTATACTTGGCCTATTTCTCTTCTTAAAATTTTTTACCAATGGATTAGAAATTTTATTTGGCTTGGTAATGTAGACACTAAAAGTTAGCTACTCTTTCTTGGATCATCAAGGCTAATGCATTGAGGCAAAGATTTTTTAAAAACAAGAAATTTTTTACTTCTTACATCAAATCATCTTTTTGGTCTGATTTAAGGGAAATGTATGATGTCATTAGTGATAATAGTATCTAGAGAATTGGAAATGGCGGTACTATAAATTTTTGTTTGATAATTGGTTAAATATCATATTTTTGGATCTTATCCTCATTCCTCTAGCGATTCAATATGCTTTGAGAGGTATAGTGGCAGATTTTATTAATTCGTATTTGTGGTCCCTTCCTAGATACATTCATATCAAGTTTCCATACCTTTTTTAATGATATAGCAAAAATGCTTATCCCAAATCATTTGGTTAAAGAATATGGAAGCCCTTAATATGTTGTGACTATAATTAGAGATAAAGAAGAATAAAAAATATATTTATTAATAATTAACTTGTCGAGAGAAATTTCTATGCTTAGCATACGGACATGATTAGAAACATCTGTAAACTATTGTTATATAATTCTATATTACTGAGTTTTATACTCACTATGTTTTTGTGGGGGATGTTTCCACGTAGCAGAGACCGTTGAAAAGCTAAGAAGTATATTCATAATACTTATAAGTAATACGGTGTATTTTGAGTCAGACTTGCATCATATCAAGTGTCTAGTTTAGTGTTTTGGCTTATTAAATATTTTTTTTTATCTTGAGAGTCATTTCAAAAGTTGGAAATATTTTTAAAATTGTAAGATATTTAATTGTTTTAAATAAAGGTTTTTCCTTGTATGAATTATGAAATTTTTAAACTCATCATTTTTGTAATTAAATGAAAGTTTCTCCAAGAACTGTTATTAAAATTTATAGTTACACTAATGATAAAGGTTGAACTTCTCTTTGGCTCGAGTGTGACTTTTTGCTCACTATTAAGGCTTTCAATGATAATAATTTGGCTCATTGGAATAAAAAAAATAGGTGGGCTAATTGTTTAGCTTGCATTAGAGGACTTTTTTGTTTTGTGTTTCTCACATTCTCAAATAGGATAACTCTTGTGCTGACAAGCTTGCAATTGTGGAATTTCAATATCTGGATTTTTCCTTGTTAGATGGTATGCCTGTTGGTATCAAGGATGATATGTTCAAGAATAGCGTGGGTCTTTCTTACTTTAGGTCTTAGTAATGGGGTTTGAGTGTTGATTACTCATTCCAATGTTATGTTCACATTACACTCATTTTCCCTTCGCCATGGTTTTCCCAATAGATTTTTTCTGCTAAGGTATTTAACATGTTAGTTGTTTAGTTGTCTTTACATTCTTTACTTGGGTTATGGCCTAGTCCCCCCCCCCCTTTCTCAAGCTTTATTTATTTTTTTCTTTATTTTAGTTTTAATAATATTTACTGGGGTGCTGCAAATGATAGATGGTGGATATTTGGTGCCAACATAATTGGGATTTGTAGAACGGAAAACACAAGAAAGAAGGGCTGGGGGGTTCGAATTATGTTTCTTTTTAAAAAACTTTTTAATGTGACTACATTATAGTAAAGAAAGTAGGACAACTGAAGAATATAAAAAACACATACGATTTATCTTAGTTCACCACCAACACAGTGACTACGTCTATTTGCTTCAACTTGAAGGATTTAAACTACTAATTCACCACCGAATTATACTTTCACTTAACACCTACTAGTCAAACTGACTGTGTTCAAGTCTTTCCAACCTTCTAGCTTAGTGCAGTCAAACTGTTGAGGAAGGTAGCCACTATTGGGTTAGATTACAAGAGAAATAGTTATTTGACTTTAGCTTCGACACTGTCGCACCTCTTGGAGCTCGAAAAACTTGTAAAGCACTATCGAATAAATAAATGTGATTATTATAGCATTAACAAACACATTATTTATATATATATGTAAAAAATAAATGAATATTACTTACGTGTCGAACAAAGTCTTTATCTCGGGGCGATTGTTGTAATGGCCGTGCAAGGGATCTAGGTAGTATATAACTTCAGAGGTCGCATTGATTGCAATTAGCACCCAATGTGCCCTACAACAACAAAAATTTAGTTTACACAACTATTAAATTAAGATCTCATAAATTAAAAAAGATATAAATAAAGAATATATAATTACGTACCTTGAATTATATGGTGCAAAGAACAACTTATCCTTCTCTTTATTTCCTAATAGTATATCTAAAACGTATTTCTTTACATTCACTGGATCGTGTTTAAGCATCGAAATCTTATGCGGAGACAAGAATGAAAATTTATTTGACAATCTTATGCGAAATTTTATGATGAAAAGTAATTTTTACCTCATGTATAAGCTGATGACAGTAGCACTCACCTCCTTATGGTCGAGAAGTTCGTATATGTGCTCCTTTTCAAAAAATTCTTCATACGCATCTCCGAATAGACCTTTATCCATGCCTATTATTCGTGAATCGTTGACGCTACCCATATTTTTTTTTTGCCTGTATGTCAAGACATGACCCATATCGAGCAAGTCGTGGCTGACTTATTTTAGAAGCAGGAGGAGCAACTGATTTTACACGATCCATTTCTTGAGCAGCAAATGACTAACCTTATAGAATAAATGTGACAAACCTTTTCGGGCGATGTGACTGTTTCGTTTCTGGGAATCTTCTTATCATTCCCTTTAGACTTTGTTTGAATCTAAATAAATGTGAAATTAAAGTTAACATCGGAAAAAATTCAGCAATTAAATATAATCAATTAAACATACATTTCAATTAATTAAACATACCTTGTCAAGGGCAACAAGATGTTTGGGCCATGCCACGTAGCTGCCAATTGCTTCGCCCAAATAATTCAGATCTACATCGTTGTCCGGTACAGGCAACGGTGCATTTGGTTCCAAAGCAATAACTGGCGATACTTTGACATGGCCCGCAGGGATTGGTGTGTTGTGCAATACTTCGCCCGGAGTATTGCACAATGTTCCCTTTCCGACCTTCCGATGAGTAGGGGAGGATAAGTACAGCACGCATGGAGTGACCCCCTAAATCAATGGTTAATACATAAGTATGTGAAACAATTAGCTAGAATGAAATTCTTATTTTATTAAGTAATTAATTACCTCAGGAAGACTGTTGAGACCAACGTTGCAACTTGCGTTTTCGCTCTCCATGTGAATTTCACGTTGGGGCTGGTCCGCAAGTTGCTTGTCTTTATTTGTCTTCACCAAAAGGGCCACTTGCTCCGTTAATACTTTGATCTTCTCTAATACTTCCTCATTAGATGGATTTTGGCGCTTCTCTTGTGAAAAATAACTTCTAGGAGTTATGCCAAATCCTTTCCCCCTCACGCGGCCGAAATATTCAGGAACATTAAACACTTTACCTAGTATGTCCCTGCAACTTGCCTTGTTGTCCTCTTGATTTTCCGATTCAAGATTCGCCTAAAATACACATAGGATTAAAAAGATAAGTTCAATAACATTTTTAAAATACAATATTAAAAAATATTAAAGTGATAAATATACTTACACAAAGTTCTATTACTTTTTGAACATTTTCGTTATCAACCACTCCGTCTTTATTTACACGAGCTTCCTTCCACAATATATGACGACCCAACGGTTGATCACATTGGGTGTCTTGTAGCTATTCTCGTTAAGATCATAAACAAAATATTAGTTAGATAGTATAGTTTATAATGTACCACATTAAATAAAAGTGATGTTTAATTACTTACAAGTTTTTGCTCTAGACGAGCATATCCCATACGAGATTACTTATATGGGTGGGGAATAATTTTGGCCCTCTCGCGATTTGCCTTAATAATATTCTATATAAAAAAAATAACAATCTTGTAAAAATTTAAAATACGCTATGAATATGAATAATAAAACACAAATGCTAATAAATTAATCACTTACAACAAATGCGGGGTCGGAACATTTTGATACGAATGCGCTCCATTCCTCATTTGATATATAATGTTTATATATTTTTGGAGCTTCCGCATTCGTATTTCCTTCACGGTCTTTTAAATAGCAATTTGAGAGGTGAGATCTAAAGCCCCGGTGTATTTTCCCGGCAACTCTGAGCACGTAACTCTTTCTCACCTCATCAACAACAAAAGTTGTCTACAAACCAAATAAATATATAGTTTGAGTAAAATACTTCAAAGCAGTATGTAAAAATTTATAAGTAATAGGGTGGAGTAAAAAAATTACCTGTATATCAGCCCACAATACATCTTTGGCATCCTTAAATGCCTTATCTCTCCAATCATCTATTGTGATGGGGATATTTTGACGAACAACAGCTCCAATATAACTAACAAACATTGAACTGTTGGGGTCAATTGGCTGACCACTCTCATTCCATCCCACCTAATAAACTCATATAGTAAGTACTTCAAATTATAAACAGCAAACAAAGTATAGTATAAACAGCAAACAAAGAAAACAACAAACAAAGTATACCTCAAATTTTTGCCCAGTACTTCTTGCTTTTATAACATTTTGCATTATTGTTGCACCACGTTTGACTTCATTTTCGTAAGTCTTGGTGTTGCCAACTTCTTCATTTTGACAATCTAACTCCTTGTTGGTATCCATTTATCTACAACAAGTTCAACATGCAGTTCAGTATAACTTCAACAAGTTCAACATGTAGTAGCCTAAGTACGTAGCAGTATAAGTTCAACATGCATTTTAGTGAAACAAAAAACTAATAAATACAATACCTGAAATAGCGCTTTTTAATACATAGGGTTACGGGTTTGCAGACAAACAGCGCAGAAGACGATGAAGACGCAGAAGACGAAACGAAGACTAAAAATATATGGTTACGTAATGAGAAGGAGGATGAAGATGAGGAGGAAATAGGTGTATGATGTTTACGTAATGAGGGTAAGTAATGAGGAGGAAACAAGGGAAACTGAAATACTTGTAGGGTTCGTAGGGTTCGCAATGAGAAGGAGAACGAAGAGGAAACTGAAACACTCGTATGAAGTTTACGTAATGAAGAGGAAACTGAAGAGGTGTACTGTTATATATAAAATCCTATTACAGCGCTTTTTTGAACAAGCGCTGTAAAAGACCTCATTTCATTTTATTTTTTAAAAGCCTACTACAGCGCTTTTTTGAACAAGCGCTTTAAAAGACCTCCTTATTTTTATTTTTTAAAAGCCTTTTACAGCGCTTTTATACAAAGTGCTTTAAAAGGCTTCTTTGTTTTATTATATGCAAACGCTATGTGACCCTTTTACAGCGCTTGTGCAGAAAGCGCTTTAATAGACCTCCTTATTTTATTTTTCTAAAAGCCTTTTACAGCGCTTTTAAAAAAGAGTGCTGTAATAGGGTTTTATATAAAAAAGGCTTCTTTGTTTTATTATATGCAAACGTTATGTGACCATTTTACAGCGCTTATGCAACAAGCGCACAAAAAGACCATCTTATTTTATTTTTTTAAAAGCCTTTTATAGCGCTTTTGCAAAAGATCATTACATAAAGTTCAAGCTAAATACCAAAATGCTCAATTCTGGCATATCAAACAATTAAATTACATGAACTCAGTTCAGATCATTACATGGCTTATAAAACAATTAAACATATTTAGATTCCCTTCTTCTTTTCTTGGTGGATTCACATTTGTTTGTCCATTAATGACACGAAACGATGGATTAATCCAAATTCCTTCATCATGATCATCTCTAAGATATAAACCATCATCAGTTGAATCAATTTCATGAGGTTGTGATCTTGCAAAGAAAAGATCATTACCAACATCTTCATCATTATTGTTATCATCACTTATTTAATTGGTTGATAGGACAACGGACCATTTATCACCAGCAGGATCAGTGACATAAAACACTTGTTGAGCTTGCGACGCTAAAATAAAAGGCTCATCTTTGTATCCCACCCTATTAAAATCGACAAGCAAGAACCCTGACTCATCAATCTGAACACCATTATTATTATCGACCCACTTGCAACCAAATATGGGAACACGAAACATTGTGTAGTCTAGCTCCCATATGCTCTCGATAACCCCAAAATATGATAGATTTGCATATATTGGGTTTTTGTCTTTTGCACTTGAGATATGCATCGCTTCAGCTACGAGAGTGACTCCGCTATTTTGCATAGTGGTTTGATCATCTTGTTCTTTGGTATAAAATGTGTAGTCGTTAATTACATAACCGGTGTAAGAAAATACATGTAAACTCGAACCATTTGCTAGCCACCTCAGTCTTTGTGAAATTGATCCGGGGTCTACATCAAACTTTGAATTTATGTGATTTTTTAACCATGTTATGAAACTTCGATTGTGCTCTCGAGTGATCCAATTTTGATTCCTATTCATGTTCAAACTAGATAATTGATCCATGTGTATTGTAACATACGGTTGAACCTCATCATCATTGTGCAGAACATACAATTGTGCCTGCTCCCATTCTGTCCTTGATATAGTCATTAGTCTCTTTCCAATTATCCCTTCACCTGATAATCTTCCCGAATGACGAGACATGAGAAGCCCTATGGATTCAACATTGGACAGATATTCAGTACAAAATTCAGCAGCTTCTTCGACAATGTATTGTTCAGCAATACAACCTTCTGGTCGACTTCTACTTTTTACGTACCCTTTTAATATTTTCACATATCGTTCTATCGGGTACATCCATCTCATATATGCTGGCCCACAAAGTTGTGTCTCCTTAACAAGATGAACAGTAAGGTGAACCATTATATCAAAAAACGAGTGTGGGAAATACATTTCAAGCTCACACAAAGTAGCAACAATTTCCCTCTGCAATGTCGGTAACTTTTGAGGATCGATCACTTTACTACAAATTTCCCTGAAGTAGAAACATAATTTAGTTATGGCTCGGCGAACTTTTTCAGGTAAAATTGAACATATAACTATTGGTAGCAAATGCTCCATTATAATATGACAATCATGGGTCTTCAAACCTTTTAACTTGAGGTCTTTCATACAAACTAAAGTTTTAATGTTTGAAGAGTATCCTTCTGGAACTTTAACTTCGTGTAGAAATTTACACAAAACAATTTTTTCCTTTCTAGATAGAGTATGAGCGGCCGGAGGTAGATATGTGCAATTTCCTTTCTTTATGGGACCCAATTCATTTCTTATTCCCATATCGACCAAGTCCAATCTTGCATTGATGCCATCCTTAGACTTTCCTGGTACATTAAGTAACGTACCAATAACACTATCAAATACATTTTTCTCAATATGCATCACATCGAGAAAATGTCTTACATACAATGACTTCCAATATGGCAATTCAAAAAAATTGACTTTTTCTTCCACCCAGTTTTGACCAGCTCTCCCGGAAAAGGTTTGCCAAATTTATTGGTCAAACCTTGTACTTTTTCAAGTATTTGATATCCAGTCGGTGCTACAGGAGCTCTATCTTCCTCTGATTTTCCATTGAATGCATTTCTCCACCCACGATACTGATGACTATAAGATAAAAATCTACGATGTCCAAGAAATACATTCTTCTTACAATGTTTCAACCGCATCCAATTTGTACTCTCTTCACATATAGGACATGCACACTGACCTTTAATGTTATGTCCTGATAAATTACCATATGCTGGAAAATCATTAATTGTGCCGAACAACATAGCCCTCAAATTGAAACATTCTTTCTTATACCCATCATAAACTTCCACACCTGTCTCCCACATAATTTTTAAATCTTCAATTAAAGGAGCCAAGTAAACGTCGATATCATTCCCCGGTTGTTTGGGTCCAGAAATTAACAGAGACAACATCATAAACTTACGCTTTATACATAACCATGGAGGTAGGTTATAAATCAACAAAATCACAGGCCACGTGCTGTGTGAGATGCTTTGAAGACCATGTGGATTCATTCCATCAATAGAAAGTGCAAGTCGTAGATTTCTTGACTCTATCCCGAATTCAGCATACTCGTGATCAATTTTTGCCCATTGTGGAGAATCTGCAAGGTGTCGAAACTTTTCGTCTCTAATTCTTTCATCTGCATTCCATGTCAAGTGTTTTGAATCTTCTTCACTGCGATACATGCGCCTAAATCTTGGTATTATAGGAAAATACCACACGACATTGCATTTCGGACACGACACGCCTTTAGTAATTCATATTCGTTTCGAAATAAAATGCAATCGCTAGGACACGCATGAATCCTTTTGTAACTCATACCAATAGAGCACAAAATTCGCTTAGCCTCGTAGGTTCGACTGGGAAGTTCATTATCATCTGGCAACATATCTTTTAAGAGTGTTACTAATTCTGTGAAGCTTTTATCAGACCATCCATTACTCGCTTTTAAGTTGTACAACTTTAATATCGCCGACAGTCTTGTGAATTTAGTACAACCATTATATAATGGTTTCTCTGCATCACTCAACAAGCTCTCAAACATTTTAGGACAATCACAAAGATCTTCTTCAACTGCTTTTGCAATCTCCTCAACTCGGTCCAGCTCATATGTATCTGTGTCGAAATCAGTTGAAGCATATGTATCTGTGCGGGTGTTTCCAATTATTTTCTCACCATGTCTTATCCAACATGTATAGCTTTGATCAATTCCATACCATACGAAATGTCCTTCCAATTCATCTGCTCTAATGCGTTTTCCAAAACAACATTTTAAACAAGGACAAACGACTCTATTTGGATCTTTTGCATTCATCACTGCAAACTCAACAAACTCTTTCACTCCATTTTCATACTCTTTTGTCAATCGATTGGCAGACATCCATTTCCAGTCCATTTTATATGACCTATATAAATGCAGTTACACAAATAATAAGCATGATTTCAAGTATGATATATATGACCTATATATAGTACACATATCTAATATTGGTACAAGATTGATTTCAAAGCAGAACATATCATGAGAACATATCTAATATCATGTAACAATTTCAAAACAGAACATATCTAATATGTAAGAATTTATCAGTTTTAATTAGTGACGACGTATTAAAACTGAGAAATTTGTTTTAAAAGAGGAGCAACGTAGATCAGTTTTAATTAGTGACAACGTATTAATATGTACCTGAGACAACGTTGATCAATTTGTTTTAAAGGATGAGCAACGTAGATCAATTTGTAGATGGGTGCACAACAGAGGATTCGCAAAGTAGAGGAGATGAGAGTTTGTAGGGTTAGGACAACGTATTAAATTTGTTTTAAATATGTTTTTATTTATTTAAAGTGAATGATTTTTATTTAAAATGAATGATTTTACAGCGCTTGTATAAAAAGCGCTGTAATAGGTCATATCATTATGTGCAAGCGCAAGGCTTTTACAGCGCTTTAACAACAACCGCTTTAAAAGCTATGTAATATAAGTGGGAGCACTACATTTTACAGCGCTTGTTTTTAAAGCGCGGGAGCACTACATTTTATAGCGCTTGTTTTTAAAGCGCTCAAAAAGTGTTGTAAAAGGCTATGTGGAGCGCTTCAATTTACAGCGCTTTTTAAAAAAGCGTTGTAAAAGAGTTGTAAACATTATGTGCAAGCGTATGTGACCCTATATGACCCTACAATAGCGCTTTTTTCACAGCGTTTGTCAAAAAAGCGCTGTTGTATCCTCCGTAATTTTTAAAATATTAGAACAATAGCGCTTGTATTTAATAAGCGCTGTAAAAAGCGCGCTATAAAATGTCATTCTTGGCGTAGTGTTTCTATTTTAATGCATATATTAATTTATTTTTTATTTTATTTTGAATGAATTGCGATTCTCTATATTATGTAAAAAGTGAACATACCATATCGATTTGACATTATTTGCATGATAATTGTATGATAGAGAAGATAGTTGAACATTTTATATTTCAAAATTTTAGACCAACAAATCAACTATCATCTCTATCAAGTGGAATAATTTTACATAGATATAAAATGTCATGCTAAATAATTTTACATTTTAATTTGTTGTTCTAAAATTTTGAAATATAAAATATTCAACAACCTTCTCTATCACGCAATTATCATGCAAATTACAATTGACATAAATTAAAAATTACAAGCATATAGTAAATAATAACAAATTATATTAACTACTCATTGATAAGGTATGAGTGTTAGTAATATAATATTGACTTATTACCGTATACAAAATTTGCACAATTGTACTTACGATAGGCGAGATACAATCATACAAATTAAGAATGATCGTGTCTAAAAGATTATGATAAATTAATATCATGCATAAAAGATAATATTTAATTTATTAGTTTTAGATAATTGCTAAGTAAAATTAGATGATTAACGTGTATGATTATCTCAATTTAAGTGAATATTTAATTTATTAGTTTTTAGATAATTGTTAAGTAGTAACAATTCTTTTATATGGTTATCATGATCTCTTATGTACAACATTACTTTATATATAAAGTTTGACATGCTACTCAAGAGTATGATAAAAGTCTACCATTGATTTTGAAGGGACATATTCACTTAAATTGAATTCAAGAACTTTTTTATATCTAATTAAATTTAGAAGCACATGAAAGACTCATTTTACATAAAAGATGTGTTACAACATATTTGTATAGCTCACTTGATAATGATGCTTATATGAAACTCCATGAAAGAAATTTATTTTTGTGAGATATAAAATTCATACTTTTGAAAAAACGACTTAATCAAAATGAATAAGTCTCTTATCTACTCAATCAATCTATGCATGTTGTATAATATTCTTAGTGAATATTTTCAAATGAGAGATGTAAGAATGACATCATTTGTCAATTTTAAAGAAAGTATTTGAAAATAAATTTGTTATAATTGATGTTTATGTTGGTGATATAAAATCAGAAATCCTGAATAGCTTATGAAATATTTTGATTAAAGAAATGTGTAAGATGAAATAAGTAGGAAAGGAAAAAATTATTTTGAGATTACAAATTGAGTATTTGAAGAATAATATTTTTATAAATCAATAAGCTTATATAGCAAAAGTGCTAATATTGTTCTACATGGACAAATAGATTTGTTATGTAGTTCGATGAGAACTAATTGGTCATAAAGTATCATATCTTAGTTCAATTGAGGACACTAATTTATCTTATTAATTATACATATTATGGTATATTATTTGTTTTTAGTTTATCATCACATATTTAATTTGTTATATGAGAGATGCAAGTTATTTGTCAAATCTTCACAATCAAATTTTAACACTACACATAGAAGTTGGAACATATTTTGGTTGAAGTGTATGGTTCAACACATGCAAGAAACTTATATCCATACAATACTAGCCTAGTTGAACGAAATATACCCTTACAAAGTCATCATCAAATGAAATTTTTAAGCAACTATTATAGAAGATTGATAATTGTCATCTTAGAGATGATTGCCTGCATGAAGGGGAGAATTAGAATCTGCACTATTTTTCCCTTAACCATGATTTTAGACCATTGTGTTTTTGTGGTAAGGTTTTTAATGAGGTAATTCCTAAGAAATGATGTTGTTCTCTTTTTCTTTCACTGAGATTTTAATAGACATTCAAGGGGGAGTGTTGTGATCAATTACAATATATAGTGGATGTCCATCATCTTCCTATTATGTTAGTACATCTAATAACAAAATATATTTGTAAATAACAAATATTGTGTCATCTAAATATGACTCACATGACTTTATAATATTTGACTTTGATGAAGATAATATATTAATCTCTGTGCCTCTTCTCATTCTCTTTTCTCCATTCTCTCTATAATCTATAGAAGTTTTGATTAATTTTATGACGGAATACAAATTTATGTAAATCAGAAAACATTACAGACATAAAGTACAAATTAAGCACAAACATTCATTTGTTTGCATCACATAATTTAATATACGCTCTTCAAAACATCGCGAACACATTTATTACATACAAACGAAAACGAAGGATCCCACGAAGCAAATATATACATGCTTTGTTACATGCAATTACAAACATCACACCAAGTACTAGTGTGTATATATATATATATAAATGAACACTAATTGTGCAAAAGCAAACCAATTAGGCCATTATCCTTATTTGTTATATCATATCTTAATTTATTATGGAGCTATGCTTTGACAAGATAAGCATCAAAATCTTTAGTGCATTTGTTAAGGTATTCAATATAGCCATTTGGAGGATCAATATCCTCATTGATCTTCTCATATTCAACAGTCCACTTAGTAGTTGCACCGCCATCAATCTTATCAAATATTTCTAGGATGAACTTAAACGCCGTATAGTGCTTGCCAATATCTCCACCGAAGAGATTGAAAATCACTTTTTTGTTTTGTTCATCAAATACAACCGTCTCATTACATGTGTTTACCTTGCCATCTGTTTTGTTAAGGAAAATTAATACCAACAACAATAAAAATGTTCTAAATAAGAAACAAATAACAAGATTAGTTTAAAAATAAAATAGAAAAAGATAACGATGCATTATTTTTAAAAGAGTTAAATAAGTTTCAATTCCTATAAAATTATAAATTTTTGTAAAGAATATGTTGCAATAAAATATTTTTTTATAGAGACTAAAAATTAAATATTTAACTTTTATAAGCATTACAAATTTATTAAACCTTTAAAATAAAATATATTAAGAAACAAATAAAAAGATTAGTTCTCATCTTTTATGTTAAGAAAAAATAAAGATCTAAGTAACACAAAAATATTTTTTATAAAATTTATATTACACAAAAAGAATGTGTCTTTATCTCTTTTAACATGAGAGAAAAAAGAAAAGAAAAAAAGGAGAGGATCGAAATCCTTTATTTATTATCATTGATTTTGACATGTGTATTGTGTTTGTAGTATTTCGGTCTAGTCACTTATTAATTACATCTTGTGTCATTGTTTTATTTTATTAAAAAGACATCACCAAATTATTAGAATAGATCGAAAATAACACAAATTTAACTTTGCTAACACGAATTTAACTTTGCCGAATCTAAAAATACACATACAACATTCGAGTTTATAATTAACATAGAATGATAAGATGTCTATAAATGTGAATAAAATAATTATGTAGATTATATGATTTCTAATCAAAAAATAACTTAAAACCACACTTCTCTTCAGAGGACCGTTGATGAAGAAGAAGGAAGAGATGAGGGGTTAGGTCTTGTGCCATTGTTTATTGCTATGAATTTTAAGTTTTGAACATATAAAATTATTTCATATATATGTATATCATAAATAGTTTGATGGATGAAGTAATGAAATTTATCGTTTATCTTGAGTTATTAAGTGTAGCAACTCATCATAGAGTTACTCCTAAAATTAATCAATGAATAATCATAGAGTCCAAATGCGTCACTTGAATAAGTAAACATCTCAACTATGTTGGCACCCCTAATCTTCCAACTATCATTTGCATCCCTCCAACAAATAATATTGAAAATAGTAAAAAAGAGAAAAATTCAACTTGGGGGACTAGGTCAATACAAAAGGAAATACATGAAAAAAAAACTACCACATTAAAAACTTTATCTGAAAAGTCTAATGTGACAAAATCATATAAAAGAAAAAGATTGTTGTAAACAAGATGGCTTGGAAAAATCAAAATACAAGCAATACAAAGTGTTGAACCCATTACACAACAAGGAGTCTTAATTCATTGTTAAATGTTATGAATAGTGTTAAATGTTGAAAATAACTTGTCTAAATATATTTTTGATATTATTTAGATTTAGATTTAAGTATATTTACGATTTAAACTAAGATATTGTTAGGATATAATCTTTATTTGAAATTTTGTTTAGATTATTTTAAGCATTTTGTTAGGCTTATTCCTTATTTTAAGAATTTCATATGTTTTTATATTACAATTTTTCTCTTTAAATAGAGTAGTAATGAATAAAAATCTAGAACAAGAATTTTGTCCTCACAAACTATATCTCATATATTTTAGCAAATAAAAATACAAAAGCCCTTTCGTTAAAAAAAAAATACAAAAACCCTGTTTGTGGTATAAGAGTCAAGGTTCATAAGGACATGTGAAGATTGAACTTGAACCAAGTTTTTCGTTAAATAGAAGAACAACAATAGTGGAAAAAGAACGAAAAAGGAACTATTTTAAGATTTTGAAAAGGAAAACCAAAATAAAAATTCTCCGTTTTTTTCATGGTTCTGTTACTATCAGAAGACTAATTACTCACAAAAGAAATGTTGATTAAGGTCGGGTGCAAAATACTAAAAGTGTGGTCAATTTGGATGTATAGAGAAAGTAAGTCTCAACAACAATAATAGCAATAACAAAATAAAAGATGAAAGTTAGTATCAAAAATAAGAAAATGGAATTACCAACATGAAATTCAAATTTGATGCACAAAAGATATGAACTTAAGAAGGAGTGCTGAGAATAATATAGTTAAGCAACTTTTGAATATTATATATTTAGATTAAAATATATTTTGGACTTAAAATAAGATATTATTTGCATTTGATACGTTTCTAAATTGCAGTTTTGCTCTATAATTATATAGATCTATGAATAAAAATTTAAAATAAGAGTTTTCTCCTCATAAAATATAGGGTTAAATAAGCTTTTAGTTCCTATAAAAATTTCATCACCTTTTAATTTTTTTAAAAATTTTATTTTAATTTTTGGTCCTTAATTTTATACCAACTACCGTGTAATTTTTGAATAATTTTGGCGGTAATATTTGTGTCATTATAAGAAATTCTTCTACAAAACTTAAATTTTTTTAACAAACCATAAATTAAATATGAATTTTTAAGCAAAAGAGGCTTAAAAGTTCATATTTAATTTCTTATTTGTTAAAATGTTCTAAACTTTTGTATAACAGTTGTTAAATATGTCATAAATATTACTGCAAAAAATCATTAAAAATTTAAATTGATCACAATAGTTGATTTAAAATTAAAGACAAAAACTAAAAAGAAAGAAAATATTTTAGAAATTTTTTATGAGAACTAAAAATAAAATAGTGAGATTTTATAAGAATTAAAAATTTATTTAAACTATCTAATATATTTCTGCAAATAAAAATACAAAAATCCCATCATTAACAAACTCTAACACTCTCTTTTCAATATTCACTGTAAATGAAATTCTTAGGGTACTCATGTTTTAGAAATGTTGTTAATTAGTACTGCGTACTCAGCCGTCAGCAATATATACAGAAATTTGGATAAAATTTATAGTAGAACAACTAATATTTGCATAAATTTATTTAAAAAAGGACTAAAATCAATTAAAAAATTGCATAATTGACTAAAATTAATCAAAATAACTTAAAATATAAGCTTAATGATGCAGGATAAAAAATATAAAGAGGATCCAAAGTATAATTAAATTTAAAAATGAAAAATTAAACACAATAATTTTTTCAAATTACCTATAACATATGTCCAGTGTTTAACCGTATCAGAGTGATGCCAATCATCACCTTGATGCAGCTTGCTTGCATGAATTCTTTCAGTAATGTTTTCGATTTCGTGAAGTTGTGATGCAAATACATTATAGAACTTGGTAGCAGATGCTTTAATCTCAAGTTCAGTAATAAGTTTACCAGCTAGCACCATTTCTGCGGTAGAACAATTAATAATAGAAGCAAGAGAAGGAAAAAACAAGGGATAGTGTGAGGAAGTGTATGCAAAGCCATGACTTTATAGAAATTTGAGTAAACTATACAATAGAGCCAACAAATTAAATATTGTATAACCGTATCATTACTACTGGCTCTCACGTCATGCCACCTAATAATATATATTATATATATTCATATTTTTTATCAAAAAAATTAATTATTAAATATTTACAAATTAAAGTTGGTTCTCTTATATTATCTTCTAAATTGTCATTTTGTCTCCGATTTAAATCCCATAAAAAAACCCTAACTTTCCCATCCGTTATTATACATAGGGATGACCAAGCGGGTCTTTGCACCGTGCACTACGCCAAAAATGGTATTTTATAGCGCTTATTAAATAAAAGCGCTGTTGTATAATATTTTAAAATTAACGGAGGATACAACATCGCTTTTTTGACAAGCGCTTTGGAAAAAGCGTTTTTTTGACAAACGCTTTGGAAAAAGCACTGTTGTAGGGTCATATAGGGTCACATAGCGCTTGCACATAATGTTTACAACGCTTTTACAGCGCTTTTGATAAAAGCGCTCTCACATAATGTTTACAGCGCTTTTGGAGCGCTTTCTATACAAGGGCTGTAAAATATAGCGCTCCCACATTATGTTACAAAGCTTTTAAAGCGCTTTTTTGTAAAAGCGTTGTAAACTACATGCGCTTTCACATAATTAAAGGACTTATTAGAGCGCTTTTTATACAAGCGCTGTAAAAGGCTTGCGCTTTCACATAATTAAAGGACTTATTAGAGCGCTTTTTATACAAGCGCTGTAAAATGGTGCGTATTTCATAAAAATCATTCACTTTAAATAAATTTAAACAAATTTAATATGTTTTGTCCTAACCCTACGAACCCTCATCTTCTCTACTCTGCGAACCCTCCTCTCCTCTACTGTGCGCTTATCTACTACTCCTTTAAAACAAATTGGATACGTTGTCTCAGGTACTGTATTTATTAATTTGTTGTTGTTGCTGTCACTAAAACTGATAAATTGTTATAAAATATGTTTTTTTTTTAAATTTGTTCTATCTGTTCTGTTTTGAAATCAGATGTGGACCTTGGTTTCCATTTTCCAATATTATATATGTGTACTATAGATTTGTATAATGTTATCAGTAGCTTATTATTTGTGTAACACTGCACTTATATAGGTCATATAAAATCGACCGGAAATGGATGTCTGTCAATCGATTGTCAAAAGAGTATGAAAATGGAGTGAAGGAGTTTGTTGAGTTTCGAGTGAAGAATGCAAAAGATCCAAATCGAATCATTTGTTCTTGTTTAAAATGTTGTTTTGGAAAACGCGTTAGAGCAGATCAATTGGAAGGACATTTAGTATGGCGTGGAATTGATCAAAGTTATACATGTTGGATAAGACATGGTGAGAAAAAAAAAGGGAACATTAATTTTGAGAATGGTTCGACATCTGCTTCAACTGATACATATGAGCGGAACCGAGTTGAGGAGATTGCAAAAGCAGTTGAAGAAGATCTTCGGGATTGTCCTAAAATGTTTAAGAGTTTGTTGAGTGATGCAGAGAAACCATTGTATAATGGTTGTACTAAATTCACAAGACTGTCGGCGATTTTAAAGTTGTAACACATAAAAGCGAGTAATGGATGGTCTGATAAAAGCTTCACATAATTATTAACACTCTTAAAAGATATGTTGCCAGATGATAATGAACTTCTCAGTCGAACCTACGAGGCTTAACAAATTTTGTGCTCTATTGGCATGAGTTACGAAAGGATTCATGCGTGTCCTAAAGATTGCATTTTATTTCGAAACGAATATGAATTACTAAAGGCGTGTCCGAAATGCAATGTCTCTCGATATAAGAAGAAAGAATCTACTCCAGCAAAATTCGTGTGGTATTTTCCTATAATACCAAGATTTAGGCACATTTATTGTAGCGCAGAAGATTCAAAACACTTGACATGGCATGCAGATGAAAGAATTAGAGATGGAAAGTTTCGACACCCTGCAGATTCTCCACAATGGGAAAAAATTGATCACGAGTATCCTGAATTCAGGAGAGAGTCAAGAAATCTACGACTTGCACTTTCTACTGATGGAATGAATCCACATGGTCTTCAAAGCATCTCACACAGCACGTGGCCTATGATTTTGTTGATTTATAACCTACCTCCATGGTTATGTATGAAGCGTAAGTTTATGATGTTGTCTCTATTAATTTCTGGACTCAAACAACCGGGGAATGATGTCGACATATACTTGACTCCTTTAATTAAAGATTTAAAAAATATGTGGGAGACAGATGTGGAAGTTTATGATGGGTATAAGAAAGAATGTTTCAATTTGAGGGCTATATTGTTCGGCACAATTAACGATTTTCCAGCATATGGTAATTTATCAAGATATAGCATTAAAGGTCAGTGTGCATGTCCTATATGTGAAGAGAGTACAAATTGGATGCGGTTGAAACATTGTAACAAGAATGTATTTCTTGGACATCGTAGATTTTTACCTTATAGTCATCAGTATCAAGGGTGGAGAAATGCATTCAATGGAAAATCAGAGGAAGATACTGCTCCTTTAGCACCGACTGGATATCAAATATTTGAAAAAGTACAAGGTTTGACCAATAAATTTGGCAAACCTTTTGCGGGAGAGCTTGTAAAAACTGGGTGGAAGAAAAAGTCAATTTTCTTTGAATTGCCATATTGGAAGTCATTGTATATAAGACATTTCCTCGATGTGACGCATATTGAAAAAAATGTATTTGATAGTGTTATTGGTACGTTACTCAATGTACCAGGAAAGTCTAAGGATGGCATCAATGCAAGATTGGACTTGGTCGATATGGGAATAAGAAATGAATTGGGTCCCGTAAAGAAAGGAAATCGCACATATCTACCTCCAGCCGCTCATACTCTATCTAGAAAGGAAAAAATTGTTTTATGTAAATTTCTACACGAAGTTAATGTTCCAGAAGGATACTCTTCAAACATGAAAAAATTAGTTTGTATGAAAGACCTCAAGTTAAAAGTTTTGAAGACCCATGATTGTCATGTTCTAATGGAGCATTTGCTACCAATAGGTAGACGTTCCATTTTACCTGAAAAAGTTCGACGAGCCATAACTAAATTATGTTTCTTCTTCAGGGAAATTTGTAGTAAAGTGATCGATCCTCATAAATTACCGACATTGCAGAGGGAAATTGTTGTTACTTTGTGCGAGCTTGAAATGTATTTCCCACCCTCGTTTTTTGATATAATGGTTCACCTTACCGTTCATCTTGTTAAGGAGACACAACTTTGTGGGCCAGCTTATATGAGATCGATGTATCCGATAGAACGATATATGAAAATATTAAAAAGGTACGTAAAAAGTAGAAGTTGACCAGAAGATTGTATTGCTGAACGGTACCTGGTCGAAGAAGCTGCTAAATTTTGTACTGAATATTTGTCCAATGTTGAATCCATAGGGTTTCCCATGTCTCGTCATTCGGGAAGAATATCAGGAGAAGGGATAATTGGAGAGAGAGTAATGACTATATCAAAGATAAAATGGGAGCATGCACAATTGTATGTTCTGCACAATGATGATGAGGTTCAACTGTATGTTACAATACACATGGATCAGTTATCTAGTTTGAACATGAATATGAATCAGAACTGGATAACACGAGAGCACAATCGAAGTTTTATAACATGGATAAAAAATCACATTAACTCAAAGTTTGATATAGACCCCGATTCAATTTCATAGAGATTGAGGTGGCTAGCAAATGGTCCGAGTTTACATGTTTTTTCTTACACCGGTTATGTAATTAACGGCTACACATTTTATACCAAATAACAAGATAATCAAACCACTATGTAAAATAGTGGAGTCACTCTCGTAGCTCAAGTGCAAAAGACAAAAAACCCAATATATGCAAATCTATCATATTTTGGGGTTATCGAGCACATATGGGAGTTAGACTACACAACGTTTCGTGTTCTCATATTTGGTTGCAAGTGGGTCAATAATAATAATGGCGTTCGGATTGATGAGTCAGGGTTCTTGCTTGTCGATTTTAATAGGGTGGGATACAGAGATGAGCCTTTTATTTTAGCGTCGCAAGCTCAACAAGTGTTTTATGTCACTGATCCTGCTGATAATAAATGGTCTGTTGTCCTATCGACCAATAAAATAAGTGATGATAACAATAACGATGAAGATGAAGATGTTGGTAATGATCTTTTCTTTGCAACATCACAACCACATGAAATTGATTCAACTGATGATGGTTTATATCTTAGAGATGATCATGATGAGGGAATTTGGATTAATCCATCGTTTCGTATCGTTAAGGGACAAACAAATGTGAATCCCACCGGGAAAAGAAGAAGGGCATCTTAATGTGTTTAAGTGTTTTATATAAGCCATGTAATCTTAACTGAGTTCATGTAATTTAAGTGTTTGATCTGCTAGAAATGAGCATTTTAGTATTTAGCTTGAACTGTATTTGATTTTCTGCTTATACTGATTTTCTACTTATATTTAGCTTGATCTTAGTGTTTTATACTAAGTCATGTGATTTAAGTGTTTGACCTGCCAGAACTGATTTTCTGCTTATATTGAACTTGAACTTGAAAAAGCTTTGTTTGAGTACTGGACATTTTTCTTGAACTTGAACTGATCCCAATATGAGCTGATCATGTAATTTAGCATTGATATATAGGTATTTAACTAATTATTTGGAAGAAAAAAATCCAAATATAGGTATTTTACTAATTATTTAGCATTTTACAAAAACTGAACTTAAATTGTAATTTAACATATTTAACTTGAACTGAACTGAACATATACTTGTAATTTTACAACGCTTTTGTCAATAAGCGCTATAAAAAGCCTTTAAAAAATATAAGGAGGTCTTTTAAAGCGCTTTTTGACAAGCGATGTAAAAGACTTTTAAAAAATAAAATAAGGAGGTCTTTTAAAGCGCTTGTTCTATAAGTGCTGTAAAAAAGGTCACATAGCGCTTGCACATAATAAAATAAAGAGGTCTTTTAAAGCGCTTTTTGGACAAGCGCGGTAAAAGACTTTTAAAAAATAAAATAAGGAGGTCATTTAAAGCGCTTGTTCTATAAGCACTGTAAAAGGGTCACATAACGCTTGCACATGATAAAATAAAGAGGTCTTTTAAAGCGCTTTTTGGACAAGCGCTGTAAAAGGCTTTTAAAAAAATAAAATAAGGAGGTCGTTTACAGCGCTTTTGGACAAACGCTTTAAAAGGCTTCTAAAAAAGCGCTGTAATAGGCTTTTAAAAAAAATAAAATAAGGAGGTCTTTTACAGCGATTTTTCAAAAAAAGCGCTGTAATAGGGTTTTATAACTAACCTGATAATAGTAAACTGCTTCAGTTTCCTCTTCATTACGTAATCTTCCCTACGAACTTTTGGCATTGCGAAACCTCCTCCTCTTCATTTTCCTCCTCATTGCGAACCCTACTGTCCCTACGAACCCTATTGCGAACCATCTCCATCTTCGTTACTATCCCTACGAACCCATATTACGTACTCCATACGAACCCTCATTACGTATTTCTGCGAAACCTATTGTCCTACGAACCATTCGTATTTCTGCGCACTCTTCTCGATGTTACTACTTAAGCGAAGCCGTAACCCTACGAACCCTATGTATTTATGCGCACTTTTCAGGTATTGTATTTATTAATTTTTTGTTGTCACTAAACTACATGTTGAACTTAAACTGCTACGTACTTAGACTACTGCATGTTGAACTTGTTGAAGTTATACTGAACTGCATGTTGAACTTGTTGTAGATAAATGGATTCCAACAATGATTTAGATCGTCAAAATGAGGAAGTTGTCAATACTAAGAGTTATGAAAACGAAGTTAAACGTGGTGCAACTATTATGCAAAAGGTCATCAAAGCAAGAAGTAATGGAATTAAATTTGAGGTATACTATACTTTGTTTAGAATTTATTTTTTATCTTTTTTGTAAGCATGTACTTACTCTATGAGTTTATTAGGTGGGATGGAATGAAAGTGGCCAGCCAATTGAGCCCAACAGTTCCATGATGGTAAATTATATTGGTGCAGTTGTTCGTCGGAATATCCCAATTACAATTGATGATTGGAGAGATAAAGCTTTGAAGGATGCTAAAGATATATTGTGGAATAATATACAAGTAACTTTTTTACTCCACTTTTTTGTTACTTATAATTTTTTCCATTGAAATACTTTTACTCAAACTATATCTTTATTTGGTTTGCAGTCGGCTTTTAATGTTGATGAGGTGAGAAAAAAATTACGTGCTTAGAGTTACTGGAAAAATACACAGGGGATTTAGATCTCATTTGTCAAATTGCTACTTAAGAGATTGCGATGGAAATATGAATGTTGAAACTCCAAAAATATATAAACACTACATATCAAATGAAGAATGGAGCATTTTTGTAGCTAAACGTGCAGACCTCGCTTTTGTGGTAAGTGATTAAATTATTAGCATTTGTGTTTTATTATTCATATTCATAGTGTCTTTTAAATTTTTACACGATTGTTATTTTTTTTATATAGAATATTAGTAAGGCAAATCGCGAGAGGGTAAAAAATCCAATGCATCCATACAAAAAATCGCGTATGGGGGTATGCATGTTTAGAGCAAAAAATTGTAAGTAAACATCACTTTTATATAATGTGGTACATTATAAACTACAGTTTCTAACTAATATTTTGTTTATGATCTTAACGAATAGCTTTTGTTTATGTCTTAACGAATAGCTACAAGAGACGCAATCCGATCAACCATTAGGTCGTCATATTTTGTGGAAGGATGCTCGTTTGAATAAAGATGGAATAATTGATAATGAAAATGTTCAACAAGTGATAGAACAATGTGTAAGTATATTATCACTTTAATATTTTTTAATATTGTATTTTAAAAATGATATTGAACTTATCTTTTTAATCCTACATGTATTTTAGGAGAATCTAGAACAATGTTCTGAAAATCAAGAGGAGAATAAACAAGTTAGTTGCAGGGACATACTTGGTAAAATATTTAATGTTCCTGAATATTCTGACCGTGTGAGGGGTAAAGGATTTGGCATAACTCCAAAAAGCTATTTTTCACATGAGAAGTGCACAAATCCATCTAATGAGGAAGTACTAGATAAGCTGAAAATCTTAACAGAGCAAGTGGCATTTTTGGAAAAGCAACTTCCGGAGTGTCAACGTGAAATACAAATAGAGAGTGAAAACGCTAGTTGCAACATTGGTCGTAAAAGTCTTCCAGTGGTAATTAATTACTTAATAAAATAAGAAATTCATTAAACCTAATTGTTTCACATACTTATGTATTAACCATTGATTTAGGGTGTCTCATCTTGCGTGCTGTATTTATCCTCTCCTACTCATCGCATGGTTGGAAAAGGAACATTGTACAATACCTTGGGAGAATTATTACACAACACTTCGATCCCTGTCGGTCATGTTAAAGTTTCACCCGTGATTGCTTTTGAACCAAATGCACCATTGCCTATACCCGACAACGATGGAGATATGAAGTTTTTGGTAGAAGCAATAGATATGATTGATTATATTTAATTGCTGATTTTTTCCGCTGTTAACTTTAATTTCACATTTATTTAGATTCTTACAAAGTCTAAAGGGAATGATAAGAAGATTCCTCACAACGAGTCAGTCACTTCACCAGAAAAGGTTTGACATATACATCAATGTGTATACATCAATTATTAACTTACTATAATAACTAACAAACTGATTAACCTCATTTTTTCATATTCAATCAAAACCTGCCGCACAACAGATGCGTGTTCGTGGTAAAAATAAAGCTAGCAAAATTCAAAAATTGGATTGTAATAAATCTACCAAAATTCAAAATTTGGAATGTAATAAATCTACAAAAATTCAAAAATTGGATCGTGGAAAATCAGTTGCTCCTCCTAAAATAAGTCATCCACGCCTTTCTCGATTTGGGTCGTGTCTTGACATACAAGCAAAAACGAATATGGACAGCAATGATTCACGTATCATAAACATGGAGAAAGCTATTTTCAGAGATGAGTATGAAGAATTACTTGATAAAGAGCACATATATAAACTTCTCAATCATAAGGAGCTGAGTGCTACTGTCATCAGCATATACATTAGGTAAAATAGTTTATTTAAGATAAAAAAATTACCTTTAATTGCATCACTGCCACATTTATTGGTAATCAATCTAATTTGACATTTTCATTGAAGGTTTTTGTATGAGAAGTTGGTGTGCATGTGTAAATTGTCATATAGATTTTTATTCTTGTCTCCGCATAAGCTTTCCATGTTTAAACTCGATCCAGTTAATGTAAAGAAATATGTTGTTGATATTCTATTGGGAAATAAAGAGAAGGATAAGTTGTTTCTTACGCCATATAATTTAGGGTAATTATATATTCTTTATCTATATCTTTTTTAATTTATGATACCTAATTTATCAGTTGTGTAAACAAAATTGCCAACCAAATTTTTGTTGTTGTAGGCAACATTAGGTGTTGTTTGTAATTAATGTCACCTCTGAAATTATATACTATTTAGATCCACTGCACGACCATTACAACAATCACTCGGATATAAAGACCATCTTCGACACATAAGTAATATTCATTTATTTCTTACATATATAAACAATGTGTTTGGTAATTGAATAATAATCACATTTATTTGATAGTGCTTTACAAGTTTTTCGAGCTCAAAGGGGTGTTACAGTGTCGAAACAAAACTCAAACAACATCACATGGATTCCAATAAAGGTTTGAAATTTTTGTTATAGAACTTAATTGTATGCCTTTAAATTTTCATTTACAATCAATGCATAAAATTTATTGACGTATATGTTTTATTTTATAGTGCCCTCGTCAAACTAACAACATAGACTGCGAGTACTATATATTGCGATTCATGAAGAAGATTGTTGATATGAATCAAAATATAATTCCAGAAACGGTACGGTATTTTCATTATATTTTGATTTTCATACATAAACTATGTATCTATTTGATTCTAGCTTATTTATGTTCAAATATTATATCGCACAGTACTTTGACAATTTCAGTCCAACATACTCTGAAAGTGATCTAACTGAAATAAAGGAAGACTGGTGTCAGTATGTGATCGAACTGAAAGTTATTTAATTTGCTAGGAAATTGGCATGCTGCAGGTTGTGAAATTGACATTATTGCTGGGAATATGTAAAAAATAGTACTATTGTGAATATGTAAAAAATATGTAAAGTTATATAGTTCTGTTGTGAATATGTAAAAAATATAGTACTTGATGTGAATATGAAATTGTTGTACATGTTTAAATGAAATTGATGTTGTTGTGAAATATATGTAATTGGGTGTTGTTATGAATTGATTGTTGCTGTATATATGAACTGATTGTTGATGTTGCTATTTAAAAGAAAAATATAGTAATTGTGTCAATATCATGTGCTTGATGAATATGATTTTGGAAAAAAATTAAAAGACAGCACTTTCTTAAAAAAATGTCATAAAAGACCTGTTTATAAAAACAAGCTTGATTTTAAAAATTCCATTAAAAAATGTCAATCCGGTTTTACAGCGCTTTTTATTAAAACTAGTATAAAAATGAACCTATTACAGCGCTTTTTTGAAAAAAAGGGATGTAAAACTAGCACCTATTAAAGCGCTTTTCTGAAAAAGCGCTGTAAAACTAGTACAACAAGCAGCGCTTTTAAGAATAGAAACCTAGTATAAGAATGCACCTATTACAACGCTTTTGTGAAAAAATGCTGTAAAACGTGCATAAGAATGAACCTATTACAGCGTATTTTTAAAAAAGCGCTGTAAACCTAGTACAACAAGCTGCGCTATTTAGAATATTTTTACAGCGCTTTTGAAAAAAGCGCTGTAAAACTAGTACAACAAGCAGCGCTGTTTAGAATATATTTACAGCGCTTTTGAAAAAAACGCTGTAAAAACTAGTACAACAAGTAGCGCGTTTTTAGATTAGATTTACAGCGCTTTTTCAAAAAAAACGTTGTAAAACGAGTATAACAAACGCGCTATATATGCACTTATTATAGCTCTTTTTTATAAAAGCGCTGTAAAACTACTCTAAGAAAAGTGTTGAGTGCTATATATTACAGCGCATTTTTATTTTAAATAGCGCTGTTGTTTATTTTAACAGCGCTGGATACTACAACGTTTAAAAGCGCTGTAATTGGCTTAAAAAAAACGCTGTAAAATGTTAATTTTGGCGTAGTTGTGTTATTAACATGTTAAAAAGTGAGTTTAGAAAAATAAATTTAGGTAGTCGAATAAAAAGTATAAATTTAAATAGTCAAGTGGAAAGTACCACCACATCTCATTTTGTGGTGGATTTGCAGGTTGGTCCCCAAAAAATACTTTTATTTATTTTAATATTTTATAAAAATAATAAATGCAATCATAATAAATCAACAAGTCTAAATATCAAAACAAAGTCTAGCATAAAAGAACTCAATAAATTCTTCAATATTAAACAATTGCAAAATATTTATTACAATCTACTTACAATTATAATATACTAACAAATAAAAAAATTATAAAATTTTAAAAATATATTAGAATTCATTATAAAGTTTAACTATGCATTCTGAACATGAGATCATACTATCACATTCATAACAGATTAACAAACTAATTAATATTATATGATTCAGTTTTTTTATTCTTGTACATAAAAACTCATATCCTTATTAACTTTTAAATTATCGTGTTAAATTGAGTAGACCAACTAAGATAATTGAGTTCAAATCTTCATCCTAACCAATCTAAAAATGTATGCAAAACAGTCAGCTTATTTCTCCTCTTTCCGGGTTACACTTCCTTCTACATAGAATTAGAAAAAAACTGATGTCTAAAACGTGCTTTATGGGATATGTTTATACTTAGTCTACTCTCTCTCTCACACGTGAAATTAAAAATCCATTTTTTTTATAATAATTAGTCACTTCCCCGAATTTGGAGCTTACTTGATGATTGATTTCGTTAATCTTTCTCCGGTTCTATGGAGAAGGAAGGGTAGAGAAGAAAACGTAAAAGGATGGGAGAAAAGTTAAGATTTTTAGTTGCGATTTAAATTGGAGACAAAATGGATATTTAGATAATAAGATAATCAATTTTAATTAGGTAAATATTTAATAATTCATTTTTTAAAATAAAAACATCTGGATATTATTAAATTGACATGTATAAAATTGGTTGTCATATCAATATCCGCGTAGGTCAGTATTGATTAAAGTTGACTAACTGAAATTACTAAATAGTTTAGGGATATGTAAATTAATTAAATCTTAAATAAATATATTGTTCAATAATTAATATAGTATTTTTTTATCCATAAAATCTAGCTCAATTAGAAAATAACGATATTATTAGATAAATATCATATCTTAGGTTCGAACTCAAACCTTATTAGATAAATATTTTTACTTTTTTATATATAGATAAAAAAAAGTATTATTTTTTGTTAAACTAAATATCTTTCTTGAAAACCTGCAAAGATTAATCGTTCGAGCTTAGTGAAATCCAAATAAGTGACAAACTTTATTCAAGAATTTTAAAGTCGTTGCATGTCCAAGTTGAAGTTTCAAAGTTTAAACTAGTATTAATTGTTGTTTTGTTCAAATTATTATAAGTTTAATAGAGAGAAATAAATTGAGATAATGAATAAATTAAAGATTCTATAGAAAACAATAATTTTTTGTCTATAAAAAGATAAACACTATTAATAAAATAAAATATAATGTTTTTAGTACATGTATATATAATATAAAAATGATAATTAAAAAAATAAGTACCTCCTTCTGTTTTGAAATTTAAGTAAAAAATTAATATATTTAATTCAAAATTTGGATTAACTATATGAACTTATTTTCAAATTTGTTGTTTATATTTTAGAACGTAGTGAGTAGTTCCCAAATATATTCTCCTCTTCTTACCGTGTCCAAAAAAACAAAATCTTCTCATCTCACATCATTATGAATTTTATATTTAATTTTAATATTTCACTAAAATATAATAGAGTCCACTGATGGTTTTTTATTTCAATACCTCATATTTCAAAAAAATTTACTAATCTATTCCCTTTTTGAAACTATATATTAAAATATTTCTTTTTTTTTTCTCCCTTACAAGTCGACTTTGCAAATGGCGACTTCCATAAGGAAGTCCGCGTTTGTAAAGGCGACTTCCTTAAGCAATTTTTCAAAAAAAGAAAATTCAATTTTTTTTCAAATTAATATATATATATATAATTAATAAATTCATAAAAATACATAAACACAAATTCTAAATTACATAGATTGACTAGAGTTGCCTGTACATTTGGATAATGTTTTCAAGTATGATCAGTTAACCGACATAGTCCGCATTTTCTTAGCACTTTTTCAATCTATGAATATGTTCAATTTAAACCCTAACCCCTAAACCCTAAACTTCTATCTATAAAAGAGATAAAATTTAATGTTTTTTAGTACATGTATAAATAATATGAAAGCAATAATAAAAAAATAAGATATCTTCTCTTTTGAAATAAAAAAAAAATCTAAAATAAATTTATTTTGAAATTTGATGTTTATATTGAATAGTTCCCATATATCAAGGTGCCATTTAATTTGTAACGTATTTATATATTCTCCTCCTCTTACCTGTCAAAAAAAAATCTTCTCATCTCACATTATCATGATTTGTATATTTAATTTTAATATTCTACTAAAAAAATAATAGAGTCCTTTGATATCATTATGATATTTATATTTAATTTAATATTCCACAAAAAAATAATAGAGTCTTGATCTATGACACCCCACCCATTCCATGTGGCTTATTTTATGACTCATCCAAAAAATAAAAAAAATGAGTGTTGTTTTATGTCACATAGTTAGTTGTGGAAGGTGTCGATGGGGACCATGGAGTGTCCGTGAAACATTAGTCAAAATAATAAGTTATAATTGTCGACCGAGAACGGCGAGTAGAGGCTTTTCTTTAAAAAAAACCCCATATATGGAAATGGGCCTAAGGCTCTTAAAAATTTGCAAGCCACTATGATTCAAACATAAATAGGTGTATGTGGCTAAGGAGGGTAGGCTTTCTACCACAACAAGAATATGAAGAATCGACACCACTATGATTCTCATAATATGAATTTGCAAGCCAATCAAATTAAATAGGATAATGATGAAGGAAGTTACAACAATAAAACCGAATTTGTATAATGCTCGTTCTAAAACAGGTTCCAATATCCTTGATTAATAAAAATTCTATACTGTAATGATAGAGGACTGGGGAACCTTGCTACAAGATTAATGATTAAAAGTTTATGTTTTCAAAACAAGCTAGACTTTTTATTTTATTTTTTCTACAATTTCTTATAACCTCGGACCAACATGTGTCTTTTTAAATGAAGGTACAAACACGAGAAGCGGGGGTTGAATTGTATTTCTCTAAGTTAGATTATTTTTCATTATTTGATTAACATTGCTTCGGGTTTGATGACATGGAGCGGAAGTAGTAACAAAAATAAGGAATGTAGGAGTAAAGTGACACAAATAATTTATCCTGGTTCACCACTAACTTGGCTATATCTAGTCCTTTGACTCAGAAGGATTTAATCCACTAATTCAACAAATTGAATTACAAAGCATCTGACGCAACAAGTTAGTCTTCTCAATACAGCTTGACAACTCCAAACTTTTTGAGGAACATAAACACCTTGACTCTACCAGTGAAGTCTTCTCCACACAATCCAACAACCCTAGATTTTTGAAGGCATATAACACCTTGACCCTACAAGTCAAGTTTTTGTTGGGTATTGGGCTCCCTTCCTATGTGGAGAAAAGCCCAAATATTGTAGTCCATGTGTCTCACTTATTTAAGTGGAGAGTGGTCTAATTAGGGTTGGAAGATGTTTTACTTCTTCTTGCTTTTCATTTGTAAGATTTAGTGCTTTGTTATTTTGGCTGGTTGTAGGCACACTTTGTGCATCTTTTTGAGACTCTCTTCTACCCTTATTTGATTATAGTGGAGCTATTTCTTTGGTCTGGACGACCCGTGGTTTTTACCCTTGCATTGAGGGGTTTTCCACGTTAAAAATATCGGTGTTCTTTACGCTATTTTATTTTGATTAATTTGCTGCCATATATTTGTTGTTGCTCCTCACGGGTTCTTGCAAGTTGGGGGAATTTTATATCCGCTGCGCATTACTTGTTATTGTGTTTCTGTGTTTATTCCCCATCAGAGTGGCATCAGAGCTCTTGGTTAAAGGGTTATTTGACTTGCTTGAAGGATGGAGGCGAATATGAATATAAAGATGGTATGCTTGAATGGTACTAATTACCATTTGTGGAAGGGCAAGATGAAAGATTTGTCATTTGTGAAGAAAATGCATCTTCCTATTTTTGGTTCTAATAAGCCGAATAATAAATCTAAGGAAGACTGGGAGTTTGAACATCAACAGGTATGTGGTTTTGTTAGGCAATATGTAGAAGATAATGTTTATAATCATATTGCTAATGAGACAAATGCAAAAACTATGTGGGATAAGATACAGACTCTGTTCGCCTCTAAATCAGGGAATAATAAATTATTCTTGCTGAATAGTTTCATAAGTTTGAAATATAAGGAGGGAACGTCTATTTCGGACCACTTGAGTGAATTTCAGGGGCTCCTTGATCAAATGTCTGGAATGGGTATCAAGTTTGATGATGAGCTATTGGGACTATTTTTATTGTTATCTTTACCCGAGTCTTGGGAGACATTTCGGGTTTCTATAACGAGTTCAGCTCCTAATGGTGTTGTTTCTTTGGAAACGGCTAAGGGTGGTGTTTTGAATGAGGATATGAGAAGGAAGGCACAGGGTTCTTCATCTCAATCTGAAGTTCTTGTCACTGAAAATAGGGGGAGAAGTCAGAAAAAAGAACCGAAGGGTGGTAGAGAAAACAACAGAAGCAAGTCCAAGTATAGATACAAAAATGTGGAGTGTCATTATTGTCATAGAATAGGGCACATATAGAAGAATTGTTTTTTGTGGAAAAAGGAGAACAAAGGCAAGAAGGGTAAGCAGAAACAAAGGGGTCGTGATGATGATAGTGATGATGACCGTGTTACTACTGCTACTAGTGATGATCTTGTTATTCTCCATGACTATGAGTCAATTAATCTTGTATCTGATGAGAGCATGTGGATAATTGATAGTGGTGCTACACTACATGTTACACCAAGGAAAGAGTTCTTCACATCTTATACTTCAGGTGATTTTGGAGTTTTTAAGATGGGTAATGATGGTGTATCTAAGGTAATTGGTGTTGGTGATGTATGCTTGCAAACCAACATGGGAATGCAACTGTTGCTTAAAGGAGTCAAACATGCTCCAGATGTTCGCTTCAATTTGATATCCGTGTATATGCTTGATGAAAGTGGTTTTGATAATCATTTTGCTTCTGGAAAGTGGAAACTCAGTAAAGGTAACTTGGTTGTGGCTAGAGGGGAGAAAATTAGTAAACTGTATTGGACAAAAGTTTTAGTTGCAAAAGACAGTGTGAATGTCGTGGATATGGAATCATCTTTGTGGCACCGAAGGCTTAGCCATATCAGTGAAAAGGGGTTAAATTGCTTAGCTAGAAAGGATGTGCTTCCAGGATTGAAGAATGTAGATTTGGAGAAATGTTCTCACTGCATAATTGGTAAACAAACTAGAGTATCCTTCAAAAGGCATCCTCCCTCTAGAAAGTCAGAGTTGCTTCAGTTGGTGCATTCTGACGTCTGTGGCCCTTTAAAGGTAAAATCTTTTAGTGGTGCACTTTATTTTGTTACTTTTATTGATGACTGTTCCAGGAAACTATGGGTTTATGTTCTGAAGACAAAAGACCAAGTGTTGGAGAAATTCAAACAATTTCATGCTTTGGTTGAGAGGCAGACAGGAAAGAAGCTGAAACGTGTTCGTACTGACAATGGTGGTGAGTATTGCTGACCATTTGATGTCTATTGCAAACAGCAGGGTATAGCACATGAAAAGACTCCTCCTAAAACTCCTCAACTGAATGGTTTAGCAGAGAGGATGAATCGGACACTTGTTGAGAGAGTGAGGTGTATGCTCTCTGAAGCTAAGTTGCCTAAACATTATTGGGGTGAGGCACTGTACACGGCGGTGCATGTTATTAATCTTACTCCTACTGTCGCTTTGAATAGCGAGGTACCAAACAAGGTATGGTTTGGGAAGAATGTCAAGTATGATCACTTGAGAGTCTTTGGTTGCAAGGCTTTTGTGCATGTTTCGAAGGATGAAAGATCCAAGTTGGATGCAAAGTCAAAGCAATGTATCTTCATTGGTTATGGTGAGGATGAATTTGGCTACAAGTTGTACGATCCTATAAACAAAAAGGTTATCAGAAGTCGTGATGTAGTGTTCATGGAAGACCAAACTATTGAAGACATTGATAAGGTGGAGAAGACTTCACCTGAGAGAGATAACATCTTATTTGATGGTGATCCAGTTCGGTCACCTGTTCCTGATTTGGATACTATTGATGGTAATGTTCAGAATGATGAGCCACATGATTGTGTTGATGATCATCGACTTAGAGATGAGGTAAATATTCCAACTAGTGAAGGTCATGAGTTTTCACACGATGAGAGTCTCAGTGATGCTTCTGAATCATCTCTAACCCAACTCAGGAGGTCTAAGAGGCAGAGACAACCATCTACAAGGTCTGTTTCTGATGAGTATGTGAATTTGACTGATGAAGGGGAACCTGAGTGTTTTCAAGAGGCCATGGAGAGTGAAGAAAGTCAAAAGTGGTTGGATGCAATGCATGATGAGATGAAATCCTTGCATGATAATCACACTTATGATTTGGTGAAGTTGCCAAAAGGCAAAAGGGCTTTGGAAAACAGGTGGATCTATAGAGTGAAACTTGAGAGTAACTCAAAGTCTCCGAGGTATAAAGCCAGATTAGTGGTGAAATGTTTCCGTCAAAGAAAGGGTGTTGATTTTAATGAGATTTTCTCACCTGTGGTAAAAATGTCATCAATTAGAACCGTTTTGAGTTTGGCAGCTACTCTTGACTTAGAGGTACAGCAAATGGATGTAAAAACAGCTTTCCTTCATGGTGATTTGGAGGAAGAGATTTACATGAAGCAACCTAATGGTTTTCTTGTTGAAGGCAAGGAAGACTGTGTGTGTAGACTAAGAAAGAGTCTATACGGTTTGAAGCAAGCTCCAAAGCAGTGGTACAAAAAGTTTGAGTCTGTCATGTGTGACCAAGGATACATGAAGACTACTTCTGACCATTGTGTATTTGTTAGAAAATTTTCTAATGATGATTTCATTATCCTGTTATTATATGTTGATGACATACTTATTGTTGGGAAAAATATTTCCAAGATTGACAGGTTAAAGAAGCAGTTGGGCGAGTCATTTGCCATGAAAGACATGGGAGCAGCTAAACAGATTCTTGGCATAAGAATCATGCGTGACAGAAAGGAGAAGAAACTTTGGATGTCACAAGAACACTATATTGAGAGAGTGTTGCAAAGGTTTCAAATGGAAAACTCTAAGGCTGTAAGTACTCCTCTTGCTACTCATTTTAAGTTGAGTTCTAAACAAAGTCCTTCTAGTGAAAATGAGAAAAGATACATGGAACGAGTTCCTTATGCTTCTGCTGTGGGTAGTTTGATGTATGCAATGGTGTGTACAAGACCAGATATTGCGCATGTTGTTGGTACAGTCAGTAGATTTTTGTCAAATCCAGGTAGAGAGCATTGGAATGCTGTAAAATGGATTTTGAGGTATCTTCGTGGTACTACATGTATGAGGCTTTGTTTTGGAGGTGACAAACCTATTTTGGTGGGGTACTCCGACTCAGATATGGCTGGAGATATTGACTCAAGAAAGTCAACTTCAGGCTACATGATTAAATTTGCTGATGGAGCTGTGGCTTGGCAGTCGAGATTACAGAAATGTGTTGCATTGTCTACAACTGAGGCAGAGTTCATTGCCATTACCGAAGTCTGCAAAGAGTTGATTTGGTTGAAGAAATTCTTGCAGGAGCTTGGGTTTATTCAGGACAAATATGTCTTATTTGTCGATAGTCAAAGTGCTATTCATCTTGGTAAGAATTCAACGTTTCATAGCAAGTCCAAACACATTGATGTGAGGTATCATTGGATACGTGATGTTTTGGAAGCTAAGTTGTTGGAGTTGGCTAAAGTTCATACTGATTATAATGGTTCTGATATGATGACTAAAGCATTACCAAGAGGGAAGTTTGAAACTTGTTGTGATATCGTCGGCTTGGCGATTATCTCCACATAGTAGTGAGGGGGAGATGTGTTGGGTATTGGGCTCCCTTCCTATGTGGAGAAAAGCCCAAATATTGTAGTCCATGTGTCTCACTTATTTATGTGGATAGTGGTCTAATTAGGGTTGGAAGAGAAAGACTATTTTGAAAGAAAAGGCAACCACCAAAAGAGAAAAGAGAAGAGTAAACCTTATTCCCGATTTTGTTAAATCAGTCTCGGAAAAATATCGATTGCGCATTCGTTAACCGTTGGATCAGGCTGAAATTTGGACAGTAGGTTCGCAACATTCAGGGCTTCGTTTTCAACGGTCGGATCGGTGAAACGACTTCTGTAGTGGGAGGAATCGAGCTCGCATAGTAGCAGGTTTTTAGATGTTTTACTTCTTCTTGCTTTTCATTTGTAAGCTTTAGTGCTTTGTTATTTTGGCTGGTTGTAGGCACACTTTGTGCATCTTTTTGAGACTCTCTTGTACCCTTATTTGATTATAGTGGAGCTATTTCTTTGGTCTGGACGACCCGTGGTTTTTACCCTTGCATTGAGGGGTTTTCCACGTTAAAAATATCGGTGCTCTTTACGCTCTTTTATTTTGATTAATTTGCTGCCATATATTTGTTGTTGCTCCTCACGGGTTCTTACAAGTTGGGGGAATTTTATATCCGCTGCGCATTACTTGTTATTGTGTTTCTGTGTTTATTCCCCATCAGTTTTCTCCACACAATCTACGGTCTCAGATTGTTGAAGGCATACTAACACCTAGACCCTACAGGCCAAGTTTTCTCAATAGAACCTAAGATCCAAAAATTGCTTGAGGCACACTAAAGCCACTATCGGGTTAGGTTACAATGAGTTTGAAACTATCGAGTTAGGTTACTAAGCAAATTTATTACAATGATTTTCTCACACTAACAATGAAGCACTAAGAATATTTTTCTTTGAACGAGTGCTTTGCTCGAACTTAAAACCTTCAACTCTGAATACTTAGAAAATTGACCTCTTGAGGTTTTCTCAACAACTTTTATTTTTAGGACTTATGAGTTTGTATATTTGTGTTGTTCTTATCTTTCTTCTTCAGTCTTGATCCACTATTTATAGTTGAAATTAGGGCT
Source organism: Cicer yamashitae (assembly GCA_037974755.1). Taxonomy (NCBI): domain Eukaryota; kingdom Viridiplantae; phylum Streptophyta; class Magnoliopsida; order Fabales; family Fabaceae; genus Cicer; species Cicer yamashitae. The sequence goes on from JBBPBQ010000002.1 coordinate 40,075,783, forward strand.
TCAGTTTAGACTTAAAGAATTTTGAATCGTATATTCATTCCAACTTGGTCAACAATGATTTTCTTCAAAAATAATTCTAAATCGTATCTTCATTCCAGCTTGGTAAACAAATATTTCTTCCAAATATAATCTGAAAGATATGTTTTGATAATATGACCCTTAGCCAATTCTTTTGATTTTCGAATCTGATCTTGAATAATTTTTCTAGAAAGATATTGTGCGTATTTGTTTAGATTGTGCTTGCATATTATTTAGTTGAATCTTCCTTCATACGCTTGATTTGATTTGAGCGGGAACAATTATCGAGCCGTGTTCTTGAACCTTCAGAATTTTTGATACAGCTAAGTGAAATTTATCTTTTATCAGAATCATTGACTTTCCATCAAAGGCATTGACTTTTCTTCATTAGAGTATAACTTGATTGTTGGAGTCAGATGATGTATTCTTTTATTTCTTGATAGTTAGAGGCAGACTGAGTGACTTAGAATTAGTGGTTTGGGAAAATCATATTTCTTTCCTTGTCAGAGTCAGAGCAACTTCAGAGTGTGTTGTGTATTAGAGGCAGCACTTTGGAACGAGTTGCAGTCATCAGAGTCAACAAAACATAAGCTTCAGAGGCAGACTTGAAGAGTGGCTTCAGACTTCAAAGGCATACTAAAATTACTGTTCATTAGAGCATGCAGAAATACTGTTCATTAGAGCATGCAAAAATACTGTTCATTAGAACATGCCGAAATATTGTTCATTAGATCATGCACAAATACTGTTCATCATAGGCTCTGCACAAATACTGTTCATATTTTCATTGGTAAACCAAAGTTAATTCATATTTCCAACAAGATTAGAGTTGAACTAGCCTCTTGGAAGGGCAACCTCTTATCTATGACCATGTGATGAAGTCTAACATTCATGGTATGGTGATTTACAACTACAAAACTTATGTTTAGCCTATGTCTCTTCTTAAAAAAATTTACCAATGGATTAGAAATTTTATTTGGCTTGGTAATGTAGACACTAAAGAGTTAGCTACTCTTTCTTGGATCATCAAGGCTAATACATTGAGGTAAATATTTTTTAAAAACAAGAAATTTTTTGCTTCTTACATCAAATCATCTTTTTGGTTTGATTTAAGGGAAATGTATGATGTCATTAGTGATAATAGCATCTAGAAAATTGGAAATGGCGATACTATAAGATTTTTGTTTTATAATTGGTTAAATATCATATTTGTGGATCTTCTCCTCATTCCTCTAGCGGTTCAATATGCTTTGAAAGATACAGTGGCAGATTTTATTAATTCATGTTCTTGTTTTCTTCCTAGATACATTCATATCAAGTTTCCATACCTTTTTCTAATGATATAGCAAAAATGGTTATCCCAAATCATTTGGTTAAAGAATGTGGACGCACTCTAACTTGGATAGTTTAACTTCGAAAGAGGCTTATCATAATAGAATTTGAACATAATCCTACGTATATATGGGAAAAAAACTAGGTCTTCTTGTATTTCCCTAGATAAATATTTGGTGCTTTAGAGATTTTTGTATAATTTTATTGCCAAGAATGAGGTCCTTCATTAAAAAGGATTGATTTTTGTTAAATGTTGCAGTTTATGTGGTAGAGATTTTGAAACTACTAATCATATTTTCTATGGGTGTGAGTTTGCCTTACACCTTTGGACCTAGATGGCCTCTATTCTTAATATGCAAGTGGGTTATTCATCAATTTTGTCTATTCTCAATTGTTGCAACCATGTCTATGACTCTCATCTTCAAGATCTCGTTCTTACTTTTATTTCTAACATTGTTTGGATTATTTGAAAAAGTAGGAATAATCTTAGATTTAACAACACTACTCCTATGCTTGATAATGTGAACAATGGCATCAGGTGCACTGTTTCAAGCACTATGATATTTTGGTTTTAAGTTTCACCTTCCTCCTTTTACTTTCATTATATATTGTATTAGATGCCTCCCCCTTTAGCATGGATCAAATGCAACACTGATGCCTCTCCTCTTTAATATGGTTAGGTTTAAATATGTTTTTTTGTCCTTGTAAATATGTTTCGTTTTGATTTTAGTCCCTGTAATTTTTTTTGTTGGATTTATACCCTTGCAAATTCTAACAAGTTTTAAAAAAGTCTTTATGAATCTTTTTTAGTAAAAAAAATGGTGACATGGCTAATTTTGGATGAAGTGGCACATGGTGACTGTGTAATTGTTGTTGACTAGACAATATTTAATATTTAAAATTAAAATTTATTTGATTAACTCATTTAATTATTTAATTAAAAACTTAAAACTAATTAATTAATTAATAAACCAATAAAATAATAAAAACTCAATAATCTTCATCTTCAACCCCAATTTTTTTAATAAAAACGCAACAACCTTCGTCTTCAACCCTAATTTCTTCGTATCAATATCCAAACTTTAAAAATTGTATAATTGATAGATCAGAAAGAATAAAAAATGGTAACAAATTCCTATCCGCGTCTGTATTTGTTAATTGCTATATGAATTCGAAAGAAAAAAAATAAAAATAAAGTAAGTGACGAGCTTCCAAACTAAGAGTGTGCACTCTAGACTCCCAATGATGAAAGTAAACTTCCTCATTACCTCTTCATATAATAGACTCAGTCTGGTACCACCTTCTCTCTTTGTAACTAACTCTTCCCTCTTTTCCTATTTTCCACCTAAGATGACTCTAAGGCAGACCTTGGAAATTGGGGCCTTCGAGTATAGACCTTAACATTGTTTTGTTTGACTTAAGCTGTAGAAAGCACATAAGCATGATTTGTTTTTTGAATAAATAAGCATGATTTGTTAGGAACTCCTTTTATAAAGAATCGTGCATTTTAATTAACCAAAAACATGAAGGTATTAATCTTAGAAGTTTTAAGGTTTGGGTCCAGATGTGAGAATTTGTGATTTGAAGATGAAGAAATTAAGGTTGAAGATGAAGGTTGTTGAGTTTTTGTTAAAAAATTTGGGGTTGAAGATGAATATTATTGAGTTTTTATTATTTTATTGGTTAATTAATTAATTAATTAGTTTTAAGTTTTTAATTAAATAATTAAATGAGTTAATAAAATGAATTTTAATTTTAAATATTAAATATTGTCTAGTCAACAACAATTACACAGTCATCATGTGCCACTTCATCCAAAATTAGTCATGTCACCATATTTTTACTAAAAAAGATTCATAAAGGACTTTTTAAAAATTTGTTAGAATTTGCAAGGGTATAAATCAAACAAAAAAAATTATAGGGACTAAATCAAAACGAAATATATTTGTAAGGATCAACCAAACTTGGGGTTACTACATCCCTTCATGCAGAGCATACTACAACCATGTTTGTTGTTGAAATTTCTAATTATAATACCCTAAATTATTATTCTTAAAATAATGTTGTTGTTGTTATTATTATTATTCTACTTTATTACTAATCCTATTATTTAAGTGACTATTTAAATTGTCTTATAACAATATGCATGTCCATGAACTATTAGACATAGAAATAGAATTAGGAATTTAGGGAGTAATTCAAGCCCAAATCTCTAGCTAGCCCAAATTGTATCTAAGAAGTAGATTTTTCTTCAGTTAGCATTAATGATAGGGATATTTTTGGAATTTCAATTCAAAACTTCTATCCAATCAAAATACATGCAACCCACTCCTCATTATTCACCCAAATAAAAGAAGGAAAACAAGAAAAAATAGAGTAAAGAGAAAGAGGTTTAAACGAGAGAAAGAATGAAGAGAAGAGAAAGAGAGAGAGAGAGAAAGAAGAGAAAGAGATAACCACAAAGATTGTTCATCTTGTATGTTCTTCTCAACTTACCTACACTATTTTCTCCATAATAAACATAACTTAGGGTAGAAATTTAGTGAGAAAGAGAGAGAGAGATAGCAAGAAATAAAGCAAAGAATGGAGAAGAAGAGGAAAAAGGGGCATGAAGACATTAGAGTTCATCCATGAAAGAAGAGGTGAGAATCTTATTCATGAATGAAGATTTTAGGAGAGAAATTGAAGCATTTGGGGAATGGAACTTGGAGCAATGCTAAGGTTCAAAGGAAAAAGATAGAATTAAAAGTAATCTTTCTCTTTTCGAAGAATTTGAAATAACAAAGAATCCCTCATAAAACTTCTCACAGGTGTGCTTAGTTCTTAAATAATAGATGTTTGATGGAAAATGAGTTTTATTTTATTTCTCCTCTTTTGCATGTGATTGATTGGATAATTTAACTATGTTTATGAAAATAGGAGTTTTGGATTAATTGTGTTTCTAAAGTCGAATTTTTTGCATTTTTTAGTTTTGTGCATTTTATTTATGGTTTTCGTGCAATGACTTCATGTGATTGTGTTTCTCAGAGTTTTATACATATACTTGGAAGTGTATGACTCCAAAAGTGCATGTTGGTAAATTAATCTTGACTAATTTAATTTTGCACGTAAGTAAAATTAAGGAATGTGAACTTGGTAAAAGCTAAGGTAATATAACTCTTGATTTGCAAGATGCTTCTATTTGTCAATAAATGTGTTTTGTTGATGTTGTCAAGTTGTAGTGGGCACCTAGAACTTGACAGGGCATCTAGCGCTAGATAGGAGCTCTTAGTGTCCTGCAAGTCAAAGAGTTGGCGCCACGCACTAGCTTTAGGAGCCTTGCGCAAGTAGAGCCGTTTTCATGAGGCGCCTAGCGCTGATAGAAGTGTCATGGACTATCTGAAATGATGTTTTCAATCCCTTTTTCTAGTGAATGTTTGATGTAAATTCATTATAGCATGAAATTTGTACAATGATGCATGATATGAATGATTATAACATGTATGATAGATAAGATCTATATTAAACCTATGATATGCACACATGTGTAATTATATGAATGGAGTAGTTTAATTACTCATATATTATGTATTAGATGCATAGTTTAGGGTGAGGAAACATAAGGTTCATCATAGCAAGATGTATTTTCCTTCGATATACGAAGGGATATGTGAATCAGGGTAAGTGAGACACTACTTATAAGACATAATCATATCCAATCGTACCAAAATACGCTACTGGTATGTCATGGCAAGTAGGAAAAACCTTTTGTAGTCTAATGACAAACCATGTCAGAGAGGTCGACGTTATCAAGGTGCCTCACACTTTATGGCTTAGACGAAAACATTTAATATACATAAACAAATGGTGACTATAATTAGATATAAAGAAGAATAAAAAAATTGATTAATAATTAACTCGTCGAGAGAAATTTCCATGCTTAGCATACGGGCATGGTTGGAAACATCTGTAAACTATTATTATATAATTCAATATTACTAAGTTTTATACTCACTATGTTTTTGTGGGTGATGTTTTCAAGTAGCAGAGACCGTTGAAAAGCTGAGAAGTATATTTAGAATACTTATAAGTAATACGGTGTATTTTGAGTCGGAGTTGCATCACGTCAAGTGTCTAGTTTAGGGTTTTGGCTTATTAATTTTTTTATCTTGAGAGTCATTTCAAAAGTTGGAAATATTTTTAAGATTGTAAGATATTTAATTGATTTTAAATAAAGGTTCTTCCTTGTATGAATTCTCAAATTTTTAAACTCGTCATTTTCGTATTTAAATGAAAGTTTCCCCAACAACCCTTTCTAAAATTAGGCGTTACACTAATGATAAAGGTTGAATTTTTCTTTGGCTCGGGTGTGACTCTTTGCTCACTATTAAGGCTTTTAGTGACAATAATTTGGCTCCATGGAATAAAAAAAATAGGTGGGCTAATTTTTTAGCTTGCATTAGAGGACTTTTGGTTTCGTGTTTCTCACATTCGCAAATAAGGTAACTCTTGTGTTGAGAAGCTTGCGAATATGGAATTTCAATAAGTGGATTTTTCCTTGTTGGATGTTATGCCTGTTGGTATCAAGGATGATATGTTCAAGAATAGCGTGGGTCTTTCTAGCATTAGGTATTAGTAATGGGGTTTGAGTGTTGATTACTCATTCCAATGTTATGTTCACATTACACTCATTTTCCCTTCACCATGGTTTTCCCAATATATTTTTCCTGCTAAGGTTTTTAATATGTTAGTTCTTTAGTTGTCTTTACATTGTTTACTTCGTTTTGGGCCTAATCTCCCCCCTCCTCCCAAGCTTATTGTTTTTCTTTATTTTAGTTTTAGTAATATTTATTGGGATGCTGCATATGATAGGTTGTGGATATAAGATGCCAACATAGTTCGGATTGTAGAACGGAAAACACAAGAAAGTAGGCTGGGGGTTTCGAATTGTGTTTCATTTAAAAAAAAAACTTGTTAATGCGACTACGTTATAGTAAAGAAAGCAGGACAATTGAACAAGAATATAAAAAACACAGACGATTTATCCTAGTTCACCACCAACACAGTGACTACGTCTAGTCGATTCAACCTAAAGGATTTAAACCACTAATTCACCATCGAATTATACTCTCACCTAACACCTACTAGTCAAACTGACTGTGTTCAAGTCTTTTCAACCTTCTAGCTTTAGTACAGTCAAGTTGTTGAGAAAGATAGCCACTACTAGGTTAGGTTATAATAGAATAGGTTTAGATTTTCTGAAATAGCTCTTATAGGAGAGTGTTTATAATTTTGTTCTTTCATAAACTTCTCAGCACTAAAGTAAAATGAATGCTTAGAGCTTGTGCGTTTCTTAATTTTCCAGTGAGGAATGCACATTCTTTTATAGAGATTGTTTAGGGTTTATGGTTGTTGTCTTGATTACAAGAAATCAACATGAGTCATGAAGTTTCGTATCATATCTTTTGATATTGACTTGCCATAGAAAATTTCCAAAACAAATCCTTATAATTGATTCAACGTATCTTGGTATGAAGGTGGGGAAATAGAGGATACAATTATTAGAGCATGTCTTATAGACCTTCAGACAAGTAGCAGATTCAGGATGTTCATCAGAGGATGTGCAAATGTTTTGGTTTCTTTGAAGCATTGACTTTCATTAGAGCATTGACTTCTTTTAAAGCAAACATCATAAATCTGAGTCAGACAATCAGATGCTTGATGTGATGATGTGATTATCAGAGGTAAACGATCACTTGCTTGTTAAGCTTATCAGAGGCAAACGAACAGAGCATATATGCGTTCAGCAGAGGCAAGTAAAACAGAACATATCATGTAAATCCAGAGTCATCAGAACCAGAACATTGCTTGCATTAACGGAGTCAACCGAAATAGAGTGTCACTTGCATCACTAGAGACGTGTGTTAGAGTGCTTTCATCATATTTAGAAAGCAGAGTAAACCGAAATCTTGTTGTTCCTTTGTCTTAGTCCAATTATCAAAGGATATGACGTAAGAACCTATATAATTCACTTGATCTAAGACCTGAACTCTTAATCAAAACGTTGGTGCATTAAATTATTCCCACAAACTGATTTTGTTATCATCAAAATAAGTAAGGGTCATAGTTCTTCAAACAAACTTGGTTCTAATAGGGATGCTATATTTTTCATGTGATGTCTTTGTACTCTACTTTTTGCTTAAAAAACCTGACCAACCTTTTTACGTATAGATCAATAATCTATAGTAGAAAAAAAATTCACATTTATGCAGTCTCCACATTTGAGTTATTGGATCGAGATCAACTAGTTTTTCTTTAAAGCTCAATATTTTAGATTTTTTAAACATTAAAATTTTGATAAAAATCTGAATCATTTGATCTTAATCCAATGTCTTAGGATGTGCGAATTGGGTCAATGAGGGTAGAAAATCTGATTTCCCTCTATACATGCTTAGATGAAAGTATATTAACTTAAGACATACTATCTCAAAACTCTTGCGACAGTTGCATGTAGAGGCTTTTAAACTATAGTTAAAGATTTTATAAAGAAAGGCAGTTATTCAGCAACTTCTCCATCTTAAATCTGATCTTGGACTTCTCCTCTTGTTCTTTCACAAGCCTAGATGAACCAATAACCAATGAAGGCCATTTAGATTTGAAGCATCATGGGTGTGTATCGGTCATATTTCTGTTCAACAACAATGGGGTTCAGGAAGTGGCTTGTCGATTAATGAGATCACAAATTTGAAGGATGAGCTAAAGATTTGGAACAAGGAAGTTTTAAGAAGTGATAAAACAAAGAATTCGACACTCATTAGAGGGCTAAGCATTATTGATAAGCAAAGGAGTTGGCACTCGTCAATGGGCTAGGCTATATTGATACTCCTCCTTTATAGAATGGGCATGCTCATGTGTGAATGGAGTATCAATTGATGCTAGTGATAACAATTTAGCAAGTGTACTAAATTATTAGTAATAATAGTAAGAAAAAAAAATCATCTCTATAGAGATTGTGTTTAATCTATAGCGCATCAAAGTTGTATCATACTTAAATATTTGGAATGATTCATTTAAGAGAAATAAGCTTTAATGTTGCAAAAATTGAATATAATAGAGAAAACAAATCATACATTTCAAGGACTTACATTTTATATAAAAATGATGACTTTAGAATGGCCCATGCATTTGAAAATGCTATAATAAACTTCCACTAACTCAAACGATATGAGTTATGGGGCTTACTAAATTTTCATAACACAATATCATACTTGATAGGAGTATTGATATTATACTTGTACTTGTATTTTGTGATCTCATAAAATATGGAATGTTCATTACGTGAAAAATAGCATTTTACAACGCTTTTTTTAAGCCCTTTATAGCTCTTTTAAGAGTTGTAGTATCCAACGCTTTTAAGCACTGTAGTGTCCAACGCTGTTAAAAGATACAACAACATTATTTAAAATAAAAAAGCGCTATAATATATAGCGCTCAACACTTATCTTCGAATAGTTTTACAGCGCTTTTCATAAAAAAAACGTTATAATAGGTGCATATATAGCGCGCTTGTTATACTTGTTTTACAGTGTTTTTTTGAAAAAGCGCTGTAAATCTTTTCTAAAAATGCGCTGCTTGTTGTACTAGTTTTACAGCGCTTTTGAAAAAAATGATGTAAATCCCTTCTAAAAGCGTGCTGCTTATTGTACTAGTTTTACGGCGCTTTTTCAAAAAATCGTTGTAATATGTGCATTCTTATACTAGTTTTATTAAAAAGCGCTGTAAATAGAATTTTTAAAATAACGCTTGTTTGTATAAACAGGTTTTTTATGGCATTTTTTTAAGAAAGTGTTGTCTTTTAATTTTTTTCCAAAATCATTTTCTTCCAGCACATGATATTGCCACAATTACTATATTATTCATTTAAACAACAACAATCAGTTCAAGTATATAGCAACAATCAGTTCATAACAACACCCAACTACAAATATTTCACAGCAACAACAATTTCATTTAAACATGTACAACAATTGAATATTCACATCAATTACTATATTTTTTACATATTCACAACAGAACTATATAACTTTACATATTTATTACATATTCACAACAGTAATAATGCCAACTTCACAATCTGCAGCATGCCAATTTTCCAGCAAATTAAATAACTTTCAGTTCGATCACATACTGACACCAGTCTTCCTTTATTTCAGTTAGATCACTTTCAGAGTATGTTGCACTGGAATTGTCAAAGTATTGTGCCATATAAACATAAATAAGTTAGAATCAAATAGATACATAGTTTATATATGAAAATCAAAATATAATGAAAATACTGTACCGTTTCTAGAATTATATTTTGATTCATATCAACAATCTCCTTTATGAATCGCAATATATAGTACCCGCAGTCTATGTTGTTAGTTTGACGAGGGCACTATAAAGTAAAACATATAAGTCAATAAATATTTGTGCATTGATTATAAATGAAATTTTAAAGGCATAGAAATCCATGTGATGTTGTTTGACTTTTATTGGAATAAATTAAGTTCAATAAATTAAGTTCTATAAAAAAAATTTCAAACCTTTATTGGAATCCATGTGATGTTGTTTGACTTTTGCTTCGACACTGTAGCACCCCTTTGAGCTCAGAAAACTTGTAAAGCACTATCAAATAAATGTGATTATTATTCTATTAACAAACACATTGTTTATATATATATATATGTAAGAATGGCTAGCACCACGTTCCATTTTGTGCTTGCGAAGACTATATAGAGACGATGGTAATTTCCGTGATGGTGATCAAAGTTAAAATATTCTTTAAGAGAGATGATTCGAATTGGCAGTCAAAGTTAAAGCATACTTCAAGAGGTAAACACATGAACCCTTCTAGTGAAATTTTGTGCTTACGTGATACTTGGGTAAGGAGATTTTCCAGTCTTGAGATTAATTTTAAAATAATTTTATTAAAAGTATATCTTTTGATTCGCTAACACGTAGCACTGAGATGCCTCGTCAGCATCTAGTAGGTGGTTGCCACGTGGCAGAGAAAAAAAAAGAAGAAAACATAATTACAGTGTCTAAAAGCAAAATAAAAGAGGAAATTAGTTTATTCTTTTTATACAATCCAATATTATTCTAAATTTTTTGTTTTTCCCTACTCTAATGCAAATTAATTTTAATTATTTATTTAAAATGGATTGCAATTCTCTTTGTATTATGTAAATAGTGGACATATCCTATTGGTTTAACATTATTTGACATGTTCATTGTGTGATAGAGAATATAGTTGAAAATTTACTTTAAACATTTCAAAAAAATTAAATCGATAAATCAACTAACATTCTCTATCAAATGGGAGAATCTTACATGTCAAACTAACAAAAATTGAGAAAACAAAAAACATTATTTGTTTAAAAATACCGTATTTTATATATTTTATTCAAAGTTATTTTGAGGAAAGTATAGTTTTTTTTCAAATAAATTCATATACACTTCCATATTATTTTATTATTATCCAGAAAGATTGTAAAAGCAATATAATTATCAAAATCTCAAAATTTTGTAGTAACTCTATTGATAAAAATTTATTTAACCATTATTTTAAATAATTATAAATGGCATATTTGAGATGTTTACTTAACATTTTTTTTCTTATTTTTACATCTTGATTGTATTGCTATATATTCTTTAATAATAATGCAAGTTTATGACTATTTTTTACTTATATCTTCAATTATAGTAAAAAATTTAAGTCTTATATTCTTCCACTAAGTGTAACATAACATTTTCCTCAAATGTGTGAAACTGTATTTGTATCATTTGAGTTTTAAGTTATTAAATTAACTTTTGTATATAATCCCATATTCTAATTATTATTTTTTTAATTCTAGGGATTTAATATCATTTATAATAATAACTCTTTTATATGGTCAACATGATCTCTTATGTACAAGATCACTTTATATATAAAGTTTGACATGCTACTCAAGAGTATGATAAAAGTCTACCATTGATTTTGAAGGGACATATTCACTTAAATTGAATTCAAGAACTTTTTCATATCTAATTAAGTTTAGTAGCACATGAAAGACTCATTTTACATAAAAGATATGTTACAACATATTTGTATGGCTCACTTGATAATGATGCTCATATGAAACTCCATGAAAGGAATTTACTTTCGGGAGATATAAAATTCATACTTTTGAAAATACGACTTAATCAAAATGAATAAGTCTCTTTATCTACTCAAACAATCTATGCATGTTGTATAATATTCTTAGTGAATATTTTCAAATGACAGATGTGAGAATGACATCATTTGTCAATTTTTAAGAAAATATTTAAAAATAAATTTGTTATAATTGATGTTTATGTTGGTGATATAAAATCAGAAATCCTGAATAGCTTATGAATATTTTGATTAAACAAAAGTGTAAGATGAAATAAGTAGGAAAGGAAATGATTTGTTTTGAGATTACAAATTGAGTATTTGAAGAATAATATTTTTATAAATTAATAAGTTTATATAGCAAAAGTGCTAATATTGTTCTACATGGACAAATAACATTTATTATGTAGTTCGATGAGAACTAATTGGTCATGAAGTATCATATCTTAGTTCAATTGAGGGCACTAATTTATCTTATTAATTATACATATTATGGTCCTACATGAAGGGGAGAATTATAATCTGCACTCTCTTTCCCTTAACTATGATTTTGTCCAATTGTGTTTTTCTAGTAAGGTTTTTAATGAGGTAATTCCCAAGAAATTATGTTGTTCTCTTTTTCCTTCACTGAGATTTTTTCCTATAGGAGTTTTTTCTAAGTAAAATTTTAATGAAACATATTTTTAATGGACATCCAAGAGAGAATGTTGTGAACAATTACAATATATAGTAGATGTGTCCATCTTCCTATCTCTTATAACTCCCATAATTAAAGGTTACTCACTCTATTATGTTAGTACATCTAATAACAAAATATATTTGTAAATCACAAATATTGTGTCATCTAAATATAATTCATATTACTTTGTAAGATTGGACTTTGATGAACATAATATATTATTTTCTCTGTCTCTTCTCATTCTCTTTTCTCGATTCTCTATAATTTATAGAAGTTTTGATTAATTATAAAACGGAATACAAATTTATGTAAATCAGAAAACATTACAAAGACATAAAGTACAAATTAAGCACAAACATTCATTTGTTTGCATCACATAATTTAATATACGCTCTTCAAAACATCGCCAACACATTTATTCCATACAAACGAAAACGAAGGATCCCATGAAGCAAATATACATGCTTTGTTACATGCAATTACAGACATCACACCAAGTATAGTGTGTATATGGATGAACACTAATTGTCCAAAAGCAAACCAATTAGGCCATTATCCTTAATTTTCATATCATATCTTAATTTATTATGGAGCTATGCTTTGACAAGATAAGCATCAAAATCTTTAGTGCATTTGTTAAGGTATTCAATATAGCCATTTGGAGGATCAATATCCTCATTGATCTTCTCATATTCAACAGTCCACTTAGTAGTTGCACCGCCATCAATCTTATCAAATATTTCAAGGATGAACTTAAACGCCGTATAGTGCTTGCCAATATCTCCACCGAAGAGATTGAAAATCACTTTTTTGTTTCGTTCATCAAATACAACCGTCTCATTACATGTGGTTACCTTGCCATCTGTTTCGTTAAGGAAAATTAATACCAACAACAATAAAAATGTTGTAAATAAGAAACAAATAACAAGATTAGTTTAAAAATAAAATAGAAAAAGATAACGATGCATTATTTTTAAAAGAGTTAAATAAGTTTCAATTCTTATAAAATTACAACTTGTTTTTTTAATCTATATAACAAATTTCTTGACTTTTTAGTTTTTAAGTATTTTTTTTTATTTTCATTTTTAATCATTGCTTTTAACTCAAACTAATGTTTACCTTTCAAATGAATTTTTGCAAACATTATAAGACTGTGTCCCACAAAAATTTTATTAAGTTTTTGTAAGTATCAAAAGATTAAAAATTTATATTTAATTTATTTTTTATTAAAAAATTATAAGTTTTTGTAAAGAATATGTTGCAATAAAATATTTTTTATAGAGACTAAAAATTAAATATTAAACTTTTATAAGGATTACAAATTTATTAAACTTTTAAAATAAAATATATTTTCTTGTTTTTCTTTTATAGTTTTATGTATTTCAAATATTTTACTTTTTTAGAAAAATTATAAATCTAAAAGAAAAGCTTAATTACTCGTTTGGATCTCTAGCTAGCTCATCTCAAGCACAATGATTCTAATCTATGAAAAAAAAATCCAAAGAAATATCTCAATAATTGTAATTGAGATATGTTAATGCTTCAATATTAATTATAGTTTTGCGATTAACTTATTCATCATTGATTTATTAAAATCTATTAAAAAATTCAAATAAATTGAATTTATTATTGTTTATGTACTACATGGGCCTAATCACCTGACACCTGCTACATCTTGTGCCTTTTTTTATTACTTTAAATTTTATCAATATTTTAAGTTTTGAATGTCTATAGTTATTTCATATAAAAAATTTGTTAAAGTCTTAGGAGGGTGCTCTCAAAACAAAAATAAAATGGAGGGTTATTTGATTATTATTGTTGATATTTGTATATTGTGTCTGTACTGTTTCGGTCTAGTCACTTGCTAATTACATGTTGTGCCATTGTTTATTGATTTAACTTTTATCGACATTTTAAGTTTTAAATGTTAATAATTATTTAATATATTTAATATATTTGTTTTGTTAAAGTGTTATGGAGGAGTTATTTGTTTAAGGATTTGTATCTTCTTTTTTTTTTCCTTTATATTATACACAAAAGAATTTGTGTCTCTATCATTTTTAACATGAAAGAGAAAAGAAAAGAAAAAAAGGAGAAGATCCAAATCATTTATTTATTATCGTTGATTTTGACATGTGTATTGTGTTTGTTGTTTCGGTTTAGTCACTTATTAATTATATTTTGTGTCATTGTTTTTATTTTATTAAAAAGACATTACGAAACTATTAGAATAGATCAAAAATAACACGAATTTAACTTTGCCGAATCTAAAAATACACACACAACATTCAATTTTATAATTAACATAAAATGATAAAATGTCTATAAATGTGAATAAAATAATTATGTAGATCATATGATTTCTAATCAAAAAATAATTTAAAACCACCATTTACTTCAGTGGACCGTTGATGAAGAAGAAGGAAGACATGAGGGGATAGGTCTTGCGTCATTGTTTATTGCTATGAATTTTAAGTTTTGAACATTTATAATTATTTCACACATATGTATATCTAAAATAGTTTGTTGGATGAATTAATGAAATTTATTGTTTATTTTGAGTTATTAAGCGTAGCAACTCATCATAGAGTTACTCCTAAAATCAATGAATCATCAACTTATATATATACATATATATCTCAAATTTATCATTTTTTTTTTTAAAAAACAAGAGTTAGAGTCCAAATGCGTCACTTGAATAATTAGACATCTCAACTATGTTGGCACCCCTAATCTTCCAACTATCATTTGCATCACTCCAACAAATAATATTGAAAATAGTAAAAAAGAGAAAAATTCAACTTGGGGGACTAGGTCAATACAAAAGGAAATACATGAAAAAAACTACCACATTAAAAACTTTATCCGAAAAGTCTAATGTGACAAAACCATATAAAAGAAAAAGATTGTTGTAAACAAGATGGCTTGGAAAAGCCAAAATACAAGCAATACAAAGTGTTGAACCCATTACACAACAAGGAGTCTTAATTCATCGTTGATTATGACTAAAATTTTAATAAATAATATTAATAATGTTAAATGTTGAGAATAACCTGTCTAAATATGTTTTTGATGTTATTTAGATTTAGATTTAAGTATATTTAGGATTTAAACTAAGGTATTGTTAGGATATAATCTTTATTTGAAATTTTGTTTAGATTATTTTAAGCATTTTGTTGGGCTTGTTCCTTATTTTAAGGATTTAATATGTTTTTATATTGTAATTTTTCTCTTTAAATAGAGTAATAATGAATAAAAATCTAGAATAAGAATTTTGTCCTCACAAAATATAACTCATATATTTCGTCAAATAAAAAAAATACAAAAACCCTATTTGTGGTATAAGAGTCAAGGTTCATAAGGACATGTAAGATTGAAATTGAACCAAGTTTTTCGTTAAATGAAAGAACAACAATAGTGGAAAAAGAACGAAAAAAGAACTATTTTAAGATTCTGAAAAGAAAAACCAAAATAAAAAATTCTCAATTTTTTTCATCGTTCTGTTACTATCAAAAGACTAATTACTCACAAAAGAAATGTTGGTTAAGGCCGGGTGCAAAATACTAAAAGTGTGGTCAATTTGGACATATAGAAAAAGTATGTAAGTCTCAACAACAATAATAGCAACAACAAAATAAAAGATGAAAGCTAGTATCAAAAAGAAGAAAATGGAATTACCAACACGAAATTTAAATTTGATGCACAAAAGATATGAACTCAAGAAGGAGTGCAGAGAATAATATGGTTAAGCAACTTTTGAATATTATATATTTGGATTTAAATATATTTTAGACTTAAAATAAGATATTATTTGGATATGATCCCTATTTGAAATTATGTCTAGTGTATTTTTAGGATTTTGTTAGGTTTGTTCCTTATTTTAAGGATTTGATACTTTTCTAAATTGCAATTTTGCTTTATAAATAGGCTTAATTGCAATTTTAGTCCCTCTATTTTTATTGTTTCACGAAATTAGTCCCCCTATTTTAAAAGTCGACAGTTTTGGTCTGTCCCTCTAATTTTTTAACTAAAAAATGATGAGATGAGATGTTTTCAATAATGTGACATATGATAGAATGATATAGAATGATTAATACCTATGAAATTAGAATAAAACGTCGTAAAAACTTAGATTTCAACTTCGGAATTTTTTTCATATTTTTAATTTAATTAATAACATATAAATAATTAATGCATCTAGATGGTTCTATATTATAGAATTGTATGTCACGTCATTAAAAATATGTCAAATCGTCGTTTTTTAGTACAAAAATACGAGAGAGGGACTAAAACTGTCGACTTTTAAAATAGGGGGACCAATTCTGTGAATTGATAATAACAGAGGAATCAAAACTACACTTAAGCCTTATAAATATATAGATCTACGAATAAAAATTTAAAATAAGAGTTTTCTCCTCATAAAATATAGCGTTAAATAAGTGTTTAGTTTCTATAAAAATTTCATCACCTTTTAATTTTTTAAAAAATTTTGTTTTAATTTTTGATCCTTAATTTTATACCAATTACTGGGTAGTTTTTGAAAAATTTTGCAGTAATACTTGGAACATTATAAGAAATTTTTCTACAAAAATTTAAATTTTTTTAACAAACGATAACTTAAATATGAATTTTATAGGAACTAACAAACGATAAAAAATATAAAGAGGATCCAAAGTATAATTAAATTTAAAAATGAAAAATTAAAAACAATAATTTTTTCAAATTACCTATAACATATGTCCAGTGTTTAACCGTATCAGAGTGATGCCAATCATCACCTTGATGCAGCTTGCTTGCATGAATTCTTTCAGTAATGTTTTCGATTTCGTTAAGTTGTGATGCAAATACATTATAGAACTTGGTAGCAGATGCTTTGATATCAAGTTCAGTAATAAGTTTACCAGCTAGCACCATTTCTGCGGTAGAACAATTAATAATATAAGCAAGAGAAGGAAAAAACAAGGGATAGTGTGAGGAAGTGTATGCAACGCCATTACTTTATAGAAATTTGAGTAAACTATACAATAGAGCCAACAAATTAAATACTGTATAACCGGATCATTACTACTGTATAACCGTATCATTACTACCGGCTCTCACGTCATGCCACCTAATAATATATATTATGTATATTCATATTTTTTATTTTATTTTTTATTAACAAAATTAATTATTAAATATTTGTTGGTTCTCTTATATTATCATCTAAATTGTCATTTTGTCTCCAATTTAAATTCTATAAGAAAACCCTAACTTTCCCATCCGTTATTATACATAGGGATGACCAAGCGGGTCTGTGCATCGTGTCATTAACATCTTAAAAAGTGAGGTTAGGAAAATAACTTTAGGTAGTCGAGTTGAAAGTATAAATTTAAATAGTCGAGTTGAAGTATAAATTTAGATAGTCAAGTTGAAAGTACCACCCCATCTATTTTGTGGTGGATTTGCAGGTCGGTCCCTTAAAAAATACTTTTATCTATTTTAACATTTTATGAAAATAATAAATGCAACCATAATAAATCAACAAGTATAAATATCAAAACAAAGTCTAGCATAAAAAGAACTTAATAAATTCTTCAATACTAAACAATCGCAAAATATTTATTACAATCTACTTACAATTATAATATACTAACAAATAAAAAATTATAAATTTTAAAAAATATATTAGAATTTATTATAAAGTTTAACTATGCATTCTGAACATGAGATGATACTATCACATTCATAACCGATTTACGAACTAATTAATGTTATATGATTAAGTTTTTTTTATTCTTGTACATAAAAACTCATATCCTTATTAGCTTTTAAATTATCGTGTTAAATTGAGTAGACCAACTCAGATAATTGAGTTCAAATCTTCGGCCTAACCAATCTAAAAATGTTTGCAAAACAGTCAGCTTCTCTCCCCCAGTTACACTTCCTTCTACATAGAATTAGAAAAAAATTGGTGTCTAAAACGTGTTTTATGGGATATGTTTATACTTTCCTCCCAAGTCTACTCTCTCTCTCACACATGAAATTAAAAATCCATTTTTTTTATAATAGTCTGTCACTTCCCTGAATTTGGAGCTTACTTGATGATTGATATTTTGTTAATCTTTCTCCGGTTCTATGGAGAAGGAAGGGTCAGAGGAGAGAGAAGAAAACGTAAAAGGAGAGGAGAGAAGTTAAGATTTTTAATTGCGATTTCAATTGGAGAAAAAATGGCAATTTAGATAATAATAAGATAATCAATTTTAATTAGGTAAATATTTAATAATTCATTTTTTAATAAAAAATAAAAATATGTGGATATTATTAAATTAACATATATAAAATTGGTTGTCCCGTCAATATCCACGTATGTCAGCGTTGATTAAGGTTGACTAACTGAATTCTAACATAATGATTTTAAAAATTACTAAATAGTTTAGGGATATGTAAAGTTATTAAATCTTAAATAAATATATTGTTCAATAATTAATATAGTATTTTTTTTATCAGCAAAATCTAGCTCAATTAGAAAATAATGATATTATTAGATAAATATCATATTTTAGGTTCGAATTCAAATCTCACAATTTTGTGCAAGTATTTTTATTATTTTATATACAAATAAAAAAAAGTATTATTTTTTATTAAACTAAATATCTTTCTTGCAAACCTGCAAAGATTGATCATTCGAGCCTAGTGAAATCCAAATAAGTGACAAACTTTATTCAAGAATTTTAAAGCCGTTACATGTCCAAGTTCAAGAATATTAATTGTTGTTTTGTTCAAATTATTATAAGTTTAATAGAGAGAAATAAATTAATTGAGATAATTAATAAATTAGATATACTATAGAAAACAATAATTTTTTGTCTATAAAAAGATAAACACTATTAATAAAAGAATAAAATTTAATGTTTTTAGTACATGTATAAATAATAATTAAAAAAATAAGATACCTCCTTCGGTTTTGAAATATAAATAAAAAGTTAATATATTTAATTTAAAATTTGAATTAAATATATGAACTTATTTTCAAATTTGTTGTTTATATTTTAGAACGGAGTGAGTCGTTCCCATATATCATGATGCCATTTAATTTGCAACGTATTTATATATTCTCCTCCTCTTACCCTGTCAAAAAAAAAAAAATCTTCTCATCTCACATCATTATGATTTTTATATTTAATTTTAATATTCCACTAAAATATAATAGAGTCCTTTGAGGGTTTTTTTATTTCAATACCCCATATTTCAAAAAAATTTATCAAACTACTCCCTTTTCAAAACTATATCCTAAAATATCTATTTTTTTCTCCCTTACAAGTCGACTTTGTAAATAGCGAATTCCTTAAGGAAGTCCACGTTTGCAAAGGCGACTTCCTTAAGCAATTTTTCAAAAAAAAAAAGTTTCAATTTTTTTCATATTAATATATATATATATATATATATATATATATATATATAATTCATAAAAATACATAAACACAAATTTTAAATTACATAGATTGACTAGAGTTGCCTTAACATTTGGACAATATTTTCAAGTATGACCAATTCATCGACATAGTCCGCATTTTCTTGACACTTGTTCAATATATGAATATGTTGAATTTAAACCCTAACACCTAAATCTTAAACTTCTATCAATAAAAACAATAAAATTTAATGTTTTTTAATACATGTATAAATAATATGAAAACAATAATAAAAAAATAAGATACCTTCTGTTTTGAAATAAAAAAAAAAAATTAATGTATTTAATTTAAAATAAATTTATTTTGAAATTTGATGTTTATATTTTAGAACGAGTGAATAGTTCCCATATATCATGATGCCATTTAATTTGTAACGTATTTATATATTCTCCTCCTCTTACCTATCAAAAAAAAGAATATTCTCATCTCATATCATTATGATTTTTATATTTAATTTTAATATTCTACTAAAATATAATAGAGTCCTTTGATATATTTGGAAAAACTCAAATTAAATTTTACAAAATAAAATTATATTCTGAAAAACTTAATTTATAACACATTAAGAATGTTGTGAGTTTGAATAATTTTTTATTGTTATTTTAAAAGTCAAAAGCAAATCTGAACTTTTGAAAGATCTGTGGAGGTAAATTTTTCTAAATATTCTCCATAGTTCAACAAAGAGGCCCAATCAATTTAAGTATACACAGTTATATATAGTAAAACTGTGTAAATTTTTTTGTAGGCTTAAATTTTTTAATAACATCGTTAATCTTATATTTTGTTACCGAATTAAAGTCTTACACTATTAAATTTTGAAGTCCTATAAAAAATCGAGAATTTTGAGAGGCGGAAAGAGCATCTTCCCATGGTTAAACGTCATTTTGACTTTTGTCGGAGTTTCTATCCATTTGGTCCAACTGGTTGGCCCATGGTTTAACAACCATTGCATCGTACCGTTATTGCCTGCATAAGATTAATTATTGGGATATTCATGCTAGAATAAATTATATGTTCTGTTCTATTTTATTTTTCATTTTTATTTCAAAATGAATATTTTATTAAAAATTAACAATTAATATAGATAATATTGTTGTTTAAAAAATATTAAAAATAGAATGGCATGTTCCTTTTTATTGAAGAAAATAGGAAATAAAAAGATTCTCTAAATTTTTCAATAAGAATAATTAGCCTATATATCATTGGGTGATTTCAATTCATTCGCAGCATTGCTGACACCTCCTAGCTTTTCTATTTTATATGACATGTGATATATAGTTTGATTAGTTTCCTCCTTTTGTCAAGGATGCTAATAAGATTGTAATTAAGTTGAAAGGAGTTTCATTAAACAGAATTGATATTCAAAACTTAAGAGTATTAATTACTAAAAAAAGTTAATTGATAATATTAATTAGTTTTGTTAGTAATTAAGAGTCCTTTAGACATATGGAAGTTTGTTTCGAAAAACTTAATTTTTAAACTTTTTAAAAATTAAATACATATTTTAAAATATAATTTTTATATTTGATTATTTAATGTGTTGTCTTTAAGGCACTTGAAAAAAAAAATCATAGGAGGACATTTTTTTTGGGTCCATTTTTTTAAAGCAAGCACAGTACAGTACTTTTTTATACCACACGTCATAAAAGGAAGGGGCTTCGTATAAAAGTTGCTGTGGAGACATAACATATACTAATACTATAGATGTAACGTTTTATATGGCCCAACCAACAATCTCTAGGATGTCTGTGTATTAAGTTAGGTGCGTGATTTGAGTTGAAAATTTATACACTATAGTGTGCTAAATCTAGTGTAACGAGAAAAACAATAGAAATCTAATCTAGTGTAACGAGAAAAACAATAGAAATTGGACCTTCTATTTCCCTCTTTTCATGAGTTTCAAATAACTTAAGTCGCGCAAATTGAACTATCGGTAGTACTCGTCGGTATGAAAGCAGAAATAAAAGAAATAAAATTATTAAATGTAATTATATGTATTGCGGCATTGATGTTTATAACAATTGGTTTCTCTAGTGGCTTTAAACTTAACAACAAGATTAACTAGAATCGTCAGTCACAATTTTCTCATTTAAGTAGGAACAAAGTTCAACATTTGCAGAAGATAAACACTATTAATAAAAGAAATAAAATTTAATGTTTTTAGTACATGTATAAATAATATAAAAATATAATTAAAAAATAAGATACCTCCTTCTGTTTAAAAATTTAAATAAAAAATTAATATATTTAATTTAAAATTTGGATTAAATATATGAACTTATTTTAAAATTTATTGTTTATATTTTAGAACGAGTGAATAATTCCCATATATCATTATACCATTTAATTTGTAACGTATTTATATACTCTCCTCCTCTTACCTGTGAAAAAAAGAATTTTCTCATCTAACATCATTATGATTTTTATATTTAATTTTAATATTCCACTAAAATATAATAGAGTCCTTTGATATCATTATGATGTTTATATTTAATTTTAATATTCCACTAAAAAATAATAGAGTCTTGATCTATGACACGGTATAACATGTAGACACAATTGACACCCCACCCATTCCATGTGGCTTATTTTATGATTCATCCAAAAAAAAATAAAAAAAATGAGTGTTCTTTTATGTCACATAGTTAATTGTGGAAGGGGTGGATGGGGACCATGGAATGTCCGTGAAACATTAGTCAAAATAATAAGTTAGAATTGTCGACCGAGAACGGCGAGTAGAGGCTTTTCTTTAAAAAAAACTCATATATGGAAATGGGCCTAAGGCTCTTAAAAATTTGCAAGCCACTATGACTCAAACATAAATAGGTGTATGTAGCTAAGGAGGGTAGGCTTTCTACCACAACAAGAATATGAAGAACCGACACCACTATGATTCTCATAATATGAATTTGCAAGCCAATCAAATTAAATAGGATAACGATGAAGGAAGTTACAACAATAAAATTGAAGTTATGATTTCGATTATGAATCAATGCACCCTAACTCACCTTTGGCATTGAATTGGCGGAGCAACAAAGATGAAGGAAGCACTAAGCACATAGCCGAGAATGAGAAGGAACAATTTGTTCATGAGCTATAGCATAATATTGCGCCCAAGGATAATTCTGCACATGAAACACTTGAAAAATCTACACACAAGAATTATGTAGTTTCAATGAAGAATATTGCACATGAAACATAAAAATTATGCACATGATAATTTTGCAACTCCAAGTTTTACAATTGCAAAAAACAACCCTGCACAGAATAATTCTGAATGAAAAAGTTATGCTTGTTTCAATCATGATGATACAAAGAAAATTTATGCATATCATAATACTGTTCCAAAGGATGATAATAATTTACTAAAGTCTGTAGCAATCAATGATTGTGAAAAAAATTACAAGAAAAAATATTTAGGAAGCTCATCAAGCCCAACCTTATGTGCAACAAGACATTAAAATGTTAACCTCTCTATGGGGAGATGATAAAGAGATTAATGAGTCAGTAGGAGAATTCATAAAAGTTCTTTCTAAAGGGGATAAGAAGTATGGAAGGAAGAACAGACAATAACATCTAAAATCGAATTTGTATAATGCTAGTTCCAAAACAGGTTCCAATATTCTTGATTAATAAAAATTCTCTACTGCAATGATAGAGGACTGGGGAACCTTGCTCCAAGGTTAGTGATTAAAAGTTTGTGTTTCCAAAACAAACTAGATTTGTTATTTGTTTTTTCTACAATTTAATGCAAGACCACATGCCTAATTTTTGGGGTTTCTTTGAAGAGAATTTCAATCACAATGTTCTTATAATCTCGGACCAAAACGTGTCTTTTAAATAAAGGAGCAAACACGAGAAGCGGAGGTTGAATTGTGTTTCTCTAAGTTAGATTATTTTTCATTATTTGATTAACATTGGTTCGAGTTTGATGACTTGAAGCAGAAGTAGTAACAAAACTAAGCAATGCAGTAGTAAAGTGACACAAGTAATTTATCCTGGTTCACCACTAACTTGGCTACATCTAGTCCCCTAACTCAGAAGGATTTAATCCACTAATTCAACCAATGGAATTACAAAGAATCTGACCCTACAATTTAGTCTTCTCAAAACAGCTTGACAACTCCAGACTTTTTGAGGAACATAAACACTTTGCCTCTACCAGCCAAGTCTTCTCCACACAACCCAACATCTCTAGATTATTGTAGGCACATAACACCTTGACCCTACAAGTCAAGTCTTCTCCACACAATCTACCACCCCAGATTGTTGAAGGCACACAAACACCTTGACCCTACAAGCCAAGTCTTCTCAACACAACCTAAGATCCACAAATTGCTTAAGGCACACTAAAGCCATTATCGGGCTAGGTTACAATGAGTTTGAAACTATCGGACTAGGTTACCAAGCAGATTTATTACAATGATTTTTTTCACACTAACAATGAAGCATTAAGAATATTTTTCTTTCAACGAGTGCTTTGCCAGAACTTAAAACCTTGAACTCTAAACACTTAGAAAATTGAGCTCTTGAGGTTTTTTGAACAACTTTGATTTTTAGGATTTCTGAGTTTGTGTATTTGTGTTGTTCTTATCTTTCTTCTTCAGCCTTGATCCACTATTTATAGTTGAAATTAAGACTTCAGTTTACACCTTTGAGAATTTTGAATTGTATCTTAATTCCAGCTCGATCAACAATAATTTTCTTCAAAAATAATTATGAATCGTATCTTCATTCCAGCTTAGTCAACAAATATTTCTTCCAAATATAATCTGAAAGATATATTTTGATAATATGACCCTTAGCCAATTCTTTTGATTTTCGAATCTAATCTTGAGCATTTTTCTAGAAGGATATTGTGCGTATTTGTTCAAATTGCGTTAGCAAATTATTTAGTTGAATCTTCCTTCGTACGCTTGATTTGATTTAGGCGGGAACAATTATCGGGTCGTGTTCTTGAACCTTCAGAATTTTTGATATGACTAAGTGAAATTTATCTTTATCAGAATCATTGACTTTCCATCAAAGGCATTTAATTTTCTTCATCAGAGTATAACTTGATTGTTGGAGTCAGATGATGTATTCTTTGATTTCTTGATAGTTAGAGGCAGACAGAGTGACTTAGAATTAGTGGCTTGGGCAAATCATATTTGTTTCCTTATTAGAGTCAGAGCAACTTCAGAGTGTGTTGTGTATCAGAGGTAGCACTTTGGAACGAGTCGTAGTCAAAAGAGTCAATAGAACATAAGCTTTGGAGGTAGACTTGAAGAATTACTTCAGACTTCAAAGGCATAATGAAATTGTTATTCATTAGAGATTGCAGAAATACTGTTCATTAGAACATGCAGAAATATTGTTCATCAAAGCATACACAAATATTGTTCATCATAGAATGTGCACAAATATTGTTCATCAGAGGTTGCGCACAAATACTATTCATCAAAGGCTTAGGAACTGCAGAAACACGTCGAGCTTCAAAAAGCACATTGAATCTTTAGTGGCAGATGAATTCTTCAGAGGCAGTCTTCAAACTCAAACTTTAGAGGCAAATGTGCGTTCTTTTCCAGAGCGTGCATTTGTCTAATTCTGAAGATTTCGTTGACTGTTTTGATTTCGTTTCCTCTGACCTTTTTACTTCCTCTAGTCACTTCCTTTGGATATATCCTTTATGTGTATTCTCTGGGTGGGATCCTCTGGTCCTATCCTTTGGTATCTTCCTTTGATTTTCTTCTTCCAGTTTTTTCATACTTAATGAAGTACTTTTTTTGCTCCCATAAAACACTTTTGTTAACATCAAAACTCTAAGTGGAAAACCAACTTGATTCCAACAGAAAAAGGAACCATCCCCCGCTTTAGACAACTCAATATATCTAGTCTATTGGTTTCTCTTCGGCTTCGGCTTCTTTGAATTATCTAGGAGTACCGATTTTCATTGGTAAACCAAAGTTGATTCATATTCATCATATTTCCAATAAGATTATAGCTAAACTAGCCTTTTGGAAGAGTAACCTCTTATCTATGACTAGGTGATGAAGTCTGACATTCATGGTATGGTAATTTACAGCTACAAAACGTATGCTTGGCATATGTCTCTTCTTAAAAAAATTTACCAATAGATTAGAAATTTTATTTGGCTTGTTAATGTAGACACTAAAAACTTAGCTACTATTTCTTGGATCATCAAGGCTAATACATTGAGGCAAAGATTTTTTTAAAACAAGAAATTTTTGGCTTTTTACATCAAATCATCTTTTTGGTCTAATTTAAGGGAAATGTATGATGTCATTAGTGATAATAGCATCTAGAAAATTGGAAATGGCGATGCTATAAGATTTTTGTTTGATAACTTGTTAAATATCATATTTGTGGATCTTCTCCTCATTCCTCTAATGGTTCAATATGCTTTGAGAGGTACAATGGCAAATTTTATTAATTCATGTTGTTGGTCCCTTCCTAGATACATTCATATCAAGTTTCCATACCTTTTTTAGTGATATAGCAAAAATGGTTATCCCAAATCATTCGGTTAACGAATGTGGAAGCACTCTAACTCGGATAGTTTAACTTCAGAAGAGGCTTATCATAGTAGAATTTGAGCATAATCCTACGTATATATGGGGAAAAAAATAAGGTCTTCTTGTATTTCCCAAGCTAAATATTTGGTGCTTTAGATATTGTTGTATAATTTTATTTCCACTAACGAGGTCCTTCATAAAAAATGATTGATTTTTGTTAAATGTTGTGGTTTATGTGATAGAGATTTTGAAACTACTAATCATATTTTCTATGCGTGTGAGTTTGCCATACACCTTTGGACCTAGATGGCCTCTGTTGTTATGCAAGTGGGTTATTCATCAATTTTGTATATTCTCAATTGTTGCAACCATGTCTATGGCTCTCATCTTCAAGATCTCGTTCTTACTTTTATTACTAACATTGTTTGGATTATTTGGAAAAGCAGAAATAATCTTAGATTTAACAACACTACTCCTACGCTTGATAATGTGAAGAATGGTATCAGGTGCGTTGTTTCAACCACTACGATAATTTGGTGGTCTTTTCAGAAATTACAGTGGTGCCTTACTTGGAGGATGCCTCTGCTGGTTTATATGGTTATGGTGGTCTTTTCAGAAATTACAGTGGTGCCTTACCTAGAGGATATGCAACCAAACTTGGGGTTACTATGTCCCTTCATGCAGAGCATTCTACAACCATGTTTGTTGTTGAAATTTCTAATTATAACGCCCCAAATTATTATTCTTAAAATAATGTTGTTATTGTCCTTGTTGTTGTTATTATTATTATTCTACTTTATTACTTATCCTATTATTTAAGTGACTATTTAAATTGCCTTATAACAGTTTGCATGTCCATGAAGTATTAGACATAGAAATAGAATTTAGGAATTTAATGAGTAATTCAACCCCAAATCTCTAGCTAGCCCAAATTGTATCTAAGGAGTAGATTTTTCTTTAGTTAGAATGATAGGGATATTTTTGGAGTTTCAATTCAACCTTCTATCCAATCAAAATACATGCAACCCACTCCTCATTATTCACACAAATAAAAAAAAAAAAGAAAGCAAGCAAGAAAGAATAGAGTAAAAAGAAATAGGTTTAAACGAGAGAAAGAATGAAGAGAAGAGAAAGAGAGGGAAAAAAGATAAAGAAATGAAGGAAAGAGAGAACCACAAAGATGGTTCATCTTGCTTGTTCTTCCCAACTTACCTATACTATTTTCTCCATAATAAACATAACTTCACCAAACTTTAGGGTAGAAATTTAGTGAGAAAGAAAGAGATAGCAAGAAATAAAGCAAAGAATGGAGAAGAAGAGGGAAAAAAGAGCATGAAGACATTAGAGTTCATCCAAAAAGAAGATGTGAGAATCTTATCCATGAATGAAGATTTTAGAAAAGAATTTGAAGCATTTGGGGAATGGAACTTGGAGCTACGGTAAGGTTCAAAGGAAAAAGATAGAATAAAAATTAATCTTTCTCTTTCTTGAAGAATTTGAGGTAACATAGAATCCCTCATAAATCCTCTCACAGGTGTGCTTAGTTTTTAAATAATGGATGTTGATGGAAATGAGTTTTATTTTATTTCCCCTCTTTTGCATGTGATTGATTGGGAAATTTAACTATGTTTATGAAAATAGGAGTTTTGCATTAAAGTTTGGATTAATTGTGTTTGTAAAATTAACTTCTTGATTGCATTTGTATGTTTTGTGCATTTTATTGATGGTTTTCGTGCATTGACATCATGTGATTGTGTTTCTGAGAGTTTTATACATATACTTCGAAGTGTATGACTCCAAAAGTGCATGTTGGTAAAATTAATCTTGACTAATTTAATTTTGCATGTAAGTAAAATTAAGGAATGTGAACTTGGTGAAACCTAAGGTAATATAACTGTTGACTTGTAGGATGCTTTTATTTGTCAATAATTGTGTTTTGTTGATGTTGTCATCTTGTAGTGGGCACCTAGAACTTGACAGGGCGTCTAGCGCTAGATACGAGCGCCTAGTGTCCTGCAAGTCAAAGAGTTGGCGCCACACACTAGCTTTGGGAGCTTGGCGCAAGTAGAGCCATTTGTACAATGATGCATGATATGAATGATTACAACATGTATGATAGATAAGATCTATATTAAACCTATGATATGCACACATGTGTAATTATATGAATGAAGTAGTCTAATTACTCATATGTTATGTTTAGGTGTGTGTATATATATATATCTAATAGTGACATACAAATGTATTATGTATTAGATGCATAATTTAGGGTGAGGAAACATAGGGTTCATCATAGCTAGATGTATTTTCCTTCTATATACGAAGGAACATTTGAGTCATGGTAAGTGAGACACAACTTACAAGACATAATCATATCCTCGTACCAAAATACGCTACTGGTATGTCATGGCAAGTAGGAAAAACCTTTTGTAGTCTAACGACAAACCATGTTAGAGAGGTCGACGTTATCAAGGTACCTCACACTTTATGGCTTAGACAAAAACATTTAATATACATATATATAGTTAAAGAACAAATGGTGACTATAATTGGAGATAAAGAAGAATAAAAAAAATATTGATTAATAATTAACTCATCGAGAGAAATTTCCATGCTTAGCATACAGGCATCGTTGGAAACATCTGTAAACTATTATTATATAATTCTATATTACTGAGTTTTATATTCACTATGCTTTTGTGGGTGATGTTTCCAAGTAGCAGAGACTGTTGAAAAGCTTAGAAGTATATTTAGAATACTTATAAGTAATACGGTGTATTTTGAGTCGTACTTGCATCACGTCAAGTGTCTAGTTTAGGGTTTTGGCTTATTAATTTTTTTTTCTTGAAAGTCATTTCAAAAGTTGGAAATGTTTTTAATATTGTAAGATATTTAATTGATTTTAAATAAAGGTTCTTCCTTGTATGAATTCTCAAATTTTTTAACTCATCATTTTCGTATTTAAATGAAAGTTTCCCCAAGAACTATTTCTAAAATTAGGCGTTACACTAATGATAAAGGTTGAACTTCTCTTTGGCTCGAGTGTGACTCTTTGCTCACTATTAAGGCTTTCAATGACAATAATTTTCCTCCTTGGAATAAAAAAAATAGGTGGGCTAATTGTTTAGCTTGCATTAGAGGACTTTTGGTTTCGTGTTTCTCTCATTCTCAAACAGGGTAACTCTTGTGCTGAGAAGCTTGCGAATATGGAATTTCAATATGTGGATTTTTCCTTGTTGGATGTAATGTATGTTGGTATCAAGGATGATATGTTCAAGAATAGCGTAGGTCTTTCTAGCTTTAGGTCTTAGTAATGGGGTTTGAGTGTTGATTACTCATTCCAATGTTATGTTCACATTACAGTCATTTTCCCTTCGCCATGGTTTTCCCAATATATTTTTCCTACTAAGGTTTTTAACAAGTTGTTGTTTAGTTGTTTTTACATTATTTACTTGGGTTTTGGCCTAGTCCCCTCTCCTCCCAAGCTTATTGTTTCTCTATTATTGGTGTTGCAAATGATAGGTGGTGGATATAGGGTGTCAACATAGTTGGGATTGTAGAACAGAAAACACAAGAAAGGAGAGCGGAAGGGTTATAATTCTGTTTCATTTTAAAAAACTTATTAATGTGACTACGTTATAGTAAAGAAAGCAGGACAACTGAACAAGAATACAAAAAACACAGACGATTTATCCTAGTTCACCACCAACACAATGACTACGTCTAGTCGATTCAACCTGAAGGATTTAAACCACTAATTCACCATTGAATTATACTCTCACTTAACACCTACTAGTCAAACTGACTGTGTTCAAGTCTTTTCAACCTTCTAGTTTAGTACAGTCAAGCTGTTGAGAAAGGCAGCCACTACTAGGTTAGGTTACAAGAGAATAGGTTTAGGTTTTCTGATATAGCTCTTACAGGGGAGTGTTTATAAATTTTTTCTTTCATAAACTTTTCTCAGCACTAAAGTAAAATGAATGATTATGAGCAAGAGTGCAGATGAGGATGTATGTGCTTATAGCTTGTGCGTTTCTTAATTTTCCAGTGAGGAATGCACATTCTTTTATAGAGATTGTTTAGGGTTTATGGATGTTGTCATGATTGGAAGAAATCAACACGAGTCATGAAGTTTCGCATCATATCTTTTGAGATTGACTTGCTATAGAAAATTTCCAAAACAAATCCTTATAATTGATTCAGCGTATCTTGGTATGAAGGTGGGGAAATAGAGGATACAATTATTAAGCATGTCTTATAGACCTTCAGACAAGTAGCAGATTCAGGATGTTCATTAGAGGATATGCAAATGCTTTGGTTTCTTCGGAGCATTGACTTTCATTAGAGCGTTGACTTCTTTCAGAGCAAACATCATAAATCTGAGTCAGACGATCAGATGCTTGATGTGACGATGTGATTATCAGAGGCAAACGATCACTTGCTTGTTAAGCTTATTAGAGGCAAACGAACAGAGCATAGATGCATTCAACAGAGGCAACTAAAACAGAACATATCATGTAAATCCATAGTCATCAGAACCAGAACATTGCTTGCATTAACGGAGTCAACCAAAATAGAGTGTCACTTGCATCACTAGAGTCGTGTGTTAGAGTGCTTTCATCATATTTAGAATGCAGAGTAAACTGAAATGTTGTTGTTCCTTTGTCTTAGTCCAATCATCAAAGGATATGACATAAGAACCTATATAATTCACTTGATCTGAGACCTGAACTCTTAATCAAAGTGTTGGTGCATCAAATTGTTCCCACAAACTGATTTTGTTATCATCAAAATAAGTAAGGGTCATAGTTCTTCAAACAAATTTGGTTCTAATAGGGATGCTATATTTGTCATGTGATGTCTTTGTACTCTACTTTTTGCTTAAAAAACCTGACTAACCTTTTTACGTATTGATCGATAATCTATAGTAGAAAAATAATCCACATTTATGCAGTCTCCATATTTGAGTTATTGGATCAAGATCAACTAGTTTTTGTTTCAAGCTCAATATTTTAGATTTTTTAAATATTAAAATTTTGATAAAAATATGAATCATTTGATCTTAATCCTAATGTCTTAGGATGTGTGAATTACGTGAATGAGGGTAGAAAATCTAATTTCCCTCTATACATGCTTAGATGATAGTATATTAGCTTAAGACATACTATCTCAAAACTCTTGTGACAGTTGCATGTAGAGGCTTTTAAACTATAGTTAAAGATTTTATTAAGAAAGGCAGTTATTCAACAACTTCTCCATCTTAAATCTGATCATGGACTTCTCCTCTTGTTCTTTCACAAGCATAGATGAACCAATAACCAATGAAGGCCATTTAGATTTGAAGCATCATGGGTGTGTATCTGTCATATTTCTGTTCAACAACAATGAGGTTCAGAAAGTGGCTTGTCGAGTGATGAGATCGCGAATTTGAAGGATGAGCTAAAGATTTGGAACAGGGAAGTTTTAAGAAGTGATAAAGCAAAGAATTCGACACTCATCAAAGGGCTAAGCTTTATTGATAAGCAAAGGAGTTGGCACTCATCAAGGGGCTAGGCTAGATTGATACTCCTCCTTTATAGAATGGGCATGCTCATGTGTGGATGGAGTATCAGTTGATGCTAGCTATAACAATTTAGCAAGTATACTAAATCGTTCGTAATAGTAGTAAGAAAAAAAAAATCATCTCTATAGAGATTGTGTTTAATCTATAGAGCATCAAAGTTGTATCATACTTAGATATTTGGAATGATTAATTTAAATATTTTAGGTATCAAAGTAAATAACTTGAAACTTATAATAATAAAACGATTAGCACTCGAATCCCCTATACCTTATCATGATTACCATTCTCTAATTAGAAATTAAGTTATTCATTCATAATTTCAATTATTATTTTGAAAAATCATGATTTTTAACAAAATGTAAAAGCAAGATCAATAATTGATAAGACTTTACTTGTCTTCTGATCGAATTTTAGATTACTAAAACCTACTCTCCTGAAAATCATATGATTAAAAAAAAGCAACTTGGTGACTCAACTTGATAGTTCGTAATTTTATACATTAGTAAAAGTATATTAACTTAACCATACATTATTTAATAAATAAATTGAAGTTATTTCATAAATACAACAACTTAATAATATACACTATAAAAAATCAACTTATATATATAATATATTAATTTAACATTTAGTATTAACGAAGTTCAATTTTTTTTCGACTAACTTAATAATTATTCTTCACTATAAAGTATAATATATTATATGAGTGATATTTTTTTTGTTGAAATATTATATTAAAAACAGTCTTTGATATTGATTCTAGCAGTAGTTCATATTAGAGCTTCATGTGGCCAATACAAATTACACTTCACAATCAACCCCACAGTCTAAAACTATTCATTTACTAAAGCAAGCAGTTAATGTTTTCAATTATTCTTATGAATACAACTACTTTGTTAGTAAGTGACTTAAAATAACAATAAATGTTATTGAATTGGATTCACATGGATCAACTTCAATTATTTTTTGATTTTTATTAATAACAAGGAATATAGTAATCACATGTTCATGATTTTAATATCGGTCAATTAATTTATTATGGATAAGGTTAAATTATTCCATTTTACTCCCAATTTTGTTTAGAAATTATTTTGATGGGGATACAGTTTAATCCTAATGTAGTCTTTGATAGAGTTTAATACCCAAATTATTCTCTCACATTTTCTTAGCATGGAAAAATTAGTCCCTCTTTTAAATCTGACATAGGTGCTAATGGAGTAACAAAGGGTATGCTTGTGTTGATATCACAAACATAGAGCCCTCCCATTCCCTCTTTTAAATTGTATCAAAATTTATTGTATCATTCTGAGCAATTAGTGAGGCAATTTTAAATTATATCATCCTCTTGTATGAAATAGTTGATATTAATATTAAATAGAGTCTTTTATTTTTTATATAACGGTGTATTATTGATTTATAAACCGTTAAGATGACATCGTAAAAGAATTTATAGATCTTAAAATCATTAGAGCTTAGTGACTCTACATTAAGAATGAATGTCACACTCTTTGAGATTAATTAATCGTTATTTAATTATTATTTTTCCAAGCTCTTGTGATTTATTATTCGATTGCATATGTGGAGAATTTTATGATATTTTATTCTCGTCATATTATTATTATTATAAAATATTGAATTACTTGTATAAAAGAATATTTTTCCAAAATATTCCAAAATTTTGAACTCAACAATATTTAAAGTTTTATTATTTTAAGAGTTCAATTCGGAAAAAAAATATATATTATAAAATTATTTCGTACACTTGATGCATAATTATTGTTAGTTTGCATAATTGTAATCTCACCTATTGTATTGTGAGTACAGTTGTACAATTTTTTGTAATAGTTAAATAATTAAATTTATATTTATAATAATTATACCCTATCAGTAGTTTATTATTAATATAATTTGTAGATGATTGTCTAATGTACACAAAAATTTTATAATTATAAATTTTATATCCTATCAGTGTGATATTACTTGACATGATTATTGTGTGATAGAGAAGATAGTTGAGACACTGTTAAAGTATTTTATTTATAAAAAAAATGAAACTCTTGGATTGATAGTTCAGCTATCATTCTCTATCAAGTGAGATAATCTTACATGTCAATTAAACAAATGCCTTAATAAATGACTCAATCTTGAAATGATTTTTTCTTCAAAGTTGATTATTGTCATTTTGCTAAACTAATATGAATATTTATGAGTGCAATGAACTTGTTTATCATGAAAACATTATTTCATAACAATTGAGATTGTTGTCTTCTATATGAGAGAAGAAATCTTTTGTTGAAGCAATATTTCCTACAATTTCTCTTGGTGTTTCACATGTTGTGTCTTGTTCTTCAAGTATCCTTGAGATACTTTAGTATATGTATGAATTTATTGGACATTTTCTTCATGAAGATGTTATCTTGAAGATGCAATACTCATTCTCATAGTGATTGATATATGAGATATTCCTTTTGAGATTCTTTCATTATTGAGTTGATACTTATGCATTTATTGATGTGAATGACTTCTTGCTTGTTCACTTATGTTATTCATGTTCCTTAAATAAAAAGTGCAATCATTAGTTTATCACCATTCAAAAAACTTAATCATTTATTTCATAAGATTTATTGTCATTAAAACATATATCAAAAAAGTTTTTACCTCAATATTTATACTATTCAACATTTATTTTCCATAACTTATTTTATTTTTAAAAGGTTATTTTCACTACGGTTGACAAATACAAAAAAAATGATTTTCTTAAAAATCTCAAAAAGATAATCTCTAAATTACAAAGTACTAAAATCATTTTTTTTTAAATCTGTAACAAACGGGCCTTAAATAAACATTGCTAAACCGTGTAGTAGAAGAAATTAGAAAAGAAAGAAAAAACATGTGCAATAAAATACTTCTACACAATATTTTTTTTTATCAATGTTCTACACTACGCGAAAAAAATTTTACAACGCTTTTTTTAAGCCATTTACAGCGCTTTTTCAAAAAAATAAGCGTTGTAGTATTTAGCACTGTAAAATGATACAACAGCGCTTTTTAATATAAAAAAGCGCTGTAAAATAGGTGGATATATTGCGCGCTTGTTATACTCGTTTTGTAGCGTGTTTTTGAAAAAAACGTTGTAAATCCCTGCTACAAACACGCTGCTTGTTCTTATGCACGTTTTACAACGCTTTTTCAAAAAAACGTTGTAATAGGTGCATTCAATAGATGCATTATTATGCACCTATTACAGCACTTTTTCAAAAAAGCGCTGTAATAGGTGCATTCAATAGATGCATTATTATGCACCTATTACAACGCTTTTTCTAAAAAGTGTTGTAGTAGGTGCATTCAATAGATGCATTATTATGCATATTTTACGGCGCTTTTTCAAAAAAGCGCTGTAATAGGTGCATTCTTATGTATGTTTTACAGCGCTTTTTCAAAAAAGCGCTGTAATAGGTGCTTATTCTAGTTTTATTAAAAAACGCTGTAAATGGAATTTTTAAAATAACGCTTGTTTGAGGTTTTTTATGGCATTTTTTTAGAAAACGTTGTCTTTTAATTTTTTTTCCAAAATCATTTTCATCCAAAATCAGTTCATCACAATCATTTCACAATCAGTACACAATCAGTACACAACAACAGAACTATATAACTTTATAATTTAACTTTATAACTTTACATATTTACACAATCAGTTCACAACAAATTACAGCACATAATAGAATACATATTCATGTACATATTCACATATTGACAACAGCACATAACTATATACATATTCATATAACTACATATTCACAACTTTTCAAATGTGCCCTATTCGCAAGCCTTTTATAGCGCTTGTATAAAAAGCGCTCTAATAGGTCATTTAATTATGTGAAACCACAAGCCTTTTACAGTGCTTTTACAAAAAGCGCTTTAAAAGCTATGTAACATAAGGTAGGAGCGCTACATTTTACAGCACTTGTGTTTAAAGCTCTCAAAAAGTGTTGTAAAAGCTATGTGAGAGTGCTTCAATTTACGGCGCTTTTTAAAAAACCGCTGTAAAAGAGTTGTAAACATTATGTGCAAGCGCTTTGTGACCCTATATGACCCTACAATAAAGCGCTTGTCAAAAAAGCGTTGTTGTATCCTCCGTTATTTTTAAAAAAATTATACAACAGCGCTTGTATTTAATAAGCGCTGTAAAAGACGCGCTATAAAATGTCATTTTTGGCGTAGTGTCTACATTATAGATTAGTATTAGCATTAGTATATATTACTTGTGCAAATAAAGAAATTTTAATTAGTTACTATCAAACAAATGATTAATTAATAAAAGATTGAGCAATTGCCATCATCGTTGATGATTAAAAATAAAAAATTTGAAATCACATGATTTGTGTGTGATGTACTATAATCAATTTTAACTTAAAAAATGAACCATAACAATCAAGCATAATAACATAAAGTATGTATAGGACAAAAATTGAAATCACATGATTTGTGTGTGATGTACTATGATCAATTTTAGCTTTCAGAATGAACCATAACACTCAAGCATAATGACACTAAGTATGTATAAGACTAGTGTAATTACTCGAGCCATGTACAGGGAAAATTTAAATAAAAATATATAATTAATTTTATTTATAAATTATGATATATATTAATAGGAAAATACAATAACTCATTTTAAATAGTTTTATTCAAATGAATAGTGTATGTTTATAATATTATATATATATATATATATCAGGTACAACATGTTGAAGATAATTCAAAATGTAATAATAAAAGTTAGTTAGGGTAGTTAGAAGACAGTTAAAATGGTGTTAGAAGTTAGTTACAAACTTGTGTGGTAGAGAACTACCCTATAAATGTAGTAAGACCAAGAGCATTGAGTATTTTTTTTATTCATTTTTCCAGATTCAGGATTAATCCAAGATCAATCCTCGTTTTCTGAACATTCTAATTTTCATCTTTCTTCTTCTCAATTCAATTCCTCTCAATTATATGTTTTGTTCCAACAATTGGTATCAAGAGTTTGGGTTATAATTCTTGGAAAACACGAGTGCAAGTGTGAGGGGGAATCAAAATTGGGCAACACAAGTGTGCGTTAAAGAAAGAAAGAAAACATGAATGGAGGAGGATTTCCAGCGAATTTGCCAATTCTTGATGGGAAGAATTGGGAGAGGTGGTCTGCATCAATGAGATCATTGCTGGGAGCTCAAGAAGTGTTTGAGATTGTTCAAGATGGCTATGAACAACTTGGTGCGAATCCAATAGAAAGACAGCAAACAACTTTCAAAGATTGCAAGAAAAGAGATTGCAAGGCATTGTTTTACATCCAGCAGAGTGTGGATTCAAACAACTTTGAGAGGATCTCGAAGGCATCTACATCAAAGGAGGCATGGGAGATCTTGGTCAAGTACTATACAGGTGGGGAAAAGGCCAAGAAAGTGAAGCTCCAAATGCTAAGAAGGCAATACGAACTATTGCAGATGGAAGAAGATGAAGCTGTGGCAGATTACTTCAATCGTGTGCAGGTTGTTGTTAATCAGATGAGAACAAATGGTGAATCATTAAGTGAAGTGGCGGTTATTGAAAAGATTCTTAGAACATTAACACAAAGGTATGATCATATTGTGGTGGCTATTGAAGAATCAAAGGATCTTGATAAGATGAAGGTGGAAGATTTGCAAGGCTCACTTGAAGCTCATGAATTGAGAGTAAGAGAAAGGTGTGCAGCACCTTCAGTATCTCAAGTGCAGGCCCTGCAGGCCCAAGTTAGCAAGAAAACAAGTCAAGGTGATAAGAGCAGCAAGAACTCGAATGGCAAGAAGAGATTCAACAAGAAAGGAATTCAATGTTACAATTGTCAAAAATGGGGGCATTTTGCAAATGAATGCAGATCCAAGAAGGTTCAAAGAGAGGATGATGAAGCTCAAATGGCAGCTGAGGATTCAGACTCAGATGAGGTGTTGTTAATGGCTACAACACAATCATATGATGACTGCCCAAAGCAGTGGTACCTTGACACAGGCTGTTCAAATCACATGACTGGCCATAAAGAGTGGTTTGTAAGTATTGATGAGAAAGTAAAAAGAGAAATCAGATTTGCAGACAACAGCACAGTCACAGCAGAAGGAATAGGAAAGGTATTAATTCAAATGAGAGATGGCAAACAATCATTCATATGTGATGTGTTGTATGTGCCAAACATGAAGAACAATCTATTAAGTCTTGGACAGTTGCTTGAAAAGGGGTATTCTATGAAGATGGAGTATGGTGAAATAAGGATATTTGATAGTTCAAGAAGATTGATCTTGAAAGCACCACTGTCCAAGAACAGAACTTTCAAGATTGATCTCCAGATCAATCAGAACAAGTGCCTAGCTGCTGAAATCAGAAATGAAGATTGGCTCTGGCATATGAGGTATGGACATTTAAATTTTAGAAGCCTTCAAATGTTGCATAATAAGAAAATGGTGCAAGGAATTCCAGAAATTAAAATGCCAAAGGAACTATGTGAGGAATGTTGTCAAGCCAAACAACACAGAAACTTATTCAAGACTAAAGTACTAACTCGATCCTTAAGAATGTTGGAGATAATCTACTCTGATGTCTGTGGCCCATTTGAAGAAGTATCAATAGGAGGTAATCATTACTTTGTCTCATTCATTGATGATTTCACAAAGAAAACTTGGATATATCTAATCAAGAGAAAGAATGAAGTGCTTGAGATACTTAAAAAATTCAGGATAATGGCTGAAAAACAAAGTGATTTTAGTATGAAAATCATCAGGACAGATGGAGGAGGAGAATATAACTCTCATGAATTCCATGATTTTTGTGAAAAGGAAGGGATATTGCATGAAATGACTGCACCATACACTCCTCAGCATAATGGCATGGCTGAAAGGAGAAACAGAACTATAGTGAACATGGTCAGGAGTATGTTAAAGGGGAAGAAAATGCCTCATAAATTCTGGGGGGAAGCAGTGTCAACTGCAGTGTATATCTTGAATAGGTTTCCAACCAAGAGACTAGGTACTAGAACACCTGAAGAAGTTTGGACTGGAAGAAAGCTAGCTGTGAATCATTTTAGAGTGTTTGGTTCACTGTGCTTCAGGCATGTGCCAGCTCAGAATAGAAGGAAGCTTGATGACAGGGCTGAACAAATGATATTGCTGGGATATGATGCAACTGGAGCTTACAAAATGTATGATCCAAACAAAAATAAGGTGGTGATAAGCAGGGATATATTAATGGATGAATCAAGAGGATGGGACTGGAAAACAAATGAAGCCAGCTCGAGCAGTACAGCCAGTCCAGATCTACCAGCCAGCTCCATCAGTCCAGGTAGCAGTGGTCCAGACACACCAGCCAGCTCCATCAGTCCAGACAACAGTGCAGAAGAAGTGGAACTTGATGAGAGCCAACCTGCAGGAACAACAAGTCAGTCAGTTTTTGCACCTGTGAGAAGATCTGAAAGAGCTAGGCAACCTTCAGTCAGATTGCAAACATATGAAGTAACTTCTGACTCAGCCATCAACGCAGATGGAGAATTAACACATTTTGCTTTGTTGGCTGAATCAGAACCAATAAGTGATGAAGAAGCCTTGAGTGATCCTAGATGAAGATCATCAATGGATGAAGAGCTCAAAGCCATAGAAAAGAACAAGACATGGAAGCTAATGAGCCTGCCAGTGAGCAAGAGACCAATTGATGTGAAATGGGTCTATAAATTGAAATTGAGACCTAATGGGCAGGTTGCCAGGTACAAGGCCAGACTTGTAGCAAAGGGATTTTTGCAGAAACATGGGCTGGACTATGATGAGTTATTTGCCCCAATTGCTAGAATTGAAACAGTAAGGATGGTAGTCTCAATAGACAGCTTCAACGGCTGGTCCATGCATCAG
This sequence comes from Cicer yamashitae, assembly GCA_037974755.1. Classification (NCBI taxonomy): domain Eukaryota; kingdom Viridiplantae; phylum Streptophyta; class Magnoliopsida; order Fabales; family Fabaceae; genus Cicer; species Cicer yamashitae. The sequence continues at coordinate 40,115,404 of JBBPBQ010000002.1, forward strand.
CTGGATGTTAAGTCAGCATTCCTCAATGGATCATTGGAAGAAGAAGTGTATGTAAAGCACCCACCAGGATATGAAGTAAGAGGCAAGGAAGATAGTGTATACAAGCTGAATAAAGCATTATATGGCTTGAAGCAAGCTCCTAGGGCCTGGAACAAGAGGATTGATAGATTCCTTATTGAGCAGCAATTTGAAAAATGTGTCAATGAGCATGGAGTTTATGTTAAGAAGAGAGAAGCAGCACCTGCACTGCTGATATGCCTATATGTAGATGATTTGCTGCTGACTGGCTGCAATGAAGCAGAAATTCATGAATTCAAAATCAGAATGGAAAAGGAGTTTGAAATTACTGATTTAGGCATGCTATCATATTTCCTTGGTATTGAGTTTGTAATCAAAGAAAATGGAACTTTTATGCACCAAAAGAAGTATGCGAATGATGTATTAAGGAGATTCAAGATGCAAGACTGCAATGGGGATGATACTTCATCAGAAGCAGGATTGATCCTGTCAAAAGAAGGCAATGAGGAGTTGGTTGATGCTACCACTTTCAAGCAGTTGGTAGGTTCATTGAGATACTTGTGCAACACACGGCCAGACATAGCTCACAGTGTTGGAATGGTTAGTAGGTACATGGAGAAGCCTAGAACATCTCACTATTTGGCAGCCAAACGAATTTTGAGGTACATCAAGGAAACAAGTGAGCTGGGACTGTACTATGCTAAGAAGCAGGCTGGAATTGAAGCTGGTTTGATTGGGTTCACTGATGCAGATTGGTGTGGAGATAAAGATGATAGAAAGAGCACCTCTGGCTATGTCTTCGTGATAAATGAATCACCAATCTCATGGTGTTCAAAGAAGCAAAACATAATTGCATTATCTACTTGTGAAGCTGAATATGTGGCTGCATCCATGGGAGCATGTCAAGCTGTGTGGCTGGCTGAGCTAATGACAGAGCTGGGACTAAGAGAAAATGAGGCTGTAAAGATGAAGATTGATAACAAATCAGCAATAGATCTAGCAAAACACCCAAGTGTTCATGGTAGGAGCAAGCATCTAGAAACTAGATACCACTTCTTAAGGGATCAAGTAATAAAGGGCAAGATAAAGCTGGAGCACTGCAAAACAAATGATCAGAAGGCTGACATCTTAACCAAAAACTTGAAGAGGGTGAAATTCCAAGAGATGAGGAACAAACTTGGATTAACATCAAATTGAAACACTTTGAATTAGGGGGCATGTTGAAGATAATTCAAAATGTAATAATAAAAGTTAGTTAGGGTAGTTAGAAGACAGTTAAAATGGTGTTAGAAGTTAGTTACAAACTTGTGTGGTAGAGAACTACCCTATAAATGTAGTAAGACCAAGAGCATTGAGTATTTTTTTTTTATTCATTTTTCCAGATTCAGGATTAATCCAAGATCAATCCTCGTTTTCTGAACATTCTAATTTTCATCTTTCTTCTTCTCAATTCAATTCCTCTCAATTATATGTTTTGTTCCAACACAACAAACTAAATCTTATTTATTAATTAAAATGAAGTTAAATATTTGAAATGATAAACATAACTTAACTATCTATCTATATTTTGTTAGAAATTTAGAATAATCATAGACATTAATTGTAGCATATCTTTGTATAAGGAGATGAATATGAGCGGTGTACTTTGTCGGAGCGGAGAGAAAAGAAGAATGAGATAATGAGCGGTACACTACTATCATCTCCGTTTAGGCGTTAGAGTTTTTTGTCTAATGGAATAATGATTATATAAATAAATGGTTGAGGGAAGAGATCTTTCATTTGACTTGACAAAATGGTCCGACCCATCACAGTCCATTCAACAATAAAAACCCAACACATAATTTAGTACTTAATACTAATTAATAATAATTAAATTAATAATAATTTCTAATAATTGATTATTGTCAACCCATAATTGATTAATTAAATAATTAATCTAACAATCTTCCATTTGGATAACAATAATCAATTCCTAAAAGAATATCATCTTAATACAAGAATTTCAATTATGGTCAAAGCACTTATCATCTAAGAGAAATAAGCTTTAATGTTGCAGAAATTGAATCTGATAGAGAAAACAAATCATACATTTCAACTACTTACATTTTATATAAAAATGATGAGTTTAGAATGGCCCATGCATTTGAAAATGCTATAATAAACTTTCACTAACTCAAACAATATGAGTTATGGTGCTTACTAAACTTTCATAACACAATATCATACCTAATAGGAGTATTGATATTATAGTTGTACTTGTATTTTGTGATCTTATAAAATATGGAATGTTGGTAACTAAAGAGAAGCACAATAATTATTGTGTATTTTCCATCAACCTAGCTAAGCACCAAATTATGGTGCTTATTAAGATGAAAAGAATTTTATATATATCTCAATTTGATAGAATTAGACTTAATTTTAAGGTCTTGTAGGATATGCCATATGTTATAATGCGTTTAAAAAATATATGAAAATATAAGAACAATAATTTTTCAAAATATTTATAATTTGTGTGTGCACTTTCACTAATCCGATATATACACAATAAAATTCGTATTCTCATTAGAGTTCATTGATTTAAAAAGAACTCTAATGATATAATATACAATCCTATTACTTTTTAATAATATAATATTTAATACTAAATTTATTGCGATAATATATTATAATTATAAATAATTTTTTATACATACTCCCACTAATCCAACATATATAAACCAGGATGATATTCTCGTTAGAGCGTTTGAGTATTTAAATACTCTAAGATATAATATTTAGAGTGGAATACAAAATTTCCAATGCAAAATTATCATAGATTAGAGGTTATATAATTAATAATTAATAGAGTTTTACAAACTCAACTACGCATTTTGCACATAATGGAGTATATATATGAGAATTATTAAGGGAAATGGTTACATGATGACAATATGAAACTCAAATATTCAGAATTTATCAACAACAGATTTTATGAAGATCTCAGTTTCATAGTTAACCATATTTTTTGCATATATAATTAAGGAGATTATAAGACTCTTTTTTTCACTTAATAATTCATAATATAGAATCTCCTATTATATTAAAAATTCTCAAAAGAATTTCATAGACAAAGTATCCTTTACATTAAAGAGTGTGATGATCATATAAAAAATTTATCATCATATGACTGAAATCAAATCCTTACTTTTTTAAAGAATACGAGTTATATGTAAATTTTAATAATTCATTAAAGAACTCAAATACTACAAATATTGCAGTCACATACATTTGAGAATTAAGTTACACGGAGCGGAAAAATATGAGACTTATACTTTTACAATTATTGAGAATTTAAGAGAAAATAGTCATAACCATTTATAATTATTAAGGAATATCAATAAAATGACGACGTAAAAAATATAAAGTATATCCCGAAGTTGCCATTTGTAACTATTTAAATAATAATATAGAGTAAATAAATTATTTAGAAATTTTGGAATCACAATATTTAATGTTTATTGAGAGTAATAAAATATTATGAAAGTGAATAAAAATTTATTTGAAAAAGACTATAATATCCTCATTATAATAAGTCTCAATAACAAATAAAAGATTTATTAAAAAATCAAATAACATGTATATATATATTTAAGCAATTGGTTATATTTGTTTCTCAATTTTAGTTAGTTTGACATATAAAATTATTCCACTTGATAGAGATGATAGTTGATTTGTCCGTCTAAAATTTTGAAATATAAAATGTTCAATTATCTTCTATATTATGCAATTATCATGCCAAATAATGTCAAACCCATATAGTATGTTCACTTTTTACTTAATACAAGGAATCACAATCTATTTAAAATAAAATAAAATAAAAATAAATTAATATATATGCATTAAAATAGATAAATGCAAATCTTTAAAATAAAATTAGATTGCATAAAATATATAAATTTTAATATGCCTTTAAAAAGTATATTATTTATTGCAATCCCAACTAAGGTGTTTCAAAACATAATAAATAAGAAATATATCTATATAATGTAGATATATTATGTCACAAAAGAGAAATTCGAGTACTAATAGGGTACTCGAATTACCATTGACAAAAAGTTAAAAATTACAGGTATAGTAAATAATAAAAAATTATATTAACAACAACTCATTGATAGGGTATGATTGTTATTAATATAATATTGGCTTATTAACTTATAAAAAATAAACAATTGTACTCACAATAGGCGAGATACAATCATACAAATTAAGAATGATTGTGCATAAAAAAATAGGAGAAATTAATATCATGCATAAAAGAGAATATTTAATTTATTAGTTTTAGATAATTGGTAAGTAAAATTAGATAATTAACGTGTAAGATTATCTCACTTTATAGAGAATGAAAGTTGAACTATCAATCTAAGAGTTTTATTTTTTATTTTTATAAATAAAATACTTTAACAATGTCTCAACTATCTTCTCTATCACACAATAATCATGTCAAGTAATGTCACGCCGCTAGGATATGGAATTTATAATTATAAAATTTTTGCATACATTAAACGATCATCAATAATCTCAAAGAGTGTGATATTCATCTTTATATATAGAGTCACTAAACTTTAATGATTTTAAGATCCATAAAACGATTTTAAGATTCATAAACTCTTTTACGATGTCATCTTAAACGGTTCATAAATCAATAATTTACTGTTATATAAAAAATAAAAATACTCTATTTAATATTAATATCAACTATTCAATACTAAGGAAATATTGTCTCAACTGTCTTGTAAATGTGACGAGGGAGATAGCCAATTTTTCCATCTTTGGGTAGCAAACTTCGAGTCCATTTAGGGCCTTTATGAGGAAATACACCAGTTTCTGTTTCTCATTTACTTCTTTTATCAGTGTCAAGCTGGCTGCTTTTGCTGAGATGGCGAGGTAGACCTACAACATTTCTCCATTTTGGACCCATGATAGGATTGGTGGTTGTGGCTTCAGGTGTCAATTTCACAAGTAATTATTGGACAAAATCCACATGTTGGAAGGACCAAAAAATTTCATAGTTAAAGATGTCTCAAAACTAAAAAATCTCTAAAATTTTGTGGACAATTTTTTTATTTTTTTCCGAGAAATAAAATTTTCAATAAAAAAGTTTCGATTTTTTTATGATAAACAGTTATTTACAAATTTTTTTCTTGAAATTTTTAATTCGAAAAAAAAAAATCATTTTTTTAGAAAAATAAATTTTTAACTTTTTTACAAAATTTTTGGAGACAAAAATGATTTAAAAAATTTTCCAAGAAAAAAATATTTTAAATTTTTTTGAGAAACTTTTTGATATTTTTCTGTGAAAAATAAATTTCAAAAATTTTTCAATAAAAAAATCTCAATTAACAAAACACTAGGCCTATGAGCCACTCACTTAAGCCCACAAAAAATAATAAAATAATGAGATGGGTCTTTAAAAAAATTATTTCAATAGGGGACTTAATATTAGGGGCTTAGTAGGAGATTTTTTAATGAGGACTTTGGACTTTATTTACAACTCTAGACAGAACTTTTAATTCCAAATTAACCTCTAATACTTTAGTGGATTTAATATTATAATTAAGCTTTAAATACAAGAATTCTCTTGTTAAACTATTGTTTCTGCAAATAATTTAATTGGTTTCATGACCTGCATCTATCTCTAGACTACAATATCATGAATTTCTCATCTCAAACATTAGTAAAATAATTCAATAAACTTATTCATATAACTAGCAATCAAATCAGAGTATCTTTTGATTTATGTGTATGATTAAAATGTGTATAATTTGTAGAAAATAAAAAATGAGAGATAGAGAAAAACACATGATATTATTAGAGTTGACAAAAAGGAGAAGAATGATATAAAATAAACTAATTATCATTATTATGATCAACTAGATTTTAAAAATGAGTTAATCATACATATATACAAGTGATGCGAGTCTAGTAACTGACTTTAACTATCCAACTAATTATGTTATGAGACCGATCAAGTGATACAAACTAACTTGTGGAGAATAACTAACTCCCAATACTCCCCCTCAAGTTGGGAGGTATATATTACAAACTCCTAACAAGGAAATAATGGATAAGAACAGATTCCTTGGCAAAGTTTTTGTAATGGAGTCGGCCAACTGATTATTTGATGGAATATGAATGAGCTTGATAAATTCGTTTGCAACATACTCTATAATGAAATGACAGTTGATGTCTATGTGTACAAACTCATGTCCCACCGTAACATTTTAAAGTAATGCATGTTATGACATTATGTGTATCAAACATATCTCATTATCACATCAATTACAATTAATTAATTGACTTTAACATAAGTAATTCAGAAACACTATATAAAAGTTAGTCTCGGGTCAACTATCAAATGGAAGTCATAGTTAAAGGGAGATTATAGTCTGAGGGACACCTCAATGGAAGGAAGTTCCAATTAGAGAAAATCTCAATCAGTGGAAGTCCAGTCAGAGGAAATTCAAGTCAAAATCAAAATAGATTGTCCAAAGCGAAATTTCAGAGGGAGTTAACATAGAATGTTTAGAGGGAAGGTTCAAAGGGAGTCTACGTAGAAGGTTCAGAAGGAGCCTACGTAGACCATTTAGAGGGAGCTGTTACATCAGATAATGTACCAGTAAGCCCACTTACATTCCACCCCATTCTTTCAATCCCTTAACACATTATAATCATCAGCACACACATGTAGAATGAATAAATTTTGAAGAATCAAATGCAAGTTTTCAATAATTCCTACATGCCAAACCTCACAATTTTCCTCTTATTTCAATGTTCCCATTATTTCGAGCCCAGGAAATGAATTTTCAATAGTGCATGAATTTAAAGTCAACCCCATAATCCCACATGAAAATGTGAAAATTAATTACTAGAAAAAGAACTCGCACTCTTGACAAAAAGGAATTTCCTTTAGAGTTGAGTTGGGTTGGTTGAGTTGTGTGGTTTCCTAGCTCTTTTTACTTTTGCCTCTACTGCAATGGATCAAATAGGAGATTCCCCGAGCTGGTCTTTATTTCCTTTCAGCGACGTCTTGGACTATAGATGACACTAAAGATGAAGGAGAAGACATGCATAAGATCAGATTAGATGGAAAAAAACCTCTAATGGTTGCTGCCATTGAAGGATCTTAAAAAGGCAAGGAAAATGATGGAGATGTTGATGATGAACAGTAACATAGTGAAAGGAATATATTAGAATGGAAAAGAAATTGGGATGTGGGGTGAAAGAAAAGAAAGTACTAAATGGGTTAGTATATATGTGAGTGAGAGGGAGAAAGAGAATAGTGTGTATTTTCCACTTTTGACACTTGTACTTGTTAATACTACCACTTACCCACACTAACTTTGAATATAACTTAAATATTACTAGAAATTAATGTATGATGTTTAACAAAAATTTTAATAATCTAAGGTAGTGAGAGGGGTTGTTACATCATCTCCCTTTTAGAAAAATGTTGTCCTCAAAATTTTGAGAGCTTACCTATTGGAAAAGATAGGGGTGATCATTCATCATGTCGAATTCAATTTCTCATGTTGCTTCCTCTGGTGATGATCCTCCTCAAATAACTTTTACCAAGGGAACGATCTCATTCCTTATTATCTTTATACTTCTATCAACAATCTGAATTAGTACAAGATTGTAGGTGAGTTTTGGTTTTAATTGGAGAAACTCGTAACTCAAAATTTGATAACGGTCAGGAACATACTTTTTAAGTTTGGAGACATAGAATACATCATGTAAGTCTGACAAGCAGGGTGGTAAGGCTAACATGTAGGCTAAGGGGCCTATTCGTTGCACAATTGGAAAAGATCCTACACAACGAGGATTGAGCTTCTTAACCTTTAACACCCTTCCAACACTAACAGTGGGGGTTACCTTAAGAAATACATGATCACCTTCATCAAATTATAAGAGTCTTCTTCTGTTATTAGCATTACTCTTCTACCTATTATGGGTCACTTTCAATTTATCACAAATGACCCGGATATTCTTAGTGGTTTCTTGAATGATTTCAATCCCTAGAAATTGTCAGGAACCTATGACCAGCATAAGGGAGTCCTATACTGGTGTGATGGCTATTCTTATATGAAAATTCTACCAGAGGTAAGTGCATGTCCCAACTAGCCCTTCCTCTAAGGCACAAGCTCTCAACATGTCTTCTAGGGTCTTAATTGTTATTTTAGTCTGACCATCATTCTATGGATGGTAAGCAGTGCTCAAGTTCAAACGGGTTCCTAAGGATTTAGGAAAAGCCTTCCAGAACATAAAGGTGAACTTAGGATATCTATCTAATATTATGTTGGAAAGTACCCAATACAATCTCACTATCTTCTTTATAAACAGTCTAACAAATTTGAGAGCATTGTAAGTGCTCTTGACATGTACGAAATGGGCTATCTTGGTCAACCTATCTACAATTACCCAGATATGGAATCCTATTTCCATCCAGGTATCACTAATGGTTGTAACAAGCATGCTGGTCTCTGATGTTCTATTTTCACCTTTTGGCATGTCAAACACTGGGCCACAAAGGTGGCTACATTAGTGTTCATGCCAGACCACCAATAATTTTTCCTAAAGTCCTAGTACATCTTATGGATAAGTTACTCTTATGGGTTTCCTCTAATATTGTCCTCTTTAAGTTATGATCCTTAGGAATGCAAATCATGTCCTTGAAGAGGATGGTTCCATCTGTTGCCCTTGAGAATTCTGGCTGATTTTTCCTTGCTTATAACTCTCCATCTAACTCTTGGGATCATATTATTTGGGTACTAAGGTCACAAGAAATTTCCATTTGGTTCAAAAGGACTCCACCATGAAGAGGAGTCATATTCAGGTTAAGGTCTTTGAGCTTTATCTAACTCTTGAATCATTAAGTGAGATATAAGAAGGGACTTCCTACTTAATGCATCTACTACTACATTGGCCTTACTTGGATGGTATCTTAACTCAAATTCATAGTCCTTATGGAACTCTAACCACCTACGTTGTATCATGTTAAGTTCCCTCTGATCAAACAGGTATCTCAAACTCTTATGGTCACTGAAGACATCAAAATGCATTCTTAATGAACCTACAATAATATCCTGCTAAGCTTAAGAAACTCTTGACTTGAGTTACATTTTTGGATCGTTTCCATTCTAATACTGCCTCTACTTTGGAGGGATCTACTGCTACCCTTCCTTTGAAAATTACATGACCTAATAATTTCACTTATGACATCCAGAATTCACACTTACTAGGTTTAGCAAACAACATCTTGTCTATCAGTATTTGTAGCACAATTTTGAGATGTTCTACATGTTCTATTGGGGTTTTTGAATAGATCAAGATATCATCAATAAAAACTACAACAAATTTATCGAGAGAAGGTTTGAAGATCATATTCATATAGTCCATGAACACGGCTACAGCATTGGTCACCCCAAATGGAATAACTAAAAACTCATAATGTCCATACCTTATTCTAAAAGTTGTTTTTGGTATGTCTTCAGACTTAATCCTAATCTGATGATATCTAGACCTAAGATAAATTTTGGAAAATATGGTGGCTCCCCACTGTTGATCCAAAAGGACATCTATTCTTGAAAATGGGTATTTATTCTTAATGGTCACTTCGTTTGGTTGTTTGTAATCTATACAAAGTCTCATCCCACCATCTTTCTTTTTTTACCAATTGCACAGGTGCTCCCCAGGGTGATACACTAGGCCTAATGAATTATTTGTTTATGAGATCTTCTAATTGGTTATTAAGTCCATTCAGCTCTAGTGGTGACATCCTATAAGGAGCAATGAATATGGGTTCTGCTCCAGGAATTAGGTCTAAGGAAAATTCTATCCCTTTCTCTAGAGGCAAGGATGTTATATCCTATGGGAAAACATCTTCAAACTTACTTACTATTGGGATATTTGAGATATTTATTTCTGACCCAGAATTTGACGAAAGTAGTAATAATATACCTTGACCCCCATTGGTTAAACATTGTAAGAGTTGAGAAGCATTGCACAAGGAAGAAAGTCTTGGTTCCTCTGGATGAGGAATGTTAGGTGGGATTATGACCCCTTTATCATGACAAACCAAAGTTACAAAATTTTCTGACATCCAATCCATCCCTAGAATAATGACTAGACCTTTAAGGGGTATTGAAACTAAATTTACTAGAAAGACTAACGGGAAACTGAAGACATGTAAGAGAGGTTTCAATCTGGTTCTTAGTTGCAGTAGATAAAACTAAGGTAAGATTATCAAAGGAAGATTGAGTTGCATGACACAATCAAAGGATATGAAAGAATGAGATGCACTCATATAAAAATAGAACAATCAAGGGTTCTTGGGTTACAAAACACGTACAAGTAATCAGATTGTTATCCTTAGCTTTCTTACCATCAAGGGCATAGACCCTCCTTGAGCTTGGTTTACTTAGGTTGGCTCCACCTTTCCTCTAACGTATTGGACAAGAAGAAGCAACATGTCCTGGTTGCTTGAAGAAATAACAAAAATATTTTCCCTCTAAACATTATCCTTCATGTTCCTTGCCACACCTTGAGCACCTTCTTGCACGAGGAGAGTTCGAGGTGTGAACTTGTTTCCCTTTTTCTGGTGGGGTTTTGACTTTCAATTGTGGCTTTTTTTTTATACTACCACTAAAAAAAAATTAATACCAAACTACCACTACTTTACAATTAAGTACCAATATACCATTGTTTTGAAATTTTATTTTTTTTAAAGGTGAGAAGTTGTAATGTCCAGCACCGATTTCTCAAAGGGAAATTTTTTTTTTCAATGGAGTGAAGGGAAATCGGTATGGCACAAACCGATTTCTCAATGTGCAGTTTTTTTTTTTAATTATTAAATATATGCATTTGTTCTTTTTATTAGTAGTGCTATTTAGTAGGCACAAACATAGGGGGTTTGATCAATTAACAATGACATGCCCACACGTATGAGAAGGTGGGTAGTTATTATTTATAAATGTGATATCAACATATTATTTTTCGTTAACATCTTTCATAATAATAAATATACATTTTATTATTCAATAATTATTATTTTACTTAAATAATTAATTTAAGTTTCATTAATTATTATTTTAATTAAATAAATAAATACAACGTTAATTATTTTTATAATAGTTATCTAATTAAATTTTACTTTTTATAATTATTAAAAAATTTAAAAAAAATGGAGTCCATAAAAATAACAAAATTTAATTAAATATTATAATTAAAATACAAATACAAAATGAACTCATTTCTATCGGGAGCATCAGTACGATACGAGCATTTATTCTTGCTATGTCCCTCATTCCGACACAAACCACATCTCTTGGGGTGTGTACTTTTCTCCCGTTGATCCATTTCAGTATGAATGCGAGTAGATTGTGGATGGCCTTTTGGATCTCTTCTCATGGCTAGATTGTGGCACAATTCTATTCCTTTGTATTCTGGCCAATATGATTGAAAAGGAATTGCTAGGAACTCTTCCTTATAAATGTCAAAGATACATTGCAATGTATACTTGGAAGACACATACATCATGTAGTCACGGTGAATAAGCGAACAAGCGGCGATGACATGTGAACATGGATAGTGTAATGCTTGAAATTTACCACAATCACACCATCATTTGTCGAGGTCTACCTTGAATGTCCCTACAGAACGACCGCTTGGTGGACGAACCAACTCCTTAACTGTAAAGATATTATGTGCTCAATTGTGAATAACAACTTCATAGGAGTTCGATAATGCTCTTTCCTTGTTAAGATTTTGAATGATTGTATTTGAGTAAATCAAACTTGATGCCATCATTGCTTGGGCATGTGTCCCTCTTTCTTCAAATTTTGTAGTCACTCTATAGTATGTTGCTTGCACCAAAGAACTGATTCGAAGATTGGGTGTCCCCTTTAATACATTGCTCATGCACTCAGCAAGGCTAGTTGTCATGTGTCCCCAACGTTTCCCTTCATCATATGCTTGTAGTCATTGTTCCTTTGGAATATCATCGAGCCATTTCACTGCATCTTGACTCCAATCACTGATTTGTCTCCTGTAGTATGTGATGCCTGGTTGAGTCATGGCGTATCCTGAAGGAACAAAAGTTGATGTTGTTATAGACAATTTAAAAACAAAAATATGTGTGAGATATATATAAAAAAATACTAACCCATGCTGGTTACAATATTTTTCATTTGGCCATTTTTGAAGGTCCTCGTGAAGTTTTGTGATATATGTCGAATGCAAAAGACATGATGCCAATTGCTATTTAGACGCCTAACAACACTTTTAATTGACTCATGTCTATCCAAAATCAAGCAGAGGTTGGTTGAGGTGTGACAAAGATTCATAGACGACTGAGGAAGAAAAACCATGCATCTGATGTTTCACCCTCAACAATGGCGTATGCTATAGGAATGGTATGGCCATCACCATCCTGAGCATTGCCATTAGTAAGGTCCCACGATACTTCTCATACAACCATGTTCCATCAACTGAAACAACTTGCTTACAGTGATCAAACCCTTTGATACATGGTTGGAAACTCCAGCAGAGGCGATGGAAGACAGCTTTGTTAGGAACTACTTGGCCATCCTCAATAAAGGGTCGCACTTCAATATTGGTAACAATGCCCAGAAGATAATGTTTGAAAGCAAGGATCCACCTTGGAAGCTCCTTGTATGATTCATCCCAATCCCCGTATATTCTGTCAAGATCCCCGTATGGGTGGATGTACATTGTTCCTTCAATCTTGGGTATGGTATCGCATGTCGTTCATTGCCCATCATTGCACTAGAGAGATATCATTTCCACTAGCAAAGCGGTAAAACACTTTCCATATGCACCCAATAAACTACTTATAGTATACTTGCCAAACTTGCTAAATAATAGTTTTATATTATTTTACTAGATGGATTGGCAGATGACTAATCCATTCTGGAACTCCATACGGGGATCTTGTTAGTTATAGATCAAAACTTATACTACTTATAATTGTGTCGCCTTACTAATATGTCTTTTATTTTCTCTAGTTCATATGGATGCCTTACAGGGGTCTTGAAAATGTCATACCACAACAAGCATATAAGGATTCAATGATATGGACTGCCAAAACTGCTTTGATTGGTTTCTCAACTGTAGAATGGCATCAAACAGATAGAGTCAAGCTGCAATTTGGACTTTCCCAGGAAATACCAGATGATCATGAAAATATTGATACACTTCACTGTCAAGATATGAGAGGGAATCACCTGGAAAATTGGAAAGACAGACATGCTGCATGGGTTCAATTTTGGAACGAACATCGAAGTCGTTGTCTTACTGACCAACGGATACATGGACACCCTATATGGTGTGGTTTAGACACAACTCCAATCTGTAACTATCAGCTCCGCGCCTACTGCGGGACCCACGATGTGGTGTTGCAGAAGAGCCAACCCAACCATCACAACGATAAAGGTGTAATAGACCTCGCCCACCGACTCCCCCTGTTACTATTGAAAATGAAGCACCAGAACCACATCGCCATTCATTTTCTTTCACCTCAACACAACAACAATTTGAACTACCAAGACAATCATTTCAATTCACGTTAACTCAACAATATGATCGCCAACAATCTCTTCATTCAAGCAACCAAGATTTTGTCAATAATTTATTTGGTGCAGACCTAGGTACGCCTGAGTCGACTGCTCATTATATTAATAACATGTACTCATTTGGTGTTCCATCGTTCCCCAATCAAGTAGATACTAGTTCTTCGATGCATGTCGTCCTACTAAGTGAGAATATACAGGAGACACATGCTCCAGTTGACGAAGAAAACCCACCTCCACATCGTCCACGTCGTATTCGTCGACCACCACGATGTGCGACTGGACACCATATAGAAGATTAATGTAATAAAAATATTGTAATAAAATTTGTGTTTATTTTTTACCACTCATTTTGTATTTGTATTTTTAATTATAATATTTAATTAAATTTTGTTATTTTTATAGACTCCCTTTTATTTAAATTTTTTAATAATTATAAAAAGTAAAATTTAATTAATAATTATTATAAAAATAACGTTGTATTTGTTTATTTAATTAAAATAATAATTACTTAAATTAATAATTATTCTTCCTTTACTGATGTTTCATTTATGAAACAACCTCATGTCCCACTTTAACATTTTAAAGCAATGCATGCTATGACATTATGTATATTAAACATATCTCATTATCAGATAATTACAATTAATTAATTAACTTTAACATAAGTAATTCAGAAATAGTATACAAAAGTTAGCCCCATGTCAAATATCAAAGGGAAGTTACACTTAAAGTTAAAGGGAGATTAAGTCTGAAGGACACTCCAGTCGGAGGAAGTTCCAATCAAAGGAAGTTCAGTCAAGGAAAGTCAAGTTAGAGGAAAGACTTAATCAAGAAATTCAAGTCAAAATCAGAATAGAGTGTTTGGAGGGAAATTTTAGAACTTGAAGCAAATGGCATTTCTCAAGCACATTGACCAGTAGATTCGGGTTGAAGCAAGGAAGAAGGAAATGTAGATGGAGTAACTTGCAAAATTCTGGATTATTTAGAACATGGGCATGAAGTGGCACTGCTTGTACATGATAACAAGTTAACAACATGTGATGGCACATTATTAGTACCCAAAATCTATTCAAAGACATATACACCATAATAATAAAATTTTACCTTTGATTTTGAATGATGTAACAATATATATAAATCCCAATTGATACCTCGTATGCGGTTCAGAATAGTGTCGACAAATTCACTTCCACATAGGGGAAAGACATGAAGATATGCTTCCACCACACTCTGCAAGGTGCCAAGAATGCCCAATGTGAATTCGTATAAGCTATTACTTAGTGAATAAGAATAATTTTGGCGCCATTGTTGTTTCGGTGAACTCCTCCAATTCCAAATTCCAACTTTTTCTTCTAATCGATCGATTCGATTCTCTCGTTATATGTTTATCTTATTTAAATCATGGATGGACAGTAGCCATAAATTATTAATAAAGGGTTTTTATTTTGGGTTAAATAATTTTTTTTTATGTATACAATATTTTATTTATAATTCCTCTAAATTTTTTCTTTAAAAATTGTCTTTCAAATATTTTCTCTATTAAAATACAATAAATTTGAAAAACAAAATTGTACATGAATTTGAAATTAAAATATGGAAAATAAAATAATAATAGTTAAGGAATAAATAAATTTTTAATAGAAATTAATATAACACCATCATTGAAATTTATTTAATTTTATCATAACATTCTAAATGAACATAGAAATACTTTATCGGTATGTGGTTGGTACAATTGAAAAGGAATTCGATCACCTTTAACATATAGTTAGGAGTTTAATCTCTTGCTCTTATGTATAAAATGAATATTCTTAGGAGTAGAGAACTATCTTTATATGTTCAATTGGTTCTCCGACGAAAATTACTCACCGATAATGACATTATATACTATATATGTACTATAACATGGTTAAAAAAAAAATAATATCGTAACAAAAATATAATATTTATATAAAACTTTAATAATTCAATTAAATTGTACCAATTGAATTTGAAAATAATAAAATTCCAAAAATGTATCCATGTTTCTTTGCAAATTGGAGTACTACATTGAAGTTTGGAGGATACCATGTACCGAAGTTTGTAAGGTTGGTGGCAGCCATGGATAGGTAGCTGCTGAAATACCTATTCGTGAATTCGGTTTTAAGAATGAGTTTTTTTTTTTTTTTTTTCTTTTATGTTTTCAATTTTGCTAGTCACATGTAAGCCAATCTTTACCCCACTTTGTGTCAACTTTAAATTATCCTTAAGCAGGAGTTTTAGCAATAGAGAGGATGGAAATGTGTCGAGTATTATATGCATCAGCGGTGGGAAGTCTTGTGTATGCTATGATATATACAAGATCAGATATTGTATAAGTAGTGGGAGTGGTTAGACGATTTACGGAAGATCCTAGTAAATAGCATTGGAATATTGTTAAGAGACTCCTAAGATGCATTAATAGAACCTCGGGTATTGCATTATGTTTTGTAGGATCAGAATTAATATTCAGGGGATATATCGATTTTGATTTTGCAGGCGATCATGATAAAAGAAAATCTACTATTGGCTATGTGTTCACACTTGAAGGACAAGCAATAAGTTGGTTATTCAAATTATAAACTGTTGTAGCTCTATCTACTATACAAAGTTGAGTGCATGACAAATACATAGGGTTGCAAGGAAGCTATTTGGATACAAAGTTTAATAGAGGAACTCAAGCACAATGAGCATAAAAGTATTGTGTATTGTGACAGTTAGAGTGTCTTGCATATTCCAACAAATTCGGCCTTTCATTCAAGGAAAAATCACATAGGTGTTCAAAATCATTTTGTTCGAGAAGTAGTAAAGGGAGGAAGTGTGGATATGCAGAAGATTCACATCAATAATAACTTAGAAAATGTGATGACACAACTCATCGAAACTAACAAGTTTATATGGTGTTGATCCTTGTATAGCTTATCAGAAACAAGGAGTTGAGTAGAGAGATTTTGAAAGCTCCAAAAGTAGCTTGAAGTGGGATATTGTGAATGGTAAAGCCACTTTGTTGGCATGATAAGAGTCATCGGGTCCAAACCATTTCCACATGTCCATGATGCATGTAACACAAGTTCCATTATGCATGTGATGTAAAGTGGAAATATGCATGTAGTGCAAAGTGAAAAGTTTCATGGAAGACAAGTGGTTTGTTGAATTAAGGGAAAGTGGTTTGTTGTATGTAAGAAAGCTTGGTTTGTCTCTCCTACAAATAGAACTTTGGAGAAGCATTATCACCATCCCAAGATCAAGTATTAATACAACAACAAGCAGTAGAACTTGTTGAGAAGGAGAGGAAAAATTGTGAAAGAAGATATAGTTTCTCCATTAAGATTTCTCGTACTTTTAAGAGAGATTGTAATTGTTTTCTCCTTGCATTTAGAGAGATGTCTTGTACTTTCTTTTACTCAGTGAAAATTCTCTACTTTTGCCACTTGATCTTTTACCTTATTTGCTAAAGATTTTAAACGTAAATATTATGTGTTCAGATCCTCTCTTCTCGTGTCTTATTTTAGTTACGTGATATTATTTTGTTATTTTAGTTACTCTCGTAACCGATAGTTATTACCTCTAAGAAAGTATTAGCTTCTATGATAACTCCATTGGAGCATTACAATCATTCTAATTGGTATGTTAGAAAATTTTAAAGAGTTTTTAAAGAGGAATTATTATTATAAGATCAAAAGAATACAACCAAATGACCACGCAAGAAGAGTTCAAGAATTTAACCATCCCTTGTTTGATATATTTGAATAAACAAATAGAAAGAACCACTCCCCACCAAAAAGTTGTTTTGGTGGCCTCAAAATCCTGATGAAATTAAAAATAGAGTGCGGTAAAAAAGCAAAAACCGGAAAAATATAAAAAATATATCCATGAGAAACTAAAATTCTTGTGAACCAAACACATTAAAATTTAAGCACAGGTAAAAAAAAAATAATAAAAAAAAAAAAAAATTAAGCAATACAAATGTCATCATTAAAAAAATCAAACCTATCAAAAAAGGCAAAAATACATAGAAAACGGTTTTTTCATCTATGACTGCAAATGATGAAGTGAAATGAGGGTTCTAAAGAATATGTGAAGAATAAACAAAAGAATAACCTTACATGACAAGAAAATATGTATTGATAGATAAAATTTGTGAAACCAATGGAAGAAAGAAAATTACCTGACATTCAAATGTGTATAAAGTGAAGATATAAGGTTTATGCAGAAACATTGCATAAGTATAAACTGCAAAGCACATATAATCATTTATTGCATCAGATAAGTTAAGACACACTCTTGAAGACATCACAGAAAATATGCATGCTATTATACAACATCACACTAACTATATAGTTGAACACTTGTGTCCACAATGCAAACCTTAATTATTTGGCCATTATTTATTATTCGTTATAAAATGTGTCTTAACTTTAAATTTTGGAGCTATGCCTTGACAAGATGTGCATCCATGTCTCTAGTGCATTTGCTAAGATATTCCATGTAGCCATTTGGAGGATTGATATCCTCATTGATTTTCTCATATTCAATAGTTCATTTAGCAACATCAGTGTCATCACTCTTATCAATCATTTCAAGGATGAGTTTAAAAACCTTATAGAACTTTTCAATATCTCCACCGAAGAGTTTGAGAGTGATTTTTTTGGCCTGCTCGTCAACCTCTTCAATACTCTCATTACATGTGTGTACCTTGCCATCTGAGAAAATTAATACCAATTAATTACCAATAATGATAAAATCGTTGTATGTGAGAAATATAGAAAGATTAGTTTCACACAAAAAGATAAGGCTGCATTATTTTTAAAATTTAATTTTTTTTTTTCATTTTACTCATTTCAAATATTTTTTATTTTTATTTTTTTTATATAAATTATCTATAAATAGAAATATAATTCTAAAGTACAAAGTTAAACTTTATTACTGTTTTGGACCTCTAATTTAGTTTACGGGAAATGATTATGAACTCTCAATTGTTTAGTTTTAAAATTTATACATTAATAATTATTTCCCAAAACAAAAGTTTATACATTAGTTTTTTATTCAAAAAAAATACATTAATCAATTAACTTAAATTTATCAAAGAGGAGTGCAAAAAGATGTGTGTGCTTAGAATTTTTTTTTTACTCATGTGTGGTTAGAAATATTGTCCTTGCTTACTTTTTTTTTTTTTATTACTCAAGTAGGTTCATGGCATTTTATTCAAAATGATAGACATTACAATTAAGTACGTAATTAAAATTATTGCGAGAAGCGTAGCAGATAGATGTTCTAGCCAAAGTATGAGCACTATTATTTGTTAATCGTCTAGCAAAAACAATTTGATAATTGTTGTACAAGTAAAGTAAATCTCTACACTTACTAATGATAGAACTATATTATGTGTAATTTGATTTGATTTAATTTTGAGCACACCATCCACTACTTATTTGCAGTCCATCTCAAAAACATGTGTTAACCCATAAGATATTATCCACTTGATCTCTTGAAACAGTCCCCAAACTTCTGCCTATAGCACAATCATCTTCCATTGGTGCCAGTTTGTTTGAGCAATCAACACTCTTCCCCATTCGTCACGTCACGTAAACAAAAATCCACTCCAATGTGACCCATATATGTGAACAGTGTCATAGTATTGAGTTGTTGCCCAAGTAGCTAGTAGTCCATGAATCACCTGATCGGTCGAGTCCCTAATTACCAAGATATGTTTCTTCCAAAAACTCCCAGCAATAACAGGAAAAAAAAAAAGACATAATTGATCCATATTAAGAATACTCAAAATTTTGCAAAATACATCGTCAAAACCTTCTGAACTCCATAAAATAGGCTCCAAAATATGCCAAAGATTGATCTTCCACCAACAAGCAACACTCTCTTCACAAACAAAGAACTGTTGGGTGGGCTCACTCCCCAAGTGGAACCCACCAATTTTATTATTACTATTATTATTATTATTGAAATAAAAGAAGAAAAAAAAAGAAATATATGGTTTATTGGGCTTGACCCATGTAAAGGAAAATAAAAGGAAGGAAAGGGATCTCAAATCCCTAACGCAAAGGCAAAAAAAAACCCAAAATATTGTTGATTGATATTCCCTATTGTTATTAGGAAGAGTGATTGATATTCCCTATTGTTATTAGAAAGACTCTGGTGTACCCATTAATTATTATAGTGGAAGTTTTTACTGGACTAGGTCCCGTGATTTTTATTCTCTCAATTTGAGGGAAGTTTTCCACGTTAAAAATTTTGTTTGTCTCATATTTAACTTTCTGCCAATTATTATTGCTCTTGGAATTGTATTTTTCTGTTTGGCAATTTATCTGCACAGGTGGGGGAAAAAAATTTCGCATTATTGAGATAGTTATCTCTAATTATCTCTGGTTTTTCCCAACAAAGTGGTATCAGAGTCCAGTTGATTTGATTTGTGCATTTAAATGGAGGAGGAAAATAAAGGTTCGAATATGATTAACCTCAACTCTTCTAATTACACACTTTGGAAGACTCTCATTGAAGACATGCTATACAGTAAAGATTTGTATGATCCTATTGAGGGTAACACTGCTAAACCCACAGATAAATATGATGTTGATTGGAAGAAGATGAACAAAAAGGCAGTGGCGCTGATTAGACAGTGGTTAGATCTGAGTGTATATCCACATGTTGAA
Source organism: Cicer yamashitae (assembly GCA_037974755.1). Lineage (NCBI taxonomy): Eukaryota > Viridiplantae > Streptophyta > Magnoliopsida > Fabales > Fabaceae > Cicer > Cicer yamashitae. The sequence goes on from JBBPBQ010000002.1 coordinate 40,135,736, forward strand.
ACTGAACTAGATGCTAACAAGATGTGGGAAAAATTAAAAGAGTTGTATGATTGAAAGAATGTGCAAAATAAAGCATTCTTGATTCGGAAGCTGGTGAATATGAAATACAAAGATGGGGATTCAATGGCAGAGCATATGAGTATTTTTTAGAATACAGTGAATCAGTTGACAACCGCTGAAATTAAATTAGATGATGAGTTGCAAGCGTTGTTATTGTTGAGTTCCTTGCTTGATAATTGGGAAGTCCTTGTTGTGACATTGACTAATTCAGCTCCAAGTGGAAAGCTGAAAATGTCAACAGTTAAAGAGAGTATGTTGAATGAAGAAGCTCGAAGAAAGGAACGTGGTTTGATTGGTTCTTCCTCAAAGTCAGAAGCACTAGTTACAGAGTCACGGGGGAGAAGTCAATCTATAAACTTCTATAGACGCGACAACTCTGAAAGTCATAGCAAGTCAAGAAGCAAGTCGAGGACTAGAAAAGAAGTGATATGCTATCATTGTGGCAAAACAGGTCACATAAAAAGATAGTGCAGGTTCCTTAAGAGAGATCAATCAAGGGAAAGATATGAAGACAAAGAGAAGAAAAATTATAAAGATACAACAACAGTTGCATCTGTTAGTAACGTCTACATTATTTGTGATGATAATTCCATAAACCTTGCATGTCAGGATTCAACTTGGATTATTGATTCGGGTGCCTCATATCATGTTACTCCTAGGCGTAATTTCTTATCATCTTACAGTGTTGGTGATTTTGGCATGGTAAAAATGGGAGATGAAGGAGTACGTAAAATTATTGGTGTGGGAGATGTTTGGGTTGAAACTGGGATTGGCTGCAAGCTTTAGTTGAAGAATGTTAGACATGTTCCTGATATTCGTCTCAATTTGATTTCAGTGAAAGCCTTGGATATTGAGGGTTATCACACTTACTTTGGTGGTGGTGGTATATGTAAAATCACCAAAGGGTCTCTAGTGGTTGCAAAGGAGCAAAGTTCCACTTCTCTCTATAGGATGCCTATGAAGCTATGCAAGGAAGAAGTGAATGCAATTGAAGACGCCTCTTCTAATTTATGGCATATGCGCCTTGGTCACTTGAGTGAGAAAGGACTCAATATACTTGCGAAGAAAAATTTTCTTCCTGTGAAAGGTACGTCTCTTAAAACTTGCACTCATTGTTTTGCTGGGAAACAACATATAGTTTTATTTCATAATACTGGTCCTCATAGGAGGCAAAATATTCTTCATTTAGTTCATACTGATGTTTGTATGATGGATAGTAAATCTCTTGGTGGTGCATCGTATTTTGTTACTTTTATTGACGACCACTCTAGAAAAGTGTGGGTCTTTCCTTTGAAATCTAAAGACCATGTACTTGGAGTCTTCAAGCATTTTCACGCAAGTGTTGAAAGAGAAAAGGGAAGAAAATTGAAATGTGTTCGATCAGATAATGGTGGTGAATACAGAGGTCCGTTTGAAGAGTATTGTAGAGAACATGGAATCAGGTTTGAGAAAACAGTTCTAAAGACACCTCAGCATAATGGTGTTGCAGAGAGAATGAATCGTACGATTAATGACAGAATTAGATGTATGCTCTCTCATGCAAAATTATCTAAATCTTTTTTGGGGTGAAGCAATGAAAACTACAGTGGATTTGATCAATCTTTCTCCCTCTATTCCACTTGATGGTGATGTTCCAAATAGAGTGTGGACGGGGAAAAATGTCTCTTACCGTCATTTGAGAGTGTTTGGCTACAAATGTTTTGTTCACGTTCCAAGAGATGAGAGGTCCAAACTTGATAGTAAATCCAAACAGTGTATATTCATCGGTTATGGTGATGAAGAATTTGGTAATAGATTGTGGGATCCGGTTGACAAGAAAATTATCATAAGCTGAGATGTCATATTTATTGAAGACCAGACTATTGGAGATTTTGATCAAGCTGAGAAACATAAACCAAATTCCAGAAGTTACATTGATTTTGCGCCCAAGCCCCCTGTAGAAACTTTTGTTGATAGGGGAGATATACAGGTAGATGATGAGAATGTAATTGATGATCATGTGCCTCATCAAGATGAGCAGGTACCAGTTGAGCCACCAGACGAGTTTGAGTTGAGAAGATCTACTAGAGAACGTCAACCTTCTCAAAGATATCCTCCACACGAGTATGTGATGATCACTGATAGTGGAGAGCCAGAGTACTATCAAGAAGCTATTACAAATGTTGATAAAGAAAAGTGGTTGAAGGCCATGCAAGAAGAGATGAATTCCTTGCATGAGAATCACACATTTGATTTGGTTAAGTTGTCTAATGGCAGAAAAGCACTCAAGAACAAATGGGTATACAAGATAAAGGCAGAAGAGAATAGTTCTCAACCAAGATACAAAGCAAGATTAGTTGTGAAAGGTTTTAATCAGAGAAAAGGTATTGACTTTGATGAAATTTTTTCACCTATGGTGAAGATGTCCTCTATCCGAGTTGTGCTTGGGTTAGCAGCTAGCTTGAACCTAGAAGTTGAACAACTTGATGTGAAAACTGCATTCGTTCATGGTGATTTGGAGGAAGAGATCTATATGGAGCAACCAGAGGGTTTCGAAGTCAAAGGTAAAGAGCAACTTGTGTGTAAATTGAAGAAAAGCTTGTATGGGCTCAAGCAAGCACCCCGACAATGGTACAAGAAATTTGATTCTTTCATGGAGAAACATGGGTACGGTAAAACTACTTCTGACCATTGTGTGTTTGTCAAGAAATTCTCTGATGGTGATTATATTATTCTTCTATTATATGTGGATGATATGTTGATTGTTGGTCATGACACTAAAAAGATTCAATCTTTAAAGAAAGATTTGAACAAGTCTTTTTTAATGAAAGACTTGGGTCCTGCAAAGCAAATTCTGGACATGAGAATTACTCGTGATAGGAAGAATAATAAATTGTGGTTGTCTGAACACAATTACATTGAGAAAGTGTTAGAGAGGTTTAACATGAGCAATTGTAAACCTGTTACTACTCCACTTGCTACTCATTTTAAATTGAATTCTGATCAATGTCCTACAAGTGAGAAAGACAAAGAAGAGATGAAGAAGGTTCCTTATGCATCCGCAGTTGGTAGTTTGATGTATGCTATGGTATGCACAAGGCCAGATATTGCTCATGCAGTTGGAGTTGTTAGTCGGTTTCTCTCTAATCCTGGTAAAGATCATTGGCAAGCCGTGAAGTGGATTCTCAGATACCTTAAAGGCACTTCCAAAGTGTGTTTATGCTATGGAGGTGGTGAACCTGTGTTGGATGGCTACACAGATGCAGATATGGCAGGTGATCTTGATTCTAGAAAATCTACTTCTGGATATATGACAACGTTTGCAGGGGGAGTTGTGTCTTGGCAATCAAGATTACAAAAGTGTGTTGTTTTATCCACTACTGAAGCTGAGTACATTGCAGCAACTGAAGCTTCCAAAGAACTCTTGTGGATGAAGAAATTCCTACATGAGTTAGGACTCAAGCAAGACAAGTTTGTTTTATTCTGTGACAGTCAGAGCGCAATCCATCTTAGCAAGAATCCGACTTTTCATGCAAAGTCGAAGCATATTGAGGTGCGGTATCATTGGATACGAGATGCATTGGAAATGAAGTCATTTACAATTGAAAAGATTCATACTGATGAGAATGGTTCAGATATGATGACGAAGACCTTGCCTGTGTCGAAGATGATATACTGTAGAAAGAAGGCCAGCATGGTTGAGCAGTACCTTCCCACTTGAGTCGTGAGGCGGAGATTTTTTGGGTGGACTCACTTCCCAAGTGGAACCCACCAATTTTATTATTACTATTATTATTATTATTGAAATAAAAGAAGAAAAAAAACCAAAATATTGTTGATTGATATTCCCTGTTGTTATTAGGAAGAGTGATTAATATTCCCTATTGTTATTAGGAAGAGTGATTGATATTCCATATTGTTATTAGAAAGACTCAGGTGTACCCATTAATTATTATAGTGGAAGTTTTTACTAGACTAGGTCCCGTGGTTTTTATTCTCTCAATTTAAGGGAAGTTTTCCACGTTAAAAATTGTGTTTGTCTCATATTTAACTTTCTGCCAATTATTATTGCTCTTGGAATTGTATTTTCTGTTTGGCCATTTATCTGCACAGGTGGGGGAAAATATTTCGCATTATTGAGATAGTTATCTCTAATTATCTCTGATTTTTCCCAACAAGAACTTATGCTAAATGGATTCTGGTGCATTTTGACACATCACACTAGTCGAAGTACAATCAATGCCTTTACTTCAGGTTCTTGATCTAGTAGGGAGACAATTCCTTCCTAGTTGCCACATAAAGTTCTTTCCCTTCGATGGGACTTTCATACTCCATAATTTGTTCCAATGACCAACCATTTTCCATTCCTTCTAATCAATTAATGTATGAACGCAAAGCCTATAGGCACTCTGAACTGTATAGTCGCCATTAGAGTTGAAACGCCAAATAATTTCATCTGAATTGCACGTACAAGTAAGAAATTTTTTTAAAATTTCTACGATATCTCTAGCCATAAAAATTTATCTAATAAGTGGTTCTTTCCAAGTTGTGTTATTCTCACCAATCAAGATATTCACGCACAAGGAAGAATCAAAATAGGATGATGGAGTAATAATACGAGGATTAGATTCACAACGAAGCTAAGCGGTATCACTAATTTTAATGGAGGAGCCATTTTCAATCTTCCATCTATGCCCTTTATCTAGCAAAATTCGAGAAAATCAAATGCTACGCCAAACGCTCCCAAAAAAATCTCATTCGAAAAATATTTAATTAGCTTTGAAAACTCAAGTCACCATATAGCATCAGAGTTGTTCATGCTTACCTTTAAAAAACAAACTTTGTCGGGGAAAATGGAGGTGAAAGTGAACCTTCTTCTGTGCTTAGCAAGAAGATGTTATTTAACTGCTCATAATTAAATGAGTTAAATGAATTATATATTATGAATAATAAGATTAAATAATTTTAAAATAGTTAACTTTTTTTATAATAGTAACCAAAATTTAGTAATATTTAATAGAGTGTCTTTCATAAACCCTTTCCGTGGGATTATGTGTTTTTAATATTAAAATAAATTAGTATGGTTGAAATCATGGTTTTAAATTGTGGGTGCAGATGTAATTCCCCCTTATTAACGTATTGTGCATGGTGGACTCATATGATAAGCCACCTATGATATTTATTTATAAAGAGATGGATCAAGCAAAAGAGAATACTAGATCAAGCTTTAATTGGGCTGTTGGGAGGTAATTATCTTCCACAGTTATTGTTTTATATATTATACACGTTGTTTGAATATTAATTCGGTTTTTTTCTCTTTCTTAAATACAATCTCCCTTTGGAAGATAATTGATGAAAAATGTGGGATAAGCTACTTCATAGGACATTGCATGTTGTAGCCCTTGTCCCCATGTCTCTATTTGGCACTAGAACTTCACTCCTTGATTGTGTGTAATTATTTTCATTTCTTCTCAACTAGGTGTCAAGATGCATACTCCGATACAATATTGATGTGTGGATTTGGCTTTCATTTTCCAGACATTTTCGTGATTGTCTATTCTAATACCCATTTTCGTGATTTGGCTTTCTAATTATTGTATTATTTGTTATTATCTGATGTGGGGAGCATATAATTTGTGAAATTCGTGGTTCATATCATGAACAAAATAATATTTAATTAATGCTCGTCTATGCATTTATGAAACCATATTTGTTGCAGGAAATTCTCCCTTTGAGGGAGAAGATTATGAATATTGAAAAGGAGCATGAAGCAGCAATGTATAAAAAATGAAGAGATCCAAAATTTCAAAAGTATGGTTGTCCACAAGGTTTCTGGAATCAATTGAATGTTTTGATAAAATATGATGTTTTCTTAACTTTTTTAGCAAATATGTACATTGCATAATTGAGTTGTAGCACTATTGTCAGGGGATGTGAAGATATCTTCATGTATGTCACATGAATTTTTCTAGTAAAAAACAAAAATATGGATTTTGATATGAGTATTTTATAGTTGAGAACCTAATGGGTGAAAACCGAAGTAGTTATAGAGGCTGTAAATTTGTTTTGTAAGTTTGTGTAGTGTCAACATTACAGACGCTACAATAGACAAAAGTTGGAGTTCAGCAATGACATACGCTAACATTAGTGTCTAAACAACAGATGAACACAGATAAAAACTGAATCAATAACTTGGTGCATGCTTTATTCAATGTTAAATAGTGTCCACCTCAAATGTTAATTCATTGCTTCGATCTAGCATCAGCTGAACACAACCGCTTTTTTTCGAGGTTTCCAGCGTCTGCCGCGATGCAAACGCAAATGTTACGCTAAATAGTATGTAGCGTCCATTTTTACCCTATAAGCGTTTATTTTTTGCATACGCTAAAATAGACTTTTGTTATAGTGCTTGTGAAGGCTAACTCAATATTAGGGAAGAAGGAGACTAAGAAAAAGTGATAACTATGACATTGAAGCAATTGATTCCGAAGGTGAATGGGAAGAATAGATTGAGAATGTGGAGGATACTAAAGATGAAGACGTTATTGGTGATGATGTTTAATTAACTTAGTCTTTTTATTTACTTTTCATCCTTCATGCTTGAAGTTTAATTGGAGTAAAAAGATTTGCATTTTTGTAATTTCTCATTTCAAATTTTTCCTTGTTTGCGTTTTTCTCATAATAAGATGTCTACAAATGATCACTTGTAGAACTGTGGGTGTGTGGTGGTGTCATGTTGACGGCTATGCTGTCAAGCTTATGAAACTACGGCTCACCCTTTATTTGATTGTGTAATCGCTACTTAGTTGTGAAACTGTTTGTCGTCTATTTTTCATATTAGGATTGACTTTTCTCTCATCTCTTCTATTTTTTATATCTATAGTAAAAATTGGAGTTCTCAAGTGGGGGACGTCATTCTCTCTGTTGTCACCCACATCATTTGGGTTATTTAGTTTATCTATGATCAATTAGCTTTTATTAACAAGATGATTACCACTCAGCAAGCAATTTAACAGGTTTCTTCTAGTGTATCTCTCTTAAGTAGATTCTCTAAAGGTGTTGCATCTTCATCAATATTGCAAGAATTATCTATTCTTAAATATTTTTCTATTAATTGTCATGCTCCTAAAATCGTTGTTATTACACAGTTTAATTGGTTGAAGCATCTTTGTAGTTGGATTAAATCTAATATTGATGGTGCTACTTTTTCTATCGATGCTATTTTAGGGATTAAAGTGACACTATTGTTGTTTGTTTCTCGGATTATTTGGATGTTGCTCAACATCATTTCATGTTTAGTTTGTTGCTGTTATGTATGCTATTGAGATTGTCCACTCTAAAAGTTGGTTCCCCCTTTCGATAGAGTATGACTGTTTGTTGGTTGTCCAATCATTCCCAAATTTTAATCATGTGTCTTAGAAGTCGAAGACTATATGATTGAATTGCATATCCATTACAGAACAAATGTAGTTCCACATCTCTCATAATTATAGGGAAGGTAACATGTGTGCTGACAGGCTTGCAAACGTTGGTTTTTACACTCATTTTACTTGATACGATTTTCCGCCACGTTGTATTGGAATGACTTTTAACTCAATCGGTATAGGCTTCCCTTTTTTCATTTTCATTAATGATTCCCTTAGGTTTTGTACTTATTCATCATGATGTTTTCTCTAATGCATTGCACCTTTTCTCCCTTCACATTCATTTTATCTGTGTAGGTTTTTCAGGTAAAGTTTTTAATGAGGCAGTGTTGTCTATCTTTGTTTCCTTGAGTTTTGACTTAGTCCCTTCAAGATTTTTACTTTTTTTGGATACCAACATAGTTCAAATATCAATTCTACCATGTGATACTTTTATGCTCTAGTTCTTGCTTGAAGAATAATAATAATAATAATAATAATAATAATAATAATAATAATAATAATAATAATGATAATAATAATAATAATGTATTTATTATCAACTTAATAACATAAATAGTAGCTGGAAACAACCGACTAGTCAAGTGTCGGCAACAACGACGGAGCCAACTAGTTGAACTCTAATGATTTCATGACAGACAGCGAAAAGTCTTCGACAAACGAAAGTGGAGCCCGTTGACTCCACGGTGGAGCTACAGCGGCAGAGGTGGAGCTTTTTCAGTCGGCCACTCCCAACTCCCACTATTAAATAATTCATTGTAAATAAATTATAATATTTAAATTAGTATTTTCATTTAAAAGAAATACTAATTTTAAATTAATAAAAAATAGTATTGAATATTATTTTAAAATAATACATAGAATCATTTTTTGAAATTACTTATTTTTAAAATATAAAAAACTATTTTTTTAAATAGTAAAAGAAATATTTTTTGTAAATTAGTTTTTTAATTAATAAAAATATTCTCTAAAATAATTATAAAATATTTTAAAGGTATATATTTTAAAATAAATAAATGTAACGATTGAATTTCATTCAAAAAAACATTTGTGATTCACTTAATTTTAGAAAAAAAAAATTGGATTGATTAGATCTATCCATATTTTTTAAATGGGTGAATTAGATCCAATACATTAACAAATTTATTGTGTAGTAGATAAACTGGATGGATGTATAGTTATATTATTGTTTTTTACTAATGATCTATAATTAGATGAATGATGGATAATTAGATAAAATTGTCACCACTAATTAATAGAACAGCCAATTAGCAAGCTGATATCCTAGCCAAGACAAGTGCAAAGTGTTAGGTTTGGTTGAAATTGAGGATTTGAAAAAGTCTCACATTGTTTGAAATTGTAAAGGAAGAGAAAGTTCAAGGCAATATATATATGGTTTTAGTTTTTCATTACAATTTACATAAGTCAGAAACACTTTAAGTTTGTATCTGATTCTTTTATTTTCTCTTATACTCTTGCGTTAGTGTGTTATGAAATGTAGTTCAAATATTTGCTTTGGAGAGTGTGGGTGTACTGGGGGCCATGGAGAGTTTGAGAGAATTCTATATGTTGTAACAATTTTCACATAGTGTTATTCTCTTATTGTCATTAAACAATAGTTATGGTTTTTCCTCCGGATTTAGAGTTTCCACATTATTTTCTTGTGTTTTGATTGTTATTTAAATTTCCCTGTTTGTTTATTTTGCCTACATTGGCATCAGATTTTTTGGTTCAACCCAGGAAAATAGAGTTCTTAGTATGTTATGTGGTTGCAGTTTTGTCTTGTCTTTCACATTAGGTTATATTGTAAGTGTTTTTTTGGAAAGGTTCTAGCTAAAGAAAACTTGGTTATTAAGTGGTCTTTTGTGGCCCACTTCTCTTTCCTAGGAACCTATCTGGTGCACGATTACAATATGTCAAGTTCTGCTAATAAATTTGGGATAGAGAAATTTGATGGATGCATCAATCAACTTTGGCTTGTGGAAAATCCAGGACAATAATATGTTGATACAATCATGGTTACACAAAATGTTGATTGGCACAAGTGCATTGGTTGACATTAATGCAAGGTGAACTGTAAGATTATGTCGATTGCTGAAGAGCTTCGTGATAAAGTTAGATGAAAGTTGCACCATAAACTTTCAGCTGGATTTTCAGCATGTTGAAGAAATTTTTAGAGTGGTTTAGCTTCATGTGGAAATTCTTGGAGTGAGTTTGCTTCAAGTGGAAATTCCTGAAGTGTTTTATCTTTAAGTGGAATATACTTTTTATGATGGAGTATGATAATTTTTTTGAACTATGATTGTTGGTGTAAACAGTGAAAGTTGAAGATGCATCAATAGAGTATGATAATTCTCTTTAACCTTGTATTTGATTCTTTTTTTTTTCTTATACTCTTGTGTTAGAGTGTATGAGATGTAGTTCAAATATTTACTTTGCAGAGTATGGGTGTGCTTGGGCCATGAAGAATATGAGAGAAGTCTATGTATTGTAACAATTTTCACATAGTATTATTCTCTAGTTGTCTTTATACCACGGTCCTAGTTTTTTTCTCCGAATTTGAAATTTCCACATTATTTTCTTGTGTTTTAATTGTTATTTAAATTTTACTATTTGTTTATTTTACCAAGACAGTGATGGTAGATAGGTAAATGGGTGGAATGATATTATTGATGGTTGATATCAGGTTTTTTTATAATTTTTTTTATCAAAGATTGTTTTATGTTGTTTAGTTATATTTATGCAATTTTACATTCATCTTGCTAGTGCTGAAGTAAGATTCCAATTATGGTGTGTTTGGCTGCGTTCTAGCCTCTATATAGGGGTGGAAATAGATCAAACTATACCAGGTCAGGCTTTGAAAGGTCTGAGTTTGGCCTACGATTGATTTTTTAGGTCTGAGTCTGGCCTACGGCTTATTATAAGCTTTTTTTTTTTTGCCTCGCCTGGCCTTTTTTAAAAGTCTGATCAGGCCTGATAGCCTATTTCACATTAAAACATTTAAAAAGTATATTTTATATTTTTTTAAATAGGCTACACTAGACCTTTATACATAAGAAAAACTAATAAAATAATAAATATAAGGAAAACTAATAAAATTATCACCAAATGCAATAAAATTATAACTAACAAGTCTACAACAACCTTTTAAAAAAACAAAGAAACAAAATGAACCCATAATTAGCAAATTTAAAATAACAAATACTAATATTAATAAATAATAATAAAAAAATAACAATGTTAATAAATAATAATAAAAATATACATATATATATATAGGTCTGCCTATCAGGCCTAATAGGTTTTTTTATAAATTTGAGTCTGATCTAATTAAATTAATAGGTTTTAAAATTAGTCTTAGTCTAACTTTTTTATTAAACAAATTAGACCAGACTAAACCATAAATAGGCCAAACCATAAGCCCCTGACATGGTGTTGGGAGTGGTACTGCTAATCAGGCTTGCATCATTATTGGGTTATGGTGATGCATAAAGTAAAAGATAGTGAAAATGACGGTCAAAACTCGTCCTAATTTTGCTCATCCGCCTCTCAATATACTGTCCGAAGTTAAGATCTAATAGTATATTTTACATTATTAAAAGTTATGATCCAATAAAAATGAGTAAACATGAGGTTGGATGTACGTCCACCATAAAAAATTGTATCTTGAACACATGGCAACACCATGTTGATAAGAGAAATTTTGGGCCAACAAAAATTTTAGGTAGCCAAAATTTTAAAATTTTAATTAATAAATCATACATATAATATTATATTATATATAAAAATTTTAAATTGTAAACATGTAAATGCAAGAATAAAGAAAACTCGCAAATGCAATGGCAGAGGGAGGGAGAATTGTCCTGAGTAGCTACACAAGTTTGGAAGAAAGTTATAGGTGTATCGAATCATTTTGATTCATTTGATTTTTTGAAGAGAAAAAATCAAAACAAGATAAAAAATCAATTTGATTGGGCTTTTATAATATTTTTTTCAAGATTCAAACCAAACCAGTGAAATATAAGTTGATTTAATTCAATTCTCTCATCGCTTTGGACTCGAACACGAAAAAAAAAAACTCAAACCAATTTAATTAGTTTGGATTAAACATTTAGGCTAGTCGCGTCATTTGATTTGATTTTTATATCTTTAGATAAAACTAAAAATCTACACAATTAAAATTTAAGTTTGAAGATTAAATAAATTTTGTAGTCATAGTTGAGTTTTTTCTGTAACTTTTCCTATAAATAATTTAAATAAATAAAAATAAAAAAACTTTTAAGGTCTATTTTGAAGTGGCGTGATCACCCTTTAATTTCATTTCAATTTATAAAAAATAATTAAATACCATAATTATTTATATCAAATATAATTACCTATAACATAAGTCCAATGTTTAACTGAATCAGAGTGATGCCAGTCTTCCCCTTGAAGCATCTTGGCTCCATGAACTCTTTCACAAATGTTCTGCAAATGGTGAAGTTGTGATGCGTAGAGTTTAAAGAACTTGGAAGCAGGTGATTTGATCCCAAGTTCAGTAATAAGCTTACCGGCAAGCACCATTTCTGCGGAGGAACAATTAATAATAGAAGCAAGAGAAGGAACAAGTAAGGGATAGTATGAAGAAGTGTATGCAAACCACATGGCTTAAATAGAAACTTTAAATTGGATTACATTATACAATTGAGCCATCCAATTAAATTATGGGGTCCACTAATTCGTCCTTGTTAGTCCACTCATATCATTACTTTTTTCTTCATAAACAAAGGTAAGATTCGCTCAACTAAAATAGGAAAATGTTATGCCCATGCAAAGTTTACAAAATCAAAGCAACCCATACGATTTTATAAAGGTGTATCATTAGTTGTTAGGAATGATAAGGTGTCTGGTGTTTCTTCAAAAAAAAAGGAATGATAAGGTGTAGCTTGATTGGGATAATAGAGATTAGAATTAGAAGGAAGAGAAAGGAAAAAACTACTTATAATAATTAACTTTTGTTATTTCAAAAATAAAAATTTAGATATTCTTATCATGTCACATCATTTATTATTTTTAATATTCCATTCAAAAATATAAATTTTCATATTAATTTATTATTTTATTGCAATAACTTTTTTCAACAATTTAAATAATAATTAATTTCTGTGTTATATATTATAATATATATATATATATATATATATATATATATATATATATATATATATATTTTT
>JBBPBQ010000002.1:40148575-40177969 GCA_037974755.1 Cicer yamashitae
TATAATATATATATATATATATATATATATATATATATATATATATATATATATTATTCAAATGATCTTCCTTCGAGTGATTTACTGAATTAGTCAGCATGAAAAATTTAAACATTTATAACCTTTTTGAAAATTTTACTAGCTCATATAAAAATTAGTATAGTAATTTATTTCTTCATCTTACAACATAATTATTTTTTTTAAAAGAAAAAAAAAAAACAAACAAGGAAAAGAAATAAAGGATGATGTGCGAGAAAAGTGTATTTCTTCCCTCTAATAGCGAATTTACCTACCGTTAATTTTCCCAAGGATTTTTAGTTTTGTTCTGTGTTGGACTTCTGCCCCTTTATTTCAACAAAACAAATTATGGTGAATACTTATTCCACCTCTTGATTTTGTCTTTCTACTCTCAAATATACTACTAAAAATTAAGATTTGATAGTATATTTTACATTAGAGATATACAAGATTTGATCCGTCTCACGAACCCGTCTTGACTCGAAAACAATTGGATGGTTCCGACCCGATCTCAAAAAAATTAAGAACAAAAAAACAACCCGAAGACAAGGATAAGGTAGAAAAAGGAGTGGTTACCCCTCGTGTTACCCGTATCAAATTACTTTAAGGACAAATAATTATTTTTTGTTATTAGATTTTGTTATTACTGATTCACTATCTCTATAAAACATCGAATCACTAACTTAGTAATTTATAGTTTGTAAAACAATATTATGAGTTATGACTCTTGAATGAATTGGCAAATGGTAGTCATATGTTTTATTATGAGTTTCTTTATATTTAATTGTTTTTTCTAAAAGAAAGTTTAAGGATTACTATTTAGCATCTCGTCTAAGGACCAATTGTTGAGACAAAATCTCTCAAATGATTTTAATGATAACAAAATTGTTTAAAGATTATGATTGTGTTTTATGACTAATATGTGCGTTTGAGTGAATTATTATAAGAAAACAGGTTAATCATCAATTAGAACAAAAGGGAGAAAAATCTGGGTTAATACATTAAGGTTTCAAGCTGGAGGATAGGACAGAACCTTGAGAGGATGGGTCTTCAAGTTGAAATTTTCCATCCTCGCGGGAATAACGTTTTTAATTCATCAAAAGAGGTCAAACCAGCATGAATAAATAGTTATATAAAGCATTTGATCAAAAGAAATCACAAGGCTAGATGTACAAGGTCCGAGGATGGCTTATAGCTTGGGTTTTCAAGAAGTCACATGTTTGCAAACCACCATCCCATATGCAAAGGCTAAGGGCAGCCCTATATTTCATTCTTGGATGATTGGAAAAATAAAGCAAAGTCAATATATAGAAAGGCAACTGCAAACAAACTCAAAATAGAAGTCACAAGTCTTGAAGAATGAGAAAAGAAAAAGGCTACACAAGACCAAGGCTCAATGCTAGGTTGAGGATGCACTACATAGGTCCAAGGACAGCTGATGGCATTTTTGTAAATATGATAAAAGACCATGGATTGATTTGAATTGATTCCAAATGGTCACAAAAGCTTGTCTCATGGAAAGAACATCACAAGACCTCTATAAAAAGCAGCAAGCTATCCATCATTCGAAACACACAACAAATATTGCAGAAAAAGATCAAGAATCTTAAAGTTTATCATAAGCAATATTCATCCTCTCATCATACTTTCTACATCCATACACTAGATCTTTGAAATATCTTTTTAGAAAGTGTTAAAGTTGAGAGAAAAGAAATCATACTCATATCACTCTGTAATTTTCAAGTAAGTTGAACTTGAAAATATTTGAAACTTGATTGTAAGCTTGGTGAAGCTTGAGAATACACAAAGTGTAATCATCCTCTGCAAGAGGCTGATCTGTTTGATCTTTAGTGAAATCTCACAAGGTTGTGAGGACTGGACGTAGCCATTTTTGGGTGAACCAGTATAAAAGTTGTGTGTCTATCTCTTTAAATTTTCCTTGCATTTATTCTGCTTTCATTTGAAAAGTTTAAAAAACCATTTTCTAGTTCGCATCCTCTCTGAGAGGACAGAAACTCATAAACTCTTGAAACTATTTTTAAACGCCAAAATCCCTATTCAACCCCCCTTCTAGTGATATTTAGCTCCATCAATTGGCATCAGAGCAAGGTTCTCTAAAAATATTACATCTAACAGTGTAAGAGAAAAAGATCCAAAAGAAAAATGTCAAAAGCTAAGTATGTTCCTGAAGGAGGATCCTCCACTAGACCTCCCTACTTTGATGGTACAGATTACTACCACTGGAAAAATAAGATGAGATTGTTTCTCATATCACAAGATAACAACATGTGGTCTGTTGTTGAAAACGGGGATCATGTCATCAGAATCAACAACACAGATGCAACCTCCGACGAGAAACCTCAAGCACAATGGACGGCTGATGAAAATTCTAAGGTACTCCTAAACTCTAAAGCTCATTTATTTCTAACGTGTGCTTTGAGCAGGGAAGAATATGATAGAGTTGAAGAATGCAAAAACGCCAAGGAACTCTGGGATACTCTAAGGATTCATCATGAAGGATCAAGCCATGTAAAGGAAGCAAGGATTGTCATGGGAGTAAGAGAGTTCGAGTTATTTGAAATGAAGGAGGAAGAAACGATTGATGAAATGTTCTCAAGATTGACAATCATACTAAACAATCTGAGATCTCTTGGAAAGGTATATTCCGTTTAAGAGAGGATAAGAAAAATCTTGAGGAGTTTACCAAAAGAATGGAGACCAATGGTGACTGCCATCACAGAAGCAAGAGACTTGGCCAACATGAAATTAGAGGACCTGGTTGGAACTCTAAGAACTCATGAACCTCTGTTGCTGGCTGACAAACCAAGCAAAAAAGGAAAAATGATAGCTCTAAAATCAAGCCAAACAGAAAGCTCATCTTCCAAAAGAGCTGAAGAAGCCACAAAGAAAGAAAGTGCAGACTATCCTCTATCTGAGGAAGAAGATGAACTTGTTCTTATTTCCAGAAGAATCCAGAGGATGATAAATCGTAGAGGACAGGATAAAAGATCTCCTCAAAAAGAAAAAACTGACAAAAGTCAGATTACTTGTTTTGGATGCAACAAGTTGGATCACTACAAAACTGAGTGTCCTCTAAACAAAAAGGGATCAAGAAGATTTCCTTCCAAAAACAAATCCATGATGATCACGTGGGATGACAGTGATGATTCATCCTCTGAGCAAGAAAAGGAAGAAGAGGCCAACCTCTTTCTCATGACAAACACAGAATCTGAAAAGGTAAGCATATATGAACTTTGTCCTAATTGTGAACAATTAGAAATAGAGTTTGATAATCTTTTAAATGACTGAAACACTTTGTCTCAAAAATGTGGATCTCTTAAAAACCAACTTTTTGAAATAAAGAAGTTAAATGAGGAACTACAAGCTAAGAATAAAAAATATGAACAAACCATTCAAGACTTGCAGTTATCTCATGAAAAGTTGTCTGAGCAACACTCTATTTTGAACAAAAAGATTGTCAAAACCAATCCTCCAGAAGAGGATGCAGAAAAGGAAATTTTGAAAATAGAGGTTAAAGAACTCAAAAATGATCTTACCAACTTTGTTAAATCCACTGATACTTTTCAAAAAATTATGGGATCACAATCTGGAATTTTTGACAAAGCTGGTATTGGATTTAAAAGTTCTCAAAAACAAAAACTATATGAAAACTTTTTTGTTCCAAAGAAACAAGAGGATAGGCCAAGATGTACTTTTTGCAAAAAACTTGGACATACTTTCAAGAGATGTTACGCCAAGAAAAGGGCTGACAACATTAAGAAAGGATGTTCATTCTGTGGTAAACATGGGCATCATGATTCAGTTTGTTATCATAAAAGAAAATTCCTCTCAAGAGGAAGAACTAACCAACAAGGACCCAACTCTATATGGGTACCTAAGTCACTACTAAACTCAAACACAGGTACATCCTCTGATCAACAAAAGAAAGCCTTGGTTCTTGGACAGTGGTTGCTCAAGACATATGACAGGGGATAGGCATTGCTTTATTTCATTGGAAATAAAGGATGGAGGATCGGTCACATTTGGAAATAACGATAAAGCTCAAATAAAAGGTACCGGTATCATTGGTAATAAAAATTCTGCCAAAATTGAAAATGTTCAATATGTGGATGGTTTAAAACATAACTTGCTTAGCATTAGTCAACTTTGTGATAGTGGCTTTGAAGTTATTTTTAAACCCAATCTATGCGAGGTTAAACACTCATCCTCGGGTAGAGTTTTCTTTTCCGATTTTAGAAAAAAGAATTTATATGAGCTATATCTTGATGATTTGCCTACTGAATCTTGTTTTGTATCCATTGAAAAGGATAAATGGGTATGGCATAAACGAGCTGGTCATACAAGTTTAAACACTATTTCTAAATTGTCTAAATTATAATTAGTTAAAAGCCTTCCAAAAATTGATTTTGAAAAGGACAAAATTCGTGAAGCTTGTGCCAAAGGAAAACAAGTAAAAAGTAGCTTTCATTCTAAAAATGTTGTTTCCACAAACCATCCTCTTGAGCTACTTCATATTGATTTTTTGGTCCTATTAAAACTCCTAGCCTTAGTGGAAAAAGGTACGGATTTGTAATTGTTTATGACTTTTCACGTTTTACTTGGGTCTTATTTTTAAAACATAAAAATGATGCCTTTGAGGCTTTTCATTATTTTTGTAAAAAGATCCAAAATGAAAAGGGATCAAAAATTATCTCCGTAAGAAGTGACCATGGAGGTGAATTTGAAAATGAATCTTTCAAAAATCTTTTTGATGAAAATGGTATTTCTCACAATTTTTCTTGCCCAAGAACTCCTCAACAAAATGGAGTTGTTGAGAGGAAAAATAGAACTTTGCAAGAAATGGCTAGAACTATTTTGAATGAAGCCAACATTGAAAAATATTTTTGGGCTGAAGCAATTAATACCGCTTGTTATGTTTTAAGTCGTGTATCCATTAGAAAGATTTTAAACAAAACTCCATATGAACTATGGAAAGGAAGAAAACCAAACATCTCATATTTTCATATATTTGGGTGTTATTGTTACATCCTAAATAATAAAGAAAATTTGGGAAAGTTTGATTCAAAATCTGACAAAGGATTGTTTTTGGGATACTCCACTTCGTCTAAAGGTTATAGAATATATAATCTTATGACTCAAATTGTGGAGGAATCCATGCATGTTATTTTTGATGAGTTTCATGACTTGTGCTTAGAAAAAATTGATAAATCTGAGGAAGATGAACCTTCATCCTCCAATGCACCCAGTCCAAACGAAGATGATGAATCTGATCCATCCTCTCAGCAACCTCCACGAGGATGGAAGACAGTCACTTATCATCCTCCAGATCTGATTATTGGAGACACAGCTGATGGAGTACGAACAAGACAGTCCCTACGAGGAAATGCAGCTACCATGGCCATGATTTCACAAATTGAACCAAAAAATATTGATCAAGCTATTTGTGACAAATCATGGGTTGAAGCCATGATGGAAGAACTCTCACAGTTTGAAAGAAACAAGGTATGGAACCTTGTACCTCCTCCACTTGAAAAATCCATCATTGGAACAAAATGGATTTTCAGAAACAAACTGAATGAGGATGGAGAGGTAATAAGAAACAAAGCAAGGCTTGTTGCTCAAGGCTACAATCAACAAGAGGGAATTGACTACGATGAAACATTTGCACCGGTTGCAAGACTTGAAGCTATACGCATCCTCCTAACATATGCCACCCATAAAGGTATCAAACTATACCAAATGGATGTCAAAAGTGCTTTTTTGAATGGATTTCTAAATGAGGAGGTTTATGTTAAACAACCCCCTGGATTTGTGGATGAAAAGAAGCCCAACCACGTATTCAAACTCTCAAAAGCCCTTTACGGATTAAAACAAGCTCCTCGAGCTTGGTATGAGAGGTTAAGCTCTTTTCTTAAGGAAAATGGATTCATCAGAGGACAGATTGACACTACTCTTTTCAAGAAATCATCTAAAGAAGATTTGTTAATTGTCCAAATTTATGTGGATGACATAATTTTTGGATCCACTAATGAAAAGATGTGTGAAGAATTCTCAAATCTTATGAAAAGTGAATTCGAGATGAGTATGATGGGTGAAGTGAAATTTTTTCTTGGTTTACAAATCAAACAACTCAAAGATGGTATTTTCATCTCATAAGAAAAATACACTAAAGATCTTCTCAACAAATACAACATGAGTTCAGCCAAGAGTATGGGAACCCCTATGCACCCATCCTCCATGTTTCACAACGATGATGAAGGAACTCCAATTTCTGAGAAAGAGTATAGAGGAATGATTGGATCCTTATTATACTTAACAGCAAGTAGACCGGACATAGTCTTTGTTATAGGTCTTTGTGCAAGGTTTCAATCCTCTCCCAAAGAATCTCATCTTACAGTTGTTAAGAGAATTCTGAGATACCTTGTTGGAACAATAAACTTTGGAATCTGGTATGAGAAAAGCTCAGATCTTGACCTCATAGCCTACTGTGATGCTGACTATGCGGGAGATAAAGTTGAAAGGAAGAGCACAAGTGGAGCTTGCCAAATTCTTGGTAAATCCCTAATCAGTTGGTCATGCAAGAAACAATGCACCATTGCTCTATCAACTACAGAGGCTGAATATGTATCAGTTGCACAATGTTGCTCACAATTGCTGTGGATAAAGAATCAACTAGAGGATTATTCTTTAAGGTACGCAAAAATTCTCATCCTCTGTGATAATACAAGTGCTATAAATCTTTCAAAAAATCTAATTCAGCATTCTAGATCTAAGCACATTGAAATTAAACACCATTTTATGAGAGATCATGTTCAAAAAGGTGACATTGAATTAATTTTCATTGACACTGAAAATCAATTGGCAGACATTTTTACGAAACCTCTCCAGGAGGATCGTTTCAAAAATATTTTGGAAAAACTTTCCATCATTAATTTTTCTAAAATTAAATGATTTAGTGTTTTATCCATTGTATCGTGACTGTGATTCTCTTATTTTAATTGTTTAATTTTTATTATTATCAAAACTGGATGTGTGATTAAGCATTCCTTTTAAGTTAGAAAGATGAGAGGACGGGAAACAACCCAGAGGATACAGTTTCCTCTTTTGGGAAACTCCTCGTATCACGCAAGCACGCGCCTCCCTCCCTATTGGTCCGTTTGCGTGGCGTGGTCTCCTTGGCTGCTGCATTAAATGCACAGACGGCCACACCTGTCCATTCTCCCACGTCCCTAAGCCTAGCGCCTCCATCATCATGACAGCCTAGGGAAACGTCTTACGCCTTCTCCCTTGAATAGTCACTTCAACTTCCATCCTCCTCTACTTAATTCCTCAATCTTCTCTCCTCTTCATCCTTCAACCCTCATTCAAAAATCAGAATCCATCTTCCTTCTGCATTTCTGTTCCAAAATCCAAACTCAAATGGCTCGCACCAAAGTAACAGCTAAACGTAAAGCTTCCACTCAAGAAAATGAATCTGTCCAAGATCATTACTCCAGCACAAAGTCTGATCATCACGAAGAAGGCAACTCTGATGCAACTACGCCTCAACAACCCCCATTCGTGTCTCATCCTCCTGAACCTTGTTCAACCATTCCCTCTCCTTCCATTAAAAAACACTCCACCAAACCTTCATCCTCTACAACATCCTCTACACCTAAAAGACGATCCTCCAGGATCATGTCTGGAGTTATTTCATCCAGGAGGTCAGTATCTCAAGACAACATTGTACACGTGATCAATTCAGATGACTCTGAGCAAACCATCTCTGTTGAGCTGATTCAACCACCTCCACCTGCCAAAAACACCACCACTGTTTCCACTCCTAAAAAGCCTAAGAAACCTCTCTTCAAAAAACCTCGAGCCTCCTCATCCAAAATCTCTGTCAAACTGTTTGATTCACCCATCCTAGAAACAAATTATGTTTCTAAATGGCAAAATAAATCTGTTGTAAATGGAAAGATCATTTGCCTCGCTGATTTAAAAGAGGGTGGCTTCAACATTGAAGAAATATTTGATCAATTAGGCTGGACTTCCTTCCTCCGTATCAATGAACCACAATATCCACGCCTTGTTAGGGCATTTTATGCTGCTTCAAATGGCTCACGTGGCCTTACAAGCTTCAGCATTGTTCTGAAGGGTGTCCACATGGAAATCAACCCTACCACCTTGTGCCAGATTTTAGACATTCGTGATGAAGGTATTAGCTGCTTCACTAAGAATTGGTATTCTCAATGTATGGTCACCCGTAACTCCGTCCTTTCCAACACTCTGATTTCTACGACCAAACCCCATGTAGCCTCAAATCTGCTTCCTATTTGCCGTATCCTCCACAACATCTGTGTCCACTGTATTGTCCCTAGAGCTGGCAGTTTCGAGAAGGTTACTGAACTAGACCTTCTCCTCATCCACCACCTTATGTCTGGAACTCCCCTACATCTAGGCTACATCATATTCAGCTTTATGTTGAATGCCTCAATCTTAGGAAGGTCAGCCCCCTATGGCATGGTGTTAACCAAAATCTTTAAGTTTTTCAATCTACCCTTAGATGATGAACCCTCACTCCATTTTTACAACATCATCTCAATGAAAAATGTGAAACAAATGAAGCTCACTTCGTCTGCCTCCATCACCCCACCTTCTCCAAAAAGGAGAAGAACTCGCAAATCATCCTCTACCACTCCACCACATGAATCCATCACTGCTCAACCTCTTTCAGAGGATACTCCCTCCAAAACCACTCAAGAACCTGTCTTGACGATTGATCCTCCTCCATCTCCACCAAATGAATTTGTCATTCCTTCACCACCTCACTCCCCACTATTGTCAGACCTCTCCTTACCACTTAACGAGGCACCTCCTCTTGAGGATACTGTTCCAGAAGCTCCCCTTCAACTAATGGAGGATGGAGAAGAGCTCTATTTTGATCTAAATCTAACCTATCATCAATTTTCTCCTTTGAGCCCTTCTGAGACTTTGCCTGAGGAATTTCCTCCTGATTTGCAAGAAAATGTCCTGATACCTCCTATTTCTGCTCCTCCTTCAACTCATGTTGATGCCATTGTTCCTGAACAACCCCAACCTCTACCTGAGGTTCCTGTTGGTTTCTGTTCTCTTGATTCATTTTTAGCTCCAACAAAGGATCAATCTTCTAAGGACAATGTTGGGAGTTCGCAGAATAAGAGCTCCAACGTTAACAATCAGCCCAAGGATTCTTGCCCTGGCCAACGGACTAAGGAACGGAAACTCACTAAGCATATGAGGCTCCTAAAGACCATCAGGAAGGATCAACAGAAACTAATTCGACGTTTCGATCTCTTCCAGAATTCGTTTGCACAGTTTGGACTCATTCTTGAATGGGTTACTAAACATATGGTTACTACGGTTGCTCCTGATGTTCCTTTTCATGAGCTCCCTGCCATGCCTTCATTTGCTGTCCCTGTTTCCCCCCCTTCGTCCTCCTCTGATGAGCTGTCCTCTTCAGAGTAGCATTTTCACTCCTATTTTTTGCTGCTGCCACAATTCAGGGGGAGAATGATTATGATATTTTGATGCTATTGCTGCCATGTTATGATGTTTTGTTGCTGCCATGTTATGATGTTTTGATTAAGTTGATGTTTAAGTTGATGTCTTATTAATGTTTTGCTATTTTGAAAAGACTATGTTTATGCCATTATAATATTATTGGTTTTAATCTTACATTATCATTTTAGTCTTTCTTTATTATCTAAAATTAACATTTCTAGCATACATTCAGGGGGAGTAATATTTTTTTAGCACTTAAATTTTTAAAAATAAATTACTCACTTGATTCAGGGGGAGCATAAACATTTAACATCATCATATTTAAAAATCATAATCTAAAGAATTTTGTCATCATCAAAAAGGGGGAGATTGTTGAGACAAAATCTCTCAAATGATTTTAATGATAACAAAATTGTTTAAAGATTATGATTGTGTTTTATGACTAATCTGTGCGTTTGAGTGAATTATTATAAGAAAACAGGTTAATCATCAATTAGAACAAAAGGGAGAAAAATCTGGGTTAATACATTAAGGTTTCAAGCTGGAGGATAGGACAGAACCTTGAGAGGATGGGTCTTCAAGTTGAAATTTTCCATCCTCGCGGGAATAACGTTTTTAATTCATCAAAAGAGGTCAAACCAGCATGAATAAATAATTATATAAAGCATTTGATCAAAAGAAATCACAAGGCTAGATGTACAAGGTCCGAGGATGGCTTATAGCTTGGGTTTTCAAGAAGTCACATGTTTGCAAACTACCATCCCATGTGCAAAGGCTAAGGGCAGCCCTATATTTCATTCTTGGATGATTGGAAAAATAAAGCAAAGTCAATATATAGAAAGGCAACTGCAAACAAACTCAAAATAGAAGTCACAAGTCTTGAAGAATGAGAAAAGAAAAAGGCTACACAAGACCAAGGCTCAATGCTAGGCTGAGGATGGACTACATAGGTCCAAGGACAGCTAATCGCATTTTTGTAAATATGATGAAAGACCATGGATTGATTTGAATTGATTCCAAACGGTCACAAAAGCTTGTCTCATGGAAAGAACATCACAAGACCTCTATAAAAGGCAGCAAGCTATCCATCATTCGAAACACACAACAAATATTGCATAAAAAGATCAAGAATCTTAAAGTTTATCATAAGCAATATTCATCCTCTCATCATACTTTCTACATCCATACACTAGATCTTTGAAATATCTTTTTAGAAAGTGTTTAAGTTGAGAGAAAAGAAATCATACTCATATCACTCTGTAATTTTCAAGTAAGTTGACCTTGAAAATATTTGAAACTTGATTGTAAGCTTGGTGAAGCTTGAGAATACACAAAGTGTAATCATCATCTGCAAGAGGCTGATCTGTTTTATCTTTAGTGAAATCTCACAAGGTTGTGAGGACTGGACGTAGCCATTTTTGGGTGAACCAGTATAAAAGTTGTGTGTCTATCTCTTTAAATTTTCCTTGCATTTATTCTGCTTTCATTTGAAAAGTTTAAAAAACCATTTTCTAGTTCGCATCCTCTCTGAGAGGACAGAAACTCATAAACTCTTGAAACTATTTTTAAACGCCAAAATCCCTATTCAACCCCCCTTCTAGTGATATTTAGCTCCATCACCAATTCAGTCTCGTCTTTAATTCGTCTCGTCCTTAATGAACCCACCACTCATCAGATTTGATTGGGTTAAGGGACGAGTTATAATCTAAATTTAATCCAATCAAATATTTAAATCAGGTAAGAAACACACCAAATTCAACCTAACTCATTTTTTATATACCTTTATTTTACATTACTGAAAACTAAAATTTAGTAAACATAAAAAAATAGAGAGGTTGGATTAGCATTTACCCTGTACGAGGAAAGTGTATGCAAACCCATGATTTGAATAGAAATTGGACATTGGTAGAAAAAAATATAGAAATTGGACATTGGTAGAAAAAAATATAG
The DNA here is from genome assembly GCA_037974755.1 of Cicer yamashitae. NCBI lineage: Eukaryota > Viridiplantae > Streptophyta > Magnoliopsida > Fabales > Fabaceae > Cicer > Cicer yamashitae. Next base: position 40,160,087 of record JBBPBQ010000002.1, read on the forward strand.
AAATTGGACTCCACTATACCGTTGAGACATAAAATTAAATTATGGGGTCCAGTAATTAACTTTGCTCACCCATATCATTAATTACAAGCTCTGACGCTATCTAATTCACGAAATTCTTATTCTTATCCTGTCATATTAATTTACGATTTTATTAAAAGAAACATTTTACTTCAATCATTGAAATAATAATTAATTTCTATCATTAATATTAAATATATAAAAATAGGCCAGTGCTAACAATATTTTAAGGGCACTTATTAAGAAATTAAAAAAGAAAAAATCAATTGAAAATATATTAAAATTTGTATTTTTAACTATTTAAAAATTATTAATTTTCATGCATAATTTTTGTTTTTGGATTTTTTACAAGTGCTCTTAATGCTCCAAATACCCTTAAATTGTTAAAGCACTTGCTAAAGACACTTGTTAACTTATTCATAAAAATATATGCAATATCCAAATAATAATTGATGGAAGAAAAATTCTTAAATGATTACTCAACTAGCACCTCAATCTTGGGAACAACCAATTAAAACATACAAACAAATTAGAAAAAAATCAAAATTCTTATTCAAATAATAATTAAAATAAGGTTTTATTTATATACATTATAAATGTAAAATGTTTTTAAATTTAGTTAATCACAATCATTAGAGATATTTGATTTTTATCAACTATCTCTCTAAAGTTATTCTCTTGAATAGTTGTGATCTGTTTTTAAATAGTTGTGATCTGTTTTTACGCTAATAGTGCATAACTTATTAAATAAAATCCATGATGGCACAGCCCTTCCTCCTAATTTTCAGGGACCTCAATTCTCTGCTGTTTTTCTTTATGCCTTTGTTGGAGGAAATATACAAATTAGTATTTAAAATTGTAAACGTCGATCAAATTAGTCATCAATTTTGTGAATTGACAAATACATCTCTAACATTGTAAAACATCAATCAAAATAATCTGTGTAAAATTTTATTGTTAGATATTTTGATGTGGCACTTTAATTGAATATTTGGCTCATCCATGTTGATTTTTCGTCAATGCCATCTTCCCATGGACCAATTTGTCGATGAAATTTAGTCATTTTAGAGATAAATTTGTGAGTAATGGTAATTGTAAATTGACTAATTATAGACAATTTAATCTATGAAATATTTAAATTTCATAGAAAAATTAGTTTGCGTTCTAATGACGTTGATATGAGATTAACATATCACATTGTAATATCTAACTATAAAAAAAACTTAAATATAAACTGTTTTGATTATTATTTTATAATTTCAATAATGTATTTGCTAATTTATAAAATTCAATAATTAATTTAACTGGTATTTATAATTTGAATGACTAAATTTTTTATTTACTCCCTTTTATTGCGAACTTGTGGTTTAATAGACAAGAAAACTGGTTTTGGTTTGCTTTATGTTTGTGTTATAGTTCATTCCACCAGAAAAGTAGTGGTTTGTTTCATTAAGAAAAATGATGTTTTAATTGGAAAAGGTAACCAGAACTATATATAGATTTAAATTGTGCAAAGGGATTTTTATATTAAATAGCCAATAATAATTAGTTATTAATTTTTTTATAGAAATGACTTAAACCAATTCCTTTCTCTAGTCATTATTATAAGCAAAAAAATATATCTTAAATCTTGATAATTATTATAAACAAAACTTAACTACTTTTGAATCATTTATTATTATTCTTAATACACCTTTTATTTAATTCAAAACATTTAAAATTGATAATTGAATGTTCGACATTTAAAAATAATAATTTAGTAGATTTAACTTGTGTTTTATGTAAAATCTAAAAAATTAATTGCACTTGACTGCATTCTTTAATTCCCGGAAATTTTTTTTTTTTCTTATAATAATGACCAAACGAAAGTACCTCTTTGCCACTCTTACTCTTCCAAACCACTAAATCATCTTATAATTGTCATGCAAAGGGAAATTAATTTTGGACTGTGCTTTAATTGATAACGACGACAATTGCATTTTCAGCTTAACCAATACGAAAGTAATTACAAGAATAATAAAAGATGCATTTTGGATTCATACCAGAAAAATCAACAAACTTCAGAAACAATTACCACACAAGCAACAGTGGCATCATCGTGAAATGATTTTGGATTGCAGTCAAGCTCATTCCACTAAACACTACCCCTTTGTTCCTCTATCAAAACAATATTCAATTAATTAAGAATTATTTAACCCTTTACACACCTCAACATGTATCGGCCAATTCACACGGGCATTGAAAATTTAGGCGTTCAATTGACAGCATAAAACTATCCTCCCACAACTTTACTAGTTATTTGTTTGTATCAAAATTCTCCATATAAATGTGCTTATATATTTAATCCAAATACAAATTATCATTTAGATATAAATAGCTTATTCGCACAATTCTCAAGTAACTAAAATCAAAACTTAAACACTAAATGACAGAATGTTTGGACACTATCTTCTGCAAATTCAATTTTAAAGGGCACGAAAAACTAGTAAAATAATAAAAGCTTAGAAATATATGGGATTACACCCTCAAAAGACAAGAAATTGAAGAGATAATGCAAGAATTTCTAAATACATTCTTCAAACATAGATGAATGCAAAATTTATAATATTCAACTCATAATTAAGACAACAAAATACAGGATTAGAAATAAATGCCTTAAAATAGTCCATATAACCAGACACAAAAATGTTCAAGATATTTAAACCTACCGGTTTAAGAAACATCATATTATAATTAACAAAACTTGCAAATTGCTTTGTCAATTAGCCTAAATAACTAAACAATCGCCTGTGACTTGTTGAGGATCACACCTTCATATTTCACCTGGAACCACTTCATAGCATCATCCTTTGTGACCCGATGCTGGATACCAACACGTGCCTTGCATCGACGACGACGTCCCACGCGGTAACCAGGGCGCTCCAGAACAACATAGAAGTCCATTCCATAAATACCAGTTGAAGGATCATACCTGAGACAAAAAAAGTTCAACATAAATAAAACAAACTTCATTACATTTGAAAATATATAAAATGGAATTAGAATTATAAGTGAATTACAGCTGCAAAAACATCATATATGCAAATAGAAAACAATAAACAAAATTCAATTGACTGAATTTCAATTATTTTTAGTTTGAAGATATATATAACAAAACCAGATAAACTTAGAACTTCTAATCAAATATGCATTATGATATAAACACCTCTTCCAAGTTTATGTAAATCTCTTTTTCCTACAACATAACTTGCAAAACTTAACAGCATTAGACACTTTACTATTGTAGAAATTACAAATTTAATACAAATTCATAACAGCTTCATATACTACACAATAACTATAACAAGATTTATCTCAGCCACAAATATGAGAGATTCATAACTTACTTGATTCCTAAATCAATATGCTCCTGAATACCAAAGCCAAAACACCCTGTATCACTGAAGTTTCTTCTCAGCAGTTCATATTCCTTCACCTTCAAACCACTCTCCAAGAGTTGCATTGCCTTGTCACCTCTAACAGTGACATAGCATGCAATCTTTTCATTTCTTCTAATACCAAAGGAACGTACAGTGTATCTTGCTGTCAATAAGAAAAAGAAAAGCAAAAAACAATCAGTAAACAGCCACAGTAACTTGTACTCTCTCTGAAATAAAATACAAGCAAAAATGGGTCAAATAAAGTTGGTGTATCAACTTTCTTTTTAGCTTATATATTTGGATACATAGTAGTAGTAGCTATGAATATTTCGAAGAATGGTCGCTAGTCGATAACTTGAATTTATCAGCATTGAGAATAGATGACTTCAAAATAAACCTGTTTTAACACAACATGTGGCATTAAGGCATTTAACCCTTCAAGAATAAATAACCATTCCAACATCTTTAAGCATGATTTAGAGCCGAAAAATTGGAAGAAAAAAATGAATCAGCCCTATAAGAACCCCCAAATCAAATATGATGAATTTAAAGCACCTTTCTTTCAATACAATTTAAACTATAATAATCTAATATTGCTGCCAGTCCTATATATAAGAGAAATTCAGTCAACAAAAGTTAAAGTACTTGGTTCAAATTTATAGACCAAATGCATCAACTTTTTGTATATAATATACAATATAGAATACAAATTGCAATAATTTCACCAGATAATTGTGTCTTGAAAACAACCAAAGGGATTTCAAGGGTCTTCTTCGGGTAGTTTCATTTGGGCTTTAAGCGGCAGTCAGGCAGCCAACAAACAGACTCCTGCTGATGACTCGATTATAGAGCCCTTACCTTTTATTCTCATTCAGAACAGAGTTTAATCAAATTCATCAACTTATGAACAATCATATCAATAATCCAATTCACATAAAATCACTTCTCAAATTAATTATTTTTATTTACATGCCTTTTAACTCCGTTATGCAGCGAAATACTATGACTGGATTACACATCATTAAAATCAGTGAATACATAAATCAAAAAACAAATCAATCCAGCAACTATTAAGCATGACTTAACAGAGTCCTTCAAATTAAGTGAACCATAAAATGAAAAATAAAAATAACCTTTTGAAAACACTGGAGTTTGGCCACTGAGTTGTTCCAACACCTGTTAGATAGAAAATAATGAGCATGTTTGTTAATACTCGAAACAAACAAACAAACGAAAAATTATAATAAAAATAAAAACAAAATAAAACCTTAGCGGCTCTGGTGAGACGATCGCCACTTTCACCAACGGAAATGTTAAGGACGAGTTTCTGAACCTTGATTTCCCTCATGGGGTTCGAAAGTTTCTTCTCCGAAGCCTATTAGAAATTGCATTTCGATTTAGAAGTGTCCAACAAATGATTGAGTTTCAGAGAGAAAGAGCACAATAATATGAAGAAGAAGCGTACCATTGGGATTGGAAGAATTTGTTGAGCGCAGCGGCAGAGAGAAGCAACGAAAGTGGTTTTGGAGGATGAAAGAGCATTAATATGAGCTGTGGACTAGGGTTTTGATGAACATTGACTATAATACCCCTTATTTTATTTATTATTTTAATTTCCCAATAGGTTTACTTTGCTGAAGTTTTAAGATTTTTTTTAATATCCTTTTTATAAAATAAATCTAAAATATACTTTTATAAAAAAATAATAATAAAATACCCTACTTTTAGGATTCTACTGGGTTGCAATTTTTTTCAATATTAATTTTAAAAAAAATTTAAAATACTTTATTTATAAAAAATACTAAAATGTTTTACTTTTTAGATGTTTACTAAACAAAAACAATTTGAGTGATTTAATTGGTCGCATCAGGATAATACAATCTTCTACTTAGTATTTCCTTTTTCTTTTTTTTATATTAAATAAGATAAAAAAATTAATAAATAAATTATTAAAAATAATTAATAAAAATATATAATTAATTAAATTTAGTAAAAAAAATATAGAGAGTGAGTAGAGTTAATAATAATATTTAAACAATATTATGGATTATTATCGGATAACAGATATAATCTCATATAATACGTACTCTATCTTTAAAGTTCATTTTAATTATAATAAGAGTACTATTTAGACACTTCATAACAAAAAGTATTACTTAGACAACCATTTTTAATGCATTTGAGAGGTTTTATACATCATATCGTATTCATATTAGGTCAATTAATTATGTGGTATATTACAATTAAAAATAAAAATAAAGAGTAAAATAAGATGATATAATAAATAAAAACGTAATTAATTTTAACACTTAACATATTAAGCAGTAACTTTATGTCTACTTCTCATGTTCTTATTTGCTCTAATCATCATTCAGAAGTAAACAAAACAAATGCAAACACACTTTAGTGGAATAAAAAAGTAAATAAACAAACATGATTGTCCAGCATGCAAGGTGTTGGATATCATATTTGTTTAATTGTTATGTTTATTCTTTGGTTAATTCTCAATTAGTTAATGAGTTTTATGTGTAGTTGGGGATAGTTGTTGGTAACTTAGGCTTGTTAGTTAGTTACCCTCTATATATATGCTTTACTTTTACCTTTTTTCAATTAATGAAATAGTTTCATTTCATTCAATAATATGGTATCGCCAACAACAATTTCTCTTTTTTCTCCCTCTGCAATCGAGGGTTTCTTTTTCCAAAATTTATTTTCGCTCTTCTTTCTTCTTCTCCATCCTTTCTCTTCCAGCCATGGCGGATCTCACAGATCAATTACAAACCTCAAAAGCAAACATCAAAACCACTCTTCTGCTCCACCCTAATTGTGATCCTTCGAGCCCCTTTTACATACATCCAAACGAAAACTTTTCTCTCGTCCTCGTCACCCCTGTTCTTGAAGGTTCAAACTACCATGGTTGGGGTCGAGCCATTTATCTTTCTCTTGAAATGAAAAACAAGTACAGATTCATTGACGGCGCCGTTAAGAAATCGGATCTTGCATATTCGAATTACGCTGCCTAGAAGCGGTGCAACACTTTAATCATCTCATGGCTCTATCATTCAATTTCCCCAGACATTGTGAGTAGCATCCTTTCGATTGATGATGCCTCATCAGTTTGGCAAGAACTCAAGCAACGATTCTCACAAAGCGGTCTTGTCAAGATTTCACAAATTACTACTGATCTTTCTTCTCTCAAACAAGGTGACTCCTCTATTAAAACCTATTTCACTTATCTCAAGAAAATTTGTGATGAACTTTACAATTTCCGACCCATCCTTTCTTGTACTTCTACTTCGACTGGTTGTTGTAATACCTTCAATGTTGTAACTGAATATTGTAATCATGATTTAATTATTTACTTTTTGCAACGGTTGAATGACAATTACATAAATGTTAGATCTCAAATTTTACTTTTAGATCACTTACCTTATTTAACCAAGGTATATTCTATGGTTGCTTCAACAAGAAAGACAACTCCAAATTGGTCTTTTACCTGACTCTATTGTGCTTTCTGTTGATTCTCGTTCTCATCCTTCAAAACCCCATCAACGAAAGTTTAAGCCCAACTACAAACCTAATGGTGGAAAAACACAAAATTCCAAACTTTGTACTCACTGTAAAAGACTAACCACACAATAGACAAATGCTTCTTTCTTCATGGCTTTCCACCTAGCTATCAGACAAAGAAATCTGTGAACACAATTGAGTCTCCACAAGCTGGTCCTTCCCCTTCTTCTCTCTCTTCGACCAAGGATCAAATTCAAAGTCTTTTAGCTCTGCTCCTTACAAAGGTTGCCACTACTACTCCTCAAGTTTCTACTTTAATTGCAAATCATAACCTTCAATCTACATACATCGATTCAGGTACTTTCACAAGTATTTTCTCAAAAATTTGGATACTTGATTCAGGAGCCACTGATCATTTTGTTACATCTTTATTATATTTTCAATCATATGACACTATCAAACCAATCTCTGTTAAACTTCCCAATGGAAAATTTTCTACTGCCTTAATCAGTGGCACTATAATTCTATCTGAATCTATTATCCTTCATAATGTATTGTTTATTCCTTTTTTTTTCTCTTTCAATATTATCTCTGTTAGTAAGCTTATGGGTTATATACCTTGAACTATAAATTTTACAGCTAAATCTTGCCTTATTCAGGAATTGAACAATATGAAGATGATTTGTAGTGCCATTGCTAAAAATGGACTATATGAGATGGTCATTTCAGCTCCCCAGCAACCTCTTGATTCCTCTCATGTCTCTGCTGTTCTTAATATTGCTACTAATTTTCCTTCTTTTCATTTAGACAATGTTTGGCACTTTATGTTAGGACATCCCTCAATTTCTTGTTTATCCAATGTAAACAAACATTATTCTTTATACTTACCTATTCATTCTTATACTTTTGATATTTTTCATTTTTCAAAACAAAGAAAATTGCCTTTTTCTCATAGTATTACTGAATCTACTACTATTTTTGAGGTTTTACGTGTGTCGAAACCACTCAACAAAATGATGTTGTTGAGAGGAAACACCAACACATCTTGCATATTGTTAGAGACATTTTATATCAATCTTCTTTGCCTATTTCTTTTTGGTGTTATATTATACTTCATGTTGTGCATCTCATTAATATTCTCCCTTCTGTGAAATTGAACAACAAAACCCCTTATTTTTTACTTTACAATAATGTTCCTACTTTATCTCATTTAAAGGTTTTGGTTGTTTATGTTATGCTTCTACAATTACTGCTCATAGAACTAAGTTTCAACCTCGAGCGCACAAATGTATTCATTTGGGCCTCAAGGAAGGTGTGAAAGGTTACCTTCTTTATGATTTACATACCAAAGACATTTTTCTTTCTAGACATGTTCAATTTTATGAAAACAACTTTTCTTTTGCTCTTTCACCTAATATGCCATCTAAACATGTTGATGCATATATTCATATGCCTAATGTTTCTAATTTTGTGGATCTTTATCATGACACTGATTTTGCTCCTATTATTGCTTCTAATTCTATTCTTGTCAATAATCTTGCTCCTGATTCTGCCATTAATGATGAACATATTGAAAATGTTCTTGTTGATCCTATGCATCATGCCTCTAATAATATTATTCCTGATAATTTGAATCATGTTTATGGTAGTAATAATGACAATACTCCTTTATCTTTGCCTTCTCCTTTTGATGATAATTTTTGTGATCATGTTTCTCATAATCACCATAATGTGCATTCTGATGATGATGATGAAAATGCCACTCAATATGCCCTTAGAAAGTCTACTAGAATAACCAATCCTCCAACATATTTGAATGATTATTATGTCAACATCGTTAATTTATCTCATTTTATACTTAATTATCTTTCTTACGATTATGTTTCCCCTTCCCATAAACATTATGTTATTGCTCTTTCTTCATTGCTTGAACCATATACTTATAAACAAGCAATTAAATACGAGGGCTGGAGAATTGCAATGGATAATGAAATTCAAGCACTCCAATTAAATCATACTTGGGAACTTTCCGAGTTAAAGCTCGTCTTGTTGCCAAGGGTTACACCCAACAAGTAGGGCTTGATTTTTTTGAAACATTTTCCCCTGTTGTTAAAATGACTACTGTGTGTCTTGTATTAGCTATTGCTACTGCAAAAAATTAGCACTTACACCAATTAGACGTTAATAACGCCTTTTTAAACGGTGATCTTAAGGAGAAAGTTTATATGGAGCTTCCTCCTGTGTTCCACACTGAAAATACCAACTTAGTTTGCAAATTAAAGAAATCTATATATGGACTTAGACAAGCTAGTAGGAATTGGAATCAAAAACTCACTTCTGCATTAACCACTCTAGGTAACCATCAAAAACTCATTAGCCCAAGTGACCGACATACACATTAAACCTCTTCATCCAACACACTTTTATTCTATTCTTTCCAAGTTTAACATGATCGATATATATGTTTCATCTTGAGGGGGGTTGTTGGATATCATATTTGTTTAATTGTTATGTTTATTCTTTGGTTAATTCTCAATTAGTTAGTTAATGAGTTTTATGTGCAGTTGGATTAGTTTTTGTAACTTAGACTTGTTAGTTAGTTACCCTTTGTATATATACTTTACTTTTTCCTTTTTCGAATTAATGAAATAGTTTCTTTTCATTCAATAATACAAGGACAATTTATTTTAACGTTTAGTATATTATAGATAAAAATATAAATTATTTGCGATTTGGTTGGATTTGGATGGCTCCTTAAAAAAATAATTCAATTTGATTCAATATTGTTTAAATTGGATGGTTACCTGATTATAATCCAAAATATTATCCAAATGTTACGGAAAGCTCTACTCAGTATTTATTCTTTATATATTTTCTACTAATTTTAATTAATTTTATATTATTATTAACTAATTATTATTATTTTTAATTATTTATTTATTAATTTTTTGTTTTTTATATTATTCAATAATTATATATTTTTAATAATGATTATTGTTTTTTATACTTTATTTATTAACTAATATAAAAAAAGAATATATATATATATATATAAGTAGAAAATATAGACGACATGGTCCAAATTTTTTTTGCTGGTCACATCTTAGGGAGCGACCTAGTGAAAATCCAAAAAGTAGAATATTTTGGTTTTTTTTCTTTCAAAGTTATGTATTTTGGAATTTCTTTTAGAAAAAGGGATGTTAAAGAAAAAAATTTGAAATTTTAATTTACTATTATAATTATTACATAGAGTGATTTGATTTGATGCATGTGTAAAAAGTTATTATATTATTACTAATTTATTGCTCTGACGTTGCCCGTATTTGACATATAAAAAAAATCATTTATTTTATTGCTACATTTTTATACTGAGAAATATGACATTGAATAAAAAATGTATATATTGAGTTGAAAATATGTATACATCTCTAAATTAAAAAGGAATAGAAAAACTCAAATCAATAAATTGCACATATTGATTTGAGTTTATATATATAAAGAGCATATCAAATGAGAGAAGTTTGAAAATGAGTAGGTGATAAGACTAAATCTTGACGCAAGATTAGAACAAATAGTCATGTAACTTTTTTAAGTAATAATGTGTCTCTTAAATAACTTTTAATCATGATCATTCAAGTATAGTTATATGATCAAGATTATATATATATATATATATATATATATATATATATATATATATATATATATAAAACATATTTAATGAGAATGATATTCTTATATGAGATAAAGTTTTATTAGCCTTTGGATAAAAAGTATGGTGGAAATTAAATTGTGTCATAAGTGAGGCAAGTGACTACTCTTTCACACTCTCAAATCTTGATTTACCTCGTCTTTGGGAACAACGCCTTTGCATTTCTCTAATACCCAAACTTCATTTGCACTAAAACCATGACTCTTCCTCTTCTCTCTTCATCTTTTTTTTAATAAAAAATTTGACATCTCTTTTATTTATCGATAACAACTCTTGAAATGATATATTACAAAGAAATTAGTACAACAAATTTACTTTTCAAGAATTATTTTTTGTACAACATGTAAGTGACTCCATAAAACATTTCCCAGTAGGTTCCACTTCTTGCTTGCCAAAGGACACATATACGCTGCCTAGTTAATCTATTTCAAATATCAACGAAAAGGCAACAAATAATATTTCTTCACAAATAGAGTAATAGTTCCTCTAATTTATCTGCTTCATATCCTTATGCAAAAAGCTTTGGATTCATAACTCTTCAAACTTGGGGAAAAAGAATTATTTTTGAGCGTTTTCTACAAAGTAAGGTATCAATGTTAAGACAAAAAAAAAGTGATTATCCCCCAAAAATAAATGAAATTAAAAAGGTTATAGAAAGACACAAAAGAGAATTGGTTAGACTCATAGTGAGATGTATATGAGATGAAAAAATAGAGGGTGGTGTCACTAACATGGAGATTGAATGTGACAATTGGCGTTTTAACCTTTCAGGTTGTTTTGTTACAAAGCAAAAAATGCAGTGAGACATAACATCAGTGAAATAAAGGAAAAAGAGTCCCAACAACATGGTTCTTGATTGTAGTGAGGAGAAAATGAAAAGATGAACTACTTGTTTGGGTACAAAGGCTAGACAATAGCTAACATTGTGACCTGTGTTCACTTTTGTTGTCACGTGACTTTTTAATGACACATTTAATCTACACCATTTAATTTAATACAATTGATAATTTCTAACATATTGATGTTGACCCAACCCTATATGAAAACTAATGAGCTTCAAGAATTAGGAGTGGAAGGGTCATTGACTAGAGAGAAGGTTAGGAAGCTAAATGGACAATTGGAGAAACAAATTGTTAATTTTCTTAGTCTTAAGACCTATAACAAGATTGATCCATATCATATTAGTCTCCTGCTCATAGAAATACCTTAAGACTTATTTTTAATTTTGGAATGTAATAATCATACCTTTTAATTAGGAATTATGTTGACTTGTGTGTGTGCCTAAATATTTGGTCGGTTAGGCAGAATGTCATTAGTTATGTGTAACCTAGGCACCATATCGTTTTGTGTTAGGTTATATATGCATTTTAATTATAAAACATGGGATAACTTAGGCACAATGTCATTAGTTATGTGTAACCTTGGCAGAACACAGTAAAAAAATATGACATCATACTTTAGACAATTAATTTGAGTTTGATTTCCACTAGTGCATTTTAACCTTGTTACATCGTTGATATTAGATCGGTTGTTATACATAATGTAATAAGCAAGACGGTGGCAAATTTGTTATTATAGTAAACTTTGTTAGATCTGTTCTAATTGAACTGTTCTAACATACAAATTAAAAAAAAAAACAGCGGCAAATTTGTTATTATAGTAAACTTTATTAGATCTTTTTTATTTGAACTGATCTAACAAACATATTTTTAAAAAAAAACTACACAAAAAAAAAGTAGTGGCAAATTTGTTATTGTAGTAAACGTTATTAGATCTGTTCTAATTGAACTGATCTAACATGTATATTAAAAACAAAACTGCACAAAAATAAAAACAGTGACAAATTTGTTATTATTACAAATTTTGTTAGATCTGTTTTAATTGGACTGTTCTAACATATACATTAAAAAAAAAGGCAGTGACAAATTTGTTATTATTATAAATTTTGTTAGATCTGTTGTTTTAGACCAATCTAACAAGCCGTTTACATAAAGAAAAAAATAATCCTAAATTAACCAAAAAAAAATTAGAAATCACGCGGGAATGGAAAGGCATTTTTCATCTTCATCCTTTATTCTTTTGCAAACACAATCACGCGAATACAAACCTATTTCATCCTTCATCAAGTGAAGTAAGGTTTTCATTTCCATTTACACCTTACTTCACGTTTTCACCTTGTTCTTCTGCAAACCCAGTCATGAATTAATTAGTTATGTTGCGTCGATTCATTATTCATTCATTCTTCATCATTCATCCTTCATCTGGTCACGAACCAAACAGTCACGAACCTTCAACGCTGCAACGTTGTCATCCTTCAACTTTTAACCTTCATCCTTTAGTGAAAACGCGAATCCAACGAACTTCAGCTTTCAGCCTTGATCGCCGGCGACGAGTCGGTCCGGCGCAACATTTTTCTACTTCAGCACCGACGACGAGTTTTCTTTGTCTTCCTCTTCCATCTATCAAGGAGCATTTCCGTTGAGAAGTGTCAATTTCTATCCGCATCGAGAAGTGTTTGTTGCTTTCTCCGGTAATTTTCTAATAATTCTTGTTTGTTACTAACAATCTAAAATTATTTCATTGTTAATTGTTCTTATTATTAATCTTTAATTGAATTTTATTTTAGTAATATTTAAAATAATTTCAATGTAACATTTAACAAGAAGATTAGATTGTGTTGTGAGATGTGATTGAAGGGGAGTATTGAATTGTTTATGTAGTAATACTTAATTAAACTGTTAATAATTACAATGGAGAAATTTGGGAAGTGGTAATGCCTAAAAAACAATGAAAGTGATGGAGAAATTTGAATAGTATTAGTTACCCCAATTTTCAACCATCCTTTAAAATTGCATGCTATGTGTTTGTGAGATTGTCTCTGTTAATAAAATTGCATGCTATGTGTTTGAGAAATTTGATGTTTGGTGTTGATATTGACGAATTTGCCAGCAAGCACTTCTGAGATAATTTTCATGACAACCACATTCTTTTGTTTTTTATGTATTGATCACATTCTTTTATTCTTTCAAGTAAATATATTGTTAGTCATTTGACATAGAAAGCAAATGTTTATATAGGCTAGAGAGATCTGATTCTGCATATATAATTTCATTTATTTGTATGAAAGATCTAGTTCATAGTTAATTCATAAAATTAATAACACTGATTCATCAATAAGTCTAGTGCTAAATTAGGTGGTGTTTCTTTGATTTGTAAAATGAGGTGCTTTGCTGGGTTGATTTTGAATGTAGACATGTCTTTGGTTTGAAATGTTGGTGCTACATATGTTAAGATATGGATAAACCAATAAGGCATCTATTTTGGTCTTGCAATACGTGGTGATAAGGTTTTGTAAGTATTGAAATTGAAATTGAAATGATGTTGTTCTCTGCTGATTGGAAAGAGCTAGATTCTTTGTATCAAATGGAGGGGACTAAGTGATTCAATTTCTTGTGTTGTATTGAGGCTGGTGGAAGAAAATGAAGCTAAAGAGATTGTTAATCTCTAAAGAGCTATTAGCATTCCCATGACAGCAGCCTATGGTGTGTGATGTTCAATTCAATTCAATTCAAATCAAAGATACTTCCATCAATTGGAATTCCATCAATTATTAAAGATACTTCATAAAATGCATTACAAATAATAGCACAAATCAATTTATCACCGTTTGACATTTTTAGTTTTTGTCTCTATATTATGTTATATAGACACTTCTCATGCTGTGATTCCAAAATGTCAATTAAGCCACATTGAAAACAATGTGTAAAGTGTTGGGTAGGAAAAAGTATTATTCAAAAAAACATATTCAAACATAGGTTTTTGTTTGGCTGGGATGAAAAAATAATATTTATGATAATTGAATCATGTGTATTGTATCGTGATTTCTCTGTTGGATGCAAGAATATGTGTCTGTATATTGGAAGTTTTGTGGCTATACAGAGATGAGAGAACTGAGGAGTTAGGCTGTTCAATAATGTTTGTTTTCTATTGAGATCAGTAGATAAGGACATTGATAACTACTTTCCATTGCTATTTTCCCCTCCTGATATAGTTTTTGCTAAAATAAAGTAACATTAGCTAGATGCTGAGATGTAATTATTTAATAGTAGCCATGGTTGTCAAACTCTATGAGTTAACTTATAGAAATGTGTTAGTTTATTATTCTAGGTATCAAAATCAAGTTTACTTGCTTACGAAATTGTTTGTGTTTACTCAGATAGACTAGAATATAATAATTGTATTTGAGGATAATTGAATAGTATAATTTAATTTTCAGAATCAAGACCCCTTGAAGTCGCGGCCGCCGCTCACCCTTCGCTCTTATCCCTTTGAGTGACAAGATTTTGTCTGTGTCCTCTCAGGTATTCATCCACCTCCGTCTTCCATTGCTTTCATTTGAATAAGAAACTAATGTTGACTTGATTTCCATCGGATTTGTTTTCAGGTTTCTGCACTTTTCCCTGAAGCACTTTGCTGGTGCATACAAGGTGAAACCGAAACACTTAATTTGCTTTGGATTGTTTTACTGCATTTTTTTAGTGAATACTGTGTTCTTCATTTGAAGCTATTTTGCTTCTGGTTTTTGTTTCTTTCTTCCTTGCATATTTCAACAAGTCATTAAACTTTTCTGGTTTGCTCACAAGATTGATAATGAAACATACCCATTATCTTCTTTGTACAATTACTTTTGTGCCTTTCATTTCAGGTCGCAGAGAAGCCTTACATCGCTCTCTCCATTGCCTCTGTTCTCTCCCACGGCCAGGTACTCTCTTACTTTCGTCTTTGAGGAAAAAATAGGGGGATTGGAACTTTGGTTTGATATTTTTGATTTAGCGGATTTATTGCTTTGCTATACAATCTTCCTCAGATGAATAATTGAAACATAATTGTGAGCTGAAAATGGCTGAAAAATGCAATTAAGCTGTTCAATTAATGTTAGGTTTTTGTTTTCATTTTATTTTTGAAAGTTTCAGTGACTTTTTGAAACATCTTTGTATTAATAGATGTTTACAAGAAAAGAAAGCACAAAAGTTCACGAATTCGAGGGGGAGGTTTCTTCGATCGCCTGCACATTTTAAAGTGACATCAGTTATTGGACATGTATTCAGGTTCTTTTCTGATTAATTCTCAAAGAAAATATCACTTATTTATACTCTGAAGTATTTAAGGTTGTTATTTCTTGTCCTTTAAATGTCAGTGAGTACTTAGGCAAAGCAAAAATATTTATATTATGTTACTGTTCTGTTTGTTCAAGGAAAGAAGAGTAGTGCACCAGTGATAATTAAATCACTGGAGTGGAGTTGTTTGACACATAACAGCTGTATGGTTTATGGTAAAATTATACTGTCATTGGAACTTTAACAAGCAACAATTGTCTTGTTTTGTACTTACACTTTTTTTTTAAAACAAACTGCAATTTATAGTGCAAACTGTTTGGTCTCTTTTGAACCAGCATGTCCATTCTTGATTGGTTTGAGTATTCACTATTTCACTGCAGTTTTTCTTGATTGGTTTGAGTTCCATTGTACAATTACTTAGATATAAAGTCCAATTAATATCATTTACATCTTACACTGTGGAAATATGATACATACTAAATTAAGAGTTACACTTATTAAAATGGACCTGATGGCTCATTATGTTATTTTGAAATTAGGATAATCTGTTTGCCAATTGGTTTTAGTTAAAATTCATCTTAATGTACTATCCTATTTTGCTCATTTCAGCAAGAATATGTACATTTAGTTGTTTGGTGCAAGTATTCAAATGTTTTCCTTTCACTCATGTTTGATGGCTCCAAACCGTGTAGATTAAAAGCTTAAGGTTTCCAATGAAGTTTGGAAATCATAGAGGCTTTGCTTTTGTGGAGTATGTTACTCAGCAGGAGGCACAAAATGCTCTTACAGCACTTTCAAGCACCCATTTATATGGCAGACATTTGGTAAGTGAACCTAAGTGATGGATTTTTGAAATTTTATTTAGGCAATCCTTTAATTTCCCCAATTTTTAGGTGGTGTCAATAATTTCTATTTACACTGCAATATATTTGAGAAACAATGGTCCTTACTATTTTCAGATGATAGAGAGAGCGAAAGGTGAGAGTTTGGAGGAACTGCGGGCTCGAACTGCTGCTCAATTTGATTCGATTTTGTCTATAAGTACATTAGTGTTATGGTTCTACTTATTTGTTGTGACAATGCTACGATTCAATTGATATTTAGTTGATTTATTAATTGTTATAATGAAGGAAGTATGAAATTTAGTTAAATTTTGAATATGACTTGTTAGATTGGTTCAAATTTAATCGATGTAATAAATCAATTTTGAATTGACTTGTTAGATTGGTTCAAATTTAACCGATGTAATAAATCCCTTTTGAATTTTGAATTGACTTGTTAGATTGGTTCAAATTTAATCGATGTAATAGATCAATTTTGAATTGACTTGTTAGATTGGTTCAAATTTAACGGATGTAATAAATCTATTTTGAATTTTGACTTGTTACATCTGTCATTTTAGCCGATCTTATAATTAACTATTTATTACAACGCTTGATGTTAGACCAGACAAGTAACCGATCTAACATGTACATAAGAACCGATGTAACAAGGTTTAATTGCACTAGTGTTCCTTTGATATATATATATCTATGTGTGTTCCTCTGATGGTAGAGGATGAGTAAATATGACTATATTTTGCACATATTTTGCCCAACTAATTTGAGTTTGATTTCTTTTCCTTTTTATATATGTTTGTGTTTGTCTGAATATGCCAGAATCATATGACATTTTATGTTTAAGAGATTTTTGCATTGAAAATTATGTGTTTCTTTAAATACAATGTTTTTCTAATACAAACCTCCAAAATTTTCTGATTGCTCTATTGATTCCAACATTAAATGTTATTCAAAATCTATAATATTATTCTGTAGGAGCACAACAAATAGATATAACATAGATATAGTTGTGTAACAAAAATATTGTATAGTAGTGCTGATAAAAAGCTTGTATAGTGTGAACATGTTAAAAAAACACTTTCAAAAGACTTGTTGTGTAAATATCTAGTGTTATTTAGTTTATCATTCATCCTATATACCAAATGAAAAAACCTTTTAAAAGTTTAGAAACAAAAAAATATTTATATTTCATAAAAAAAAACATTTTTAAAGATTAAAATATAAATGTACTTTTTTGTTTTTTTTTTTCTCTTTTCTTTTTCATAAAT
>JBBPBQ010000002.1:40178381-40249872 GCA_037974755.1 Cicer yamashitae
TTTTTAAATGGCTACTCACATTTAAATAATAATTTCCATGCTTTATTTTATTATTATAATATTTCATAATCCTTAACTATTAAACTTATATCAATTTTAGGACTATTATACAATATTTTTCTTACACAACTATATCGTTTCGTATTAATTGTTGTGCTGGGCTACCCATTATATAGATTTTGAGTTATATTTATCGCTGAAATATATAGAGTAATCAGAAATTTTTGAATGTTTTGCATCAAAAAAACAATATATTTAAAGAATCTTCCACATAAAATGTCATATGATTCTGGTAGGTTCAGAGAAACACAAAACATATATCAAAAGGAAAGAAAATCAAATTCAAAATGTTGTGCAAAATATAGAATCATATTTCCTCATCCTCTACCATCATACGAACACAAACATATATCTAAAAGGAAAATAAATCAAACTCAAACTAACTTTGTAAAATATAAGATCATATTTTCTATTTTCTTACTTTGTGTTATGTCCACAAAATTCACTTGAAATTATCACAAACTTTCAAAATGGAAACTAGTGGGATCTTATAAGTAAGAACATCTACAAGACACAAACAAAAATTAGTCTTACAAATTAAACAACATTGTTACGATTTCAAATTACAACCTCATACCATTAAAAGATTTCAACCATAAAATAAAATCCAACTCCAAGAACATAGTAACCTAAACTATTACAAGACAACAAGGAAGTTAGTTAAGTCGAAGAAACTAGTAGCACAAGGTGACAAAAGCTAGTTGTGGAGCAGGCATGTGGTGAAGCTGACTGGTAGTCAATCAACTCAGTTTAAAGCTGATGTAAATGGTTGACTATTAGCCTCACTCAAGCTAGTTGGACTTAGAGAATTTGTTATGTTGGGTTTTCATGTATATAAGGAGCTACACTCCTCTAATTAGATTTAATTCTTTGTAAAATGTATTCATTTTCAATCAATAAAGTTCATAAATTTTCTTTAAAATGTTCAAAAATTTAATTTTCTTGTAATACACCAACGAATAACATGCTACCTATACCAGCTCTTAATCTTAAGAGCTTAAATATGAAACTTTAAATCAAATAAAATTCTAGTAACAAAAGTCAAAATTAAACTAAAACAAAATATGGCTATAATACATGCATGGTACATTGAAGAAAAAAAAACACAAAATTAGTTGTCGAAACAAATACCTTTACTACATTAACTTTTGAGGAAAACTCGACCACAACTTTCGGCTGAATGATGTATTTCTCCATCCTCGTCTTTTCTGTAATTGGAAACAATTGAGGAAACCCTTTTAATTTTCAGCGTCATTTTCACCTAACACCAAAAAACTTTTAGCTTACTTAATTGGTCTAGTTTTTAGCCCTAAGAATCTAACGATAAACTATCTTTAGTTTACTTATAAGGTGTAGTTAGTTTTTGAAACTAAAATTATAAACTTACTTATTTTTATGGTGGGATACCAAGTATAAGTTGCGACCCCAAAAACATTTTCACATTTTATCCGCGTTCAATGTTCACGCACCGTTGTTTTCAAAATATTCACATGTATCACACACATGTATCACATGTATCCTTACGAGCCAATGAAGTCCACTAGATCTACATGTATCACATGTTGCTTATATATTCATCGACGGTAAACGTTTGAATCCGTCAATTTGATATTTATATCAGTAAAGTTTAGTGCTTTGTTGCTAGCATATCTCAAGTAAGAATAGGCTATTTCCATCGTAACGCTATTCTTGAAGCTCAATGCAATACTAGCAAGATTGAGGGATTTAGAAGAAAGATAGGTTTCTCTGATGGTGTTGTTTTTGTTTAAAGGTTAATATGATATATAATGGATTGGAGCGAGATGATAGATTGTTTTGAATGGTGAAATCTGATAGATCCATTTTTTTTTATAGAAAATTTGTGTTGGTTTTGATTTCTATCTATTAACAAAATTAAACATTTATGTCAATTATTATATAAATTTAATTATTAATTTAATGCTTTTTACTTTTGCTGAATAATTATTAATTAATGCTTAATTTCAACAAAAAAGGATGATTAATGCTTTAGCAATGGGGTGCAGTAGATTTAATTTATATGTACTTTTTATTTTTAAATAAGAATATTTAAATTCAAATTGATCCAAAAAATCACAAATCTAACCAAAATTATCAAAAATCCATATTTCTTGGATGTGTTTAGGCTACTGTGTTCAAGAACCAATTGTTTCGGTTTAGTTTTTGGCTTATATAGCTAAAACTGAATCGCAAATATTAATTTAGCAACTAATTATTTTTATTACTATTACTAAAAATTTCAAGATTAATTATGTTTCTTGGAATTTAACTTTGGATTGAAGGTAGTTAAATTTTAGTGGTTGTATTTTAAATTTCAACTAATTACATGTTAGTCCAAAATTAAAATACCTATTGTCTAGAATTTTTGTTTCGGCAAATTTTTCTTCTTTTTATTTTTATTTTTGTCAAATTTAACTTATTTTAATTTAAAATTTATCGTTATTTTCCACCTTGTCAAACCCATTAATAAGACTATTATAGATAACTACATGTTTAAATCAACATCAATTGACTTAACCATAAGTTACAAAGTAATTGTTATGCCTTAAACTACAATGTTCTACATGAATATGTGCAACGATTGCTGATGATATATTATATCTTTATTTTGGAAGTGGAAAGAGTGAGGGTATTAAGTCAATTCATTCGAACTTTTGTTTCTCATAGTGTTGGTGTTGTGTTTGTTTGTTTGAAAGTGTACACTGTGGTCAACGAAGGACTTGGTTTCTTTGATTGAATTAAGTCTTGAATTTAAGAGGGACTAAATTGGGCCTTTTCTAAAGGTGAATGTATGTGTTGCCGTTGTTCGAGTTTTGTACTGTTCACCCCCACCTGTACCTCTCACCCCTATCCCCATGGAAAATACCATATTGTCTTTCTTTAGTATGTATAAAACCATTAAAAAAATTTACCACATTATTTCTCACCACCACTTTCGAAAATTACAAAATCTTCCTAAACATTTGAAAATTTCAAACTTTCGAAATATAAAAAAGCTAGTTTTGTTGACTTTTTCGAAAGTTTTGTTAAATATGAAACTTTCGAAACTTAAATTTCCAGAAATTTTAACAAATTTCGAAACTTTTGATAAATGTCACATTTTCGAAATGCAATTTTCCATGATGTTATGAAACTTTCGAAATTTTGGATAAATTTGAAAGTTACGAAGTGTGTTTTTCCAGAAATCATCAAACTTTCGAAAGTTTTGATGAATTTGAAACTTTCAAAACGTAATGCACGTTTCAATTTATTTCAAAAAATACCCGTTGTCTGTTATAATTAAAATTTTATTTTGAAAAATAAATTTATAATATTATTATTAGTTAAATTTATTACTATTTTTGAAATTAGGTATGAAATTTATTACTATTAATTTATTACTATAAAAATTTATTACTATTTATTACTATTAATTTATTACTATACATTTATAACTATTAATTTATTACTATAAATCTATTACTATTTATTACTAAAAAAATGCATTTCGGAACTTTCGTATTGTTCCCAAACTTTCGAAGCTTGTTTCGGAAGTTTCATTGAAGACCAAACTTCTGAAACTATTTCGAAACTTTCCATAAATTCCAAAGTTTCGAAATTGAAAAAATTTCATGTTTCTGAATTTTACATTTCGAAACTTTCAGATTGTTAGAAAGTTTCGAAGGTTTCTGCATTTCGAAAGTTTCATGTTCATGGAAACTTTCAAAAGTTTCAAAATTTTGGAAAAAAATGAACTTCGAAAGTTTCATGTTCATGGAAACTTTCGAAGATTTGGAAAATTAATGTTTCGAAAATTTCAAAGTTTCAAAGTTTATCTTACTTTTGGGTTTTGAAGGTTTCAAAGGTTCGAATGTTTGCAAATATGTAATTCAGACAATTCAAACTTTCGAAGAAAATGGGTGAAAAAAAGAGAAGGGATTTTTTTTTTGGGGGTTTTATAGATAATGTTAGGGGCAATATGGTATTTTCCATGGGAATAGGGGGTGGAGGTACAGGTGAGGGGTGCACGGTACAAAACCCCCGTTGTTTTTGTGTTGGAATCGGGTGATGAGTAGTCTTTGAATGTCTTAAGGCTTATTGTTTGAATATAAATGAGGTATTGTGAGCTTTTGTTGGGTGTTGTAAAATATTGGGGGTTTTGTACACGCTAAAGTAAAAATGGAGATGTGTTTGGGAGAGGAAAAATAGTTTTTTCTTTACATTTTTTATTCCCTCCTCTCTCCTTTTTCTTTGAATTTTTATTCATACTTATACTGAAAAATCAGGTTAAGTTTGTTGTTTGATTAAGAAAATGTCAAAATAGTAAAGTTTGTGGACATTGAGAGGAGACTAAAACAACAGAAATAATGGTACAATCAGTGCATTATTTGGAGAAATTGAAAAAGTAAAAAGCAAATGAAAAAGAGGAATTGGGATTAGGGGTGTTCATGGTAAAAAACTGAAATGAATTAGACCATATTAATAGTTTGGTTCAATTCTTGAAAACGAATCAAGTTCAATTTAGTTCTGAACCGATTTGAAACTGGTTTATAAAAAGTCACATGAGAAATCCCATTTTTTTTGTCTCCTCATTTTCACCAAAAGTTGCGACCTTTATTTTTCCTACTATTACACAACTTTCTTCTTCCACTACTTCTATTTGAGAATGGATTCCCTAACTTTGGTGTGAGAAAGGCAATGTACCTTTCACTGCATATGCACCATTGGAACGATGAACCAGTCACTACTCAAGGTGCCACATGGCCTTATATGTTTTTCTTTTTTGACAAACTATTATTATAAAATGAAATTTTAAAAGTTAAAACACAGAGGAGGACATGAATGAAACCATCACATTAGAGTACCTTTTTTGCCTCTTCGTTGTTGCCGCAACACAACCAAAGGCCGCCCTGCTTCATTTGTTGCCCTGATTCCTTTGCAACCATCACAAAACAATACACTTGCCTCAAATTATACCTTTCTTTGTCAAAAACTTATGGGTCACAAAAAATGTCTCCCAATATTAAATCCTATTTTCTATTGATTTGGAAACCGTGAAAGTAATTTTGGTGTGTAGCCAATGGAGTCCTTTATAATATAAACATGAAGTTACATATTCTTGTTGGCAAGTAAGACTTTGAGAAGATTTTACAATCACATATTTTAAAAAATGATTGGTGTAATAAACTCACCAAATCAACATGAACGCTCAATTGCAAAGAAATGCACTAAATTATTACAAATTTACAATTCCCAATTGATCAAGTGATAACAACTTGAAAATAATATTGTGTAATTTTCCTTGTAAATATGGAGAATTGACCTAGGCTTTTAAGGGAGTTTAAGAAGAATTTTAGCAGGAAACAAGAAGGAAGGCAAAGTTTTATCTCATCTCACAACTGAAGCAGTTGAAAGTGGGGAGTTGAAGGCGTTAAGAGTAGGTAGAAATGGGCCAATGGTATTTCATCTGATGTTTGTAGATGACATATTGCTATTTGGCCAAGCATCTGAAAAACAGATAGATTGTGTGATTAATACTGCTAACAAATTTTGCAACTTATCGAGCCAAAAGGTGAGCAATGAAAAAACAAGTGTTCTATTTTCTCATTAGTGGATAGAAACACTAGATCTAAGTTGGTGCAAATGTCTAAATTTAGAGAGTTTTGGAACCAAGTTGGTTTGAGGAAATATGCCTCTCACTTGTTTTGATGATTACAAAATCGTTTGTGAGAACAATTTAAAACATTGTGATTAAATACGCAGGATCGAAATCAAATGTTTGGTTAAACTTTCAGCGTATCCTCTAATAACTGGACGAAGACAAAGATACAACACGTCTACTCCTCGCTTCGTTTCTCTAAGTGTGATACGCGAAACAAAGTTGCGTCTTAGTTGCCTTTAGAAACGCAAAACAATGCCGTAGTTAATCTTCCTCTGATGTACTGAACATGGATTTTGTTTCTCTTCCTTTGATACGCAAGCTGACAAGAGATAATCTGCCTCTGCCTCTAATAAGTTTGACAAGCAAGTATGTACCTCTGCCTCTGATAAACACATCAAGCGTCTGACCGTCTGACTCTGAATTATTATGTATCTGTTAGAACCAAGTTGGTTTTTCCACTTATAGTTTTGATGTTAACAAAAGTATTTTATGAGAACAATAAATTTGGATTAATGGCTTCATTAAGTATGCAAAAATTGGAAGAAGAAAATCAGAGGAAGGTACCAGAAGAAGCGATAAGAGGAAGTCACTAGAGGATGAGATCAGAGGAACACATAATATACACGTTTGCCTCGTCACCAGAGGATGAAATCAAAGGAACACAAAGTATACGCGTCTACCTCTGAGCATGTGCCTTTGAAAGTAACGTGCCTTTGAAGGTTATGAAGATTGCCTTTGATGTCTGGGTCTGAAGCCTGGGCCTAATGTTTGGGTCTGAAAACTGTCTCTAAAGAATGGCTGTGAAAATGAGTCTGAAGACTGAATTTGAAGCATGCCTATGAATCACTTACATGTCTCTGATGTGCACAAACTAAGCATGCCTTTGAAGAGTTCATATCAATGTATAATTAACTCTGAAGAGATTGTTCAAATCATAAATTCAAAGCTCACAATCCGCTGATCAAAATGGTGCAACACACTCCAAATGTTGCCTCTAATGTTGCACTGATTATGAAGTTTCAACAAGGTGATTTGTCTAATGATAATAATTCTAAATCATGAAATTCTGCCTGTGACTATCATTATTCAAAAAACATAGCATTTCACTCCAACAAGAAAGTCAATGTCTCTGATAAAAAGTCAACGACTGAATTTGAAAGAATTAAGTATGAAAAGAAGAAAATAGCCAAACCAAAAACTTATGGAGATCCATTCCAGCTCAAATCAAGCAAGAGTATGAAAGAAGATTCGTGTTTTTGAAGACAATCCAAAATAAGATTTGATCAAGATTTATTTACAAGAAGATATGAATTATTTACAAGAAGATTTGGTCAAGATTTATCACAAGAAGATATGAATTATTTACAAGAAGATTTGATTAAGATTTATTACAAGAAGATATGAATTATTTACAAGAAGATTTGATCAAGATTTATCTTCAATAAGATATGAATTATTTACAAGAAGATTTGATCAAGATTTATTGCAAGAAGATATGAATTTTTTACAAGAAGATTTGATCAAGATTTATCTTCAATAAGATATGAATTATTTACAAGAAGATTTGATCAAGATTTATTGCAAGAAGATATGAATTTTTTACAAGAAAATTTGATCAAGATTTATCTACAAGAAGATATGAATTATTTACAAGAAGATATTATCAAGAATTGTTTACAAGAAGAAACACTCACATGAAGATACATTTATTATTTGCAATGACATGATTCATATTTTGCAATGAAAAAAGAGAAACCCTAACTTATTCTACAAATAACTATTCAAGACTGAAGAAGAAAATAAGATAACTCACAAGCACAAAATTTCCTAAGTCATTAAAGTTCATAAAGTTAAGGTCTAGAGAAACACTTGCTCAAAAGAAATATTTTCTAAGTGTTTTCTAGCGTGAGAGTCATTTTTACAACCAGCTTGTTAAAAGCAAACCAATTTGTTCCAAACTCTTGTTCCTCAAGCAATATGTAGGTTTTCAGGTTGTGTTGAGAAGACTTGACTTGTAGAGTCAAGATGTTTGTGTTTCTCAAATAGTTTGTAGGTGTCAGGTTGTTTTGAGAAGACTAACGTGTAGAGTTCGGTGCTGTGTAATTCAAGTTTTGAATTATTGAATTAAATCTTTATGAGTGAGGGGAATGGACGTTGCTACCAAGTTGGTGGTTAACCAAGATAAATTCTTGTGTCACTTTAATTCTACAATTCTTGTTTTACTTCTGCCTCTGATCACTTAACCCGATTGCTACTACTTTTATTCCAAGTAAGTTACCAAACCCGAACTTGTTTTAAATAAATTAGCAAAAAGAATCCAACTTAGTCAAACACAATTCAACCCCCTTCTCATGTTTGCACCTTAAGTAATCTCATAAAAAATCAATGCTATGATAAAGTCAACGCTCCAAAGAAGACCAAGCAATTACACATTCTCTGATAAACATCCTGAATCTGCAATTTGTCTAAAGCTCTTAAGACATGCTCTGACCATCATACCATTTGCTCTCCAATGGTTTTAAGCAGATACGCCAAATAATTACAAGATCAATATTTTGAAAGTTTCTACGGCAAATCAATTCCACAAATATACAATACGAAATTATGAATTATGTTGATTTCTTGCAATCAAGACAAAGACCAAAAACCCTAATCATACTCTATAAAAGATGTATCTCCCTTAACGAAAAACATAACAAAACATACAAGCAAAAAGCGATAAACACATCTGCACTCTTGCTCAATATTATTATGTTTCACATTAAGAGAATTTTTCAAGTAATAAATTGGTAAACACTCTTCAAGAGCTAATTCAGAAAAAAAAAAACCCCAAAAACCATTTTGTATGTAACATAGCTCAATAGTGGCTGTCTTCCTCAAAAGCTTGACTGTACTAAGCTAGAAGGTTGAAAAGATTGAACACAATTAGTGTGACTAATAGGTGTTCAAGTGTATGTCTGATTCAGTGATAAACTAGTGGATTAAATCCTTCAAGTTGAAGAAGCTGGACGTAGCTACCATGTTGGTGGTGAACCAAGATATATCAATGTGTCTCTCTGCTTCATTTTCATTCACTTGTACTACCTTGTTACTTTAGTATAACGATGCAAAAAGTTTTTTAAAAAACACAATTCAAATCCCCCTTTCTTGTGTTCCCAAATTTGAGCACTTAACCGTGTTTGAGTAAATATCTCTATCCCTATATCTAATTATGGTGAAGAAGTTACAGGTGGAAACATTAATAGGCCTCCTCTATTTGATGGAGAAAGATTGGACTACTAAAAAGACAGACTCAAAATACATCTCTCACGATCTTGAACTCTCGGACATAGTCGAAGATGGCTATGAAGCTCCGAAAGATGCTACTAATATTGAAATATTGAGAAAGAACTTCGACGTTGACCAAAAGAAACAATACAAAATGCATCATAAAGCCATAACGTTCATGATGAATGTTATCACTTTCAAGGAGTTTGAAAAATGCAACAACAAAGAAACAACTAAGAGTTCTTTGATGCTCTGGTTCTTAAATACGAAGGAAATAAGCAAGTACAGGAAGCCAAAACTAATCTACTCGTCAGAAAGTATGGACTCATTCTGATGGAAAAAGATGAACACATTGAAAAAATGTTTTCTAGATTCCAAACTCTGGTTTCAGGACTGAAGGTTCTTCAGAAGAGCTACACTACTACTAACCACGTCAAAAAGATCCTCAGAAGTCATCCTGGTAAGTGGAGACCAAAGGTAATAGTTATTGAAGAAGCCAAGGATCTAAACAAACTACCTCCACAAGAACTAATGAGTTCACTCACATCCCATGAGATTGAACTAGTTGAAGATGAGCCAGAGAAGAAGTCAAAATCCCTAGGTCTAAAATCCCAAGGAAAGAAGACTAGTTCTAAAGCTCTACAAGCAACTATAGACTCAAGGGAAAGCGAATGGGAAGATCAGAGTGAAGATTCAGATGATGAAGAGTTGTCCTTTATCTCAAGAAAAATCCAGCGCATGTGGAACAACAAGAAGAAATCCTTTCTCAAAAGGGATTTCAGACGCTTCCAAAATAGCAGAGAAGGAAGTGAAAAGCTAGACAAAAGAAAGCTCATCTGCTATGAATGCAAGTAACCAAGTCATTTCAAATCAGAATGTCTTAAACTTGAGAAAGGAAAATCCCACAGGAAAGACTTCAAGACTAAGAAGATAGATCTTATGGAAACTTGGGATGACTCTGATGAATCATCTGATGAAGATGAAAAACATGCAAGCATGGCTCTGATGGCAGATACTGACTCTGACTCTAAAACTGCTGATGAAGAAATTGAGGTATTCTCTGACTTATCTTGTAGTGAACTCATAGATATGCTAAATGACTTTCTAAACAAAAATCACAAGGTTTCTTCAAAACTTAAGTCTCTTAGAAAAGCTCATGACATCTTAACAAACAAATGCAATTCCATTGAAAAAGATTTTGAAAACCTAAAAAGGGAAAACCTAACTTTGAAAGAAAAGGTTTCAGAAACATCAGAGGATAAAGTTTGGAATTCCTTTAAGTATGAAATATCCTTTCAAGAATTTCTAACTAAAGGCATAGACAGAAGTAAACAAGCTTTTATATCTATGGTGTCATTAGAAACAAAAAACGCGACATAGGCTTTGAAGAAACAACAGAAAATCCTAGATTTAATAAACCTGATATTGCTGGTGCATACTGCCATAAGAAAGGTCACAAAAGAACAACTTGTGCTATGCAGAAAACATGGAAAGACAAGATACCTTTCAGAACTAAAAAACCTGGACCAAACCAAATTTGGGTACTTAAAAATAAAATAATCTATTTCGCATATATTCTTAGCAACAAAGTTGAAATACTAGTCATGGTACCTTGACAATGGATGCTCACGACACATGATGGGAGAAAAGTCTATGTTCCAAGACTTGACCCTCAAGAACAGATGAGTCGTAGGATTTGTAGGTGATCAGAGGGTTAAGATCATTGTGTTGGAACCAAGTTGGTTTTATACTTAAGAGTTTTGATGTTAACAAAACTATTTTATGAGAACAATATATTTGACTTCACAGAGTATGAAAGAAGATTCATGTTTTTGATGAAAATCTAAAATAAGATTTGATTCAGATTTATGATTGAAGAAAATCTTTGACCATGTTGAAAAGAAGATATGGTCAAGATTTGAAGATGTGATCAACATCTAATTAACAATAAGATATGGATTATTTACAAGAAGATTTGATCAAGATTTATTACAAGAAGATGTGAATTATTTACAAGAAGATTTGATCAAGATTTATCACAAGAAGATATGAATTATATAAAAGATGATTTGATCAAGATTTATCTACAAGAACATATGAATTATTTACAAGAAGATTTCATAAAGATTTATCACAATGATTTCCAAGAAGATTTGATCAAGATTTATCTACATGAAGATATGAATTATTTACAAGAAGATTTGATCAAGATTTATCTACAAGAAGATATGAATTATTTACAAGAAGATTTCTTAGCAACTACTCAAGTTCTAAACCTTTGTATTCAAACCCGATAGTGGTGTTAGTGTGCCTTCAACAATCTGGGGTTGTCATATTGTGTGGAGAAGACTTGGCTGATACAATCAAGGTGTGTGTGTTCCTCAAAAGTCTGGGGTTGTTAGGCTGTTTGAGAAGACTTGCTTGGAGGGTCAGGTGCTTTGTAATTCAAGTTGTTGAATTAGTGGATTAAATCTTTTTGAGTGAAGGGACTGGATGTAGCCAAGTTAGTGGTGAACCGGGATAAATTACTTGTGTCACTTTATTCCTGCATTCCTTAATTTTGTTATTGCTTCTACTCCAAGTAAATCATCAAGTTTGAACCAATTTAATCAAATAATGAAATAGTTATCAAATTAGAAAACATAATTTTACCCTCTTCTTGTGTTTGCACCTTTAGTTTCCACCTAAGGCTTCTTCACCGAATCCAAACATATTGAATCCTTGGATCTTTCCTTAAACACTGTAAATTGCTTAGACTTGAGACAAGAATCTTGATGCCAATTAAAGGTGCAAGCACGAGAAAGCCGTTGAATTGTGTTTGTCTAAGTTGGATTCTTTTTGATTATTTATTCAAGAACTTGTTCGGGTTTGCTGATTTTAACTAAAACATAGACACTAGCAATCAGGCTTAAGTAATCAAAGGCATTAATAAAGTAATGAATGCAGAAGTAAAGTGACACATGCAAATTTATCCTGGTTCACCACCAACTTGGTAGCTACATCCAGTCCCTTAACTTAGAAGGATTTAACCACTAATTCAATTCCTTGAATTACACAGCACCTTGACCCTACAAGTCAAATCTTCTCCATACAACTGGAAAACCACATATTGTTGAAGGCAACTACACCTTGACCCTTGAAGTCAAGTCTTCTCAACACAACTTGCAAACCACAGATTGCTTGAGGAACACTAAAGCCACTATCGGGTTGGGTTACAAATGTTTGGAACAAACCATATTTTGCTTCTACTAAGCAAATTGTTACAATTGATTTCTCACACTAAAACACTTAGAAAATATTTCTTTGAGCAAATGCTTCTCTAGAACTTAAACCTTTGAACTTTGAATACTTAGAAAATTTGAGCTCTCAAAAGTTTTTCTGAATTGTATGGATTTATGAGTTTATGAGTTCGTGCTTTTTCTTCAGCCTTGAGTATCTATTTATAGAATAGATTAGGGTGTCACTTTTGTCCTTGTAAAATCTGGATCATATCTTTCTTGTGATCAAATTCTGAATGTATCTTCTTGTGAACAAATTATGAGTGTATCTTCTTGTGAATAATTCTGAGTGTTTCTTCTTGTGAATAATTATGAGTCTATCTTCTGGTGAACAAATTCTGATTTCGCTAAGTCTTATCTTCAGAACGAATTCTTTCAATCAAAGTCACTAACTTTCCATTGAGCCATTGACTTTCTTGTTGGAATGAGATGTTGTGTTTCTTGGATAATAAAAGTCAGAGGCTGAATTGTGTGACTTAGAATTAGTGGCTTTGGGAAAATCACATTGTTGAATCACCAGAGTTAGTGCAACATTTGAGGCTGCATATTCGAGGCTACATTTTGAGTGTGTTGCAACTTTTGATTAGCCGAATATGAGCTTTGAATGCATGGCTTGAACAATCTCTTTAGAGTTAATGGTAGCTTGATATAAACTCTTCAGAGGCATGCTGAGTTTGTGCACATCAGAGACACGCAAGGGCTTTAAAGGCATGCTTCAAATTCAGTCTTCAGAGGCAGTCTTCAAACCCAGTTTCAAAGCCAATCTATATGCCCAGTTATCAGAGGCAGTCTTCAGACCCAAACATCAGAGTTAAACATCATAGGCAATCTTCATAACCTTTAAAGGTACGGTGCTTTCAGAGGCATATCTTGAACTCCCGACTTCCTCTGGAGACTCCCTCTAGTCACTTCCTCTGGTCGCTTCCTCTGATTTTCTCGTTCTAATTGCTGCACACTTAATGAAGCCATTAGTCCAAACAAACTGCTTTCATAAAATACCTTTGTTAACAACAAAATTACAAGAGAAAAACCAACTTGGTTCCAATAGTTTTTGCCGTCACTAATCGTAGTTTTTCTAGTGATGGTTGGGAGATAACCCTTGCTAATTGGGTTGAACACCACTCTTAGACGGCCTAACCATATGACATTCCTAAGATCTCATCTTGACGACCGAAAAATCATTCAAATTCATTGAGATGGACTCTCATTTGGCTTGCCAAGTGGACCACCCCTTGAGCTGCATAAATTATATTGGAGCTTTGGTCGAGGTGATGGTAGTTGGCAGAGGATTTATCCTATGTAAAGTCATTAAACAAATAATTTATTTCCCCATACGCTTTATAGTGCATTGTGTCTACTACCATATATACGATTCTGGAGAAAGATAAGGTATCTATAGTCTCTCGCACTCTTTTTTTTACAAGGTGAACGCCTGTCAAACTTTTTTTTTTTATAAGTGTTGGACGTTGTTGAGTCTACTGCGTGATACATTTGTTTCTATTTGGTCCTTCATTAGGGTGTAATTTGGAGTTCTCGTTATTTGGTTAACTTTTATTTTGGGTATTGATATGCTGAAATTGTAATTCTTTGCGAGTATAATTTTGAAGATTTGTTTTTATATTGAGATTGAAGGTGAAAACACGAGAAGAGGGGGTTGAATTGTGTTTTCCAAAGTTGATAAGTTTTTGCTAATTTGATGAAGGTTGGTTGGTTTTTATGAATTACTTAGTTAAGTTGCAATTGGGTTCAGAGGAAGCGACAATCAAGGCATAAATAATTGGACACATAGATTTATCCTAGTTCACCGCTATTTTGGCTACATCCAGTTCCCTCATTTAGAAGGCTTTAATCCACTAATTCAAATATCTTGAATTACAAAGCACTTGATTCTCCCAGCCAGTCTTCCTAAACAGCCTGACAACCCCAGGCTTTTGAGGAACTAACCACCTTGAACCTACAAGCCAAGTCTTCTCCTTACATCATGACAACCCCAAATTGAAGAAGGAACTAAACCACTATTGGGTTGGATACAAAAGATTGGAACTTTAAGTGTTTTCTTCTAACGAAGCTGATAATAAAAATAACTCTCACACTCTAAGAAAAGAACACTTAGAAAATATTTCAAACTTGAACAAGTATTTCTCTCCTTGAACTCTAAGATGAATTTGAATTTCGAGCTTATGAGTTCTTCTACTCTTTTTTGATTTTCGATGCTCTTCTTCTTCAGCCTCGAGTATCCATTTATAGTTAAAATTTGGGATTCAATTTAGTCCTTGTTTAATTCTGAATTGTTTCTTCTTTAGATTGAGTTTGTAAATTCTTCAGATTGATTTTGTTTATATTTTGTTCAGATTGAGTTTATAAATTCGTCAGATTGATTCTGTTCATATTTTGTTGTAGATAAATCTTGATCAAATCTTCTTCAAATCTTAACCATATCTTCTTTTCAACTTGACCAAAGATTTTCTTCAATTATAAATTTGAATCAAATCTTATTTTAAATTTTCTTCAATTATAAATCTAAATCAAATCATATTTTAGATTTTCTTCAATTATAATTTGGAATCAAATCTTATTTTAGATTTTCTTGAATTTATAAATCTCAATCAAATCTTGTTTTATATTTTCTTCAAAACATGAATCTTCTTTCATACTTTTTGAAGTCAAATATATTGTTCTCATAAAATACTTTTATTATCATCGAAACTCTAAGTATAATGCCAACTTGGTTCCAACAATCTCCCTTTTTTGATGATGGCAAAACTTGTATTTTTTATAACAACGTTTCTTTATATTTCTTTGACTCGCCGTAACTTAGGGCTCTCACTAAGTCTAAGTATCATTTTCTCCCCACTTTATCAAATATATTTTCTCCCCCTTTTGCCATCAGACAAAAAAACTTGAAAGTTAAACTTGTTTTTTTTTTCTATTTTATTTTATTTTTTTTTTAATAACATGAATATATTACAAGAAAATATAAAAACTAATGTAAAACTAAACTATTTTGAAGTTATCACAACATCAGTAAGGTAAGAAAGAATGGTTTATGTTTTTCTTGATGAAGTTAAACATATCTTTAGGTAGTGGTTTGGTGAATATGTTAGCCCATTGGTATTTAGTGTCTACAAACTGAATGTTTAGTACCCCGTTTTGAACAAAGTCCCTAATGAAATAGTGTGTGATCTCTATGTGTTTAGCTCTAGAATATAGGATAGTGTTTTTGGTTAGACAAAATTGCAGAAGTGTTATCACAATAGATGAGAATGTTGGTTTCTAGGATTTTGTAGTCTTCTAGTTGATGTTTCATCCAAAGTAGTTGAGAACTGCAGCTAGATGCTGAAATGTACTCAGCCTCTGCTGTTGACATTGCAATAGTGTTTTGTCTCTTACTTGACCAAGATATTAAGTTGTCACCTAGAAGGTGTAGTTGCAACTAGTGTTCTTTCTCTGAAGATTATCTCCAGCATAATCAGAATCACATAATCCACTCAATTTGTACTTAGGAGATTTCTTGTAGCACAAGGTAGGGTAGGTAGTGCTTTTTATGTATATGAGGATTCTCTTAACAGTAGTTAAATGTGATTCCCTAGGGTCAGCTTGAAATCTTGCACATACACATACACTAAACATGATGTCAGATCTGGAAGCGGTAAAGTAAAGTAAAGATCATATCATTCCTCTATAGGTTTTTTTGCTCAACTTTTTGTCCTAAATCATCTTTTTCAAGTAAATAAGTAGGGTGCATTGGTGTAGCCATAGGCTTGAAATCACCCATCTTAAACTTCCTGAGAAGCTCTTTTGTATATTTAATTTGATGAATGTATATACCTTTTTGACTTTGCTGAATTTATATCCCTAAGAAGAACTTAAGTTCTCCCATCATACTCATTTGAAATTCACGCTGCATCAATTTAGAAAATTCTTGGTAAAGAGTGCCATTAGTATATCCAAAAATAATGTCATCAACATAAATTTGAATAATAAGAATGTCACATTCTATTGATTTTCTAAAAAGTGTATTATCTACTTGTCATCTTTCAAAGTTATTTTTAAGCAAGAAGTTACTAAGTCTATCACACCATATTCTAGGTGCTTGTTTTATACCATACAAATATTTCCTAAGTTTAAAAACATGATTTCGAAATTCAGAACTTTTAAAACCTGGGAGTTGTTTAGCATAGACTTCTTGACTTATATAACAATTTAGAAAAGCACTTTTAACATCCATTTGAAATAATGTAATGTTATTATTTGCAGCAAAAGAAAGTAGGATACGAATAGCTTCTAACCTGGTCACTGGAGCAAATGTCTCAGTGTAATCAATGCCCTCTTGCTGACTGTAGCCTTGTTCGACAAGTCTTGCCTTGTTTCTGACCACTTCACCTTTTTCATTTAGCTTGTGTCTCAAAACCCACTTGGTTCCCTTAATGTTCTTCTTTGGTCTAGGTACTAGATCTCAAACATCATCCTCTTAAATTTATTTAACTCTTCTTGCATTGCAAGAATCCATCCATCATCTTGCTTTGCCTTTTCAAGGTCAAGTTGTGCTGCTTCTGGTGAAATGTTCAGATTTTGTTATTCACCTGGTTCCTCTAAATTTTTGAGAACCTGCAAAATACTTATCTAGCTTTGATTTTTAAGATCAAGCTTCTTGTTATAATAGTAAACATAATATCAATAAATAACTATATTTACAGAAAGATATAACCTATATGTCAACAGTTTTAGTTTCACTCTAAAAACCCTCTAATTTCTTCTTTTCTGGTTTTTAGATTCTGAATTTGCATATTATCTTATTAGAGGGTTTGGACAAAGGGATTTGAATTCCCATCCAGGTTTGTAGTCTTGATGAATTTGATTGGAGTGTTCAAAGAAGTCTCCTAATTCTGATTGTTAATCTGACACTTCTATTTCTGCTGGTGTATCAGGTTCCTCTGGTAGTTTTGGAACTGATGGTGATTCTGATTCTTTTGGTAGTTCCAATTATGTTGATATGTGTGATTTCTCTGCCAGTTTTAATTTTGTTGATACTCCATATTTTTATGATATTTCTAGGTCATCATATGGTTCTAGTTCTAATAGGTATTGTGCTGACTAGTCCTTCTTCCGCCAGAGTCAGTTGGCTTCTGTTTGTTAAGTATTGGAACATAGACCTTTTTCTCTTCATATATTGCAAGCATTCATTGACCAGACACCATGACTTGTGTTTCAATTTGGTTGCTTAGAACATCTGCAACATAAATAATTTTATCCTTTGGTACCCAAATCTAGTTGGGTCTTGGTTTGTTAGTTCTTAAAGGTTTCTTGTCTTTCCATGTGGTTAGCAGAGGGAACAAACTTAGGTTCAGTTACTTTTTCTTGAAATCTTATTCCACTTTTACCATTCCTACTAACACAACAAATCATAGATGCATACTTGCTTCTTTCCATACCATTATCAAGAAAATCTTGAAATACTTCTTCATGCTTATCAGAGTTACATGTGGTATTTTCAATTGATGTTGAACTGTAATTACTTTTCAGAGTTAGATTTTCAGCCTTAAGTTCCACAATATCAGTTTTCAAATTTGCATTCTCTGTTTTGAGTTCAGTAATATCAATTTTCAGAGTTGCATTTTCTGTTTTAAGTTCAGTAATATCAATTTTCAGAGTTGCATTTTCTGTTTTATGTTCAATAATATCAGTTTTAAGAGTTGCGTTTTTTGTTTTAAGTCCAGTAATATCAGTTTTCAGAGTTGCATTTTCTGTTATAAATTCAACACTTTGATTCCTTAAAGCATTAACTTTTTTAGTTAGATTTGTATTTTCTTTCCTAAGTGTTTTAAGTTTTAAAAACAATTTGTGATTATCATTTAAAAAATCATTTATAGTAGTTATTAAATCAGATCGAGTAAAGTCAGAAAATACCTCAATTTCTTCATATGCTGATTCACTTCCAGAGTCAAAATCTGTGTTGGATCCAGAGGCAGAGTTGGTATGAGCTATCATAGCTAAATTTGCTTGTTCATCGTCAGTGGATTCATCAGAATCATCCCATGCAGCCATCCGACTCTTCTTCTTGGGTCTGGAATATTTCCTGTGGTGTTTCCCTATCTCCATATTAGAACATTCTAACTTGATTTGTCTAGGTTCATTGCATCCATAACAGATGATGCTTTTCTTGTCATATTTGTCATCATTTCCTCTATTGGATTGCTTGGAATATCTTTGGGGAAATTTATTCTTTCTGTTATGTCACATCTTCTGAATTTTTCTAGATATGAAGGCAATCTCCTCTTCCTCTGAGTCAGATTATGATCATCTAAATCACTATCTTCTGATTCTGTTGTTGCCTTTAGAACCTTATTATGCTTGGATTTCAAGGCTAGAGTCTTGTTCTTCTTCTTGGGTTCATCTTCTTCAAGCTCAATTTCATGTGATATAAGAGAGCTGATTAATTCTTCCAGCTTTAGAGTATTCAGATCCCTTACTTCCTGATGGCGGTGATCTTAGGTCTCCACTTGCTTGTCAGACTCCTAAGGATTTTCTTCACATGATCAGTAGTAGTATAACTCTTCTCAAGTACCTTTAATCCTGAGACCAGGATCTGGAAAACATTGTTTCAATGTCTTCATCTTCTTCTATCTTGAACAACTCATACTTTTTGATTAGGAGGTTGGCTTTTGCTTCTTGAACTTGCTTGCTTCCTTCATAGGTCAGAATTAGATTATCATAAATACTCTTTGTTGTCTCCTTGTTGGTGCACTTGTCAAACTCGTTGAAGGTGATTGCATTTATCATGAATGTTTTGGACATATGATGCATCTTGTTCATCTTCTTCTGATCATCATTCATCTCCTTTCTTGGAATTTTAATACCATCAGTATTCTTCGGAGCAATATAACCATCTTCCACCAGGTCCGAAAGTTCAGGATCTTGTGAAATATAGAAACTTCTCAGCCTGTCCTTCTAGTACTCAAAACGTTCTCCATCAAACAGAGGTGGTCTATTGATGTTTCCCCCAGTAGCTTCTTCACTGAATCCAGACATGTTGAACCCTTGGATCTTTTCTCAAGCACTGTAAAGTGCTTAACCTTGAAACTTGGATCTGATGCCAATTGAAGGTGCTAACACGAGAATGGGGAGTTGAATTGTGTTTTCCAAAGTTGATAACTTTTTGCTAATTTGATGAAGGTGGGTTGGTTTTTATGAATTACTTAGTTAAGGAGCAATTGGGTTCAGAGGTAGTAAACAATGAAGGCATAAATAATTGGACACATAGATTTATCCTAGTTCACCACTAACATGACTATATCCAACCCCCTCATTCAGAATGCTTTAATCGACTAATTCAAATACCTTGAATTACAAAGCACCTGACCTTATAAGCTAGTCTTCCCAAACAGCCTGACAACCCCAAACTTTTGAGGAACAACACCACCTTGACCCTACAAGCCAAGTCTTCCAAAACAGCCTGACAACCCCTGACTTTTGAGGAACTAACCACCATGACCCTACAAGCCAAGTCTTCTCCTAACAACCTGACAACCCCAGATTGAAGAAGGAACTAAATCACTATCGGGTTTGATACAAAAGATTGGAACTTTAAGTGTTTGCTTCTAACAAAGCTGATAATAATAATAACTCTCACACTCTAAGAAAAGAACGCTCAGAAAATATTTTTAACTTGAACAAGTGTTTCTCTCCTTGAACTCCAAGATGAATTTGAAATTTAGAGCTTATGAGTTCTTCTACTCTTTTCTGATTTTCGAAGCTCTTCTTCTTCTTCAATCTTGAGTATCTATTTATAGTTAAAATTTGTGCTTCAATTTAGTCATTGTTGAATTTTGAATTGTATCTTCTTCAGATTGCGTTTGCAAATTATTCAGATTGATTCTATTTGTATTTTGTTCAGATTGAGTTTGTAAATTCGTCAGATTGATTCTTTTCATATTTTATTGTAGATAAATCTTGAACAAATCTTCTACAAATCTTCTTCAAATCTTCTTCAAATCTTGTTTTCAACTTGGCCAAATATTTTCTTCAATTATAAACCTGTATCAAATCATATTTTACATTTTCTTCAATTATAAATTTGAATCAAATCTTATTTTAGATTTTCTTCAATTTATAAATCTGAATCAAATCTTGTTTAAGATTTTCTTCAAAAACATGAATATTTTTTTATACTCTTTGAAGTCAAATATATTGTTCTCATAAAATACTTTTATTATCATCAAAACTCTAAGTATAATGCCAACTTGGTTCCAATAGAGACTTTTTAGTTACTCGTACTTGTATGTGAAGCTCGTTCAAATGGTTGCCATTACTCTTATTGGAAAAATTTGAAAGAAAATATATCTTTGGAAATTTTTAAAATAAAAACTATCATATTAATCAAGTTCTACCTATTTTTTATAAATAAAAAGTGACTGTATTTTTGTATTACAATTTCATCCTCACTGTTCTTAAAAATTGGAATATTACATTTGGCACTCCAAGTTTGGAAAACTTGGCAAAACTCAATGTAACAATTTGGTAAGCCAATAACTAGGTAAGAAACTATATTTCTGAAAAAATCCTCAAAAACAATCTCCAAATAGGGCCACCAAAAAGGTTTTTATTTATTTATTATTATATTTTTTTTTAATAAAAAAAATTAACTAATATACTCTACATTGAAATTTATATACTAAAATATCCTACATTTTTGGACATTCAGGAGGTCGCATCCCGACCCTGCGATCACTTGAAGGATTCTTTTTGTTCTAATAGGAGGTCGCATCCCCGAGATGCGACTATCTATTTAAAAATAAAATAAAAATTAAAGTTTATAGATGGTCGCATCCCGGAGATGCGACCTTCTATTAAAAAATAAATAAATAAAATTAAAGTTTATAGATAGTCGCATCTCAGATATGCGACCTCCTACTGTAGAGTAAAAAATTATCTGTCATTTGGTCGCATTCTAGGGATGCGACCCCTTGAAAGTAAAAAAAAAAAGTAAATTTGAGGTATAATGGTTAGATTTGAAAAAAGAAATATATATATATATAGGTATTTTTGGAATTATAAAAAACAATATTTTAATTTAATTAATCATTTGAATATATGACTTATTCAATAGTTGTAGTTTTCCAATGGTCCATTCTCTTGGAAATAGTGTAGATGCATTTAATTATAATAATTGTGGAGAAATAAATCATTTGATTTGTGGAACAAGTAATTGCATGGGAAGGTTGAGTACATCACTTTCTAATATAAAATTTCTATATTGATTTTCTTAATCAATTTCCTTAAGGTATTCATTAGTATTTTATTTATATTTAAGATATATTTATAGTTTGTCTAACGAATTCATCTAAATTGACGTAAAAAAAACAAATCGATATAAATTGACAATAAAATGTCTTTAACATGTAGTAGATTTTTTTTTTCTTAATTTAATTATTGGGTTTATTATTATTTTTTGACAGATTTGTTGGGATTATTGTTGATTGGTCTTTTAGAAGTTAATGGATTTAGATTCTTCTTATTTTTTAAAATTTTATTCTTTAGATTAGTGACTTTGGAATTTGGTTTTATAATTTTCAAAATACTAGAAAATATTATACAGTATATTCACTCATGCGTCGCACAAATTCAAGATATAGTGAATTACTTTAAAGTTAGTAAGACCCTTTTTGTACCAAAAAAAAATCTATATTTTTACATTGAAGTAAATAATTTATTGCAAGACTCCAATGGACTTTATTAGTAGAGTGAAAAGCATCAACCACTAATTTTGAATCACACTCTAACTAAAAATTAACTTATTATGAACAAAAGCAAACTCTCTATGTTTTTTGGCACCATGTTAAAATATATTCTTCACAATATATTTTATATAATTTAATAAATACTTATTTAAGCTTTAAATAACTTCTGTTAAAATATTAGACAACTGTTTATTTGTATAAAATAAAAAGTAGAGTGAAAAACATCAACCACCAATTTTGAATCACACTCTTAACTAAAACTAAAGATTACACTAATTATAAACAAAAACAAACTCTCTATGTTTTTGGCACAATGTTAAAATATATTCTTCACAAAATATTTTATATAATATGATAAATACTTATTTATACTTTAAATAACTTCTGTTAAAATATTATGCAATTTTTTATTTGTATAAAATAAAATTCCTCTTTTTTTTTTTTGCTGTATAAAATTCCTATTTTTTTTAACAAAACTTTATTTATTATTATGCAATATAAAAGTGTACAAGTTTACACTAAAAAATTACATGATACTTCTCAATTAAATTATTCAAATCATAAAATTTCGATTGCCCTCATAGGTTTGACCAAATTGCCAATTGAAAGGAGCAACCGAACTAAACTCCAAAGCTTTTCCATCACTTGTAGTAACCCAAAATGACAATGCTTGTCCAACCAAATTACTTCCAAGGTTCCAATTTTGTCCCCAATTGCGTGACATGGGAATCCATCCAGTGTTAGAACCTTTGACACTCATACGAGTAACATCACCAGCATTAGCAACATTATACACTAAAACAATTACAAAATAAGGGTTTCCTTTTAACTCAAATCTAACCCCCCCACTTTTGATGCATGGAACACGTCTATATTTAACGGGGACAACACCACCTTGATATTTTGCAATAGTGGTAAACATTTTGTAGGATAAGTCAAAGTGTTTTTGTGGAGGATTACACCAAATTTCAGTAGTCTTGGTGTAATTTGGAGGACAAAAATTTGTTGCGGTTACGGTGATTGAGCCTGCACCCTTTATGCACCATTGTGGATCATTGACGCATATGATCTCAAAACATGCACCACAAGCAGCTCCATTATGGAAAAGAGCTGTGCTTAGTGCTGTAGTTGCAAGCCCATATCCTTGTTGGAAGAGATCACCATAACCACAAGCCCCCTCTGCATACAAATAAACCATATCTTATATGAGAAATTCTATGGTTCCGGTCCAAAAAATATAGAACGGTCTAGTTATTTATTTGAAGTAATAGAAAAAAACTTTTTTATTTTTTATTTTTTTTAAGGAAAATAAAAGATTGACTACAATAACACTTTTGTGGTTAGTTAAATCACTTTTTAATATTTTTTTGAATTTACTGTTAACAACATAAATACATTGAAATTACACATAAATTGTAAATATGAAAAATAAATTGATTAAGAATTTTTAATTAATATCTTAAATACTATTTAAATAACTATATAAATTTTCACAAAAAAATTAACTAATTTCACTTAAACACAAAAAATATAAAAAATGGGACGGTCCCTTATTTTTTGGACTGGGACCATAAAAGTCCACAATTTTTTTTGATAAAAGGAGTCTCCATGTTATATATCAAATAAAAAAATGAAATAATTAAATAATACTTTTTTTTCTCGATAATAATCGTGTTTGAGGCACAAATTTTTCAAAAAGGGTGACGGTTATACATGGTGATCTGAATGTTTGGATGAAGAGCAGACGACTTTTATATTGATATTACTAATATATCAATTTTAAAATACATTTTTAAATATAAGTCGACTAATTTTTATTTAATAACTAATATTTACGGTTGTTTATTGTTGAGAATCCAAATAGCCCATAAAATCAATCTCGAAAAATAACTTGCGAAAGATAAGAGGATTTTAATTTTATACTATGTTTGTTTAATTGGGCTTGGTAATTATCAAAATTTTATTTAAAGAAAGAAAAAGCGAGTGTAATTTTATGATGACTTACGCATGGTATCAGCACCTCCCTCGTCACCATAGAAGGTTGCACGAGCATCATACCAATTTGGGTCAACGGCAACTATGACCTGTACGAGTAGGATCACAAAAAAGGCCAAAGGAAGCAAAGAATGAGACATAGCTATGACTAAGGTAAAATACCGAAAGGGATGAATTTCATGTAAGGGTGGTCGATGAATGGTGGTATTTAAAGATGTGATAGAGTAACTCTCGGACGAACACATAAACTTTGAGTAATACAAACAATATATATCTCTTTCAACTTACGTATATAGTACTAAAAAAGAATCAAATAGTCATAATTATTTTTGTTTTTAAATGTGTTATGTGTTGTCACTATAGTTTTTAAAAACATCAAAAAATTATAGTAATTAATTTATTAAAACTACAATCACATCCTAAGTTTGAAGTTTGATTGAAATTAAGGATTTGAAAAAGTCTCACATTGCAATAAATTGTAAAGAGAAATGAAGTTCAATTTTATATATATAACTCTACTTTTTCATTATAATTCGCATCAATTAGAAACACGTTAAATTTGTATTTGATTCTTTTCTTTTCTTTTTTCTTTTACTCTTGTATTAGAGTGATGTAAGATGTAATTTAAATATTTATTTTAGAAAATATTGGTGTACTGAAAGTAATAGAGAGCTTGAAAAAAACATGTGTTGTAACAATTTTCTGTTCTCTAGTTGTCATTAATTAAACAACGTTCATAGTTTTTTTTTTTCGGAATTAAAATTTTAACATTATTTTCTTTTGTGATATTTATTTTTCCAGCACAAAATTCTTTTTTATTACTAATTCTATAAATCAAATTGAGTAACAAAATATATTTGTGAGGACTATATTAATAAACTAATGACGCGTTTAAAGATATGGTATAGTACCACTGCATGTTTTTTTACGTCATTGATGCATGTGTTTTTTTATGTTACTGCTGCATGTTGACATACGTGTTTTATCAATTTTTTTTTTTTTAAATTAAGTAAATTCAAAAAGTATATAATCAATTATTAGAAATTAAAGATACATTAATAACATATATTCAATTTATTTATTTCATAATTTAATAATAACAATTCAATACAAATTTATTAAATAATTATACAATCATATTTAGAGTATTATGTGTCTCTACCACAAAATTTATAATTTTTTAACAAGCGATATATTGAATATGAATTTTAAAACACCAAAAATTTAGAAATTTATATTTAATTCATTCATTTTTAAATTAATATTTTTTTGAAAGGTATTTTTAATTCCTTTAATATGACAGCAAAAAGTCATTCGAAAATAGAGTCTTTTCTTTGCCAATAAACTTTTAGAAGTATTCTCAAATGTATATTTTATTATTGATAGATTTTTAAAATAATAACCTTTGAATCCTATTTAAATCAATTGTTTGTATTTAATAATTAAAATGTAACTTATTTATGCACACACAAAAACTTTACAAAAAAAATTAAAATTGAAACTCGTAAAATTTAAGTATTAAAATTACGACTTTTTAAAAAAGAAATAAATTATCTTTAATTGTTTCTTATTTTATTATAGACTTAAATATATGATGACTCTTTCCAAAGACGTTTTTTTTTTCTTTTCAATTTTTGTAAATTTTTTTGTTTGATTTTTGTTTTCGTAATTTTTTTTGTTTTATTCATGGTTCTTGCAAAATTGGTGTTTATTGAAATTGGTCCCTACAATTCCTAATATTGCAAATAATTGAGGGACTAAAATGAAATATTATAAACGTTGCAGAGACTCATTTGAATAAAAATCAATTTTACAGGAACTAAAATAAAAGAGTAAGGATATAAAGGATTTTTTTTAACCAAATTGCCCTATTCCCAAAATTATTTATCAGACTACCCTAGGGGTGCGACCAATAGGAGAGGAAAACTTTTAGGTCTAGTGGAGGTCGCTGGCTGGGGGTGCCACCTCCTACTGGGATTCATTTTTTTTTTTTTTGTCGTTTTGTGCCTTTTAAATGTTTTTAAATAATTAATTAATTATAATAATAATAATACATTAATAAATAATAATAATAACAATAATAATTAATTAATTAATTAATAATAATACAT
Organism: Cicer yamashitae; assembly: GCA_037974755.1. Taxonomy (NCBI): domain Eukaryota; kingdom Viridiplantae; phylum Streptophyta; class Magnoliopsida; order Fabales; family Fabaceae; genus Cicer; species Cicer yamashitae. Next base: position 40,204,489 of record JBBPBQ010000002.1, read on the forward strand.
TAATAAATAATAATAATAATAATGATAATAATAATAATTATTAATTAATTATAAATAATAATAATAATAATAGTTGTAATAAATAATACATTAATAATAAAAATAATAAATAATAATAATATTAATAATAATAATAATTAATTATTATTATTATTATTATTATTATCATAAATGATGATAATTAAAAATAGAAAATTATATTAAAATTTTAAAGAAAATACATTAAAAAAGAACAAAAAAATACATCAAATAAAACGAAAAAAAATACATCAAATAAAATGAAACAAAATACATTAAATTATTGATGTCCACCTAAATGACCTCCAGTTCCACATCTAGGATGTCGTCGAACTCGTCTAGCTCTTTGAACGAGTTGAGGTTCTTCCGGTTCATCCTGATCATTATCCTCAATGTAAGTCGTAGGTGAATTAGAACCACTACCACCTGCTTCCATAAAATTTTAAGGCTGATGATTATACATGGAGTCAAACACAGCATAAGCTGATTCAGAAGAAATTAAACATTGGAATGAGCGTCACAATTACGTGTTGCAAGGTAAGATCGTGGAACTGAAGGTCATTTAGGTGGACATCAATAATTTAATGTATTTTGTATTTTGTTTCATTTTATTTGATGTATTTTTTTTTTCTTTTTTAATGTATTTTCTTTAAAATTTTAATATAATTTTCTATTTTTAATTATTTTTAATTATCATCATTTATAATAATTAATTAATTAATATTATTATTATTTATTATTTTTATTATTAATGTATATTTATTACAACTATTATTATTATTATTTATTAATATATTATTATTAATTATTATTATTATTATTATTTATTATTGTATTATTATTATTATTATTAATTATTTAAAAACATTTAAAAGGCACAAAACGACAAAAAAAATGAACCCTCAATAGGAGGTTGCAACCCCAGCCAGCGACCTCCCACTGGGCCTGAAAATTTTCCTCTTTTGCTGGTCGCACCCCCAGCCTGCAAACTCCCACTGGGCCCAAAAAGTAGAGCATTCTAGTAAATAATTTTGGGAGTAAGGCAATTTGGTTAAAAAAAAAGGATATTAAAAAAAAATCCCGATATAAATATAAACAAAAATATATTTGTAAAGACCAAGATCAAATTAAAAATCTTACAAGATACAGATACGAATCGTATATTTAAGACTTCATTTTATTATAGTTTACATATAGGATTTTGCTAATGTGGAGATCCTACAGGTGTGTTTTCTTTGATAATAGACTAATAGAAACATTATCAAATGTATCTATTAGTTTAAGAATCCATGTTATGCATGAGGAAAATATTTTTTGTGTGAATTTTTTAAAATTTAATTAAAAATTTTGATATGTGGCTAATTATCCTTGGAAAATAATTTTATTTTAAAATGATAATCATGTGTGCAATTATTATAATTTAAAAGAAAATATCAGAACAAAATTTACTAATGCAAACATGGCGTATAAAGAAGAAATAAAATATTATTATTCTCTGCATATTATTTAGAATTTTAAAACAGGTTATTAAAATATATAGCCAATTTTCTATTCATTAAATATATTAGGACGAATACAAAGATGAATATTTATAGGGAAAACATATTGACAATATTAAGTATAAATAAAATGAACATATTGACAATATTAAGTATAATGCCATCTACTGTTATATACACATTATCTACAATTCTGAAAAATTTATGATTCAAATAACATTGTGTGTTAAAAAATACATTATAATATCATGCCAGAAATGTTCATGCAATCCGTGAAGTAAAAACAAAATGGTTTACTAATAACTACCCCAAAATTTTGGTGCAAAGTGCAATATGAATTAGAGGGAGTTCAAATATCATAAATATTATTATAACATATAATTTATACTTATGTATGAATTCAACCAAATATTCTTATTGGGTCTAAATTCTAAAACTAAGAAAAAGATAAGATGATACACAAATCAATATTTAAAAAAATATAATGAATTTATAAAGACATCAAAAAGTAATTTTAATGTAAGTTATACATTACAACAATGTAGGTTCTAATGAAAATGTATCGTTAGAAAAAAAACGACATCACCATGTGTCGATGGACAAAATTAACTTCAAAGAAATTATTCAAGTAGATAAGTCTGAAATAATAAAAGAAAAAACATATCAAACAAAAAGACATCACCATTACGAACATAAATTTAAGAAATTTATTTAATTTGAATGAAATAAAAGTAAAAATAATATAATACATTTGGAGATCTACAACATAGTTGAAAGGGATAAGCAAAAACGTTGTCTTTGAAGACCAAAACACCTTGAAGAATATGACACATGTAAATGGTAACAACATATAGATGTGAGAGAACCAAAAAAAAAAAGATGTCTATCAATAATTGGCGAGTGACGAAGATATGTCATGCCTCATTACAAAAAAGGTGATACATATCTTGGAGTGCTAAATATCTATCTCGTGTTGGTAGAGAGGTCATTATCAAGTATGTGCTACAATTTATTCCCACTTGTATGATGTATGTTTTTCTAATCCCTCATTTAGTAGGTCATGAGATTCAAAAAATTATCAAATCGTTTTGGTGGGGTTCAAATCATGGTATTCACTAGTTTTCATGGGACAAGTTATATATGGCAAAAGAAGTTGGAGATATGGAGTTTCATAATATTTATGCGTTCAATATAGCTATATTGGCAAAGCAAGGTGGAGGCTTTTTGAATAATCATGATTTATTAGTTGCTAAGCCTTTCAAAGCTAAGTATTATCCTAATGGTAAATTCATGGATGCAAAGGTTGGTAGTAATGTCAGTTTTACTTGGAGAAGCATTTGTACTTCTCGCATCGTTTTGAAGGAGGACGTCAGATGGGATATAGGGCATGATAACAGCTTAAATGTTTGAAACGAACGTTGGATAAATGCTTCTCATGTTATTACTTAACAACCTCTCACTTATCTAGTTAATCAACATTTGATGGTAAGAGATTTTTGGTTACTAAATATGGAGTGAGATGAAGACCTTGTGCGTAGTTCTTTTTCTGTTGAACATACACACATGGTGCTTATAACACCATTACTACGAGCTATCAAAGATGACATTATCATTTGGTGGCCAGATAAGAAAGATATGTTTACAGTTAAATATGCTTATAAATTAACTGTGAACAACATTATAGATACCTTAAATTTGCATGTGGATGAGAATGGGTCTTTGTTGTGGAGTTTGGATGTACCTCTTGTTGTTAAGAATTTTATACAAGAGCAATTCCAAATTGTTTTTCTACGCGTCATAGGCTGCATATGAAGGGTATGAGGTGTCCTCGAAATTGTTTAAAGTGTATGTTACTATGTAGAGTTCTTGGCACTTGTTTGTTTCTTGCCTTTTTTCTATTGATATTTGGAAGGTGTGTTTTTGGGATACTATGGAGCCACATATTTTTCATGTGGATGGTTTTGTGGAGTGATTTTTTATCATGTCAAATTAATTATCCAAGCTAAAGTGCAGTATGTTGATATTTGGAAGAATGTGGCTTTATAGAGTATTTGGCAAAGTCGTAATGTCAAATTATGGCTAGATGAGGATGAAGATGTGGGCACGATGTGCATGCATGCTGTCACATTTCTGTAGTAGTGGTACCACATTCAGGTCCATGTCAACAACTATACAACAATGGTTACAAGTGACAAATTATGTCTGTTGGGTTCAACCTTCCATGGGTATGCATATATATAATATTGATGCGACATTTGTTAATGATTGTGTAGGAATCAGTATGTGTCTTCGTAATGAGTAATTAATGGTTATTTTATCAAAGCGAAGAATTGCATCTATAAACCAAAACTTGACGTTAGAGAGGGAGATTTTATGGGACTTATTATGGCTATTGCATGGATGAAGGAGTTGAATATTGCTAATGTCATATTTGAACTTGACTCGCGGTCGTTAGTGAGCGCAATCAATAAACCCAACTTTATCTATCTTTATTTTGCTTTTATAATTTTTGATTGTATTGTTGATTGTTCATCTTTTTGTTATAACTCATTAGTTGAGTTCACTAGGAGACAAGCTAATGTAATAGCTCATGTATTAGCTAGAACGACTGCATACAGTACACGAATACTTCTCGGATTTTTGATGTTATGCCTGATTGTATTGTTCATGACTCTTTAAATGATATGATATATGTTTGTTTCCTTAAAAAAAACTAGTGGATTGAAAAAAATTGTGAAAATTTTTTATGAGAAAATAGATTGTGTTTGTTTATACATATAACATATTTCATGTATTAAATGTGAGCATTAACTACTTTTTTGTTTTCTTGGAGATAGTGCCACATACGTGATGCTAATATGTGTAAAGAATAATTGTTTTTTTTTTTAAATTTTGAAAAAAATTTCATTAAATATCAAAGACATCAAAAAATATTTGAATGGAAATTATAGATTACAACATTTTAAGGTATTGCTAAAGAAAAAAATAAAGACAATATAAAATAAGAAACGTATGTTTGTCCACAGACAAAAAGTACATCACTGCTATGAATAAAAATGCAAGAAATTTATTCAATTGAATGAAATAAAAGTAAAATGTATTACCTTTAAAGATCTACCATTGGATTGCAAGAGATAAATAAAAACATGAAAAAGTTCATGAAATTATACTAAAGATTATGGCTCAAAAGTCATAATGTCGTAGAGTACCATGAAAATACCGACAATTGAAAAGGAAAACTTAATATAGTTGTTAGAGAACAAACATAAAACAAATTTATTTGTACTTGATGAATGCTGAAGATATGCATACCTCATTGAAAAAAGTAAACTTTTAAAGGACAAAAAAGATTGTTTGAAAAGATGAAAAATTAAAGTGTTTTTAACTTGTTAATCTCAACATGGCTCAAAGTACAGTGGCACCTGATTGTTTGAGTGAAATTGAAGAGGACATGTAGATGGATCTATATATTTTCTTATCAACCAATTAAGAAGTTGTTATCATAAGTATCACTAAAAATATCTCTATAAGTGAAATAACTAGACATATTGGTAGAAATGAATTCAGTGTTAGGGATTTTGACTTTTGCGTTGAAAGCGAAGTTAATTTTGTATTGGTTGCACAAAGATAGGGATGACAATTGGTAGGGTTTAGATAGGGTACTATAGTACTCACTCACATACCCGCAGTTTATAAAAGTATCCATATCCGTGCCCGTATCCTCTTGGGTATCAACTTTAATACCCGTATCTTTATCTTTTTGGCACCTAAGTGCCCGTACCCATACTTATTATCCACACTTTAATTAAAATAGATCGATAAATAAATGATATAATTGTGATTAAATTTTAAAATTATCCAAATATCTTAAATCCAATCATAAAGTATTATAAACTAAAATATTTTCTAACTCAAAACATTTCAAATGCACACACGTTACAATACACACTCAAATATCCATAATAATACTCTATGAAGTTGCAAGTCCTACAGTTCGAGATCTGTAAAAAAAATTGATAGGAAGTTGTAAGTATTATTATAAAATCACGATTAATAAGAGATAACTCTTAGTTGTAAAGTCACAATTATTTACCTATTCATCAAAATCAAATTCTTAAAAAATTTACATACGTTTATCTTTCGATTATAAATATTGTAGTGGTCAAATGATATCAATAGATGCTAAAATATAAAAGAACAATTAATTGAACTAAATACTAATATAATATAATAAGTAAATAAATAATATATTTATATTAGTGCGGGGCGGGGTGGGTACTATAGTACCCGTACCCGCACCCATATCTATTTAATTTTGCGGGTAATTACCCGTTCCCGTGCCTATACCTATTATATGGGTTTCTACCCTACCCATTATGAATTGTTTTTGCGGATACCCACTAGGTCTGGATCTAATTGTCATCCCAAGACACATGTCAATACAAATCACTATTATAATAAACATCAAATGTATATTTTACTATAGATAAATTTTTAAAGTAATAATCTTTGAATCTTATTTAAAACAATTATTTCTATTTAATAATAAAAATGTAATTGATTTATACACCGATTAAATTTACAAAAATTATTGAAATTGAAAGTCATGAAATTTTAAGTGTTTGATGCATGAAAAGTATGACTTTTTAAAAATAAACTAGTTCGCCGATACGTGGGAATGTTTTTTTATTAACTAAAATGTTATGTAGATGTTATACAATATTCCCTCTAATTATTATTATAAACAAAAAAATTGATTTCTCAAATTTTAGTCACTATCATTATAAATAAAAATTAATTACTTTTGACTTATATAATTGTGTATTTCTAATATATATTTACTTTAATAAAAAAATCTTTGATATCGATAGTTAAATATTTAACATTTAAATGATCAATTTAATAAATTTAAAATATATTTTACATGAAATCTATAAAATCAATTACACTTAACTTATTTTTAATAACCATGAAAATAATTATTTTCGTGATCGCTTATAATAGTCACTGAGTAGAGTATAATATAAGGAGAACATAAAAGTATTAAGTTATAAATATAAATAATTGAAATTTTATAATGGTGTATTGAACATTTTTTATTTTGTTAGAAAGTAGGACCGAAAGCCCAATGAACTTTCTATATTATACATTCCGAAAGACATCTCTATAAACAACATTTGCATGAAGTAATTTGAGTCTTAACTTTTTTTGTTTTGGTAGAATAATTCCAATGCACATTTATTGTATGAGTTTATAGTTTTTTGTTCCCTTTCCATAATAAATGTTTGCAATATTTCCAATGAGTATTTCTGACTCAAAAATAATTACCAATTATTACTATCTATGGAGATGTATTGGTGGGTACATTTAACTAATACTAAAAAAATTAATTTTGATTTATTTATCGAGGGATGTTCAAACACTACAAAAGTATTCAGGCTCCCTTTGATAAAATTAAGTTATAAGTTAGTTGATAGCCGGTAACTAATGACATATAGCTGAAAAGTTAATTAATTGAAATTAAAGTATTTAGTAAATTCAGATTTTAACAATATAAAATGACATAATTATTTAATTTAAAATAACAAAAAATGTGATATTTTTATTCAATCTTATGTCTATTGTTTTAGTCGATCTATTTTTTTCTTTTGTATTCAATCTATTTTTCTACTTCACTTTATTTCTTATGTTTTCTTCTTCTCCATGTCGTTACACTTTATTTCTTATGTATTCTTCTTTTCCACGTCGTTAGTTAGTTGATGTTATCTTATAACTTCTACCTTTCTCCTCGACTTCTGCTCCTCCCAATGTGATTGCCCAATTCACGTCTTTCATGTTTACTCTTTTTTTTTATTTTACTATATTTATCTCATTTATGACTTTTGTGGTAGAAAATCTAAAAAATGTAACAAAGCTCTGAAATATAAAAAAACCATGAAATTCATTTATTTGTTTTGGTACATCATCTACTTTTTTTTTATTACAATATAAACATAAATTTGAAGGGTTTTCTAAAAGTTTAACAAATCTCATGTGGATAAATAGTAATCGTAAAAAACAATTCATTTTACGATTTACAATTTGACATAAAAAATAAATTTAACTTTATGAATTTCTTGTCAGATGAATAAGATGAAAGATTTTATGAGTTATTTTTCCAGGCAATTAAAGAAATTTAGTCCAGCTCTATTCATGCATGCCTTTGTCAATTTTGTGTTATGTGACAGAGATTTTTGGCATACATGAAGTTAAATTTTTTGCTATGAATTTTTTGGCATGAATTGAAAGAATGGATTCTTATGTAGAAGTAATAGTACCACTCTGAACAAAAAACCGAAGTAATAGCACAAAGAAAAAGATACTAAAAATAGTGTTTGAATAGTAAGTTAGTGGGACAATTACGTTTTATATATAAAAAATAATAAAAATAAATTAATGAGATTATAAATGGAAGAAAGTGTAAAAAGCTATAAGCTCAAATAGAGTCTTAGAATAAACTATAAGTTTATGATAAGAGTTTATTTACTAAAAACATCTTATTCAATCCAACAAACTTATAAGTTAATTTAATAAATTATAAACTAACTTATTGACGTTCTTAAACCATGCATATAAATTCGATAAATTCATTGGTCGAAGGTTCAGCATTTCAAATTTGAAAATTCAACTTCTGTAATGATGACATTCATCTAAGTAAATTTTATCATATTAGGTTAGTCCCAATAGTTTAATCCATGACTTAATAAAAATCAAATATATATAAATTTCGCAGTTTCAAAAACAAAATCCTATCACTTTAGTTGTCAATATAAAAAAAATAATTTATTTTTAGTTATATTAAAAATTTGCTACTGCATCTATTTATTTACAATGATGATGCTATTGTCATTAACATATTTTTATCAAATTTTTGTTTATGAATATCACAATTTGATAAGACAAAGGAATATCATACATCAAAACCTTGAATCAAATTGTAAAAAATGATTAAATTAGTCAAAACCTTGTAACATAAAAGATAAATATATGTTAATTTATTAGACACATGTTAATACTTTATATTCCTATAACATTATTGAAACATGAACATATATTTTGGTTCTGGTAATTATAATCTATTTCTCAATATCGAAATAATTCCTAGGTTTAATTCTATGATGATCAAACACATAAAAATATTAAAAGCAAAAATATATGAATAATCAAATACATTGTAATTGCATAAATAGCATATGAAAACCAGAACATAAATTCAAGAAGGTTCATTTAATCCCTCATCATCAATGAATAAATTAACTACTCATATTGTTTAATAAAAGATATATAGAGAAAAAGAAATTACACATAAAGGTTGCACTTGGTCTTCTCTTAGGTGTAGCTGCCTCCTACTTTACATCAAAAATCTGAACCTTAACAAAATTCTAATATTTAACTTAAATAATATCTAGGAAGACGTGCAACAGCGCATTGCGTTGGGTATGGGCGCAATGCGCTACAACAACATTTATTGTGGCGCAGTAAGCTGCGCAATGCGTTGTGATGCTCCCCTGCTACATTAAGAGACAATGAGTTGTGTCAGGATGTGCAATACAACATAGTGATTGGCGCAATGCACCCCTGATACTTCCTGCTGCGCTCCAGCTTCAATCAAAAAGAAGTTTTGCGCATTAGAGATCACTTTGTGCCAGCGCGGACCCTCTATAACTTCCCAATTGTAGTTTCTTTAATGTAGTTGACCTGTAAGATCAAAACAACAAGAGAAAACTCCAAGAATTTGAAGGTGCAAACACGAGAAGGGGGGTTGAATTGTGTTTGACTAAGTTGATAACTTTTTCATTATTTGATTAAACTGCTTCAGACTTGATGATTTACTTGGAGTAGAAGCAATAACGAACCTAAGGAGCACAGGAATAAAGTGACACAAGTAATTTATTCTGGTTCACCATTAACTTGGCTACATCTAGTCCCTTCACTCAGAAGGATTTAATCTTCTAATTCAACAATTTGAATTACAAAGCACTTGACCCTCAAAGCCAGTCTTCTCAAAAAACTTGACAACCTCAGACTTTTGAAGAACACACACACACATTGACTTTACCAGCCAAGTCTTCTCCACACAATCTGACAACCCTAGATTATTGAAGGTATACTAACACCACTATCTGGTTTGAATACAAAAGTTTGGAACTTGAGTAGTTGCTTCTAATAAGCTGTTTATAACAATGACTATCACACTCTAAGAAAAATCCTAAAAAAATATGTCGCATTCGAATAAGTGTTTCTATCTTTGAACTCTAAGATGAATTTGGAAATTTGAGCTTGAATTCTTTTACTCATTTCTGATTTTTCGATGATCTTCTTCTCCAGCCTTGAGTATCTATTTATGGATAAAATTAGAACTTCAATTTAGTCCTTGTTTAATTTTGAATTGTATCTTCATTCCTAGCTTTGTCAACAAAGATCTTATTCAAAAATAATTCTGAACAACATGCTTTTTGATAATATGTTCTTTAGCCAATTATTTATTTATGGATCCAATATGAGCAGTTCTTCTAGATTGATTATGTTTGTAAATTCTTCAAATTGATTATGTTCGTATTTTGTTTACATTGAGTTTGTAAATTATCATATTGATACAATTCATATTTTGTTAAGATTGAGTTTGTAAATTCTTCAGATTGATATTGTTCGTATTTTATTAAGATTTCTTTCACAAATTCTTTACATGAAACTTCCTTCCCATTGCTTGCTTTGATCTGGGAAGGAACATAGTGTTTGGCTAGTTCTTGAACTTTTACAAGTAGGAATATGACTAAGTCCAATTTAGTATTTTTGTCGTTTTACAAAATATGAATCATATATGTGCAAATAATATATGTGTCTTCTTGTAAACAATTCTTGATCATATCTTCTTGTAAATAATTTATATCTTCTTGTAGATAAATCTTGATCAAATCTTCTTGTAAATAATTCATATATTCTTGTAGATAAATCTTGATTAAATCTTCATGTAAATAATTCATATCTTCTTGTGGATAAATCTTGATCAAATCTTCTTGTAAATAATTCATATCTTATTGTTGATAAGATGTTGATCATGTTTTCCTCAAATATTGACCATATCTTCTTTTCAACTTGGTCAAAGATTTTCTTCAATTATAAATCTGAACCAAATCTTATTTTAGATTGTCTTCAAAAACATGAACCCTAGTGTTGGGGGTTTGAGGTACGGGGAATATGGCATGGATGGAATGGTTGAGGATGCAACTGAGGCGGGGGAGGAATACCATTGTTGTGCTGATAGAAATCAAGCACGCTGACATGCTCCATATTAGCCTCTTGAACCTCTAAGGATATGCCATCCTGTCATGTTGGTTTGTCAACCAAGCCGGTGGTACACCTCCGAATGAGTATCTACCGTGCATATCGCATAACATCATCATTCGGAATTTGTGCTCATCGATTCGCTCATCTTGCATCTCACAGGGTAGGTATTGTTGAGGTGGATGGGGTTGAGGTTGTTGCTCTTAAAGGTGCAAACACAAGAAGAGGGGTTGATGGTCAGAGCATGTCTTAAGATCTTTAGACAAGTTGCAGATTCAAAATGTTTATCAGAGAATGTGCAATTGCTTGGTCTTCTTTGGAGCGTTGACTTTATCATAGCATTGATTTTTTTAAGAGATTACTTAAGGTGCAAACACGAGAAGGGGGTTGAATTGTGTTTGACTAAGTTGGATTCTTTTTGCTAATTTATTTAAAACATGTTCGAGTTTGGTGACTAACTTAGAATAAAAGTAGTAGCAATCAAGTTAATTGATCAGACGTGGAAGTAAAACAAGAATTGTAGAATTAAACTAACACAAAAATTTATCCTAGTTCACCACCAGCTTGGTAGCTACGTCCAGTCCCCTCACTCAGAAAGATTTAATCCATTACTTCAAAACTTGAATTACACAACACCTGACCATACAAGCTAGCCTTCTTAAAACAACCCGACACCTACATACTTTTGAGGAACACAAACCCCTTAACTCTACAAGCCAAGTCTTCTAAACACAACCTAAAAACCTATAGATTGCTTGAGGAGCACGAAAGCCACTATCGTGCTTGGTTACAAGAGTTTGGAACAAATTGGTTTGCTTCTAACAAGCTGATTGTAACAATGACTCTCACACTAGAAAACACTTAGAAAATATTTCTTTAAAGGAAGTGTTTCTCTAGACCTTAACCTTATGAACTCCAATGACTTAGGAAATTTTGTGCTTGTGAGTTCTCTTGTTTTCTTCTTCAGCCTTGAGTATCTATTTATAGAATAGGTTAGCGTTTCTCGCTTTCTCCTTTGTCATTGTAGAATATGAATCATATCTTCTTGTAAATAATTCATATCTTCTTGTAGATTCTGATCACCTCTTCTTTTAAATAATTCATAACTTCTTGTAGATAAATCTTGATCAAATCTTCTTGTAAATAATTCATATCTTCTTGTAAATAATTCATATCATATTGTGATAAATCTTGATCAAATCTTCTTTTAAATAATTCATATCTTCTTGTAGATAAATCTTGATCAAATCTTCTTGTAAATAATTCATATCTTATTGCGATAAATCTTGATCAAATCTTGTAAATAATTCATATCTTCTTGTAGATAAATCTTGATCAAATCTTCTTGTAAATAATTCATATATACTTGTGATAAATCTTGATCAAATCTTCTTGTAAATAATTCATATTTTCTTGTAGATAAATCTCGATCAAATCTTCTTGTAAATAATTTATATCTTCTTGTGATAAATCTTGATCAAATCTTCTTGCATATAATTCATATCTTTTTGTTGATAAGATCTTGATCGTATCTTCTTTTCAACTTGGTCAAATATTTTCTTCAATTATAAATCTGAATCAAATCTTATTTTAGATTGTCTTAAAAACACGAATCATCTTTCACACTCTTGCTTGATTTGAGCTATAATTGATTCGGGTTGTTCTCGGATCTTCACAAGTTTTTCATTCTTCTAAGTCTTCTTTTCACACCTAATTCTTTCAATTTAAGCCATTGAATTTCCATCAGAGGCATTGACTTTCTTGTTGGAGTGAGATAATGTGTTTCTTGAATAATGATAGTTAGAGGTAGAATTGCATGACTTAGAATTAGTGGCATTGGGAAAATCACCTTGTTGAAACTTCAGAGTCAGTCCAAAATTAGAGGCTGCATATTAGAGGCAATATTTGAAGTGTGTTGCACCATTTTGATCAGCAGATTGTGAGCTTTGAATTTATGATTTGAACAATCTCTTTAGAGTTAATTATACCTTGATATGAACTCTTTAGAGGCATGCTAAGTTTGTGCACATCAGAGACATGCTAGAGCTTCAATGGCATGCTTCAAATTCAGTGTTCAGACTCAGTTTCAGAACCATTTTTCAAAGGCATTCTTCAGACCCAGTTATCAGACCCAAACTTCAAACCCAGTCATCAGACCCAAACATTAGAGGCAATCTCTGCATCCTTTAGAGACACATTACTTTTAGAGGCATATGTTTAGAGGCAAACACGTATACTTTGTGTTCCTTTAACCTCATCCTCTGATCACTTCCTCTGGTGACTTCCTCTGGCACCGTCCTCTGATTTTCTTCTTCCAAGTTTTGCATACTTAATGAAGCCATTAATCCAAATTTATTGTTATAATATAATACTTTTGTTAACGTCAAAACTATAAGTCGAAAACACAGTTGGTTCTAACAACTCTGGTATCTTAGTTTTCGGTTGAGAGGGTCCAGTACCAAGAGCCTCGTTAATCTTCTTGTGCTTATTCTCAAACCATCTCATGTTGATAGGTTTGCGAGGATTTAGTTTACTATCATTAGGATCACTCTTAACCTCTTATGCCAAATCCAACATGTGCATGATTGAAGCATGCCTCAAAACTGTTTTTTCATCATTTTCCAACTTGATAATGTTGTCTAAGATAATTTATCCCAAATTAATAGGACACCTTTTCATTAGGGCAAAGACTCCAAGCGCTCTCTTCACTCGAACCTCCGAGTAGTTGGAGCAAGATTCCACACTATAGTGGAAGAAAATAGACCAAGCCTTTGCCTTAAGGTTGGGGGAAGTTAGGTTTATCAATATTGGGAACGAATGGTTTGGAAGGTAAGGTCTCCATTGGGCGTCTGCTTCACCCTGAGTTGCTAATATCTCGTTGTAATTTATCTCTACTGCTGGTTATTCTCTCATTATTGTCAGCTAGCATTGCAGTAGGGGTTATTCCTAGGAGTATATTAATAGTGTTCCTACATAACACTATTTCCTTTCCCCTGACATATGACCTCCAAGTTTGTCCCTCGTTTTTCCTTACGTAGGCGTTGGTGTAGAACTCCTTCACCTGCACCTCGTTTTTCTCTGCTATAATGTTGTTGAACTTTTCCCAACCCCTTCTTCTCAAATCATTGGTGAGAATAGGGTAGTCAAGCGCACTTAGGTCAAATGCTCTCTTAGTATTAACCTTTCGAACAAGGTGAACGGATTACTTACTATCATGGGTAATAGATTTGAAGTGGTAATCATTAAACTCTCTCTTATCCCTCACATTTTTTTTTACAGTTAACTTCACTAATGGTTGTTCTCTAAGCCATGAATAAAAAGAATGAGAAGAAAGAATAGAATAGCAGAGCACACAGAAAAATCACAAAATAGTAAGAACTCTTTGTACAAGGATTTTTGGATGAAAATCGAAGTTGAAAAGAGTTCCCAGCCGTGGGCACAATGCATTTAGTCATTAACTACCCAACTATCCATTTCCATCCATTCAGCGTGTTGCACTAATGTTGGGTGCAATGCACTCCTTCAACCAAAAACGACAGAACAATGTTCCAAGTATCCATTTTGGCGCAATTGCGCAGCCCATTAGCGCAATGCGCTGGTCAACAGTTACATGGGGAATTGAAATTTCAGCGCAATGCGCCAATGATGCACACAATGCACTAGAGTGCTTCTCTGGGAACCCAACTCTGTCTATTCCTTTTCTTTCTCTCCCCTCTTTATTTTTCATATTTTTAATGATAACAAACGAAAAACAAAATAGGGAAATAAAGACTTAGAAGTAGAAATCCTTTAAACCTAAATGTACCTCCCATGGGTTGCGTCCTATACAACACTCGTTTATCGTCATTAGCTTAACACATGATGCTTTAAAGATTCTTTGAGAACAAGGGATACCCGTTCGTTTGAAATGTCTCCTCCAAAATAAACATTTAGTCTTTGTCCATCTACTTTAAACGATATCTCTAAACTAGGCTATACCTGCTCAACTGCTCCATTCGATGAAACTTTTTTTTTTTTTCTCACAAAGGCACTTGACCACTTTAATTTCAACTTTCCTTGGAATAGTTTCATCTTGGAATTGAAAAGCAACACCTGTTGCCCCAGTTAAAACTCTCTCTTAACAATCTTTTTGTCAAGATACGCCTTCGACCGTTGCTTGTAAATCATATATTGTTAGAAGCCATCAGTTTCATTTCTTCCAACATATTTAGTTTTAGTAACCTTTTTTCTCCTGCTAGCATAGAATGAAAGTTCAAAAGTTTAATAACACAAAATGGTTTGTGCTATAATAAAATGGGTAAATGACAAGACTTGTCATATACTAGTTGATAAGGAGAGAATCCCAAAGGGGTCTTAAAAGGGTGAACTATGACAATGCCACATAATTTGGTTCGACTCACCTTCTACACATCTTATCACCAACCCATTCGGATTTACTTTCAATAGAAATGGGACATCCCACAGAAAATGGTTAGCCTCCTTGAAGAAATTTTTCTTCTTCTACCAAGTGTATCCTACAGGTACTATGTTTCCCACTTTAAAATTTGCCACAACAAAACAAGTTCTCTTCTAGGAATTCTTCCACCACATTCCTTTTTTTCCTTGTAATAGCAGAGTTTTGCAACCTTGACAAATGATCCGCCACCACGTTCACGACCCCTTTCTTATCTTTTATCTTGAGGTCAAACTACTGCAAAAGAAAAATCCATCTAGTTAGTCGAGGTTTTGATTCTCCCTTGGTTAACAGATATTTAATCATTGCACGATAAGTGAACAAAATTATTTTGGATCGTAATAAATATGATCTAAATTTTTCCAAAGCAAACACTATGGTTAGGAATTCTTTTTCTGTGGTTGCATAATTAACCTAATTTTCATTTAAAACCTTTCTAGCATTTATCAGATCTTTGACCCAAAACAACATAATCACTAGTATCACACATGAGTTCAAACGCTAATGCCTAATTGGATGCAATGGTAATAGGAACGGAGAAAAGTTTACATTTCAATATATAAAAAGAATTTAAACAGTCATTATCAAAGCTAAACTCAGATTCTTTTACAAGGAGTTTGCAAAGAGAATACCCAATCCTTGAGAAGTATTTTATAAAACACCGATAAAAACCAACATGCCCTAAAAAAATTATCACTCATTTCACATTAAAAGTGGAGGCAATTTTTCTATCATTTCAATTTTTGCTACACAAACCTCAATGCCTTTTAAAGAGATTTTATGACCAAGAACTATGCATTATTTAACCATAAAGTGGCACTTTTCCAATTTAAAATTAGATCTGTGTCAGTACATCTTTTCAAAATGTCATTAAGGTTAGATAAGCAAACATCATATTTTGAACTAGAAATAGAAAAATGATCCACAGATACCTCAAATATAGTTCTCTATCAAGTCGAAGAATATAGACATCATGCATCTTTGGAAAGTTGTTGAGGCATTCCATAGTCTGAAGGGCATTCTTCAGTATGCCAACATCCCAAAAGCTATCAACAACTATCAAGTATGCCAACATCCCAAAAGCTGTCAAGTGGGTCAACAACTATCTAATTGTATCTGGAGTACCCGTCAAGAAAACAATATTATGCTTGACCTACTAATCTCTCCAACATTTGGTCTATGAAAGGTAAAGGAATGTGATCCTTTCTGTTTGCTTGATTTAGCCTTCGGTATTCTGTACACACGCGCCATCCCGTAACTGTGCGAGTGGCAATCAACTCATTTGTGTTGGAAACAAGTTGATTTTATACTTATAGTTTTGATGATAACAAAAGTATTTTATGAGAAGAATATATTTGACTTCAAATAGTATGAAAAAAGATTCATGTTTTTGAAGAAAATCTAAAATAAGATTTGATTCAAATTTATAATTGAAGAAAATCTAAAATAAGATTTGATTCAGATTTATAGTTGAAGAAAATCTAAAATAAGATTTGATTCAAATTTATAATTGAAGAAAATCTAAAATAAGATTTGATTCATATTTATAATTGAAGAAAATCTTTGACCAAGTTGAAAAGAAGATATGGTCAAGATTTGAAGAAGATTTGATCAACATTTATCTACAACAAAATATGAACAGAATCAATCTGAAGAATTTACAAACGCAATCTGAACAAAATACGAATAGAATCAATCTAAAGATTTTACAAACTCAATCTGAACAAAATACAATTCAGAATTAAACAAGTACTAAATTGAAGCCCAAATTTTAACTATGAATATATACTAAATGCTGAAGAAGAAAATCATCGAAAAGTAGAAAAGTGTAGTCTTAGAGTTCAAAGAGAGAAACACTTGTTCGAATGAGAAATATTCTCTAAGTGTTTTTTTTCTTATAGTGTGAGAGAAATTGATGATGAAGGTGCGAACATGAGAAGGGGGGTTGAATTGTGTTTGCACAAAGTTGATAACTTTATGATAATTTATAAATAATTAAAAAATTAGTTTGGTTTTGGTGACTTACTTGGAGTAAAAGAAATCAGATTTAGAGGCAGCAAGCAATGAAAGCATAAATAATTTGACGCGTAGAATTATCCTGGTTCACCACTAACTTGGCTACATCCAGTCCCCTCATTCAGAAGGCTTTAATCCACTAATTCAAAAACCTTGAATTACAAAGCACCTGACCCTCCAAGCCAGTCTTCCCAAACAGCCTGACAACCTCAGACTTTTGAGGAACTAACCACCTTGACCCTACAAGCCAAGTCTTCTCCTAACAACCTAACAACCTCAGATTGAAGAAGGAACTAAACCACTCTCGGGTTGGATACAAGAGATTGAAACTTGAGTAGTTGCTTCTAACAAAGCTGATAATAATAATAACTCTCACACTTTAAGAAAACAACACTCAGAAAATATTTCTCATTCGAACAAGTGTTTCTCTCTTTGAACTCTAAGATGAATTTGGAACTTTGAGCTTGAGTTACTCTTTTCTAATTTTCGATGCTTTTCTCCTTCAGCCTTGAGTGTCTATTTATAGTGAAAATTTGGGCTTCAATTTAGTCCTTATTTAATTCTGAATTGTATCTTGTTTAGATTGAGTTTGTAAATTCTTCAAATTGATTCTGTTCCTATTTTGTATAGATTGACTTTGTAAATTCTTCAGAATGATTCTGTTCCAATTTTGTGTAGATTGACTTTGTAAATTCTTCGTATCAAATATTTTTCAAATCTTCATTAAATGTTGATCAAATATTCTTCAAATATTCATTAAAATGTTGATCAAATATTCTTCAAATCTTCATTAAATGTAGATCAAATATTCTTTAAATCTTCTTCAAATGTTGATCAAATATTCTTCAAATCTTCAATTAAATGTTGATCAAATATTCTTCAAATCTTCTCAAAATATTTTTCAAATCTTCTTCAAATATTCTTCAAATCTTGACCATATTTTCTTTTCAACTTGGTCAAAGATTTTCTTCAATTATAAATTTGAATCAAATCTTATTTTAGATTTTCATCAACTATAATTTTGAATCAAATCTTATTTAAGATTTTCTTCAATTATAAATTTTGAATCAAATCTTATTTTATATTTTCTTCAAAAACATGAATCTTCTTTCATACTCTTTGAAGTCAAATATATTTTTCTCATAAAACACTTTTGTTAATATCAAAACTCTATATGTAAAACCAACTTGGTTCCAACAATTGATATTATCAAGGTAGTTAGTTGTCAAGTTGTTTGGGGTGACTGGCTTGGAGGGTTAGGTGCTTTGTAATTCTTGGTATTTGAATTAGTGGATTAGAGCCTTCTGAATGAGGGGACTGGATGTAGCCAAGTTAGTGGGGAACGAGGATAAATCTATGTATCAAATTATTTATGCTTTCATTGATTGCTGCGTTTGAATGCGATTGCTTCTACTCCAAGTAAGTCACCAAAACCGAACTAGTTTTTTATTTGTTTATAAATTATCAAAAAGTTATCAACTTTGGCAAACACAATTCAATCCCCCTTCTCGTGTTTGCACCTTCATTTTGTTTTCATTTTGCACTACCATTATGCCTCATTTCTTGGGAACCACGTGCACAAGACTTACCCAAGAACTGTTAGATATCAGATAAATCATTATGTTATCTAACAATATTTTCACCTCATTTTTTACAACTTTAGTCATGTTGGGGTTCAACCTTCTTTGAGGCTGAACAATTGGCTTGAACTCTTGGTCTAGTTTAATTTTGTGCATACAGAAAGTTGGACTTATACCCTTCAAATCAGCGCAATGGTCCAACCAATAGCTGACATATTCTCCTTGAAGACCCTCAAAAGTTTCTCTTCTTCCAACTCTTTCAAAGAATTGCTAATTATTGTTGGATTGAAAGAGTCCTCATCAAGAAATACATACTTTAATTATAGGGGTAACTGTTTCAACTCATACGTTTTCTTCTCTTCGACCACTTCTTTACCCAACTCTTCCTTTTCGTGTTGAACTCGTGATTCCTCATATGCATTCAACTGTAACACACATTCTACCACATCTTCTTCAAAACTTTCTTCCACTTTAGTTATTACATTAACTATCACTTTTTCAAGTGAAAGACAAGGATAATCATATCGGAAGATTTCTTCAACCGAAGCTTCAATAATGTTGACTCGTAAACACTTCCCTTCAACAGTAGGATGGTGCATCGCTTCAAACACATTAAGTGTCACTTTCTCTTCTTGAAACTGCAACATGAATCAAAGCTCTACTAGTTGCTAAGAATGGTTTTCCAAGTATGAATGGAACTTCATCATCTTCCTATATGTCAAGAATAACAAAATCAACTAGAAACAAAAAACTATCCACCCTCATCAACACGTCCTCCATAATACCATAAGCGCACTTGATAGATCTATCAGCAAGTTCTAAGGACATCCTTATCGGTTTAAACTCCCTACCTTCTAACTTTTGCATCATTGATAAAGATAAATTTTGTTCAACACTTTCTTTTGATTTCTTTCATCAAATGAAGAAAACTAATACAAAGTAGAAGCCATGATGCCATGAATACAACCACAAACTATCACAGAGGATAAAAGTTTTGTGTCTGGTCGAATGCTATGAAGTTTACTGTGAGGCCTCTTATCAAGGATTCAGTTGTGTACTTATGCAAAACAAACAAGTCGTAGCTGATGCTTCTAGACAATTGAAGGTGCATGAGAAAAATTATCCCACGCATGACTTGGAGTTGGCTGCGAAGTGCTCAGCCTTGAGACCGAGCTCTGATGCCAATTGAAGGTGCAAACACGAGAAGGGGGGTTGAATTGTGTGTGCCAAAGTTGATAACTTTTTGCTAATTTGATGAACGTTGGTTGGTTTTTATGAGTTACTTAGATAAGAAGCAATCGGATTCAGAATCAGCAAACAATAAAAGCATAAATAATTTGACACAAAGCTTTATCCTGGTTCACCATTAACATGGCTACATCCACTCCCTTCATTCAGAAGGCTTTAATCCACTAGTTCAAAGACCTTGAATTACAAAGCACCTGACCCTCCAAGTCAATCTTCCCAAACAGCCTGACAACCCCAGACTTTTGAGGAACTAACCACCTTGACCCTACAAGCCAAGTCTTCTCCTAACAACTTGACAACCCCAGATTGAAAAAGGAACTAAACCACTGTCGGGTTGGATACAAAAGATTGGAACTTGAGTAGTTACTTCTAACAAAGCTGATAATAATAATAACTCTCACACTCTAAGAAAAGAACACTCAGAAAATATTTCTCAATCGAACAAGTGTTTCTCTCTTTGAACTCTAAGATTACTTTGGAATCTTAAGCTTGAGTTCTTCTACTCTTTTCTACTTTTTGATGCTTTTTTCCTTCAGCCTTGGTGTCTATTTATAGTGAAAATTTGGGCTTCAATTTAGTCTTTGTTTAATTCTCAATTGTATCTTGTTCAGATTGAGTTTGTAAATTCTTCAAATTGATTATGTTCCTATTTTGTGTAGATTGAGTTTGTAAATTCTTCATATTGATTATGTTCCTATTTTGTGTAGATTGACTTTGTAAATTCTTCAAATCAAATATTCTTCAAATCTTCATTAAATGTTGATCAAATATTCTTCAAATCTTCATTAAATGTTGATAAAATATTCTTCAAATCTTCATTAAAATATTTTTCAAATATTTGATCAAATCTTCTTCAAATATTATTCAAATATTCTTCAAATCTTGATCAAATCTTCTTCAAATCTTGACCATATTTTCTTTTGAACTTGGTCAAATATTTTCTTCAATTATAAATTTGAATCAAATCTTATTTTAGATTTTCATCAATTATTTTTAATCAAATCTTATTTAAGATTTTCTTCAATTATAAATTTGAATCAAATCTTATTTTAGATTTTCTTCAATAACATGAATCTTCTTTCATACTCTTTGAAGTCAAATATATTATTCTCATAAAATACTTTTGTTAACATCAAAACTCTAAATGTAAAACCAACTTGGTTCCAACACCCTTCACATATTATCATGCCAAATAAATTGAATTGAAGGAGAACATTTCCTTTGAAGCTCCACTGATGAACATTGGAGACAGAACTACCAAACTTTTGAGAGGCAAGGAGATTTCGTTGGTCAAGGTCGTATGAAATCAAGTGGCTAGAGATGCTACATGGGAGCATATCGATGCCTTCTAACTACACTACCTATGAAACAAGTAAGAGTTGTTGCTTCATCGCCAATGGGTCGACTTTAGTTTTGCAAATGAACAATTATGACATCACCATCTTCCATCTCCCATACATCTAGCATTTTTGTTGGACCTCTAACTCATTTAGGTTCTATATCTACTTGTAAAACAAAAGTCATAAAAGCATAAATCACTATGTTTACGTAAATAAAGTATAACAAATGAAATGATATGAATTTTATACAATTTTCAATTGGTTCTTCTTCGGCTTCTAATTTAGAAGGAATGGAGTGAGATTCTATAGACTCTTGTATGACACCTTTTGCAACATTACATTCGTGCATGTTGGATGAGTTTTTATGAGTAGGAACATTTTATATTCCTTCATTATCATTTGTTCGATTTCTGATATTTAACTTTTTTCTTCATGCCGTTACTGCTCCAAATAAAAAAAGGTTTAAATATGTTTTTGGTCCCTGTAAATATAACCTTCTTTGATTTTGGTCCTCGTAATTTTTTTTTTGGTTTACATCCCGGTAATATCCAAAATATTATTTTTAGTCCTTAACGTTAAGTGGACGTTACAAAAACGTTAACTGACAAAGGGAAACAGTTTTTGGTCCCTGTAAATATAATACTTTTCAGTTTTAGTCCTTGAAAAATATTTTTTTGAATTTCATCCCTGCAATATTCAAAAATCTCCTTAAATATAAAATAACATACAAATTGATCTTTATTAATAATAAACTTATGCCAAGTAATGTTTAAAATATTTTCACTTCAATTAATTAAAATTTATTAATCTTCTGTTTTATTTATTTATTATATATATATATATATATATATATATATATATATATATCAGTGAGTTTGAACATGCTATTTACATATTAGTTAGTTAGTTTTATATAATCGTTCTCACATTATTCAATATATTTTTCACTCTTAATTAGTATTAGTTGAAGTTGAAGTTGCATGCTTAACATGAGAAGAGAGGGAGTCAATACCCAATCAAGTCTATCAGAGGTTGTTGTCTTGTACACTAGTAAGAATTTTTCAACTGCCAGACCAAAATAGGTAGGAATAAAATTATAATGATGCATCGTACATTGCAAAAATATGTCAACATTTAGTTTTTACAAGTCAAACAAAAAAACATAAAATAGATTTGTTTGTATTTAGTGGAAAACGAAACAAACCAGAGCAAACATCAAAGCAAAATAATACACATACAGTAAAGTATTCTTCAACCATATATATTAAGAAAGTTTGAGACAACAATTTTTGTTCAGCAAAATAATAAACATCAAAATAAATATAGATCTAAAATTTGAGATAGCAATAATCTAAAATTGTAAGCACATTCCATCTCCTTCTCATAGATCCCAACCAATATCTAACAAGCAACCAATATCTCATAGATTTGATTTGAAACAAGTTGGTTTTATCTCTCATAGATTCTCATAGGTCCCAACCAGAACTATTTGAAACAAGTTGGTTTTATACTTAGAGTTTTGATGTTAACAAAAGTATTTTATGAGAACAATATATTTGACTTCACAGAGTATGAAAAAAGATTTATAATCTAAGAAAACATTGACCAAGTTGAAAAGAAGATATGGTCAAAGATTTGAAGAAGATTTGATCAAGATTTATCTAGAATAGAATATCTGAAGAATTTACAAACTCACTCTAAACAAAATGCGAACAACATAATCTGAAGAATTTACAAACTCAATCTGAACAAAATATGAACAGAATCAATCTGAAGAATTTACAAACTCAATCTGAACAAAAGAGGAACAAAATTAATCTAGAAGAACTTCTCATACTAGATTTAGAAATAAAGAATTGGCTAAAGATCATAATATCAAAAAGCATATTCTCGTGTCAAACACAATTTATCCCCCTTCATCAAATTAGCAAAAAGTTATCAACTTTGTCAAACACAATTTAATCCTCTTTCTCGTGTTTGCACCTTCAATTGGTATCAGAGCTCGGTCTCAAGGATGAGCACTTTATAGTGTTTGAGGAAGGATCCAAGGGTTCAACATGTTTGAATTCAGTGAAGAAGCTGCTGGAGCATACATCAACAGACCACCTCTGTTTGATGGAGAACGTTTTGAGTATTGGAAGGACATGCTGAGAAGTTTCTTTATTTCACAAGATCCTGAACTTTGAGTCTTGGTGAAATATGATTATACTGCTCCAAAGAATATTGATGGTATTGAGATTCCATGGAAAAAGATGGATGTTGATCAGAAGAAGATGTAGTGGATGCATCGTAAGTCTAGAACTTTCATGACTTTCAAGGAGTTTGACAAATGCACCAACAAGGAGACAACAAAAAGTATTTATGATAGTCTAATCCTGAGCTATGAAGGAAGCAATCAAGTTCAAGAGGCAAAAACTAACCTCCTAGTCAAAAAGTATGAGCTGTTCAAGATGGAAGAAGATGAAGACATTGAAACAATGTTTTCTAGATTCCGGACTCTGGTCTCAGGATTAAAGGTACTTGAGAAGAGTTATAGTACTGTTGATCATGAGAAGAAAATCCTTAGGAGTCTGATAAGCAATTGGAGACCTAAGATCACTGCCATTCAGGAAGCAAAGGATCTGAATACTCTTAAGCTGGAATAGTTAATTCAGATTACATGAAATTGAGCTTGAAGAAGATGACCTCAAGAAGAAGATCAAGACTCTGGCCTTGAAATCCAAGTAGAATTCTAAAGGAAACAACAAAATCAAAGGATAGTGATTTAGATGATTAGAATCTGAACTCAGAAGAAGAGGATATTGCCTTCATATTCAGAGGATGTTGCACAACAATAGGAAATCTTCCCCTCATAAAAGATTCCAGGCAGTCCAATAGAGGAAGGAATGAAAATTTTGACAAGAAAAGCATTATCTGCTGGTGTGGTTTTGAGTGCTTCCACATGATATTGAAGATCTAACCAAGTGATTTCTTCAAATAAAGTGACAAAATAAAAAGGAAAATAAAGAAACAAATATGGATTAGGTTAAGAAGATGAAGAAGGCGCCACAATCAAGGATGATTGATAAGCCAATGTGGAATCGCCACAATGGTAAGGAAGCCATTGATAAGATTCAAGGAAGTTCTAATCCAAAAACTTAAAGAGGAGATCTAGCTCACTCATAATTCTTATTAGAGAAATTCTAATTCATTCCAAACTTATCCAAAATGAGACACTTACAAAGTATTTAAAGAAGGATTTACCTTATTCCTAAAATGGGCCAAAAACCAATTCTCTAGACCCATATTAGGCTTACACTACTTATCTAAAATTAGTACAATTCAAATTAAACACAAATAAAACTAAAAACTATTATAAAGTCTTGACTTGAAATATTCTTTGTATTTCCTCCTAATTAGCTCAGTTTAGGTCCTCATCATCTGCAATGGATGCAATGAACCTAGGCCTATCAAGTCAGACTTTCCAAATCTAGAGAAAGGGAAACACTAGAGGAAATATTCCAAACCCAAGAAAAAGAGTTTGATGGCTACATCGATTGATTCTGATGAATCCTCTGATGATGAAGAGCAAGCAGATTTGGCTCTGATGGCTCATACCAATTATGCCTCTGGATCCAACACAAATTCTAACTCTGGAAGTGAATCAACATATGAAGAAATTGAAGTATTTTCTAACATAACTCGATCTGATTTAATTACTGCTATAAAAGACTTCTTGAACAAGCATCACAAATTGTCTTTAAACTGAAAACACTTAGGAAAGAAAATGAAAACCTAACTGAAAAAGTTAATGTTTTAAAGAATCAAAGTACTGAATTTAAAACAGAAAATGCAACTATGAAAACTGATATTACTGAACTTAAAACAGAAAATGCAAATATGAAAAACTGATATTGCTGAACTTAAAGATAAAACCTTGAAAGATATCCACGTTGAAAATACCACATGTAATTCTGATAAAAATGAAGAAGTATTCCAAGATTTTCTAGCTAATGGTATGCAAAGAAGAAAGTATGCATCTATGATTTATGGTGTTAGTAGAAATGGTTAAAGAGGTCTAAGATTTGAAGAAACGGTAACTAAACCTAAACTTATTCACTCTGATGTTTTGTGTATGTTCTACGAAAAGTCACTCTAAATTATCGTGTCCCATGTTAAATACAAGGAGAGACAAGAAATCTTTCAAGACTAACAAACCAGGACCCAATCAGATTTGGGGTACCTAAAGACAAAATTGTTTATGTTGCAGATGTTCCAAGCAACCAAGTTGAAACGCCAATCATGGCATTTGGTAACTGGATGCTAGCAATTTATGAAGGGAAAAAAGTTCTAAGTCCCAAGACCTGATTTTGGTGGAAGAATGATTGGTCAGCATAATACCTATCAGAACCAGAACCAGCTGATGAACCATAACTATCAGAAATTGAAGAACCATATGATGAACTAGAACTATCAGAAAAATCAGAACCATCTGATGAATTTGAGGTATCAGCAGAACCAACATTACCAGAGGAACCTGATACAACAGCAGAAATAGTAGTGTCATATGGACAATCAGAATCAAGAGACTTCTCTGAACAATCAGAACCTGATACTACAAAGCTAGATGTGAATTAAAATCCCTTCATCCAGACCCTCTAATAAAAGAATATGCAAATTCAGAAGTTGAAAACTAGAAAAGAAAAAAAAAAAAAAAACTTAGAGGGTTTTCAGAATGAAACTGAAACTATTGACATATAGGTTACATCTTTCTTTAAATTTAATTATTGTCTTATATTATGTTTACTGTGATAACAAGAAGCTTGATCTTAAAAATCAAAGCTAGATAAATATTTTTCAGGTTCTCAAATGTTCAAAGGAACCAGGAGATCCATAGAATCTAAACACTTCAGTAGAAGTAGAATACAAGTTTGGTTTTTAGAAACAAGCAGAAACCACCAGAAACAAAACTGGTGTTTTGGGTTGTATTGTTTCATTCTTAAATAATCTAATTTATATTATGTTATATGACAAACAGTTTGACCTTGAAAAGTCAAAGCAAGTTGATGATAATGTAGGCTTACTAGAACTAGAGGAAACAGATGCAGGCAAACCAAAAGAACTTGAAAAATTAGAGGATACAAGCAAATCATCAAAAGATGAATCTGACCAAGCCAGAAGTAGCCAACATAAATCAGAAGACAAATCTAGATGGAAGTACAAGTCATGTCATCCTAAAACACTAATAATTGGAAAAGAAAATGATGGATGGGTTCTTGCAATGCAAGAAGAGTTAAATGAATTTAAGAGGAATGATGTTTGGGATCTAGTACCTAGACCAAAGAAGAACATTATTAGAACCAAGTGGGTTTTCATAAACAAGTTGAATAAAAAAAAGTGAAGTGGTTGGAAACAAGGCAAAACTTGTCGCACAAGGCTACAGTCAGCAATAGGGAATTGATTACACTGAGATATTTGCTTTAGTGGTCATGTTATAAGCTATTAGTATCCTACTTTCTTTAGCTACAAATAATAACATTACATTATTTCAAATGGATGTTCAAAGTGCTTTTCTAAATGGTTATATAAGTGAAGAAGTCTATGTTAAACAACCCCCAGGTTTTGAAAGTTCTGAATTTCCAAATCATGTTTTTAAACTTAGGAAATCTTTGTATGGTCTAAAACAAGCACTTAGGGCATGGTATGATAGACTTAGAAACTTCTTGCTTAAAAATAAATTTGAAAGAGGACAAGTAGATAATACACTTTTTAGAAAATCAATAGAAGTTGACATTCTTATTATTCAAATTTATGTTGATGACATTATATTTGGAACTACTAATGGCACTCTTTTAGGCAACAATTTTCTAAATTGATGCAACTTGAATTTTAAATAAGTATGATGGGAGAACTTCAGTTCTTCTTATGGATACAAATTCAACAAAGTAAAAAAGGTATATACATTCATCAAACTAAATATACAAAAGAGCTTCTTAAGAAGTTTAACAGGAGTGATTGCAAACCTATGGCTACACCAATGCATCGTACCTGTTCACTTGAAAAAGATGATTCAGGCAAAAAAGTTGACCAAAAAACCTATAGAGGAATGATAGGATCCCTACTTTACCTTATCGGTTTACCCTAGGGAATCAAATTTAATTGCTATTAAGAGAATCCTTAGATATCTAAAAGGCACTACCAACCTTATGTTGTTCTACAAGAAATCTCCTAAGTACATACTGAGGGGATATTGTGATTCTGATTATGCTGGAGATAAACTTGAGAGAAAGAACACTAGTGGCAACTGCACCTTTCTAGGTGACAACTTAATATCTTGGTAAAGTAAGAGACAAAACACCATTGACATGTCAACGGCAGAGATTGAGTATACTTCAGCAGCTGACTGCAGTTCTCAACTACTTTGGATGAAACATTAACTTAAAGACTACAAAATCCTAGAATTCAACATTCTCATCTATTATGATAACACTTCTGCCATTTGTCTAACCAAAAACCATATCCATCATTCTAGAGCTAAACACATAGAGATCAAACACCACTTCATTAGGGACTTTGTTCAAAAAAGGGTATTAAACATTCAGTTTGTAAACACTGAACACCAATAGGCTGACATATTCACCAAACCACTAGCTGAAGATAGGTTTGACTTCACCAAGTAAAACCTAAACCTTACCATCATACTTGACTAATGTTGTGATAACCTCAAAGTAGTCTAGCTTTACATTAGTTTTTATTAGTCTTTATATTTTCTTATAATATGTTATATTCATGTTATTAAGAAAATAGAAAGGAAAATTGCAAAAAAAAAAAAAGAGAAAAGGATAATAAGACTTTGAGGGAGCCTTAAGTTAGGGGGAGTCAAAGAAATATAAAAAAAGTTGTTACAAAAAATAAAAGTTTGGTCATCATCAAAATAGGGGAGATTGTCGCAACCAAGTTGGTTTTATATTTAGAGTTTTGATGTTAACAAAAGTATTTTATGAGAACAATATATTTGCCTTCGTAGAGTATGAAAGAAGATTTATAATTGAAGAATATCTAAAATAATATTTGATTCAGATTTATAGTTGAAGAAAATCTAAAATAAGATTTGATTCAAATTTATAATTGAAGAAAATCTAAAATAAAATTTTATTCATATTTATAGTTGAAGAAAATCTAAAATAAGATTTGATTCAAATTTATAATTGACAAAAATATTTGACCATGTTGAAAAGAAGATATGGTCAAGATTTGAAGAAGATTTTATCAAGATTTATCTAGAACAAAATACAAACAGAATCAATATGAAGAATTTACAAACTCAATCTAAACAAAATACGAATAGAATAATTTGAAGAATTTACAAACTCAATTTGAATAAAATACGAACAGAAACAATATAGAAGAACTGCTCATATTGGGTTTAGAAATAAAGAATTGGCTAAAGAATATATTATCAAAAATCATCTTGTTCGAAATTACTTTTGAATAAGATCATTGTTGACCAAACTAGGAATGGAGATACAATTTAGAATTAAACAAGGACTAAATTGAAGCCCTAATTTTACCTATAAATAAATACTCAAGGCTGAAGAAGAAGATCGACGAAAATCAGAAAAGAGGAGAAGAACTCAAAGCTCATAAATATTTTATAAGTGTTTTTTCTTAGAGTGTGAGAGATATTAATATTATCAGCTTTGTTAAAAGCAAACACTTAAAGTTCCAATCTTTTGTATCCAACCCGATAGTGGTTTAGTTCCTTCTTCAATCTAGGATAAATCTATGTGTCCAATTATGTATGCTTTCATTGATTGCTGCCTCTGAACCCGATTGCTTCTTATCTAAATAATTCATAAAAACTAACCAACTTTCATCAAATTAGAAAAAAGTTATCAATATTGTCAAACACAATTCAACCCCCATTCTCATGTTTGCACCTTCAAGAACTACCTTCCAACGGCTTCACCAAATTAGGGAGAAAAAAAAGACTGTGCTAGATTTTGTTGATTGGGGTGAAAGGGACTAATGGATGAAGCTCTTGTTGAGCGGGACTAATGATGAGGCTTGTGGTGGTGAGGCAAGATGAGTCTTTAGGTGGATGAAGCTTGTTTGTGAAAAATAGGGTTAAGTGGAAACAAATCTTTTTCCTATTCAATGGCTATACGCACAAAGTTAATTCTGTTACTAATACAAATTCAATGGCTATGTTTATTATTTAAATGATTGGTATCTATCTTTATATTTTAGTATTATTTTTAATAATTAATTGTCTTGCTTGATTTATTTTATTTGATGAAATTATTAGTTGTATAATTTAATTAAATTGGAATTTATAGGAACTATATATGTTGCTGGTTTATCACGGGCCAAAGAAGGGATTGGACTAGGAGGTAGTAGAATTTATGTGACCCAACTAAATATTTGAGTGCTCTTGCATGATGATATTTTTGGTTCAACCTTTCTTGTCTCAACCCAATGAAGAGATGAGAGAATAAATCTTCCCTCATTATTGAAACCATGCACCCGCTCCTCTCTCTCCTCTTGAGCACTTTTAATTCATTTTTAAAATGAAAGTTACGAATTAAATAATGGGTTTAGTGTAATCAAGAGAGAAAAAGATATCCTCTTTATATAGGATGGAAATTTCATCCCTCTCAATCAGATGACCAAAATGATGATTTTGTTTTATTATAAAAATAATTCTAGGGAATTTTTGGTTTAATGACAATTAAAAAAAAAGGGCTGGTCTCCTATTCATTACTCCACACTTTATCTTGTTTTCTATAAGTCCACAAACTTTCCTTCACCAACAAAAGATAGAAAAGAAAAAACATCATTCTTCATTTAGAAAACTCACGCCTACATACATCATCACCAACATCATCAAGTTGAATTTCAGTTACTTTTCTTCCTCTTAGTAGCATCTCAAAGTAATTTTCTATCAACGCTTTTTTTTGGATTTATTTCATCAAAGGAAGGAAATTAATACAAACTATTCATCTCAAGAGCTTAGACCTTTCTCTCGTGGGGATTAGGACATGTTACTAGGTAGATAACGGTTTTACCTCATGCAATTTAAGTTATACATTAATTTTGTGTATGAGTGATCTAATATATATTTGTTCTTGAAATATTGTTGTTGTTAGTTAATATGTGCACTACGCAAAAAATAGCATTTTACAACGCTTTTTCAAAAAAATAAGCGTTGTAGTATCTAGCGCTGTAAAAAGATACAAAAGCGCTCTTTAAAATAAAAAAGCGCTGTAAAATAGGTGGATATATTGCGCGTTTGTTATACTCGTTTTACAGCGCTTTTTTGAAAAGCACTGGAAATCCCTTCTAAAAACATGCTGCTTGTTGCACTAGTTTTACGGCGTTTTTTTAAAAGCGCTGTAAATCCCTTCTAAAAACGTGCTGCTTGTTGTACTAGTTTTACAGCGTTTTCTCAAAAAAGCACTGTAATAGGTGCATTCTTATGCACGTTTTACAGCGCTTTTTCAAAGAAAGCGTTGTAATAGGTGCATTCTTATGCACGTTTTACAGCGTTTTTCTCAAAAAAGCGTTGTAATAGTTTCATTCTTATGCACGTTTTACAGCGTTTTTTCAAAAAAGCGCTGTAATAGGTGCATTCTTAATCTAGTTTTATTAAAAAACACTGGAAATGAAATTTTTAAAATAACGCTTGTTTGTATAAACAGGTTTGTTATGGCATTTTTTTAAGAAAGCGCTGTCTTTTAATTGTTTTCCAAAATTATTTTCATCCAGCACATGATATTGACACAATTACTATATTTTTCGTTTAAACAACAACAACAACAAACTTGTAACTTTACATATTGACACAATCAGTTCACAACAACAAAACTATATAACTTTAAATATAACTTTACAAACAGCACATGATATTGACACAATTACATATTTTTTACATTTACATATTCACAGCAACACAGAACTCTATAACTTTACAATTTCATAACAATTACATATTTTTTACAATTTCACAACCTTGCAGCATGCCAATCTCCCAGCAAATCAAATAATTTTCATTTCGATCACATACTGACACCAGTCTTCCTTTATTTCAGTTAGATCTCTTTCAGATTATGTTGGACTGGAATTGTCAAAGTACTGTGCGATATAAAATTTGAACATAAATAAGTTAGAATCAAATATATACATAGTTTATATATGAAAATCAAAATATAATGAAAATACCGTACCGTTTCTAGGATTATAGTTTGATTCATATCAACAATCTCCTTCATGAATCGCAATATATAGTACCCGCAGTCTATGTTGTTAGTTTGACGAGGGCACTATAAAATAAAACATATAAGTCAATAAATAATTGTGAATTGATTATAAATGAAATTTTAAAGGCATATATTTCAAACCTTTATTGGAATCCATGTGATGTTATTTGACTTTTGCTTCGACACTGTAGCACTCCTTTGAGCTAGGAAAACTTGTAAAGCACTATCAAATAAATGTAATTATTATAGCATTAACAAACACATTATTTATATATATGTGTGTAAGAAATAAATGAATATTACTTACGTGTCGAAGATAGTCTTTATATCTGAGTGATTGTTGTAATGGTCGTGCAAGGAATCTAAATAGTATATAACTTCAGAGGTCGCATTGATTGCAAACAGCACCCAATGTGCCCTACAACAACAAAAATTTAGTTGGCAATTTTGTTTACACAACTAATAAATTAAGATCTCATAAATTAAAAAAGATATAAATAAAGAATATATAATTACCCTGAATTATATGGCGCAAAGAACAACTTATTCTTCTCTTTATTTTCCAATAGGATATCTACAACATATTTCTTTACATTAACTGGATCGAGTTTAAACATTGAAAGCTTATTCGGAGACAAGAATGAAAATCTATCTGACAATTTGCGCGTGCACACCAACTTCTCATACAAAAACCTTCAATGAAAATGTCAAATTAGATTAATTACCAATAAATTAAATTAATGTATATGCTGATGACAGTAGCACTCAGCTCCTTATGATTGAGAAGTTCGTATATGTGCTCTTTATCAAGTAGCTCTTCATACTCATCTCCGAAAAATAGCTTTCTCCATGCTTATGATACGTGAATCGTTGTTGTCCATATTCGTTTTTGCTTGTATGTCAAGACACGACCCAAATCGAGCAAGGCGTGGATGACTTATTTTAGGAGCAGCAACTGATTTTCCCCGATCCAGTTTTTGAATTTTGGCAGCTTTATTACCCTCCAGTTTTTGAAATTTGCCAGCTTTATTACCCTCCAATTTTTGAAGTTTGCCAGCTTAGTTTTTACCACGAACATCTAGCTGTGGTACGGCTTTATTCTGGCAGGTTTGTTGTGCGGGTGGTTTTGATTGGATCTGAAAAAATGAGGTTAATCAGTTTGTTAGTTAATTGAATCTGAAAAAATGACAAACCTGCTAGAATAAATCTGACAAACCTTTTCCGGCGACGTGACTGACTCGTTGCGGGGAATCTTCTTGTCATTCCCTTTAGATTTTGTATGAATCTAAATAAATGTGAAATTAAAGTTAACAGCAGAAAAAATCAGCAATTAAATATAATCAATCATAATCATATAATCATACCTTATCAAGGCCAACAAGATTTTTGGGCCATGCCACGTAACTACCTATTGCATCTCCCAAATACTTAATATCTCCATCTTTTTCCGGTATAGGCAACGGTGCATTTGGTTCAAAAGCAATCACGGGTGATACTTTGACATGGCCGACAGGGATCAGAGTGTTGTGCAATACTTCTCCAAAGGTATTGTACAATGTTCCTTTTCCAACCTTGCGATGAGTAAGGGAGGATAAATACAGCACGCAAGTAGAGACACCCTAAATCAATGGTTAATATATAAATATGTGAAACAATTAGGTTGAATGAATTTCTTATTTTATTAAGTAATTAATTACATTGGGATGACTTTTAAGACCAATGTTGCAACTAGCGTTTTCACTCTCCATTTGTATTTCACATTGGAGCTCGCGAAGTTGCTTTTCTTTATTCGTCTTCACCAAGAATGCCACTTGCTTTATTAGGATTTTGAGCTTCTCTAATACTTCCTCATTAGATGGATTTGGGCGTTTCTCTTGTGAAAAATAGCTTTTTGGAGTTACGCCAAATCCTTTACCCCTCACGCGGCCGGAATATTCAGGAACATTAAATACTTTACCGAGTATGTGCCTGCAACTAACTTGTTTGTTGTCCTCTTGATTTTCAGAACTTTGTTCTA
The DNA here is from genome assembly GCA_037974755.1 of Cicer yamashitae. Classification (NCBI taxonomy): domain Eukaryota; kingdom Viridiplantae; phylum Streptophyta; class Magnoliopsida; order Fabales; family Fabaceae; genus Cicer; species Cicer yamashitae. Next base: position 40,238,222 of record JBBPBQ010000002.1, read on the forward strand.
GATTCTCCTAAAATACATGTAGAATTAAAAAGATAAGTTCAATATCATTTTTAGAATACAATATTAAAAAATATTAAAGTGATAATATACTTACACAAAGTTGTATCACTTTTTGAACATTTTTATTATCAACAACTCCATCTTTATTCACACGAGCCTCCTTCCACAAAATATGACGACCCAATGGTTGATCGGATTGGGTCTCTTGTAGCTATTCATTAAGACCTAAACAAAAGCTATTCGTTAAGATTATAAACAAAATATTAGTTAGAAACTATAGTTTATAATGTACCACATTATATAAAAGTGATGTTTACTTACAATTTTTTGCTCTAACCGTGCATACCCCATACGAGATTTTTTGTATGGATGCGTTGGATTTTTTGCCCTCTCGCGATTTGCCATACTTATACTCTATATAAAAAAAATAACAATCGTGTAAAAATTTAAAATACGCTATGAATATGAATAATAAAACACAAATGCTAATAAATTAATCACTTACCACAAACGCGGGGTCTGCACGTTTAGCTACAAATGCGCTCTATTCGTCATTTGATATATGTGTTTATATATTTTTGGAGCTTCAACATTCACATTTCCATCACGATATCTTAAGTAGCAGTTTGATAGATGAGATCTAAATCCCCGGTGTATTTTTCCGGTAAATCTAAGCACGTAACTTTTTGTCACCTCATCAACATCAAAAGCAGGCTGAAACCAAATAAAGATATAGTTTGAGTAAAGTATTTCAATGGAAAAAATTATAAGTAACAAAAAAGTGGAGTAAAAAAGTTACTTGTATATCATTCCACAGTATATCTTTTGCATCCTTCAAAGCCTTATCTCTCCAATCGTCAATTGTAATTGGGATATTTGACGAACAACAACACCAAAATAACTTACAATTATGGAACTGTTGGGCTCAATTGGCTGGCCACTTTCATTCCATCCCACCTAATAAACTCATAGAGTAAGTACATGCTTTCAAAAAAGATAAAAAATAAACAGCAAACAAAGTATAGTATACCTCAAATTTAATGCCATTACTTCTTGCTTTTATGACCTTTTTCATAATGGTTGCACCATGTTTAACTTCATTTTCATAAGTCTTAGTGTTGAAAACTTCCTCATTTTGACGATCTAAATCCTTGTTGGAATCCATTTATCTACAACAAAGTTCAACATGCAGTTCAGTATAACTTCAACAAGTTCAACATGCAGTAGTCTAAGTACGTAACAGTATAAGTTCAACATGCATTTTAGTGACAACAAAAAATTTATTATACAATACCTGAAGAGTGCGAAGAAATACGTAGGGTTCATAGGGTTACGGCTTCGCTTAAGAAGGAACAGCGAGAAGAGTGCGCAAAAATACGAACGATTTGTAGGACAGAGTAGGGTTTGCAGAAATACGTAATGAGGGTTCGTATGGAGTACGTAATGTTCGTAGGGATAGTAACAAAGATGGAGATGGTTCGCAATAGGGTTCGTAGGGACAGTAGGGTTCGCAATGAGAAGGACAATGAAGAGGATGAGGAAACTGAAGTGTAAGGAAGTTTACGTAATGAAGAGGAAACTGAAAGCGGTTTATTGTTCTATATAAAACCCTATTACAGCGTTTTTTTGAAAAAACGTTGTAAAAGACCTCCTTATTTTATTTTTTTAAAAGCCTATTACAGCACTTTTTTAGAAGCCTTTTAAAGTGCTTGTCCAAAAGTGTTGTAAACGACCTCCTTATTTTATTTTTTTGAGTAGCCTTTTACAGCGCTTTTCCAAAAAGCGCTTTAAAAGACCTCTTTGTTTTATTGTGTGCAAGCGCTATGTGTTGGAACCAAGTTGGTTTTATATATAGAGTTTTGATGTTAACAAAATTATTTTATAAGAACAATATATTTGACTTCAAAGAGTATGAAAGAAGATTCATGTTTTTGATGAAAATCTAAAATAAGATTTGATTCAAATTTATAATTGAAGAAAATCTTAAATATGATTTGATTCCAAATTATAATTGATGAAAATCTAAAATAAGATTTGATTCAAATTTATAATTGGAGAAAATCTTTGACCAAGTTGAAAAGAAAATATGGTCAAGATTTGAAGAAGATTTGATTAAGATTTGAAGAATATTTGAAGAAGATTTAGTGAAGATTTGATTAACATTTAATGAAGATTTGAAGAATATTTGATCAACATTTAATGAAGATTTGAAGAATATTTAATCTACATTTAATGAAGATTTGAAGAATATTTGATCAACATTTAATGAAGATTTGAAGAATATTTGATATAAAGAATTTACAAAGTCAATCTACACAAAATTGGAACAGAATCATTCTGAAGAATTTACAAAGTCAATCTACACAAAACAGGAACATAATCAATTTGATACAATTCAGAATTAAATAAGGACTAAATTGAAGCCCAAATTTTCACTATAAATAGACACTGAAGGCTGAAGGAGAAAATCATTAAAAAGTAGAAAAGAGTATAAGAACTCAAGCTCAAGATTCCAAATTCATCTTAGAGTTCAAAGAGAGAAACACTTGTTCGAATGAGAAATATTTTCTGAGTGTTCTTTCCTTGGAGTGTGAGAGTATTATTATAATTATCACCTTTGTTAGAAGTAACTACTCAAGTTTCAATCTCTTGTATCCAACCAGATAGTGGTTTAGTTCCTTCTTCAATCTGGGGTTGTTAGGTTGTTAGGAGAAGACTTGGCTTGTAGGGTCAAGGTGGTGTTGTTCCTCAAAAGTCTGGGGTTGTTAGGCTGTTTGGGAAGACTGGCTTGGAGGGTCAGGTACTTTGTAATTCAAGGTTTTTGAATTAGTGGATTAAAGCCTTCAGAATGAAGGGACTAGATGTAGCCAAGTTAGTGGTGAACCAGGATAATTCTACGCGTCAAATTATTTATGCTTTCATTGCTTGCTGCTTCTAAATCTTATTGCTTCTAATCCAAGTAAGTCACCAAAACCAAACTAATTTTTAATTATTTATAAATTATCAAAAAGTTATCAACCTTGTGCAAACACAATTCAACCCCCCCTTCTCGTGTTCGCACCTTCACTATGTGACCCTTTTACAGCGCTTATGCAACAACCGCTTTAAAATACCTCCTTATTTTATTTTTATTAAATGCCTTTTACAGCGCTTTTCCAAAAAACGCTTTAAAAGACCTCTTTGTTTTATTATGTACAAGCGATATGTGACCATTTTACAGCGCTTATGCAACAAGCGCTTTAAAAGACCTCCTTATTTTATTTTATTAAAAGCCTTTTACAGCGCTTTTCCAGAAAGCGCTTTAAAAAACCTCTTTGTTTTATTATGTGCAAGCGCTATGTGACCCTTTTACAGCGCTTATAGAACAAGAGCTTTAAAAGACCTCCTTATTTTTTTTAAAGGCTTTTTATAGCACTTATTGACAAAAGCACTGTAAAATTACAAGTTTATGTTCAGTTCAGTTCAAGTTAAATATGTTAAATTACAATATAAGTTCAGTTTCTGTAAAATGCTAAATAATTAGTAATATACCTATATTTGGATTTTTTTTCTTCCAAATAATTAGTTAATTACCTATATATATCAATGCTAAATTACATGATCAGGTCATATTGGGATGATCAGTTCAAGTTCAAGAAAAATTTCCAGTACTCAAACAAAGCTTTTTCAAGTTCAATATAAGCAGAAAATCATTTCTCGCAGGTCAAACACTTAAATTACATGAACTTAGTATAAAACACTAAGATCAAGCTAAATATAAGCAGAAAATAAGTATAAGCAGAAAATCAAATACAGTTCAAGCTAAATACTAAAATGCTTAATTCTGGAAGATCAAACAATTAAATTACATGAACTTAGTTCGGGTTACATGGCTTATATAAAACAATTAAACACATTAAGATGCCCTTCTGCTTTTCCTGGTGGGATTCACATTTGTTTGTCCATTAACGATACGAAACGATGGATTAATCCAAATTCCCTCATCATGACCATCTCTAAGATATAAACCATCATTAGTTGAATCAATTTCATGTGGTTGTGATGTTGCAAAGAAAAGATCATTACCAACATCTTCATCATTATTGTTATCATCACTTATTTTATTGGTCGATAGGACAACGTACCATTTATCATCAGCAGGATCAGTGACATAAAACACTTGTTGAGCTTGCGACGCTAAAATAAAAGGCTCATCTTTGTATCCCACCTTATTAAAATCGACAAGCAAGAACCTTGACTCATCAATCAGAACGACATTATTATTATCGACCCACTTGCAACCAAATATGGGAACACGAAACATTGTGTAGTCTAACCCCCATATGCGCTCGATAACCCCAAAATATGATAGATTTGCATATATTGGGTTTTTGTCTTTTGCACTTGAGATATGCATTGCTTCAGCTACGACAGTGACTCCGCTATTTTGCATAGTGGTTTGATCATCTTGTTCTTTGGTATAAAATGTGTAGCCGTTAATTACATAACCGGTGTAAGAAAAGACATGTAAACTCGGACCATTTGCTAGCCCCATCAATCTCTATGAAATTGATCCGAGGTCTATATCAAACTTTGACTTTATGTGATTTTTTAACCATGTTATAAAACTTCGATTGTGCTCTCGAGTTATCCAATTTTGATTCCTATTCATGTTCAAACTAGATAATGGATCCATGTGTATTGTACCATACGGTTGAACCTCATCATCATTGTGTTGAACAAACAATTGTGCCTGCTCCCATTCTGTCCTTGATATAGTCATTAGTCTCTTTCCAATTATCCCTTCTCCTAATATTCTTCCCGAATGACGAGACATGGGAAGCCCTATGGATTCAACATTGGATAGATATTCAGTACAAAATTCAACAGCTTCTTCGACAATGTACCGTTCAGCAATACAACCTTCTGGTCGACTTCTACTTTTTACGTGCCCTTTTAATATTTTTATATATCATTCTATCGGATACATCCATCTCATATAAGTTGGCCCACAAAGTTGTGTCTCCTTAACAAGATGAACAGTAAGGTGAACCATTATATCAAAAAACGAGGGTGGGAAATACATTTCAAGCTCACACAAAGTAACAACAATTTCCCTCTGCAATGTCGGTATTTTTTGAGGATCGATCACTTTACTACAAATTTCCCTGAAGCAGCAACATAATTTAGCTATGGCTCGTCAAATTTTTTCAGGTAAAATGGAACGTATACCTATTGGTAGCAAATGCTCCATTAGAATATGACAATCATGGGTCTTCAAACCTTTTAACTTGAGGTCTTTCATACAAACTAAATTTTTAATGTTTGAAGAGTATCCTTCTGGAACTTTAACTTTGTGTAGAAATTTACATAAAACAATTTCTTCCTTTCTAGATAGAGTATGAGCGACTGGAGGTAGATATGTGCGATTTCCTTTCTTTACGGGACCCAATTCATTTCTTATTCCCATATCGACCAAGTCCAATCTTGCATTGATGTCATCCTTAGACTTTCCTGGAACATTAAGTAACGTACCAATAACACTATCAAATACATTTTTTTCAATATGCATCACATCGAGGAAATGTCTTATATACAATGACTTCCAATATGGCAATTCAAAGAAAATTGACTTTTTCTTCCACCCAGTTTTGACAAGTTCTCCCGCAAAAGGTTTGCCAAATTTATTGGTCAAACCTTGTACTTTTTCAAGTATTTGATATCTAGTCGGTGCTAAAGGAGCTTTATCTTCCTCTGATTTTCCATTGAATGCATTTCTCCACCCACGATACTAATGATTATAAGGTAAAAATCTACGATGTCCAAGAAATACATTCTTCTTACAATGTTTCAACCGTATCCAATTTGTACTCTCTTCACATATAGGACATGCACACTGACCTTTAATGCTATATCCTGATAAATTCCCATATACTGGAAAATCATTAATTGTGCCGAACAACATAGCCCTCAAATTGAAACATTCTTTCTTATACCCATCATAAACTTCCACACTTGTCTCCCACATAATTTTTATATCTTCAATTAAAGAGTCAAGTATACGTCGATATCATTCCCCGGTTGTTTGGGTCCAGAAATTAACAGAGACAACATCATAAACTTACGCTTCATACATAACCATGGAGGTAGGTAAATCAACAAGATCACAGGCCACGTGCTGTGTGAGATGCTTTGAAGACCATGTGGATTCATTCCATCAATAGAAAGTGCAAGTCGTAGATTTCTTGACTCTCTCCCGAATTCAGGATACTCATGATCAATTTTTCCCCATTGTGGAGAATCTGCAGGGTGTCGAAACTTTCCATCTCTTATTTTTCATCTGCATGCCATGTCAAGTGTTTTGAATCTTCTTCACTACGATACATGCGTCTAAATCTTGGTATTATAGGAAAATACCACACGAATTTTGCTGGAGTAGATTCTTTCTTCTTATATCAAGAGACATTGCATTTCGGGCACGCCTTTAGTAATTCATATTTGTTTCGAAATAAAATGCAATCGTTAGGACACGCATGAATCCTTTCGTAACTCATGCCAATAGAGCACAAAATTCGTTTAGCCTCGTAGGTTCGACTGGGAAGTTCATTATCATCTGGCAACATACCTTTTAAGAGTGTTAATAATTCTGTGAAGCTTTTATCAGACCATCCATTACTCGCTTTTAAGTTGTACAACTTTAATATCATCGACAGTCTTGTGAATTTAGTACAACCATTATATAATGGTTTCTCTGCATCACTCAACAAACTCTCAAACATTTTAAGACAATCCCGAAGATCTTCTTCAACTGCTTTTGCAATCTCCTCAACTCGGTCCGGCTCATATGTATCTGTGTCGAAACCAGTTGAAGCATATGTCGAACCATTCTCAAAATTAATGTTTCCTTTTTTTTTTCTCACCATGTCTTATCCAACATGTATAGCTTTGATCAATTCCATGCCATACTAAATGTCCTTCCAATTCATCTGCTCTAACGCGTTTTCCAAAATAACATTTTAAACAAGGACAAACGACTCTATTTGGATCTTTTGCATTCTTCACTTTAAACTCAACAAACTCCTTCACTCCATTTTCATACTCGTTTGACAATCGATTGGCAGACATCCATTTCTGGTCCATTTTATATGACCTATATAAATGCAGTTACACAAATAATAAGCTACTGATAACATTATTCCAATCTATAGTACACATATCTAATATTGGAAAATGGAAACCAAGGTCCAAGTCTGATTTCAAAACAGAACAGATCAACAAATTTCAAAAAAGAATAGATTTTATATGATTTATTATGTACAATTTATAAGTTTTGGTGACAACAACAAATTAATAAATACAGTACCTGAGACAACGTATCCAATTTGTTTGAAACGAGGAGCAGTAGATGGGCGCACAGTAGAGGAGAGGAGGGTTCGCAGAGTGCAGGAGATGAGGGTTCGTAGGGTTAGGGCAACGTATTAAATTTGTTTTAAATTTGTTTTCATTTATTTAAAGTGAATGATTTTTATTTAAAAGGAATGATTTTACAGCGCTTGTATAAAAAGTGCTCTAATAGGTCCTTTAATTATTTGAAAGCGCAAACCTTTTACAGCGCTTGTATAAAAAGCGCTCTAATAGGTCATTTAATTATGTGAAAGCGCATGTAATTTACAGCGCTTTTACAAAAAGTGCTTTAAAAGCTATGTAACATAAGGTGGGAGCGCTATATTTTACAGCGCTTGTGTTTAAAGCGCTCCAAAAGCGCTGTAAACATTATGTGAGAGCGCTTCAATTTACAGCGCTTTTATCAAAAGCGCTGTAAAAGACTTGTAAACATGTGCAAGCGCTATATGACCCTATATGACCCTACAACAGCACTTTTTCCACAGCGCTTGTAAAAAAAGCGATGTTGTATCCTCCGTTAATTTTAAAATATTATACAACAGCGCTTGTATTTAATAAGCCTATAAAAGGCGCGCTATAAAATGTCATTTTTGGCGTAGTGTGTGTTTATGATTTAAGGTAAAAAATGAGTGATTTAGAAATAGGACGATAGTCGTAGCGTTGATATAATTATGTAAATGAGTACATAAAAAAAAAACTTAAGGTTCTTGTGTTGTTTTTATTTTTTTTTTTAATTTCGTGTGAATATATGTAAAGGAATAATTTTTTTTATTAGATTATCACATGTACGTGTGTGAAAGGAATAAATTTTATATAAAATATAAAGACGATCATGTCATAATAAAAGGATAATAAATTTTTTAAGTTGTAAATTGTAGAGGGATTGAATAATTTTTATGCATGTTTGATTAATAAAAAATAAAAGATTTAGTTTGTTTGACTGTGTCTTACTTTTTAGTTTTTGAAAATTATTTTATAAATAAATTTTAGAAAATTGTTTTTAAAAAGAAAATTTTAAAAAATTTGTCTCACAACTCTAATTTTTTAAAACAGTTTTTGAGTAGAGAGTTAAAAAACTGAAAAATAAAAAATAAAACACCATTTATCTGTTTTGCTTTTTTAGTTTTAAAAAGTATAATATTAAAAATAATTTTACAAAATAGTTTTTAAAAATAAGTAATCCAAATAAGTTTTTTAGTTTTTAAATTTTAAAATACTAAAATAGAGTTTTTAGGATGTAAATCAAACAAGCCCTTAGTCATTTTAGTTAAATTTAAAAAAAAATTGATGTTTTACATTGACTTACTCGTACCTTTATTTTTCTTAAAATATACATCTCATTCCAGTACCATACACATTCCTATGCATGATAGGCTATGAAGGAAGGTAGTATGTTTGATTATTGTTTTTATGATTGGCACATTAAACCAGTTATGTGTTTGCTTAGTTTATCTTGATTCTTGGTAAAACTCGTTTGGTTAAATATATTTTTTTTTATCTAAAATTTTCTGTATGTTTAATCTTACTTTTGGATGAGACAAAATTAATTTTATAGAAATAGAACTCATATTTGTTGTATATATTAGGATTGAATATATTTTTCTTTAAATGGAACAAAATAATCCAAAAAATATCATGTGTACTATAGATTTGATTTTCCTTCAAACAAAAGAACACACATGCATTCTTGACACGTGAAACTAATGGTGACTTAATCATACTCATCAATCACAAAATTAGGTTAAATTAAATTTAAACAAAATGGGTACCTATTCATGCCAATACCAATCATTAACAAAATTTCATGCAAGTGCAAGTGCATGGACATTCTTAATTTTCAACATTGAACTTCAATATGGAAGTTGAACGTTCAAGTTAAAAACCCAAAATGACAAGTATAAGTAAAACTATTTATTTGTGTCGCTCATAATAAACTTCCTGCATCATTCCATATTTTAGGACACATATAATAAATACAATAAGGGTTATGGAAAGAGAAACGCTATATATAAAAATTAAGTTACAGAATGGCAACAACAACATTTTCTAACAAGGCATTGGTGCAGCATTAGTCCCACACAACCGAAGAGTATTTGAGTAAGAAATTAAGCGGGGACTATATCCACAACTATGGTCACATATTTCTTCTACTACCATAAATCTTTCATTAGTCAAACCACAACTATAAACTTTATTTTTTGTAGCAAAAATTAAAAGATCACCATTCATAACCATAAACACTCTAACCTGAGGATCTTTTTCTTTTAATCCGAGTGCTCTCACTCTCACTTCTAAAACATTTTCCCATAAACCTGATTTATAATCTTTTAAAAACCATACATTGAAAACACATTCTCTCAATCTCACCAAACAAATGGATTGATTTGGATTTGTAACTTTACCCCATTTAAAGATACCCATGTCACATGACACGTGATTCTTATTACAACCTTTTGTTGCTTCCTCCGGCAATCTAAGGATTTTTGATATTCCATTCTCTAAATTGTAAGACATGATATAAAGCATGTAAAAACGGCTCGATCTACCAAAAAAAGGAGAGCAATCTGAGATAAAATAAACGACTCCGTTGTGAAATACAGACATGTCAAATTTCATATTCCGACCACCAAAAAAGAAAATATTTTTCATTGTTTTCCACACACCTTCTTTTCCATCGTAAACCTTGCATATATAACAAGTTGGTGAGCATTCTATTTTGTTTTCAAATAGAAAGATTTTGTAATCATCTGAGGAGCCATTAGAACAATCTAACATGATATTAATATCAACATAAGGATAGTTTCCTTGAAGTGACTTTGGTGTAGGAATGAAAGACCGAGACTTTGTGATTGGATTACAAATGAATAACTCAATCGGGTCTTGTTGATCACTTATGGTGCAACAAAGAATTAAGCCATTACTAGAAGATAAGACACTAGCTGATTTTGATAGGAATTTTAAAACATTGTTAGGAATACCTGAATATTATTTTTCTTTAGGTAAAGTATGCAACTCAACTATTTTTTTGTACCTTTGCTCTATTTGTCCAGGTTGAATAAAGAAGCATGTGTCATCCTTCTTCAATAAATTATTAGCATGCTTTGTTTTAAAATCGCTTTCTTCTAAAAATTTGGAAAATGATTTGCAACATGATTTGAATTTACAAATAGTCTTTGCTTCTAGCCAAGAAAATATCTCATAAGCATCGTCTTCAGACATGTTGTTTATGATAATTTAGAATAAAGCCAAGAAAAACAAAAAACAAGAGAAAAACAACGGTGTGATGAATAATTTACGTGAAAACCGGTATGTGCATGTATATATATATACTAAGAAATATATGAAACCCTTTTTAGTTATCACAAAGTATTATTTATCAAGGAGAAGAAATGTTCTCAATTAATATTTCAAAAAAGAAGAAAAAAAAATCACATAATTTACACCATTTTAATAAATAAATTTTAATTAATTAGAATTACAATTAGTAACGACAAACTTTAACAGTCATTAGAAGTCAATTTTTTTATACTTAATTGAAATCTCAAAGTAACCTACTCACTCGATTCGTAGTAAATAGAGCGTGATTCATAGTAAATAGAGCGTAATTCAATCTTGGGGACAGAGATATGTGCAATTATGTTTAGCAGTAAATACTTATTATGATTAAATTGTGATAAGACTAATATATATATAAAAAAAAAGAAGTAATAAAGCATGATTTATATACTTTCAATATGGCGCGCGTGACTCATTTTAAACAGAAAAAAATTAGTAAAAAAATAGAAAAAAAACAAAACAAAAGAAGATTTAGTTGGATAAAAAATCAGTTGATAAATTTCAAACTAAGATTATTTTTAGATAGTATTAATGTGATAAGATTTTAGAGCGGAGATTCATTTTAGTTCCTTGATAAAAAAATAAAAATAAAATTAGTTATTGATAAAATTAAACCGAAAGAATTTAATTTCTACCTTCTTTATATTTTGTTTGGTTAATTAAGAAAATATGGAGAAAGAAAAAGAATGTGAAAAGAAAAAAAAATTTATAGAAAATAAGATAATTATTTAATACTTTAATATAAAAAAAATAATTTAATTTATATGTAAGCACGATGTAAAATCATTTTAATATAATTTTTTTAACACATCAGCTTAGAACTCATTTATTACAATTTCTTTGTGAAAAAGAGTCACTTTTTTAAACTAAAAAAATCACTTTTGAGATTTTTCATCTATTTTAATAAGATATTTTAAAAAAAATGATAAAAT
>JBBPBQ010000002.1:40250183-40300430 GCA_037974755.1 Cicer yamashitae
AAAGTTATGTACATTACAGTTAACAAAAACAAAAGTAGATTTAGTTTTTTTTAAAAAAAATTAAAAATTGACCGTAAAAATCTCTAAAATATTCAACACCAAAATAACTTTTTTATAATCAATAACAAATTGACCCTAAAAATATTTCTTAAATTTATAAAAACTACAAAAAATAATAATCTTCATTCAATAAAAAAATAACGATAAAAGTTATTGGATAGTTAGTCATTTATGATTATTTTTAATTTTAATTCAATTAAAATTTGTTAAGTTAATGCAAAAAAAATGTCAATTCTTATACAATGATAGTGTAAAATTTTTGAATTTACAAATAGATAGAATGGAATTCTTTTTTATACAAAAGAGGGAAGACCCAAAGAAAAAAAAACTAAACAGTTAGACAAACATTCTTAGACAGAAATATCATAAAAAAAAAATTAAAAAAAAACCTATATATTAAGATACTGCAGAAAGGGCCTTCTGATACTGATATATTAAGATCATAAAAAAAAACCTATATATTAATATTTCTGGATTTTGATGGTTAATATCACATACTGCAGAAAGGGCCTTCTGTTGCTGATACTGTCATAGGAGAGGGGAACACAACAATATGGAAAATGTGTGGCCTTGACAAGAGTACGTGCTTGACTGTGTTGTTTGATCTTTCATCAAGTGATCGTGCAAATACTCCAGGTGCTGTCAACCCACAATTGTACCTGCAGTTTCTTACAAGGTTATGTTGGGGAAATTTCACAAATAGGATCTTAATATATATGATTTTGTGTCTCTTTCCACATTCTCGTTGTGTCTTGAGCATTAATAATGGCCATGGTCTTAATGCAGTTACCAGAGCCCAGATGGTCAATTAGTGCTTCGCGTGACAACAGTAACTAGAAGATGGGTAGATAGTTCTGTTAGCTCTGAGGTAATTCCACTCTTCTCTAAATACCTGTGGCTGTGGGTGGCTGCTTGTCTGTCAATGCCATAGACAAGTTTGGAACTCCAAGTTATCATGCTGTAAAGAAAGTTGAATTTTTTTACTCATTCTTTATGCTGTCAAGTATGACTTTCAAGTTATGTCACATGCATATCCTATTCCATTGTGTTGTCAAGTAGCCGCTATAGCGCTATAGTATAGCGGAATTTGAATGAATCGCTATTACTTTGCAATATGCTATTTAGTACAAAATGTTGTCAAATAGCCACTATTGCGGCACTATGGTACTAAAGCATAGAGGAATTTGAACAAATTAACCGCTATTTTCCGCAGTCCGCAATTGACAACACTTATGCATTTACGTGTGTCTATTGTGTATATCTATGCTGTAAACTGACCTAATTTTTTGTTTTATTTGACAATTTTTTACTGACATTGAGATTCTTAAATTGATAAATAGTGGGGTTTTTAATTACTTATAATATTGTGCTATTCAGGAATTGGTTCAAGGATTTGACCAAGAAACTGCTGCAGTGGTAATGGCTAGATTTGCATCTCTGAAAATGGAGACAGAGGTATGTGATAAGTTGTCTTACTATCTGTTGTTCTCTTAGTATTCCTAAAATATGTCAGATTATATATTAGAATTTATCTGGTCTGCTGCTGCAAAGTATATCTTTGTTCAAGTGGGTGTTTGTTGGGAGTTTCAGTAAAACTTAAAATTAGGCAAATAACTTTGATAATTTTGGTTTTGATAAAAACTGTACTTGTTCAGTTTCTTTTGCTAATAACATGCTACAAATAACCGTTTTATCAATAGTGAAATTCTAGCTGTTGGACATGTATTAGCTATTGCAGAATTTCAAGTCAACTTTTATAAACAAATGCCACACTGAGCATCAATTTTGTTTGATCAGGAAACATTTGATGCCACACGGTGGTTGGATAGGTTCCTCATTCGCCTCTGTTCTAAATTTGGGGACTACCGCAAAGACGATCCATCATCATTTACGTTAAACCCATCATTTTCTCTTTTCCCCCAGTTTATGTTCAATCTGCGACGCTCACAGTTTGTACAGGTACTTGTTATTGTTGTTTTCTTCCCGTTCTGCAGTCATGCTTTTCAAACTTCTTTATATAACTTTGTGGCATATGAATGGTGAAATATATTGACAGGTTTTTAACAACGGTCCAGATGAGACTGCATACTTCTGCATGTTGTTAAACCGGGAAAATATTAGTAATGCCGCTGTCATGATTCAGCCATCTCTAATATCATATTCATTTAATTCACTGCCTGCACCAGCATTGTTGGATGTCGCTCCCATTGCTGCAGACCGGATTCTGTTGCTAGATTCATATTTTAGTGTAGTTATTTTTCATGGGATGACAATAGCTCAATGGCGCAACCTGGGATGCCAGAACACCAGGTTTGTTAGCAGTCATGTCCTGCTAAAACAATTATTACCTGAAAACTCTGCTCACAGATTATCTTATATTTTACCCTATAATCTGTAAGCATTAGTTACTTAACTTACTTTCTGTTAGTTTTTTATGGAAGTTGTTTTGCTCCAAGGCATTTTCATAGTTGGTGTGAAGTGTTGCATTTACCATAATTCCTTTTTCTCTCTCTGCTGCTAACTTTAATTTACGGTACAGGCCTTTGCGCAACTATTACGAGCTCCACAAGATGATGCCCAAGCGGTTATTAGAGATCGGTTCCCTGTTCCTAGATTGGTAGTGTGTGATCAACATGGTTCCCAGGTCAGTATAGTTTGGAAAGACCAATGTGAATGCCATTTGTCTGATTTTCTGTAGCGGTTTCTTACCCGTATTCATTTGTATCATGAGCAGTACTGATGTGAAGTATTTTAATTTTTTTGCAACATATGATCATTCTTTTCCCCCCTTTCATTGATCCTTGAGTTTAGACTTTTTATAATATCATGAGCAATACTGATGTGAAGTATTTTAAACTTTTTGCTACATATGATCAGTCTTTTTCGCCCTTTCGTGGATCCTCGAGTTTAGACCTTTCATAATAGGAAATTACCTGGGTTTCATTGTTGTCTTTAACAGGCTAGATTTTTATTAGCAAAGCTGAATCCCTCAGCAACATATAATAATGCGCACGAGATGGCTGCTGGTTCTGATGTAATCTTTACTGATGATGTTAGTCTTCAAGTTTTCTTTGAGCATCTGCAAAGGCTGGCTGTCCAATCTTGAGGGCAGATAATAGGAGAGATTGGCAGTTTATGGATTCTAGACTTTGGTTTGGGAATTCACCAATGATGTGTGTCCTGCATTATGCTGTTGCATTCAGTTATTTTTCCTTTCTTTCTTTTGTTCTTAACCAAGAGAAGATCCGAGCCTGCGTGAATTGAAGAATAAGGGAAGCAAGACCTGAAACATGATTCTTTAGGTTTCTGGTCGAATTTTGTATATTGGAGAAAATAAATGATTCAAAAGTACGTTGAGTTTGGGTATTGCGGAAAGAAAGGATAGGAAATCAGAGTTAAGAACTGCCTCTGCGACAGCAGCATAGCAAATGAGGGAGATATTTTTGTTTTATATTTTTCCTATTTGTTTTGGCCCAGATATTTAATTTTTGGGTTCCTCGTCTGGATTAGTTCACATAGTGGTTTTACTTTACATACTCCCTAGGTTTGCTAAAGGCATTTTGTCGTGTCGTTGGAGTTTGATATCAGTCATTCTCTCTTTACACTGTCTTGTACTGTATATTGTGAAGTAAGCATACAGGACTCGTCATGGTGAAACAGACACTGTTGTGCGTGGCACTTTTTTTCGCTTGAAAAGTTTAAACTGCAATTTTTGTTTATGAAGTTTTAAAGATGCATGATTTTATCCTTCCACTTTGAAATGTTCAAATTAAATTCTTAGGGTGCATATCTGGTATCAGTAAAAGATGAATAATTGCCAAATTTGCTTGCTGCCATCGCTTGCCTCCTTGTTGCATCATGAGTCACGACGCATTTGAGCAAGATGATTTTAGTGATCTTCCGTTGAATGTTTGATGGTTTACTGCGATTTGGTGGAGCTATCAATGAGCTCGATGGGTTGAATGTTGTGGTGGGAGAGAAGTGCATTATGTTCAAAAAGGGCTAATCTGCATTTTCCAAATGATTCTACATTCCATTTAAATGACCACTTATATCCATTCAACTGAACTATATTAATGGCAAAAATATTCGTGCATAAGGAGCATGTGGGTTATGATGTTTGACTTTAATTATTGATATGTTATATAATTTATGTCATTTGGTAAAACTTGTGCGTTTTATTATTATTTTTTTTAAGAATGGACTTCAAAGTCCCAACCCAAATATGAATGACCACAAAGAAAGTCCAATACAGATGGAACAGACATGTCTAATATCGGGGCAAGTAAAGATCCAACGTGGATACTTTGGCACTAAGGGATACCACACGGAAACTATCCTTGACAACATTTCTAGAGACGCACGTGCTAAAAGAGAAATAACCTAGAAGTATCGTCATACTCATAATGTTTTTGGCATCGCGAAGTGCACTTGAACTAGATAAACTTTAGCGCGTATCTCGGTTTGCTGTTGTTTGCTCAAACAACAACAATTCCATTATAATCTTAACTATCATTTCACTAATAATAGTAACATACTACAAGAGATACCATGCTAACTACTCTATAAATAGAAGATTCTTCCATTAGATATTATACACATTATTTATTCTTCACCATTCACTATATTTATTATCTACTTGTACCCTGTATTGTTCAAAGTAGCCGGAACTCTCTTAAACATTATTTTAGAGATATTGTTCTAATTTTAAAAATTAGGTTATAATAAAATGATAGTGCAACTTTAATAATTAAAAAAAATGGGTAAAATAAATTTTAGTTCGTATAAAATTTCGATATTTTCTTTCAGTTCCTATAAAAAGATTCCAACTTTTTAGTCTCTAAAATATTTTTTATTCCCTTTTAGTCTCTAATTTTAATTTTTTTTTCAAAAAAATAAAATAATATTTTTAAAAATTAAATTTAAAATATCGTAATTTTATAAAGTTTAAAAATATATTAAATCCAACCACAATTTTTCCAGTCACAATTTATTGTTGAGGAAATACTTATAAATCAACCGAAAATGCATATGATTATGTATAGAACATCAAATTATGTGTCTTTTTGCAGATATACTATATCTTTATCATGAACATAAATGGACTCTTTTACATTACTATACGTTCCTTTAAAGAACGAAACAAAATAATCCAATAAAATATCAAGTGTACTTATATATACATCTAATTCTCTTTCAAACAAAAGGACACCCAACTTGGTTCAATGACAGCGTTTATTAAACTGATGAAAACCTAATCATACTCATTAATATATGCAATGGGTGAAATCAAGTTGAATAACTATTACTCAAAGATAAATTTTATGAAAGATAATAAATCCACTAACAATATCTTGAATTTATAAAAATATTAAATGGAATAAGATATCACAGCATCTAAAAAAAATAAAAATCTACAAAATCCTTAATTTGTTCATGGAACATCAATTCCTAACAAGGCATGGTTTCAACATTAGTACCACACAAACGAAGAGTATCTAAATAGGGAATTAACCGAATACTATATCTACAATTATGGCCGCATATTTCTTCCACCACCATAAATCTTTCGCCGCTCAAACCACAACTATAAACCTTATTTTCTGTAGCAAAAATTAAAAGATCACCATTCATAACCATAAATCTTCTAACGTCAAGGTCTTACTCTTTTAACCCTAATGCTTTCACTCTCACTTCTAAAACCTTTTGCCATGAATTTGATTCACAATCTTTTAAAAATCATACATTGAAAACACATTCTCTCAATCTCACCAAACAAACGGATCCATTTGGATTTGTAACTTTACCCCATTTAAAGATGCCCATGTCACATGACACATTATTCTCATGACAACCTTTTGTTGCTTTTTCCGGCAACCTAAGGATTGTTGACATTCCATGCTCCAAATTGTAAGATACGATATAAGGCATGTAAAAAGGGTTCGATCTACCAAAGTATGAAGAACAATTTGAAATAAAATAAATAGCTCCGTTGTGAAATACGGGCATGTCAAACTTAATGTTTCTACTACCGGGAAAGAAACTATTTTCCATTGTTTTCCACACACCTATTTGCCATGGTAAACCTTGCATATATAACAAGTTGGTAACCATTCCATTGTATTTTCAAAAAGGTAGACTTTGTAATCATCTACGCAACCATTAGAGCAATCTAACAATATATTTAAATTGACTTTCTGATAATTTTCTTGAAGTGATTCCTCGGGTGTAGGAATGAAACACCGTGACTTTGTGATTGGACTGCAAACGAACAACTCAATGGGGTCATGATCACTTATGTTGCAACAAAGAATTAAACCATTACTAGAAGCTAATACACTAGCTGAACTCGATAAGAATTTTAGAACATTGTTAGGAACACCCGAAGATTGTTTTTCTTTAGGTAAAGAATGTAACTCAATTATTTTTTTGCACTTTTGTTCGGGTTGTATGAAGAAGCACGTGTCTTCCATCTTCAAAAAATTTAGAGCTTGCTTTAATTAAAATTGACTTCCTCTGGAAATTTAGAGAACGACTTGCAACATGATTTGAATTTGCAAATCGCCTTGGCTGGTAACCAAGAAAATATCTCTAAAACAATATCTTGAGGCAATTCCATGACGATGAGAATGAAAAATAAGAGAGAAAAGAGTGTGATTAATTTTTTGACTCAAAGATAGTGGGTGATAGAAACTAGGTTTTGTGCTTGGGTATATATAGTAGAAATATATGAAGCTTAAAAAAAATATCAAATACTATCCCAGGCCATCCCAATACGTTAAGCCTAAATCGAAACTATTAGACGGGTCTTTTTTAAAAATTAATAAATAAATTATGGTTTAAATATGTTTTTGGCCCCTGTAAATATAACCTTTTTATTTTTTGGTCCCCGTAATTTTTATTTTTGGTTTACATCCTTGTAATATAAAAAAAATTATTTTTGGTCCTTAACATTAAGTGGACGTTACAAAAACGTTAATTGACACAGGGAAACAGTTTTTGGTCCCTGTTAATATAACATTTTTCAGTTTTAGTCCCTAAAAAATATTTTTTTGAATTTATTCCCAGCAATATTCCAAAATCTCCTTAAATATAAAATAACATACAAATTGCTCTTTATTAATAATAAACTTATGCCAAGTAATGTTTAAAATATTTTCACTTCAATAATTTAAAATTTAATAATCTTCTGTTTTATTTATTTATTATTATTAAATTAATTTTTATTTTCTGTTTCAAAAAAATCACTAAAATCTTCTGTTTTATTTATTTATTTATTATTATTAAATTATTTATATTAGTATAAAATAATGATTAAAATAACTTTAGATTTAAGCTTTATAATTTTAACTAAAATCTCCTTTTACGCTTTAGATTTTGTTCATTATAACTTAAAATAAATAAAATATATATTAGGTGATAGATTTATTTTAATGATTATTTTATAATAATATATTGTAGTTAATATTATATTTATTTTATTTTATTTTAATTATAATATTATATTATATGTTTATTGTTGTATATCTGTTTTTTTTATTAACTATATTGTTAAAGTTACTAGAATTAATATATATGTGTTGAATATATTTGAAAATAAGTTATATAAAGCTTAAATCAACTGACAAATAACAATATTATTATATTGGATACCAAGTTTCGAGTAAAAATCCTGAACTTCGATGTTGTTTGCGAATATTTTTACTA
The DNA here is from genome assembly GCA_037974755.1 of Cicer yamashitae. Classification (NCBI taxonomy): domain Eukaryota; kingdom Viridiplantae; phylum Streptophyta; class Magnoliopsida; order Fabales; family Fabaceae; genus Cicer; species Cicer yamashitae. The sequence goes on from JBBPBQ010000002.1 coordinate 40,257,951, forward strand.
TTTAATGTATAAATAAATAAATAAATAATTAGTGATTTTTTTGAAACAGAAAATGAAAATTAATTTAATAATAATAAATAAATAAAACAAAAGATTAATAAATTTTAAATGATTGAAGTGAAAATATTTTAAACATTACTTGGCATAAATTTATTATTAATAAAGATCAATTTGTATGTTATTTTATATTTAAGGAGATTTTTGAATATTGCAGGGATGAAATTCAAAAAAATATTTTTTAGGGACTAAAAATGAAAAGTGTTATATTTACAAGGACAAAAAACTGTTTCCCTTTGTCAATTAACGTTTTTGTAACCTCCACTTAACGTTAAGGACCAAAAATAATTTTTTTTTGATATTAATGATGTAAACAAAAAAAAAAATTACAAGAACCAAAATAAAAAAAATGTTATATTTACAGGGACTAAAAACATAACTTAACCATCAATTATTAATATTTTATTTAATAACTATAGAAAATTTATTTAGCAAAATTAATGGCATTTTCAAATCTATTTTCTCTATATTTTACAAAAAATGAAATAAGACATTTCAAATGTTACATAGCAACATCAAGAACTCAGGTAAAATTTTTCATTTTTAGTTGAAGAAGAAAATAGTGTGCATACGTTCTACCACTCCAATAACTCATATTAGCAATATGTTCACTGCCTTCTCATGATTTCTCAATTTATAATTAATATTTTTCAGATGAGCAATGTGCTCACTTTTTGTCTCATGATTTCTCAATTTATCACTAATATTTCTCTCATCCCTACTATCTTCATTGGCCAATTTATTTGTATTAAGAAGAGTTTTTTTTTTTTTTGACTCAAATAGTGTGTTATGAAACTAGGTTTTGTGCTTGGTATATATAGTAGAAATATATGAAGCTTAAAAAAATCACATAATATCTCAGAAAAATATCACATTATCTCAAAAAATATTTTTTAATGTTGAGAAAATCTTTACTAACTAATTTTGAAATTTTTTCAAATTCAGTAACACCCTTTGGCTAGTTAGTTAATGAAATTAAATTACTTTTGCAAATCTCAATGATATCTTTAATGGGTCAATTCAATTGTATCTTGGAGACAAAGATTGCCATTATAATAAATGCTAACAAACTTTTCGCTAATCAATTATTGTATAGGAAATTAACAAATATTTATATATTTTAAAGGAATGATATCAAAAAATTTCATAAAAAAAAATTGGATATAAGATATAAAGAGGGGATACTTTTCAACTATATAATTTTTTTTTTTTAATTTTAATATACTCTATATTGAAATTCATACACAAAAACGCTCTAATTTTTTATTATCTTCAACCAAAATAGAACAAAATAAAATACATCATCAAACTTAATGTTTGTTGGGTAGACGTAGCAAATAAAACAACTTGATATAATATTTTAACTACTCTCACACAAGTACTCCATCATATTTTACAATCAACGCCTTCTTAAATGAGCATATTTGTAAATGAAATGAGCAATTGACTATATTTTGCATCTGATCACTAACTCTTGTTTTACGGTTAATTTTATATATTAAAATATAAAATATAAATTAATATATATATATATATATTTTACCTCTTATTTTACGGTTAATTTTATATATTAAAATATAAATTAATATATATATATATATATATATTTTGTTTAAACCATGTAATACGTTCAAAAATGGTAGCATCTTCATGTTGTTTGTGTCTATGATATACTCAAATTTTATTTCATTAAAATGCAAAGACTATATCGGTTACTCGATAATAATCCACTAACTATATATTTGCATTTTATTCTTAACGTCTATATTATTTTTAAACAACTAATTTATATTATAATAAATAAAATTGACTGTAGAATATGAGGCTCTCAAAATAAGAGAGTTGCTAATTTTATTTACAAATAACACTTACAGCAATATATAAGGGGTTGGTTTCAAAATAAGATAAAATTGTTGATTTATTTGCAATATACCACAAAATATGGGAGAAAATAGGAGGGAGTTGGTTGTAAAATAGAATTGAGTTGCCAATTTATTTGTGCTAGTTAGCAAAATAAGAGGGAGTTGTTAAAATATTATAACATGCTATTTTTCTTGGCACATCAACTCAACCCATTAATGTTGATGTAATTTTTTTTCCCATATTTTGTTTGATTTTATTAATAAAATTTAGTTTTTTTTATTATATTTTATTTATTAATTTAATATTTGTTAAAAAAAATGCACCACATGATCACATCCACATGATACGATCTCTTAAAAGAGAAAAAAAAAATTCTCTCAGGTAAAATATATTAGAATTTTATTTATAAAAAAGATATGTAGTTGAAAGATATATCAAAAGAGTCAAAAAAAAAACATCTAAGATATAATTTAATATAACAAGTATGACAGGAATATTTTGATAGATAACTAATGTGATAAGATATTAGTATCTTTTTCCGTAAATTTTTTTTTATGACATAAGATTTTACTACCTTTTATTATAACATAAGGTTTTTGTAATGCCTTTAATTTTAAAATGTACCTTTTGTATTTTTGATGTGTTTATGTTGAATTCTGAGACTTTTTAGTCAGTTTTATTAGTAGTATGAATGTTTAAATGCCATAAATATTTTGTGGGCTCCGTTTTAAATTATTTGGCGGGAGATAATTTATTTACATTGCGGAGGATTTATTACCGAACTGTTTTGTTAAAAATATCTATAGTTGCTAAAAAAAATTACTTGTCAATTGAGTTGCAATGAGAATGGATATTTTTATCAAAATTGTGGGGGTGTGTGTGAGAGTGTTTGAAATTTGGTTGGTTTGGGATAAATAGATATATATATATATATATATATATATATATATATATATATATTTATTATTTTATGAGTAGTATAACATTTTCCTCTGTTCGCGTACGCTACTCCATCTTCCTCTCTTTCCTTTGTTTGTGTTCAAAAAACCCCAAACATAAAACCACACATATCACCTAGATCTAAGCTTCATCCCGCGAAGTGATTGAAGAGAAAGTTGCTCGTGGTCACGTCGCGGTGCTAGTGAACTAATTTTGGAAGCGTCGTGCGAAGCGCAATTTTACCGGAATTTTAACGCGGTGTCGTAATCGGCCGTTCGAGCTACCATCGAGGTAAGGGGCTCCTTCCAAACTTTTAGTTTGCATTTAGGACCTTATTTGTGAATTTGGGGAAAAGAAATTTGGTGGGTTTGAGGTGTAGTTTGTGAGAAATGAATTTAATGCATTTTGGGGGTAAAATGGTGAAATTGAATTTAATGAGTTTTGAGGTGTGGGTGATGGTGATTTTTGCTTGGTATGGTTGATATGTTTATGGGTAATATTATGAATGTGGAAATTGGCTTGATGTTTGAGGATGTGCGATTTTGAATAAATACAATTTATGTGTGGATTTTGATTTGGAGTGAATTGTGAATTGTGGATTAAATTGAGGTGGTTTGTAAGGGAATTTGTGGAGATTAGTGTGGATGTGTTTATGTGTTTATAATTGATATTATGAATGATTGTGGTGTGATTATGTGTTTATTCGTGGTGATTATGTTTTGATGTGATATTGTGTTCAAAACTGCTTTTTGGCGTGTTTTAGGTGCCGAGGCACGATGTTTAAGTGGTGACCGTGATGGGACACGAGATGATGCCATGTGAATAGTTGGTTCATCTTATCCTTGCGGGGATTTTGGCGTCGTGCTGATCTGTGAGCGATTGCACGCATAGAAAGTTGGGCTAATCTGTGAGAGATTGCACTCAAGTTGTGCTAATCTGTGAGAGATTGCACTCGTGTAAGTTGTGCTAATCTGTGAGAGATTGCACTCTAGTTGTGCTAATCTGTGAGAGATTGCACTCGTGTAAGTTGTGCTGATCTGTGAGATATTGCACTCTCGTCGTGCGAATCTGTGAGAGATTGCACTCCTGAAAGTCGTGCTGATCTGTGAGCGATCGCATGCATTCGTCTGTGAGAGACCGTACAATTATGCGTGAATTGTGCCGTGTTTGATGTGTTATGATGATTGTACATACATACTGTGATGGTTGTATATGCATACTCGATTGTGGTGTGTGAATTGTGCCGTGTTGGTGGTTGTGATTGATTGAATTGGTGGTGAAATTGTTAGAATGAATTTGAGAGTGTTTGAATGATGTTGAAATGTTTCAAAACTAAAAATCTGCTATTTTTACAGGTGTATTCGACTACACATAGGTTGTAGTCGAATATAGATGAATGATTTCGCTACTGACTTGAATTTTTTGAAGTGTATTCGACTACACAAGGTGTTGTAGTCGAATACAGTTGAATGGAATGCTGTATTCGAATACAGAGAGGCTGTATTCGAATACAGTAGTGCTGTCAGTGCTGTTTTTGCAACTGTATTCGACTACACAAGGGTTGTATTCGAATACAGCAGTGCAGTTTGGTCCAAAACTTCATTTGTCAACCTCGTTTATGCATGTTTAACATATGTAAACCCTTTCTAGATGTATGTTAAGTTGAAGGGTGATTTTTATGCATTTAAAATATAAATGTTATGTGATGTTTGTTAATTTCGGATTGGTGACCCTTTACAACTTTTGTGGAAATCTGGGCTTTGCCCTCAGATGAGACTCAGGATCGTCCTGTCGGGTAGTACCCTGGAGAGGGGAAGGTAGTTAGTGATGTCTGATCGGAGCTGTGTCAGGAGTTTTGTGCTGGGCGTGTGGAGATCACCCGGGCTGTATAGCTTTTTGTAGCATGATCAGATTAGGCGACTTTATAGGATCTATAAGTCTTTCTTTTGTGGTTGTAATTATTTATTTGGGAAGACTGTACCTATATTGTCAGCCTAACTTATATTTTGATGGGTCCTTGTAATATTTTTTTATGTGACTTGGAGAAGTTTAAATACTTTGGAATTGTAATTTCAAAAACTATTTCCGCTGTGGTAAATTATGTTGACTTTGTCGTTGTGTTACGACATTAAATATTTCATCCAAAAGTATTTATTCATTTATTTACTTACTTATTAAAAAAAAAATACACTCGCGTTTTTATGAAAAATCGGGCTGTTACAGTTTTATTATCTGCAACACTTAATAGTTAATCCACGATGCGGATAGTTCAACTCCCCTACCCTTAAACGGGCCTTTATATAATATTTTATGTACAATTTATGAAAAAAAAAATTTCACAATTTTTTTTAAAAGTCTTTAAATTTTGTTTGTATTGACTATCTAGATATGTAGTTTATATTTAGTTGAGAATATTGGTTGATGGGAGAAAAAACATAACTTATTGTGTGTGTTTAAATTGTAAATAGAAATGTAACTCTTTTTGTCAAGTACTTAATGGTTAGATTCATATACCTTAATTGTGTAACGAAGTGATAAATTCTAGATTCAAACTTAGGTCTTGTTTATCAACATCCTCGCAACTGTCAATTGAATTGTACTTAAAGAACAAATAAAAATGTATCTTATTAAAAAAATGTAACAAAAAACGTATTGTAGATAGAAATAAGGTAAAAAATGAAATAAATATAAAAATTTGAAGTAGACATTTAAAATTTATTTCCTGAAGTAAAACTCAAGTGGCAGTTGCAAAAACATTGGATATGCTTGTACGCTATTCGAATTCGGAATACTCATCTTTCTCTATATTAATGTTTGTGAGTTTTGCCGCTAGACTCTTTAGAACAAATTAAATTAAATAAATTCAACAAAATTAATTTTTTAGAGGCTTTAAAATAAAATTATTTATTAAATAAATGTAAAAAATTTCAAGTGTTATCAATGTAAAATTATTTATTCGACAATATGTAATTTATTTTTATTTTGAAAATAATAGAATATGCGGTTTTTTTGTTAAGTAAACAATTTATTTATTTTTGGAGTTCAAAATAGCATCCGCACCCTCAATCAATAAGGGTTTCTTTACTCATTAAGAAGTAGTGTTCGTTAGCTACCCCATTGGGGGATTAGTTGCTGAATTTAATTTATATAATTTATTTTAGTTTTGAAAATAATAGAATATGCGGTCTTTTGTTAAGTAAACAATTTATTTATTTTTGGAGACCTAAATAGCATCTGCACCCTCGATCAATGAGGGTTTCTTTACTCATTAAGAAGTAGTGTTCATTAGCTACCCATTGGGGGATTAGATGGTGAATTTAATTTATATACACTGTCAATTTAAAAAGTTTTTACACTGTCAATCAATCGCAACCATTAGATTATTAAAGATGTTCGACTTCTATCAAAACTACATCCAAAGTTTTTCCAATGAATGGTTATAATGTGTTGATATTGTAAAACTTTTTTATACTAACAATGTATAACAATTAAACTCTTAGTAATGCTTAATAGGAGAGTTGCGAAGAGTTGCTAGAGAGAAGGTTTCTATAATCAAATTTTTATAAAAAATAAATAAATATATAATATACCTAAAGTTACGGTTAATATTTAATGGTAGGAGAATTCAAAAAATTGATGAAACTTAATGATGCATAGTTATTAATGGGACATATTCATTTAATAATTTTATTTAGAGGTGTTGCATTAGAGGGATGAAGTTCTTATTAGGTATTAAATAAAAAATTATAAAGGAGCGATGAGTTTATATAAGATCAACTTAAAAACTCATTTGAAAAGTCCATAGTGGATCATAAGGCCACTCACTGTCTTTGGTGGTCTTAACTTTGAGCCAGTTTCGACAAAAATTGGATCCGTTTTCAATTTATTACATTTGAGTTTTCTAATTATAAATAATAAATAATTGTTTTGACTAGTTCTTTTTTTGGTTAAAAAAGGAGAAAAAGGAAGAAAAAAAAAAGAACAAGACTACTAAGCCCTTAAAAGAACACACCCTTACCATCAATCTAAACTAGGAGGTGACTCATGAACCATAGTCAAAGACTCCGATATTTGTTGGATGGTGTTCTTAATGCGAATAAGTTTGTTGATTTGGTCAAGTGAAAGAAGGAACAATGCTTTCTATATATTAAAACTATACTTTGAGAATGAATACGATTCTATGAATGACTCTTTAATTAATGACTAAATACGGTAGTTTGTTTTCTAGTAGATCAAACAAGAAGGTTGAATATCTCTTGTTGGCCATAGTTTGGTTAATCTGGGTACATGGTAATGAAGTCATTCAAAGAAAGGACGGGGATGAGCATAACATTGTGGAACAAATTAAATATGTTACTTGGGGGTGATTTGCAATGAACTTTGAAGTACATGTACTTCTAAAATAGTAAAGTAAATCTATTTGATACTTCGCTGATAATGCTACTCTTTACTCTATGTACTCTCTTTTTCCTCATTATTTCATTGCGAATGAAACTTTTGATTTTCTTATATTTAATATAATATAATTTGTGTATTTGTTGTTGTAATCAAGCACAATTTTTGACTTCTTAAACTTTTATTTTGGTTTTGTATTGCGAGTTAAACAATTTAGGGCTTGTTTGACTGTGTCTTACTTTTTAGTTTTTGAAAATTTTTTCATAAATAAATTTTAGAAAACTGTTTTTAAAAAGAAAATTTAAAAAAATTTGTTTGGCAATTCTAATTTTTTAAAACAGTCTTTGACTAGAGAATTAAAAAACTGAAAAATAAAAAATAAAACACCATTTATCTGTTTTGCTTTTTTAGTTTTAAAAAGCATAATATTAAAAATAGTTTTACAAAATAGTTTTTAAAAATAAGTAATCCAAACAAGTTTTTTAGTTTTTAAATTTTAAAATACTAAAATAGAGTTTTTGGGATGTAAATCAAACAAGCCCTTATTAATTGTTGTTTTTTTCTTTTATGCTAATTGCTGTATTTTTAAAATTTTAATGTTGTTTTTTAAATTTCGGTTGTTGCGTTGAAATTTGTTGTTGTTGCTATTTTTTTAAAATTATTGTATTTGTTGTCTTTTCAAATAAAAATTTGGTGTTGTTTTCTGTGTTTTTTTTATTTGTTTCTATTTACAAAATTAATTGTTTTTTTTAAATTGTTATTTTCTTAACCTATATTTGTTGTTTTTATGTTGCTGTTTTTTTATAAAAATTATTGTTGTCTTACCTTTAATTTAGTTGCTATATTTTTTATCTATACTATTGACTATATTATAATAATCGAGTTGATTTTTTCTTCTGATTTAAAATAGTGTGCTAAATCTATTATGACTTATCTTATATAATTTCGAGGATGAATATGTTGGTTTCTCATTACTAAATTGATGTTCCTAACTTAATCGATATTTCATGTAGTGAGAATGTTGTGGACTAACTCTTACATAATATTTTAGGTACTACTTCTTACATAATATTTTAGGTACTACTGAATTAGAAGAAATTTAAGAATAATCTTATCGTTGTGCTGCGTGTTTTCATGACGTTACGGGGAATAATATCATAGGATTGTAGTTGCTTTGAGTACTTTCTTAAATCCCACATTCTTTTAATTATTTTAATTTCGACTTACAATTACATTTTTATTTTGAGCACATGTGGATTTTTTGTAAAATAAATTTCATCTTCATGAATTTTATTATTTTATTTTCGTAAAATTTTGATTGGAATTATATAACCTGACACACTACTAAATATTTCATAAAGTAATTAGAGATTATAGGTTATAATTTAACAACTATTTCTTCTGCTGGTTTAAAGGAAATTATTATTTTTCTAGCGTAATTATTTTGTCACGACTATTTCGTTCAAACAAAAATATCCGCATTTTTTAAAGGATTGACTTTTTAAGCAAACGCCTTAGATCAAACTTCCATGCATTACAAGGCTGTTGTTGATATTTTGTGGCTCCTTCTTCATGCTCGAGCTGAGATTGATGCTATTAATTGGAAGAAAACACCCAATGGTCTCTACTCGGTGAAAACAACCTAAAAAATTTGTCAAAGCCTTAACGACTACACTCCTTTGCAAGGGAATTGGAACATGATTTGGTATATTAAAGTACTGTCGCACATTCGTTCCTTCTGTTTGAGACTCACTCGAAATTGTTTTCCCACTCAATTTGACCTCCAACAAATAAGAGTCCCTTGCACTGTTGAATGTCCAATGTGCAATGGCCACGTTGAAAATTAAAAAACATATATTCTTTGAACGTGTGCATGTTGTTTCATCTTGGCATGAAGTTGTCCTTTGGAACAATATCAATGCTACTATTTTTAACAATAATAACTTTCTAGTGCTATTTTATACAAATTAAACCCCATATTTTGCAGCTTTATTATGGAGCATATGGTGTTGTTGTAATGCCTGTGTATGGGACCAAGGATGTGTTGATCTGAAGGCTACGGTACATGCATGTGACCTTGATCGCGATTATATATGTTGCAACCATGCAGTTTCAACCGTCCCTGGACCATCATGCCATGCGCTGGACCAAATTGGCTACAAAAACTCCCCCAAATGCAACGTTGATTGTGCTCTTTTCCAGTCTCAGTCCAGCTCTGGTGTGGATATTTGCTTCAGAGACAGTGCAAGCCGCTTTATTATGGCTTAAACCTCGTGGTTTCGGTTATAACCAAATTGGTTGAAGAACAATGAGTCTTAATTATTTTGATGATGATAAAATTATTTTATGAGAATAATTTATGTTTAATGTATGAGTTTAAGTGTAAAGGCTCTCTTATAATAGTTTAAACACTTCGTGTTGCATACTCTGATGAAGAAAGAAAGAGAATCAACAAACAAGGAAAATGCATTGTGACTCTGATCGACGTGCCTCTCGGGGAAGATGTCTAATGCTCGCTCACTCTGATAATTATGCGTTTGATTATTCTGGCAACCCATTTGATTATGAAGAGGTATAAGGACCTGTTATAAATGGTGATTAAAGATCTCTGAAGATTGATAAGATTCATTTTATGTGAAGATTTCTTGCAATCACAACAATGGTCAAAAATCCTAATTGTCTTAGAATTTCTCTATATAAAGACTTGTGGTCTTCACAAGGAATAGACGAGAAACATACATGAAAAGCCAACTACAAAATATATCGCAACATGAGAAACATTATACTTTCACCTTAATGCTGAAACATCACATATTTTGATAGCATACTTTGCAAAATTCTCTTGGGAGAGTTATTCAGGAAACCCTTAAAAAAATTCTTGTAACCTAGCTCAATAATGGTTGTTGTCCTCAACAGCTTGAATGTACTAAGCTAGAAGGTTGAGAAGACTTGAACACAGTTAGTCTGACTAGTAAGTGTTCAGTGGACGTGTGAAAAAATCTTTTAATTAGTGGATTAAATCCTTTAGAATGAAAGGACTGGACATAGGTACTATGATCAAACCTCCCCTTTCTTGTGTTATTCACTCTTCGATTTGCATCAGAGCTTGGTCTAAGGCTGATTACTTAACCGTGTTTGAGGAAAGATCCTACTATTATTGTTATTATGAGTAACTCTAGTGGTTAAGCTACAAGTGGTAATGTTTACACACCTCTTTTTGATAGAGATATTCGAATACTGGAAGGACATGCTAAGAAGTTTCTACATCACACATGATCCTAAACTTTAGGACATGGTCGAAGATGGCTATGTGGCACCCAAGAATGATGTTGGTGTTGAAATACCCAAAAAAGATATCAACGTTGATTAAATGAAACAATATAATTAGATGCATCATAAAGCCATACACTTTATGACCTTCAAGGAGTTTGATAAGTCGGTCCCTTGAAAAATTCTTGTGTGGTTTTGATGTTAACAAAGGTATTTTGTGAGAACAATTTATTGCACTAATGATTTCATTAAGTGTATAGGAATTAGAATAGGAAAACCAAAAGAAACAACATCAGAAGAAGAAATCAGAAGCAAATGGAAGATTGTTGGAACCAAGAATTAGAACAGGAAATCAAAATGAAACGACCAGAGGAAACAGTCAAAGGAAACGACCACATGAAACGACCACATGAAACGACCAGAGGAAGCAAAGTCAAACCCAATCAACGCACCTGTTGCTGTCTGCGCACATCTACCCCTGGAGATTTGCTTCTTATGATTATGCACGTCTGCCTCTAAAGACTAGAACGTGCTTCCTATTAGCATGCCTCCGATGAATAATATCTCTGCATACCTCTGATGAACAGTATTTCTGCATCCCTCTGATGAACAATATTTTTGCATTCCTCTGATAAATAGAACTTTTGCATGCCTTTGATGAAGTCTACTTTCTACATGACTTCAGGCGTTAGCAAAAACAATAAAAGAGGTATTGGTTTTTAAGAAATAGAGGAAACTCCTAAACTTAACATAAAAGAATCTGTATGTTCCTATTGCCTCACAAAAGAACTTGTCCTATGTTGAAAACATGGAAAGACAAGACACCTTTCAAAACTAACAAACTAGGACCAAACCAAATATGGGTACCTAAGGACAAAATAATTTATCTTGCACATACCCTTAGCAACAACGTTGAAACACCGATCATGGTACCTAGACAGTGGATGCTCACGATACAAGATGGAAGAAAATGGTATGTTCCAAGACTTGACACCCATGGAAGGAGGATATGTAGAATTTGAAGGAAATCAAAAGAGTAAGATCATAGGTTATGGTACAATAGGTAATGGATCTCTTCCCTCTATTAAAAATGTTTTACTTGTAAAAGAACTGATGCATAACCTATTGAGCATAAGTAAATTAAGTGATAGTCGTTATGATATTGTCTTTAATCAAAAGTCATATAAGGCAATTAGTCAAACAAATGGATCCCTACTATTTACTAAAAAGAGGAAAAATAACATTAACAAAATAAATTTATTAGATTTAGAAATTACAACATGTTAGTGAACGAAGAACAATTGATCTGGCACAAAAGGTTGGGTCATTATAATTTAAGGTTAATCTCAAAGTTGAACTAACTCAACCTTGTAAAGACTTCCAAATCTGAAATGTGAATCATATTTTCTTTGTGAAACATGTCAGAAAGGGAAATATACAAAATCATCAATTGGTTCAAAGAATGTTGTTTCCACTTATATATCACTTGAACTTTTGCACATTGACCTATTTGGTCATGTAAGGACAACCTCTGTTGGTGGTAAGAAGTACATACTTGTCATTGTTGATGACTATTCCAAGTAGACATGGGTAAAATTCCTTAAACCCAACGATGAGTAACATAAAGTCTTCACTACTTCCTGCAAAATGAAAAAGATTTTTGTATTACAACAATTCTTAGTGATCATGGTGGTGAATTCGAAAACAAAACTTTTTAAAACTTCTGTGAAGAGAATGAAATTTTACATACTTTTTCTTCTCTTAGAACACCTCAACAAAATGGTATTGTAGAAAGGTAAAATTGATCTCTTCAAGAAATGGCACGCACCGTGATTCATGAACTAAATTTTGCAAAAGACTTGTGGGCATAAGCAATGAATATTGTATGTTAAATTCATAATATAATATATATAAGGCTTATTCTCAATAAGACTCCTTATGAAGTGTGAAAAAGAATAAAGCCCATCATTTCTTATTTTTATCAATTTGAATGTATATGTTATATTTTGAATACTAAAGAGAATCTTCACGATCTCAAAAGTTCATCTTTTTGGGATACTCTAAAAGGTCTAAAGCCTATAGAGTACACAATAAAGAGATTCTAATTATTGAGAAATCAATTCATATTAAGTTTGATAACAAGAAGTTTGACCATAAAAGTATAATCTAGATGAAGATTTTGCAGATTTATAGATATTAGAGGAATCTAAAAGATCAGAAAAAGTAGCAAAGTTTCCCTCTGAAGTACTTGGAGATGATCATGATAGCACATAAACAAATAATGATGAACCATCTACTAGTCAAAGCCAACAAGAACCTAGACTTGGATGGAAATTCAAACACACTAATCATATGGAAGGTGAATGATCCTCTAAAGACCGGGTCTGCTTTCAAAGAAACATCAATGTTTGGACACTTGTCTGAAATGGAACCTGCATCAATTGATGAAGCCTTATCAGATGAAGGATGAATAATAGCCATGCAAGAAGAACTAAACCAGTTAAACAGGAATGATGTACAGGGTCTGGTTCCTAGACCGAAAGAAAAGAAACCTATTGGAATCAAGTGGGTTTTTATAAACAAGTAAAATGAAAAAGGTGAAGTGGTAAGAAAGAAAACTAGACTTGTAGCTCAAGGAAGTAGTCAACAAGCATATATTGATTACGCTGAAACCTTTGTCCCTATGGCAAAGTTAGAAGCAATTAGAATTTTACTTTCATTTGGATATTTTATTATGGCATTAACATGGTGGTTTTTGTTAGAACCAAACTGGTTGAAGAAAAATGACCCTTACTTATTTTGATGATAAGAAAATTATTTTATAAGAATAGTTTATGCTTAAAATGTATGTGTTTAAGTGGGCAGACTCTCTTTTAACAATTTAAAGGCTTCGCGATGCATCCTCTAAAGAACGAAAAAATAGAATCAACAAACCAAGGCAAATGCGATGTTACTCTAATTGACGCGCCTTTGGTGAATCTGTCTAATGCAAGCTCAATTTGATAATTTTGCATCTGATTGTTCTAGCAACTCAGTTGATTGTCTGGTCAACACTTTAAGTCAATGCTCTAGTAAAGTTAACTCTATATTAAAAGTCAACCATATCAAGTCAATTCTTTGAGCCCAATACTTTGAAAAAGTCAACATCTCAACATCCTCTCCTCATCAAAGTTGGACTCATCCTCTAATTGAATAAATGAAATGACATCCTCTGAAAATGTCATCCTCAATTATACTTATCGTCTTAAATCTAGATACATTGAATTAATTATGATGACTTATATGGAGAAGTTTTTTATTGGTGATTCAAGATCTCTGAAGATTGACACGATTCATTTTACATGCGCATTTCATGCAATCACAATAGTGGTTAGAAACCCTAATTGTCTTGGAATTCCTCTATATAAAGGCTTGTGAGCTCCACTACAAATAGACGAGAAACATACGAGAAAGACAACCACAAAATATATAGCAACCTGAGAAACATTGTACTTTCACTTTAGTGCTAAAACATTACTTATATTCTTAGAGAATATTTTGTAACATTCTCTTGTGACCTAGCTCAGTAGTAGTTGATGTCCTCAACAACTTGACTGTACTAAGCCAGAAAGTTGATAAGACTTGAAAACAGTTAGTCTGACTAGAAGGTGTTCAGTGGATGTGTGAAAAATCTGTTGATTAGTGGATTAAATCATTCATAGTGAATGGACTAGAAGTAGCTACTATGTTGGTGGTAAATCACGATAAATTGGCTTTGTTTTCTCTTCGCTATCTCTTTATTTTATGTTGCTTTATCTTATATCTTTCAACATTCTTTTTCAAACAAAAGTTTTTTAAAAAATAATACACAATTCAAACTCTCTCTGTTTCTTATGTTTTTCACTTTTAAGTTTTTTCATCTTTGTAAAGTGGTTGAATGTGAAGTAGTGGCCTCTCTCCATGTGCTCCAAATGGCAATGATTAGGGGCTTTGAGAATGTCGTTTTTAAAGTAAGAATCAGCTCATTGTTAATGATATTTGTAATAACAATACCTATGAGAATGAGCTTGGCTTAATTCTTCGTCAACTGCTCTATATTTTTTTTCTAATGCTAATTTTCATTTAGCATTTATAAAGAGATTTTTTTTTTTCTAATGCTAGTTTTCATTTAGCATTTATAAAGAGGGAAGCTAATAGGGTCTCCCACAACTTAGCTAGGGTGTCAATATTTTAGTCTAGCCCTTTTTTTATAATCATCCTCTTGATTGTATTGTCTCCACTATTATTTATTGAAATAATTTTAGTTAGTAAGATAGTTAGAAATTTAAGTGTGTTTAGGTATGTCAAGGAATTTGTGAGAAACATGTATCCCTTCCTCTTTAATAACAGCCAAGGCCTTGCTCTCCTTCCATCGTATGTTCATTTCTTTTCTTTCTTGCCTTGGTGAAGCTTTTGGGGTGCTTGAAATGTTAGTTTCTCATCCCTTCTCTTTTCCCCATTGGCTAAGAGATTTTCAAATTGTTCCCTTCTAAAAATCCATTGTTTTGTATCATGGTGTTTTGGGGGATTTATAAAATTTTCTTTTCTCAAGGTTGACATTTATGCTTTTGTGGTTGTCAAATTTCATGGAGATTGGAAGAAAGTTTACTTTCAAAAACCTAGGGTTTTTGATTTAGAAGTTTTGATGATTTTTATTATGGTTGTTGTTCTTGATTTGATGAGAATTTAGAAAAGAACTCTTTAGGTTTTTATACCAAAACTGTAGCATCCCTAATGTTGGAGAGAAAGTTGTTGTTAACCAAAATTTCATGAAACTCCAAAAAAAGAGTTTCTTTAATAAAAAAATTATTATTGGATCATAAATTTAGAAAAGAACTCTTTTTTTACATTTCTTTTTGTATATAAGTCACAATTCATTTTCAATTTTTTTCTCCACAGGCTAGAGAATAAACATCGTTTTAGTTTCATACTTTAACTTCATGTTTCTAATAATCATATCCGAGACAAATATTTGTTACTAAAGAATTATTTAAAATTAATGTTTTTCTTAATATCGTCGACATAATTATGCAAACAATTATAATACACTATCTATAATTTTTTCACACTTCAATTTTTTCACATTGTATTGATGGAAATGAGTCATTAAAGAAGTGTTGGAGCGTACAACTCATATACGAGACAAATATTTATCATTAATCAATTAGTTAAATTTAATTTTTTTTATATCTTTTAAATAAAATAGAGAATAATTATAAAATTCTTATTTATCATAAAAACCATACACGTGAGAATTAGTTAAAATTATTGTTTTTTTTTTTTTTTAATATCGTTGACATAAAAATAAAAAAAAATGTTCCAAAGATGTTAGTTTAGTGGTAATAGTTTAACTTTGTAACCATCAAGAGACTAAGTTTGAATCTCATACAAGATACTTGTAAGCACACAAGATAAATAGTTACCACCGATAAATATAAAAAAACAACAGACAATTATTTTTCATTGACACATACAAAAATACAAAACACATATTTATCACTGACAAATATAAAATAACACGAGATAAATATAGAAAAACATGGAATAAATATTTATAACTGATAAATATAAATAAATAAAAAACGGGACAAATACTTGTCATTGATACATTTAAAATGTGGGATACATATTTGTCACTAGTAAATATAAAAAAATACGAGATAAATATTTATCACAAATAAATATTAAACAAAACAAGGGACAGATATATGTTTTCGATACATAAAAACATTCGGGGGACACATTTGTCACTGATAAATATAAAAAACACAAGATAAATATTTATCATTGATATTTATAAAAAAAACACGAAATAAATATTTGTCATTGATACATAGAAAAATATATAATACATATCTGTCACTAGTATATATATAAAAAAAAGTACCAAATAAATATTTGTCATTTATATATAAAAAATAGGCTAAATACCACCCGTGGTCCCTTAACTTAATTTCGGTTATCGATTTAGTCCTTTATCTTTTTTTTTTTTTCCGATTTGATCCTTTATCTTTTTAAATAATTTCAGCATTACCCTTTAAGTGGGGTTCCGTTAAGAAAAAGTTAAAAATTCTCTCATCTAGATCATTGCATATGTTCATCAAACCTCTAGGAACGATTGTCACTGATCTGAAGTGATGTCTATGGAGTATAAATAGCCATAGCTTCAGTTTTAACGAATCAATCCTACTACCAAACTTAGAACAAACTTTGAATATTTTTCTGAAATATTTCCAAAACATCAAGGATAACTTTTTCTTAACACGGAGGAGAGATTTTTTTAACTTTTTCTTAACGAAATCTCACTTAAAGGGTAACGCTGACATTATTTAAAAACATAAAGGACCAAATCGGGAAAAAAAAAAGATAAATGACTAAATCGTTAACTGAAATTAAGTTAAGGGACCACGAGTGGTATTTAGCCTAAAAAATATAAGACAAATATTTGTCATTTATATATAAAAAATATAGAAAAAATATTTATTACTGATAAATACAACAAAACACATAGCAAAAGACACATATTTGATATTTTTCATATCTTTTAAATAAAAATGAGAATAATTATAATATACTAATTATAATTTATTATTAAAACTATAAAAGAGACAAATGTTTGCCAATAAAAATTATTTAAAATTAATAATATTTTAATATCATATACAAAAAAAATGATAATAATTATAATACACAAAACTATAAAAATTAATATCTGGACATATCTCGAACTAATAAACTGTTCCCGTATGAATGTACAAGTGACTTAATAGATTTCATTTTAAAGACATTATAACTATAAAATTAGTAGTTGCTATAAAATTTTGTTTTTAATAAGGGTTAAAAAAAAATTAGTTTCTATAAAATTTTGCTTTTAGTCTCTAAACAAATACAACTTTTCAATTCTTACAAAATCATCTTGCAAGTAGTTTCAATCTCTATTGAAATTAAATATATTTAATTATTTTTCGACGTTTAAATTTTTGAAATTTTTTTTATAAGTATGTTTAAATCATTACAAAAAATTTATCTTCAAAAATTTAGAATTTTTTTAATTTAAAATGATTAAATATGAAATTCTTAACTGCCAAAAAAATTAAGATAAAAACAACGAAAAAATAAACCCAAAAATTAAATTTTAAATTCATTTTTCATATAGAAACTTTTTATAGGACTACTAACATACTTATCAAAAAATCATTTAAAAATATACATTAACTTCACAATAGAAACGAAAACTACTTCCATAATAATTTTATAAGACTAAAAAATTATATCTTTTTTCAGATTTAAAACAAAATTTTAAAATCACAGGGATTAAAAACCTGTTTAATTTTTATTTATAATAATAATAGTGATAAGAGGATGTATCTTATTATTCATTTTTTTTTTTGTACAATCTTATTATTCATATTCATATTTCTACACGGCAAATGCCGTAGTCGCAGCTCGATAATGTCATCCCGTTCAAAATTTCATGTTGCCCAACTAACTCACAACTCACAAACACAACTGCCAACCTTGGTCAGTACTAACCTCTTCTTTCGGTCAGTATATTTCAATTTTTGCTTCATCTTCATCGACTTTATTTTATTCTTTAAGATAAGGTTGTAGTATTTTGCAAACAATTGCTTAGTTCTGCTACATATTCCGGAACATTGTCTTCTTCATTTCTTTTATTTTTAAATTTTACAACTTTGCTGTGGATGAAGCATAGCATGGCGTTAAAAGTTTGACCTTATAATCTCAATCTCAAGAGACTGAGGTTAAATTACTTCATTATGTTAGTTCATTTTAATTAATAATTTATCCATCTCAATTTCTTTTTTTACAACTCTGTTGATTGTTTTCAATTTCTTTTTTGGGTATATATGTTTGTTTTGGTATATTATTGAAAGGATTAAATCATTAAAAAATTACAATTTCTTTTTTGTGATGTGTGATTTCTTCAATTTTAATCGGTTAGGATTGATTCATTTCAATTTCTCTTGAATTATGATTTCTACATTCTAA
The DNA here is from genome assembly GCA_037974755.1 of Cicer yamashitae. Taxonomy (NCBI): domain Eukaryota; kingdom Viridiplantae; phylum Streptophyta; class Magnoliopsida; order Fabales; family Fabaceae; genus Cicer; species Cicer yamashitae. The sequence continues at coordinate 40,276,503 of JBBPBQ010000002.1, forward strand.
GTATATCTTGATTTCCAAATGTAGTGCTAAGTGTATGTATCTATGAATGCTTAATTTGTGGTAACATTGTGATTTGCTGTGCAGGTTAATTAATAGAGGTCAAAAGCTGAATTTACCTCTTTCCTCCTACCAATGATTATATCACACCCCTTTGCACCTCTTCCTTCTTGCTTTACAATTACATGTTCTAAGCCCTTTTCCCATAAAAATCACTTTATCTCATCCTCCTCTACATCTCCACACCTAGTCCTGACCTATGCAACAACATCAACATTGTTATGTAGTGCTAGAAGTCGAAGACGTACGGACTTCGATGTAGACATCACTGATGAAGATCAGGTGGTTGAGAATGATGATTTTGGTGGGTTTTCAGCTCAAGGAATGGAATCCAAGGACATTGATATAGAAGATGACGACGACGACAGAAGATATTCAAGTGGAGGACCGTATAAAGGCGAGGAAGAGAAGGATTTTGACAGAAATCCTGAATTTGCTGAATTGATTGGGGGTTTTCTTGATGATCCCGAAAAGGCACAATCAAGAGTAAGCAACGCGATCTATTCATGTTTCATTTTTATATGTTGTTTAAGGTTGTTTTATATGAACCAAGAAAATCAATAAATTTTGTTGTTTTTAATGAAATTAATTGTCTTTGATCTTATGATAGTATCCTTGACTATTTAATATGTTATTACACTTATTTTTCTCTCTGCAATAAATACTTAAGGATATTATTGATAAAACAATAGTTAATGTTGCATTGAACTTTGAAAATGACAAATAAGTAGAAACAAAATTCTTCTAAAAAATGACACTTAAAAAGGAACGAGGGAGTATCTTTGTATGTGGGGGTTTTGCTTTGTTTGCATTGTTTTAAGGGTGATGTTAAGTTATAAAATTTTGAGTAGCAGTTTCAAACTACTTCTTAACTATGATACTGAGATTAAATCAAAAGAGCTTTGATTAATTTGCAGATGGAAGATAGACTAAGAAAGAAAAGGAATAAAATACTGCACACAAAGACTGGATCAGGAGTACAAATGAAAGTGTCATTTAATAAGTAAGTTCAACCGTTTATATATATGTGACTGAACCATGCAGTTTTAGGTTGTTTTTGCATGTTTCTTATCAGGAAGTTTCCACTTCTCTGCTATTGTGTGCTAGAATATAGAATTGTCAACTGGAGGAATTGAAGTTATTATTATTAGTTAATTGGCATACAGCAAGATTGGTTAGTATATACTTTCATTCATATTATCTCTCCCATCAGCAAGTAGGACATCAAAGCAGTCTTTCTGCCGATATAATGTGCTTGACATAAATACAATGTCAGTGTTGTTGAGAATTGTAACTTGTTACTTAATTTTCTTTTATCAGGGCAGACTTTTAGCCAATAATGCAGCTCTATTATTGGAAAGTAGTCATTAGGAATATTCTACATAATGTAAATTCATTGTAGAATTATCATCTTAGAATTCGTTTTCAGATATTTCCTTTCAACTAACGGTGTAGTTGCTCTAATAACTTTTAACAATTAGAGTAGTAGCAGCCTGCAAGGACAAGTGACTCAAAAAATGTAACATAAGCAATTAAATTACTGGATATGGAATTCCGTGTATTTAAGGTAAAAATGTGATATATTGAGTACTTAGGCTTACCTTTTCAAGATATGTGATAAGCATCAAAATAAGTTTTCGGTTATGGCCTTATTCAAGGTACAACTGGAAATGAAACTAGAAGGCTAGGAGTTGAAGTTGTAGGGTTTTAGATAAGGAAAGAGGAGAGAAAAAAATTAAAGACTTTGACTTATGATTATGATCTGATATGATTGATGACACAAAACAGACTAAGCACTAACCTTCATTTATATCAATATGTGACTCTAAGTCCTAATTAAACCGGGAAGCAGATCATGATAATAACAAAGGGATGCGTAAAATAATCTTATGAGATCATCTAAGATACTCTAACATAATATCAAGGTACTATAAAATATGAAAATATTTTCAAACAGGTATATTTTAAACTTCAGTTGAAATTTTGATATGTTTGAGATTATTGAACATGTGATATTTCTTTAAATCTGGTTAGTTTGAATGTGTATATAATTTGATTTTATGATGAGGCCATTGTTCATGGAAGTTATACATTTACTATGAAGATTAATGGAGAGATATTGGAGGAATAGAACAGACTTTACATGGTTTGTATTGATTTGGAAGATACATATGATGAAGTTCTGAAAGAACTGTTGTTGAAGACTCTATAAATTAAGGAATTCAGATTGCTTATATTCTGCAATCATTGATATGTATGAGAGGGTGTGATTAGAGTGAGAACACATGGTGACAATACCGAAGACTATCCTTTAGTGTTGAAGAGATTCCTATACAGCAGATTTTCTTCCTTATATAGGATTTCTGGTATCATCACAAACAAAAACATTTGGAGGCAATTCTGGATGGTTTACCTATGAATCTGTAGTCATATAGTGCCTTTGTAACTTCTGTAATTAGCTGTTTTGATTACTGCACTCGTGGTAAAGTAGATCATTGGTGCTGGCTCATGAAGCCAGAATTTAGAAGAACAAGAATGCCTCAACTATGGAATCTTTTCCCATTAATATGGTGCATAAAAAATCATAAACTAAGTCAACAACTTGATTATGGTGCCTCAGCGCCTGCCTAGTTCAAGTCAGAAACAATTGCATGCTCTTCCTCAGCTTATGCTTCCTCAAGCTTCTGGTCTACGAAGTTAGTCTCAGATTAACGTTCCTTTCAGTTTCAAAGTTCCAGTAAGAGTACATTTTGGGCATGGTGGCTTTCTGGACATGGTGGCTGTGAAGGTTACAGAAACATAAATAGATGTCTAGTATGCTAAAATACCATTCATGATGCTTAAGTTGGTTACCATAGGTTTGGCCACAAATATGGTCAACTTCCTGCTCCTTCAAACTTGCCTTATTATCCTGTTCTCAGTAGGCCTATTCGCAATCATCTCATCCACCTTGAAAGCAGAAGTGTCTTTTTTTTAGGCAAATGTTAGAGATTAATGGTTATGTTAGTTTCCTGGGTTTGTACTCGGTACCTTCTTCTTAATATTTCTTCGGCGTCCTTTAGCTCACCAACCGAGCTACCTACGCGGGACAGAAAAAGGAGTATTTGATAGCCACCCAAGTCTTGAACCCATTGACCAACTTTCATACAGACCCAAAAGATTAAGTTTTACACGAGAGGGCCCAAAGCTGGCAATGCGAGTCCTTTAGTCTTACACGCTAAGAAGAAGAAGCACGAGCAGGCTGAGGATTTTTTCGTAGGGACTTGGTTGCATACATGAGTTCGAATGAATGTGAGGGGTGAGTTATTAACAGTATGAGGGCCAGAAAGGACCCTTGGAGAAAAAGGCCCGAATAGTGATGTCGTATGAGCTGGCAAGTTAATTAGAGGGTAGTGAGTGAAAATACACGTGGCAAGTTAGTTAGAGGCAGTTAGTGAAAATACATGTGAGAAAGGGGGTAAATTAGGTGTGTGAGAAGTAAAAGAGAGAGAGAGAGAGAGAGAGAGAGAGAGAGCGAGTCTTTGTGTAGTTTTCGGTTCTGAGCTTGGGTAGCGAGAATTCCAAATTTCTCTGAGAAACATTGCTCTGGGGTTACAGAAAATATTGATAGAACTATTAGGCCTAAGACTAGTGAAAGGCTCAAACCTGTGTTGTGGAGAGTGTATGTCCGCAAAGGTAAAAAAGAGAAGAATCATTCTATTAAATGACATGGCAGGGTAACTCTATGCACTCTAGGAATTTCAGTTACACAAAGGGGAATAAACGGGGGAGGGTAGTGTAGCATTGGTTATGCACAATTATTATTATCATTGTATTAGGAGAATATTATTTTAATAGAATTTTCCCTTCTTCCATAAATCAATAAATCCCCATTTCATCTATCATTTTCCTGTTTCATTGATTCGTCTTTTCTGTGAGTCTATCAGATATCCTCTTGTAATAAATTGTCCTTCTTTTTCCAATCAATAATACAATTTCTACTTCTCTTTAATTCGGGTTTCTATTAGAGCATCATGAATAGGGCATCATTGTGGGTGTCGGACATTGGCTGTGAACCATTGTGGAGGGAGATTCTTTGTTTCTAAAGAGCTTTGCTTTCGGGAATATTATCTGAGATTGTTGGGTCAAGTTTCACTGCAGTAAGAGGAATCCAAACCGGTTTATTTCATTGGCTACGAATAAAATCTCTACTATGCTATCATTTCTTTTGAGTTTGATACTATGTCCTCTATGTTTAAGTCAAACTATTTCCTACAAAAGCGCTCCTCCACTGCACCTCTAGTTTCACATTTCCAAGTTCACTCATCATATTACATTGAATTTGCAACATCTCATGGAACCAATTTATGAGGAATTACCAAAAATCCAGTTGGTGTTAGTATAGTTGCTAGAGATAATTGTGTGTATTTCAAATATCACAGGAATATTTTGGAGGTAATTGAGATGCTGTGCATTTTCATTGTAAGTTTTGTTGTTGCATACAATTAACTAACCAAGACTTTTTTATTTTTCTTTCTGCTTTTCTATCAAAAAGGTATTCTGTTTGTCTTACCCCCAATGCTGCCATTTTCAGATTTGATTTTTCAAACTCATATGTATGGTTTGAATTTCACAATGCTCCATTGGCAAAAGACGTCTCCTTACTTTGTGATGTAAGTAACTTTATCCTATGACTCTATTTTGTTGTGGAGAAACTTTATCCTATGACTCTATTTTGTTGTACATTCTCCACGATGCATACATGCTTTTATTAGTTCATTTTGTTGAATTTGGGTCTTTGCAGACTATTCGGGCTTGGCACATTCTAGGACGGCTTGGAGGATGCAATGCCATGAACATGCAAGTAAGTTTTTCCTTTTCTGCCATGGAAACTAATTTTTCTTTGTCTCTTTTCATTTGTATTTTAGTGATTTTTTCCATCATGATTGTATTGCTTATAGAACTGGCACAATTTCCACAGCTGTCACAGTCACAGATGGAAAAACGACCAAATTATGATTATATTCAAGGAGCGAATGTGACACCAACTACATTTTACAACATTGGGGATCTTGAGGTTCAAGACAACTTGGCTCGAATATGGTGCAGAACTAATTGCATATTTCTTCATTCTTAATGCTTTGTTATACATATTAATGTAATCTGAAGTGGAATTCTAATAATTTCTTTTTGTGATATAACAGGGTGGATATTGGAACTAATGAACCGCTGATTCTAGATGTTTTGATAAACGCATTGACACAAATAAGTTCAGAGTATGATCTCTACTTGCTTTGTTTGTTTAATTAACTACTTCAGTTCATTTCTTTTCATTTAAAATAAAATAAAATACTCACCATAGGGATTCATTTATTATGAGTATGATCTCAACTAAAGGCATTTAGGAACTAAAAGTGAAAAATAGAAGTTGTTGGTTATCAACTTCTATCTCTCTCTATCTCACACACTTGAAGGAAAGAACCCCAGCATTAGACATTTGTGTCATATGCAACATGATTCTTCAAATCCCAATTCTGGCACCTAAGAATAAGATTTAACCTATGTTTGCTTCCACGTTTGGAGCACTGAGAATTGATTATGGAAGTATAAAATTGATTTTGACATGTTTGGTTGTTCTCGAGTAGAATTGATTTTGCCTTCAGAATTGATTCTAACTTGAAGCTAAGATTTGTGGCTTTTGAGTCTAAACCTGATTTTTATATTGCAATTTATTGTTCAACTCACTTTTACCTATATGTATCCAAACATAAACCACTTTATATTCAACTCACTTTTAAGTAAAATCAATTTTACAAAATCAATGTCACCGCAGAATCAGTGTTGGTGTTTGTTTATGTGGTCTCCTAGGCTTCTATTATAACACGGTCACCAAAAAATTGTATTTTATGGTCCATGCCTATCATTTCTCAGCACTTACTATTTGTGTGCATGCGTATGTGTGACCAGTGGAGGAGGGTGATTTGTGATGTTAGCTTGATTATCTAGCTTGTTCTTCATTAAATATTCATATTTTGTATATTAGATAAAAAGTTTTAGTCTTCCATTTCTTTTTTCCTTATAGTATATTTTAATCCCATTAATTGACTTAGCTTTTCGTTTTCTGTAGCTTTGTTGGGATCAAGCAAGTAGTATTCGGTGGAGAAGAATTTGAGAATTGGAAAGAGAATTTAACATCAGAGGATTCAGGTTATGGTGTTCACAAGATATAGATACTTTTCTAGGCATAGTCAAATGAAGAGTAAATCATGATATGTATCTTTTGGTATTCTATTGTATCAAAGTTGTAAGCATTTTCCTGAATTTATATTTTGATTGTTTAGCGTCAGGTACTGAAAAGCTTATGGAATTTGTACACAACTCCACTAGCATGTCTCTATTAATTGAAAACAAATTGTAACTCCATCTTTGACCACATTACTAACAAACCAAATGAACAATCTATGTGTGGAGTAGATAATAGACGTAAAAAAATTTTGAATAAGATAAAATGAATTTTTAAATCATTTTTTTAATGTTTTCAAGTCAGTAAAATTTCAACTTTTAGAACCCAAAAAAAAAAAAATTCAACTTTTAGAACCCAAAAATAAAAATTCAACTTTTATTTGATATACTTTAGTCATGATTATTCATAATGTTTTGTGTGATCTGTTACAAATTTTTGGAATACGTATTTCATATTGCTATTTATTGTTACTGTAAAAAATGGATACCATTGGCTTCATACAAGAAAGAAAAATTTGCTCATATTTTATTTTTGCCTAAAAAACATTTCTTTTTAAATTTAATATTTTAACTATAAATTTCGAAAGCAAAAAAGATGAATATAATTTGGATTAAATTTCTTAATATCCACTTTGAGATATATTTTGAAATAGTCAACAGATTTTAGGATATATATTTTATTTTAAAGTTGATGGTTGTAGGATATGATACATTGGAGTTAGAATCTCATTATTTTCTCTCTTTATTTTTCTTCTCAATTTCTACAGTTTTGAAACGTATAAAAAGTAGTTTTGAACTCACCAAACGTCTCATGGATTTATTTCTATTTCCAAAACTATGATAATAATAAAAATGGAAGGTGAAAAATAGAGATGACCTTAACCCATAATATAAATATCAAATAATGCATTAATAATCTAATGGACAATCAAATGGTGGTTAATTCATCACTTAAATTCATTAAAGTTAATTCACTATTTAAATTAAAATACTTAGTTAAATTAATTGCAAGTGAAACAAAATAAATGAGCAATAATATGGTTTGCTTAAGAAAGATAGATTTGGATGGGAACAATTAAGATAAAACTGACAGAAGTTGTAGTCCTAATTTTTTTTTAAAACAACGGGATTCTCAGGTCTAATATACGAAAAAATTATGATATTTAAATGTATTTATTGTTTAAATGATTTTTTTACAATTATTTAAATATTTATTTTTTATATAAAAGTAAATATGTTTAATGTCTCACACTTTTCCATAATGCTACATTTGTATAAATATTCAAAAAGTAATAATAATAATAATAATAATAATAATAATAATAATAATAATAATAATAAATTTATTGATTTTGATATTTTTTATTATTTTTCTTCTTATGATTAAGATCAGATGGAGTGATAATTACAATGATAATATAGATAAAAAATTTACATAAAAAGAGTTACAGATGGGATTGTCTAACTTTGAATTCAAGACTTTAATTTAAACTTAATAATATTGAAATTTGTTATATTTTACATATGAAAATATATCTTTTCTGTTGGATGTAAATTTTCTTAAAGTGAAGACATGCAAAATACCAAAAAGGCAACTGCAACCAATCAACCATCAATCTCAAGTTGTCAAAAAATAAAACATAACTCCCAAGATGTCTTGGAGTTGGACCTGGAAAAAAGACAGAAATGAATCTATCTGAAAGTTATATCCTATGCTTCCAATTTTACTTATATCCCCTAAGTATTTTAAAAATGTCAATTTTATTCTTAATTTTTTTTTTATTATTTTACTAATTACTAAATAATTCAAGGTTTTCGGTACATAAAAGATTTTCAGAAATTACTAGAAAACTTTTTATAAGATTTCTAATAAATAAGGTTATTGGGAAAACTTTAAAAAAGTTTCTGGTACAAAAGGGTAAAAAGGTGTCTACCTACGTATAAGGTTAAAAAGGTGTCTACCGAAAAATCTTTTTAAAGTTTTCAAGTACACATCTTTTTAAAAAAATGAGTTAAAAAATAAATTAAATATATAACAAAGGAATAAAAAATTTAGAAAAATAGAAATTAAAAAAACTTCTGAAAAACGTAAAAAAAGTATTTTGGTACTCAACTGTATTTCGGAAATGTTGAAATTTTTTTTTCAGTTGTTCTAGAAAACTTAGGGCCTGTTTGATTTTAATCTCATAAACTCTATTTTAATTTTTAAAAATTAAAAAATTTGTTTGGGTTACTTAATTTTTAAAAATTGTTTTGTAAAATTATTTTTAATATTATACTTTTTAAAATTAAAAAAACAAAACATGTAAATAGTGTTTTATCTTTTGCCTTTTCAATTTTAAATTTTAAAAAGAAAAAACACGAAGAAGTTACTTTTTATTAATGGTATAATTGTAATTATGTTCAACTTATAAAATAAAAAAAATTGCTCATTCTCTAACTCTAGAGCCATTGGAGAGGCAATGGAAACGCACACAGAAATAGAAACGCGATAGAGTATAAACCCTAGATTTGCGATTCCAACTCTAACTTGCTATTTGATCAAGTTCATCCACCTCATTCCCTCTTCTTGACCATTGTTTCATTCTCTCTCTGTTAATTTCTTTGGTTAGTTTTTCAAACAAGTTTTTTCTTTAATTCTATTCTTTAAAACAATTTTTAAAATCAAATTTATAAAACAATTTTTAAAAATTAAAATGCAAAAGTGTTTCAAATAGGCCCTTAGTTTTCTGGTACCGGAAATCTTGAAAATAAGTTTTTTGAAGTGTATATTTTGTACCGAAAAACTTAAAAAAAATTTTCCAAAAAAAAGAAAAAATTAATACTCATTTTTGTACCGGAAAAATAAAATAATAAGAGAATAAAAAGTTAACAAATTTTAATATTTATATGATAGCATAATTGTCAATTCATTACTTTTGTGAGGTAGAAATTAAATTTGAGGGTCACATGCTATAATTTCCATCTCCATCTACCTAGCAAAGGAGTCCCACTTCCTACTCTCAACGCAAACACCCAAAAGTCCATTAGAGTCCAAAATGGGAGAATTTGATTTTGCTGTTCATAATTTGACTTCTACTCCACATTTTGATATTTTGTGCATAAATTTCTTAAAATTCCCTCTAAACAATACAAAAGTAAAAGATAAAATAGAACTTTTCGTGTATCCCCTTTAAAAAATTCAAAAAAAGTTTTTCTTTTCTAATTTAATCTAAACCAAAAATTTTATTTTTAAAATTTTTAAAATTGTATTTTTTAATAAAAAGTTTAGAAAATTTTATTTTTTAAATTTCTAATTTATGCACGTACCAGAAATTTAGAAAATAAAACTTTTGATTTATTAAATACAAAGCTAAAATTTCATTTTTAAAATTTTTTATTTTTTTTATATGCTAAATTGATATATACCGAAAATTTTACTATCTAAATTTTCAGTTAATAAAATACAATCTGAAAATTCACATTAAAGAATTGAACCAAGAATTGTCGGCACTGCATAATACTTGAAAGCCATACTCGTGCATGATACTTGAACCAAGAATTGTCGTTTGTAGAAATTGTGCACACGCTTCGGTGATCAGTTTAGTCGATTTTAGTTTTGTGGGTCCACAGATTTCTCCTTCGCAGATCTGACCTTTGTAGAAATTACGATCTGAGATTGTAAATATGGGAGCAAAGCAACGACTTGTTGTTCGCGCAGGAAAACTTGAGAGTAGAGCAGATGAACAGTACGGGGAAATTTTTAATATACCGGAAGTTTTGATATTTGAAATTTATGCACCATCAATGGTCGATGGAATAAGCTTACAATCAATTGTTATTTGATGTAAATGTAAAATAGTTATATATTGACAAAATAATATAAGCAAAATTGAAATTTCAAAAATTATAGAGTAGGAATCAAAATGTTAGGTATCAAATTCAATTTTTTCACAATGGTACAATTCATGTAGTAAAGTAAAGCTATTACTTAAAAACAAATTTATATGTACTCCTTTTGTTATACTCTTATTTCTATATTTTACACAAACTTCTTATTTTATCATTTTTTGTTTATACTCTTATCTCTGTATTTTACACAAACTTCTTATTTTATCATTTTTTCTAAATAAAAAAAAAGTTGTTATATCTCACAATCTTCGGTGTTTCAAAAAATTTAAAGTGTGATTTTTGGAAAACATATTTGCATTTCAAAAAAATTAAATTAAATTTTTTAGGAGTTTATAATTCTTTTGGCTTAATTGTACTTTTAGTCTCTCTATTATTACTAATTCATGGAATTAATCCCTTTATTTTAAAAATCGACAATTGTGCTCTCTCTCTCATATTTTTGAATTAAAAAGCGAAGATTTGACATATTTTTAATAACGTGACATACAGTTATATAATATAGAACCATCTAGATGCATTAATTATTCATGTGTCATTAATTAAATTAAAAATATGAAAAAAATTTGAAATTAAAATCTATATTTTTACGAAGTTTTTTATTCCAATTTCATATGTATTAATCATTCTACATCATCCTATCATATGTCACGTTATTTAAAATACTTCACATCATCATTTTTTAGTTAAAAAATCAGAGGGAGAGACCAAAACTGTCGATTTTTAAAATAGAAGTACCAATTTCGTGAATCAATAAAAATAGAATGACTAAAATTGCAATTGAGCCAATTCTTTTTTATGTTCCAAAAAATATTTAAATAGTTTGTCGGTATTATTCTAATTTTTTTTAAAGTTATGGCAAACTTTGGTGTTTCGGAAAATATAAATAAAATTTTAGGTACATACTTCTAAAAAGTGTATTCTTCGACTATTCAAATCATTCATTAGACCAGATAACTTATTTTAAATTTTTTAGTTACCAATATTTTTTTTTTTTAAAAATGGTGTGATTTTAGTTGTTTGTTTTGGAAAAAATATAGGGTATAATGAAATTATTATTAAAATATGAGAATAAGAGTATAACTTAGTGGGTATGGGATAAAATTTCTTAATAATAAAAGCCAATCTCTTAAAAGTAATAACGGGGTTAGAAATAACAACACAACTCGCACTTGCGGATACCTATCTAAATCTGTCTCGATTCGATTTAGATAGAGAAAACTCGCTTTGATTACGTGCGGGTGCAGATTTTTGTCGAAATTAAAACTTGGGACAGGGACGAGTTTTAGGTGTTGATATCTACCCCGCACTCACACTCGAACCCGTCTTGCTAGTAATATTATTGTTATTTTAGATTAAAAATTATAATTTTCTTGCCATAGAATATAACATTTTAATATTTTTTTAATTATTATTATTGTATAACAATAATAATTTTATTATATTAATTAAAATAAATTGACTTTTAAATTTATTATTTTATATATATGAATGAGTGCGGATAGCGGGAGGAAATCTAAACCTTGTCGGACAGACGGAGTGGAGATTTAAAATTCACACCGAATAAAAAACAAAGACGGATGCAGATTTTTTCCATTAATTAGATGCAGAGGTGGGACAGGAAAAAAAAAAAAAACCTTTGTAAGAAGAAGAAAGAACAAGATATTAATTTTGCGGGATTGTTCAGGAATTTGGATTGATTTTCTTGAAAATCTTAAAGGTTTAGTGAGTTATTTCTTTGTCGAGTTATTAAAAAATGATGCCCTTATCATCTCTTGGACCATTTACCGCTCTATTATTGAAGCTCATCCTGCTAGTCTCAGTGCTAATGCTCAGTTTACTAAGTGTAAAAGAACTTGTTTGATATAAATCCTCACAAAGCTCTTGGGTAGGATGGATATCCTGCTTTGTGTTTCCAGCATTGTTGGGAAACTGTGTTTGATTCTGTGTTTCAATTCGTTAAACAAGTATGGGTTAATCCTAGTCTTTTTTCTTCTATTAACAATACTATTCTTCTTTATAAAATTATTTCTATAGTTATTATTAATAGAATCAAACCATTTATTGATGGTATTATATCCCTGAATCAATCAAGTTTTATTTTGGAACTACAAATTCACAAAGTAAAATAGACTAATAAAAAGATAGATAACAGTAAAAAGCTTGTTTCATTTATTGAGTGTCTAAAAATATTACAAATAGTGATATTTATAGGCAAAGTTAATCTTATTGGCCATAAGTTGTGGCCTACAAAAATGTAGCATCGCTCTACTAATTATGCGGGTAATGCGTGATAACTTCTGTTTGAGAGAATTCGTGGTGCCCAAAAACTGGCTTGTCTTTCCTATCTTTTTAGCATGTCCGGTTATATGTCTCCGGGTTGATCGTTAGTGGTGCTAAAAAAGTGGAAGATGAGCGCAACTGTCAAATTTTTTTATCAAGTTACACTGAGCTTTGACTTAGTCCTAAGCCTTTGTGGACTCCTATAAACCTAAGGTTATTTCATATACCCAAAATTCAATTGTTTGCCGTTCTCAGCTAACAAATTATTTATTTTTTGGTGTAAACAAATGTCTCATGTGTTACATTATCACATAATTGATAGCTTTTGAGGTGATGTGACACAAACAGTAAGTACTGTGCGTGAACAATGTCAGCATTGCACTGTAAAACTGAAAAGTAGCCGTTATAAACCCTGCCTTAACTTGCGAAAGGAAACAAATTCAGGATACATGCCGATTAATTACCATAACCTTGATTATCTCACCTAGTCATGCTTGATTCATGCCTAATCATTGGATTGTAAATAGTCTTGGCCGATTTCTTTGCTCCTCACTTTTGTTATCTATTCTCTAACTACTTTCTTGCTTTCTCAAGAACATCCTTGCAATTTCCTATAATCTTATTTCCTTGAATGTTGTTGTCTCCCATTCTTAATCATGTCTTCATGTGATTCACAAAACCTTAACCAAACCACAAGAAACGTTCGTGGTGTGCTTCGTCTTCTCCAAGATCACCTCACTATATGTCCTTCTATTGCCTTCATAACTTCTAAACCCTTTTTCTAGAACCTCTCGACTCCAAACTCCCCTTAAGTTGTGAATAGTTAGGTATTGACAAGAAACCTAGAGAATTCAGAACACACTCGCGTCACACCCCTGACTACTTGAGATGGCTTTCTAGGGTAGCTTAGGCTAAGGAATAAGACTTGAAACAATAGGGTATCTACGATATGATCATGCTTTCAAGACTGGATGTAAAATTTAACATGGATCACTTATTTGACCTCCCCGTATATTGGTCGGTAAGTGCTAATGTTTTTGTGTTTCCTTGGGGTGTAATGACCCTTACCTTTCTTGATGTGGCCACCATTCTTGGAGCTGAAGTTAGGGATGGCAATATAACTCGCACCCGCGGGTACCCACCAAACCCGCTTTGATTGGGTGCGGGTGCGGATTTTCCCCGAAACTAAAATTCGGGTGTGGGGACGGGTGCGGGGGTGATGATATCCACCCCGCACCCGCACCCGAACCCGCCCCGCAAGTAATATTAATGTAATTTTTAAATTTTATATACATATACACATTGAATATACTTAATATTTTTTTAAATATTAAAAATTATAATCTTATCTCTCTAGAAAATATATTTTTATTTTATAATTGTCTAATAACAATTATTTTATTATATTAATTAGAATAGATATGATTTTTAAATTTATAATTTGATATATATATGAATGGGTGCGGGTGCGGGTGCGGGCGGGGAAACCTGAACCCTATTGTGGGCGGGGATGGATGCCTAAATTCTACACCCGCTATGAAACAGGGGCGGGTGCGGGTGCGGGCGGGGAAACCTGAACCCTATTGTGGGCGGGGATGGATGCCTAAATTCTACACCCGCTATGAAACAGGGGCGGGTGCGGGTTTTTATATACTTCTTCGAACCTCGGCCCGATTCCTAATGAGGGACAAGTCTCATAGAGGCAACTAATCCATCTTGTAGGAAACGACGAACCAACTTTCACCATGGTCAAACGACTATTCTCGTTGAACCAAATATCATCTAACTAGACTCCCCATTTTCTTGGAAGGATGTGGTCAAAATTGGATGTTCGATTTAGGAAAAGACGACCTATCCCCCCATGCTCACGGAGCAGTGAATGAGAATTGCGTCAGGATTCTTATAGCTAGAGACCTACTATGTGTTTTGAAACCAAATAGTAGAAACAAAAAATTCGGTAAAGTATTACAATCCCCAATGCATTGTCAGACAATTTGGGTTTCTTCAACACATCCCACTCAATTATGAGGCAGTCTATCCCAGAGGTACCAAAATTATTATTGATGAAGTTAAACTAGACAAGGTCGCTCGCCTAAGCTTGGAAAATGTTCATGCTTTTTCCATGGCGGTATTTCAGAATCATTTTGAGGAGTCGAATACCTTTGCCAACTGATGGTTGTCCGTCGTGGTAATCTTCAAGGAAGAAAACCTTCACAAGTGCATCTTTCTCCTGAAGTTATGCAGCTCTAGTGGCGATTCGACTCATAATGTTGAGCCCATCAACATGCAACAACCATCCTCCAAACCATCCACCAAAAGCAAGGCTCAATCGGCTAGCCAACAGGGTAAACTCGTGTTAGTTCAAAAGTGGTTTTAGCCACAATCCTCGTATTGAGGTTTTGATGATAACAAAAAAAAAAAGTAAAAAAATAACAATTATCCCCTAACTATTTGCTAAGTGTACGGATTGAGTTAGAAGATAAATATTTTAATTAATGACTACATATTTTAAGGTAACATAAATTATGAGTAAGTTAGAGATAATAGTCTAAGTGTTTTTAACACAAAGAATATTATCACATAATAAACAAGTAATTATGTTTACTAACAAAGCGAGTCATGATATAAGTCGTAAGGAGCTTTGTCAGAAGCATTAAGTTATGTACAGGCCGAGTCAAAGCATTAAAAACCAAAGAAATATGAGTCAATGATTGACCTTTTGATCATAAGGAAAACAACGCTACAATTATCATCTGCCTCTAGCTAAAGACTAAGAGTTAAGACCTTCATTGATCACCTAACTCAAGACCAAAAAAGAAAGCTTTTAATGAAACATTTGTTCGAGTCAATGCTCTGAAGAATATGTTAAAGTTGTTTTTGACTCTCTTAAATGTGCTCTCAACACGCCTATGCAGAATATGATATTATAAGCTCGCTCTGATACTTTTGCGTCTGATAATTTTGGTAAATTAGTTGTCATCTGGTCAATGCTTCAAATCAACACTCAAATCAACATTCTTAAGTCAATCATCTAAATCGAGAAACATGGAGAAGACAACTTCCTCTACTCATCAAAGATGGACTAATCT
Source organism: Cicer yamashitae (assembly GCA_037974755.1). Taxonomy (NCBI): domain Eukaryota; kingdom Viridiplantae; phylum Streptophyta; class Magnoliopsida; order Fabales; family Fabaceae; genus Cicer; species Cicer yamashitae. The sequence goes on from JBBPBQ010000002.1 coordinate 40,292,042, forward strand.
TCTAATTGACGAAGCGCATGATATCCTCTAAAAGTGTCACCCTCTGAGATATGCCTTCTTAAATCAAGATATGTTGAATTAATTATGAAGATATATATATATATATATATATATATATATATATATATATATATATATATGTATATATATATGTGTGTGTCTTAAAGATTGATTTTTTTTAAATGTTGATTCAAGATCTCCAATGGTAATATTCTCAACGAATACATTTCTCGATATTTAAGTAGAAACCGATCAATATGAAAATCAGTGAGAGAATAAAAGAAAAAGCAATGTGTTAAGAAGAATTTTTGTAAAAAGCCTAGAACACATCAAAAGAAAAAAAAAATCCTCTCAGTAGATAGTCATTAGAACTGATGTAAATCAATCAAGTCATTTGATACACTTGAATTGTAATATTCACTCGATGAGAGTTAGAATCCTAGAAACAAACTTTGTGTCAATTCAGACACAAACTAGAACTGACGTAAATCAGTCCAATAATGGCAACAAATCTTTCATCTATAAGAGGTGCCTGAAGAGGTGTAAGAGTACTTATGAAGCTCAACGACAACTTGCCAGAAAGATGAGAAGGATTCTAACGGTGACAACCTAAAGAGGCATAAGAAAAATACTCAAAGCTTGAAGAGGTAGAGTAAATAATACATGTATGCTATTGTTTAAATAGTGGATTAAGTCATCAACTGTACTGAGGCAAAATCTCTCTATTAGGGGAGGACTAGATGTAGAAAAAGTTTGTTGTGAAAAAGTATAAAAATACATACGTCCCTTCTCTATCTCCACTCTGATATTTAATCTAAGTTATTTATGTTTCAACTTTATTTTACTTAAATTGTTTTATAATAATAAGTTGAATAAGCAACTTATTGTTTAAGCAACTCAAATACTTTTCTGAAATGGCAAAACACAATTCAAACCCTCCTTTTCTTGTGTTTCCAACACCTTCAACTTTAATTTACCATTCACCTTTTAGATTACCAATCTCCTGGCGACTTTCTTTTTAACTTTATCTTTGTACCCCACTTTCATAGGAAAAAAGGTTATTGACTTAGAGGAGGAAGAAGGATAAAAATCAATCCCTAAGAATAGGAATAGATGAATTGGAATCCACTTCAACGAACCATCAAATCCCATTAATCCCAAGATTAGATGATGACAATCAATTGAAGCACAATTGACACCAACCGACAAGAAGTAGAGACCGAAGGTAAATTCTTTGTCTCAAAATGCCATACCTTTCTCGTTCTTAACTTCATGTTTGACCCCACTCTTACTTTCTCTTTCCTATTCAGAGAGTGAAGATTTTTCACCCTGATCCAACAGCAGAAACGACTCTATCTAGTCCCCAAAGGACCAAAACGACACCAGAGCCTTCTTCAAAGGTGAACCAGGTTGGCATTTTCTTTCCATAGCTTTGTTGTTGCTTTCTTTTAACCCTTTATTTGCTACTCTTTTCAGACCCTTGTGAATCCCATCCATGAGACCTCGAGATCCCCTGACTTTATAGAGAGTTCGCCTCTAGACCCCTGATTTAAAGAAATTAATTTGGTGTTAACTTTATTTTAGAATATATGATGATAAATTTTGTGATTAATTTTCTATATGTGTGTTTGTTATGGTGCGTTAAATTAATACATGTTAGATTTAACGAATAATATAAATTATAAATATTATATTTTATTATATTATTTATTTTTCTAAAAATAGCAGTATTTTAGTGTAAGTATTTGAAAGTATAAGATTCTAGAAGTTTTTACGTGATAGCACTTAAGCAAGTGTATTGAATCGTTGCAAGTAATAATAAAGTGGTAGTACCGAGTTTTGTACTCAAGTATTGTGTTATACTATAGAATTATGTTTAATTACTAAAATTGAACAAAAAGTTTCAAAATTGATTGAAATAATTTTTGAAACTAACAAGAGTAATAGTATTGTACTTTTATAATAAGAAAAATGTAAGGAATGAGCTTCACTTCGAATCGATCATTGGTTTCTTATTTGATCCCAATTACTGAATTCCTATATTGAATTATTACCGAATTCTCTTTACTATTCTTGCCCTAATTCCTTAGTGACAGAACCTTTAATTCCAAAGTAACCCATAATTCCTTAGTAGATTTAAGATTAGAATTAAGTTTTACAGTACAAGCATTCTCGTATTGATCTATTGTCTTTGCAAATATCTGAATTGGTTTCATGCGTTTGCATCTATTTCTAGATTACAAAGTCATGAATTTCTCATCTCAAGCATTCGTAAAGTCTACTTCCGTTTCAAAATTTGAATCATAAAATAGTTTAAAATTGATCAAGCAATAAAAAGCATTAAGCACAAATATGAGAAAAATAATTCAATAAACTCATTCATATAACTAGAAATCAAATCAAACAAATAAGGGTTTCATCTTGTTTCACTCATCCCTAACAGAGAGGGTTTAGTTACTCATAACAAAACAACTAAAGATAGAGATTAAAGAAGAATTACAAAAAAGATTTATGAATGATTCTTATTAAAACTCCTTCAATGGTGTTAGAACCAATCTCCTTTGAGTTTATCTGTCATTGCACAAGTCTCCACACTTTAAAATAGCAAAAAAACTATCTAAAAACTCATAAAACCCATTTTTATGAGTTCTGCAGTGTGTCGTGCGGTCCAGCGCTCTTGGGACAAAAATAGATTGTTGAAAACTACAGTAATACGCCCCAGGCGCAAGTATTGGTCTTTAGCGCACAATATCTAAGGTCTGACTTTAATTGCATTTTTCACCTCTTTTGAGCTGAATTTGGTTTTGTTGTCTTTATGAAAGTTGTAGCTATGGATCGTAGCTTTCATTTGCAATTAGTTTCACTCCATTTGAACATCTACAGCTCCAAATATGATTGAAATACCCCTCATAATGTTGATTTCTCACTAAAATTCAGCACTACACTAAAACAACGAAATAAGAACATAAATATGTGATTAAATTTAAGAACTATAATTGACAAACTATATCAAATAACTCCTTAAATTAACTTATGATTAAAGATAAATAAGACTAAAAATAATTAAAAAAAATATGCATATGATGAAGAATTATCATTATATATATATGCGCGTTGGTAATTAATGTGATATTCTTCCGTGTCTTTGACTAGTGTTAGATGAACACATAGTTATATTTAATTACATCTAAGTGCAACATTTTTTAATTAATTATTTTATTAATAATTATTTTGAATATATTGAGAATATTTTAGGATATTTATTTTCATTATAGAAGTGTTATAATATGTTCTTAGTATCAAAATGCTTTTATAATGCATATATTAGTAAGTATAGTAATATTTTTAAATATGAGAATTTTTGTTATTATTTATATATTTTTAAAAGGTTAATTACTTTAAATAATGGTTTTGAAATATTAATAAGATTGCACTTGATTTTCTTTATATATATGTGCTCTTGTCATAGTGTGCATATTTTATACATTTTAATAAATTAAGTGGCTAATATAAAATATTGATGTTATATATATTTCTCTTACCATTGTAATTGTTTGCTAAATATGGTAATGGTAATATTTTAATTTGAGTATTTTGAAAATTAAGATTTTAATAGTGAGTAAATGAATTAAAATAGGTGAGTGTGTATTAGTTTGGTGTTGTGTTAGAAACAAATGGAGTAAAAAATTAAATGGAGTTTAATGGGTTAGGTCCATGTGTGGTTGAGTTAAAAGAATTATAATAACCTAATATGTTTAAAAAAAAGGGAAATAATAATCTAATGGAAAAAGGAGGGGAGCCGTAATGGAGAGGGAGAGGGAGAAGGAGAAGCTGTACCGGCTGCGTAAATGAAAAGAGAATCTGTTCCAATGATTGTTTGGAAAAAATTTCTGTTTCTATCTACAATTTAGTATGTTCCTTCGTTGAGTCACTAATTTTAATCCACTTTGCCATTATTTTAGCCGTTTGAATTTCTCCATAATATCTCTAATTTCTCCATTTTTAAAACCCGCTATTTTGTATCGTTCTTCATCACTGTAAGTGATATTTGAGTGAAACCAACGTCAAATCGATCGTGTAAATAGTGACTATATATTATTCACCAATTAGTTTTCTGCTTTAGAGTAAGTGTTTTTTACCCAACATCGAAATTGACTTGTGTGTTCTCATATTGTATTTTTGACGTTTACACATAAAATTGTCGAGTTGGATCGATTGGAGGGTGATGATTCAACGGAACACAAACTTTACTTGTAGAATGGGATTAGCGTGTGAAAGCGTCGAAATAAGGTAAGAGATGAGAGAACATTTTAATTCATAAGTATATTATAAAGTGAGACGAACGGGAAAATCATATTTCTCAACGATTTATGTGGAGCTTGCTACGTATAGTTGTAGTCCTTTCAACGATAAATTAATGTGTAAATATGATAATTGTGAGATTAAAATTTGGAATAGAAATGTTTATAAGGTGTTGATTGATTTAATTTTTGATGAATGTCTGATATTTGATATTATAGTGATATTTGATATTATAGTGATATTTGATGCTAAATAAATCTTATGCTTATGTTTGGCTTGATGATATTATGTGATGATAAAACTTGGATGCATTATGTGATATAAGATTATGTGATAATGCTATATAATTGATTATTGTGATGTTATCTATTTGTGAGGAGTATATTGATCTATAGTTGATTAAATTATGATAAATCCGACCCAAGCCAAGGATGGTGTCCATGATGGAGTTAGTAGTTTAGGCCAACGAGGGGAGGAACTACAAATTAGGAGTATTTAAGATGGAGATTACTTTGTCATCATATATGTAGTACAACTGAATAAGCCCGATCGTGAATTTATGTTGTTGAGTCTTATGACAAGATTGATAGACCTTGGGGGTATTCTAGTGGAGAATTCCTAGGTGAATTGGAGGCAGTCCTCCAAATGTCGGGAGATACCATACAACACACGTTTACCTCAATCTATGAGGACTGAGCCAATTTAAATTGTCTGTCCACTTGCATGGTGATATAGTATAAAGCCTCCTAACCAAGTACTACTCTAGAATGAAATATAAGTAAAAAGAATAACTTAGAAGTTTATGTATCTGGTCTTAATTTTTAACTAGATACATCAACTTTTCTACTATCATTTTTCTTATATTTAATTTCAGAGGGAGTACTTCGGAGTTAGAATGGTACCAAAATGTTAAAAAGTAGATTTTAAGCTCATGCATAGCCTTGCATTGTCTTGGATTTGTTCTATTGTGATTATTGTGTATCGAAAAGGTGATAATAATTTCTTCTAGATGATTTGATGTTATAATGAGATATTGATTTCACTTGAGTGATTTGACGCTATAATATGATATTATTTCCATTAATATTTTGATATACCATGATGTGTTAAGATACGATTCTATTAGGATTATTTGTGAGTTCTTTTTACGTATATTATACTATCAACATGATTTTGAAATTCATTCATTCGTTGTTTGTGTTTGACCGACTTGACCTTGCGTTTGCGAAATTGCAATTATTACAGGTTAGTGAGTCTTGAAATTCAAGTTTGAGAGAAGTTTCGTTCTGATATGTGTTACCGGAAATGGAATTTATAAGTTGTATTTTACTTATTTAATTAGAAACAGTTTTTTTGTATGAAAATCTTGTTAGTACTAATAAGTTTTTGGAATTAAATTAAGAAATTATAGTTAAATCAATTTTATGGAAATTGCACTATTTTATTTGGGAAATTAAGTTTAAAGTTTTTCATATATACCTTGAGAAATGTGATATTCTAAATCACTTGCAAAAAAAAATTATTTTCTTGAAAAAAGATTTCATTTATCCGCTGCAAATTTGTACAAAAATTTAGTGTCACATTACTAGCCAAATTAGTCGTGGGAATGAATGAGAATCAAACCCAGGACCTAGGGGTTAAGTCAACGATTCATTTATTTTCACTACCAATTGAACTAGTCGTCAAATGACACTCAATCAATACCGAGACTTGAGTTCATTTAAAATAGATCAACCTATCAACAACATCACCATGAAACAACACTCAACTCATACTGCGACTTAAGTTCAATTACGGACCAACTTATCAACAACGACACATCTAGCCCATATTATGACTTGTATGTCATAACAGTTTAACTCAACATCGACATCATCAATAAATAAATTATACAAACATAGATACATCATACATAATCAACAATAGATATTATTCTGTTACGTTAATTTTATTAGTCTTATATTATTACTCATTAGTAATTATATTTATATATCATCTTTAACAACTCACCAAGTTACTTTTAATTATTAAGTAATTAATTAATATTTAGTAATAATTTATATTTATTAATTCTTTGCTAACTTCAACGCTCTTAATCTAGGTAATTAATAAACTAGTTTTACTTAAACTCTCACCTAATTATTAATTTTAACTATAATCTAATTAATTATTTTACTAAACTACCATCAAACATCATCATGGCTTACCTAATTAATGTCAAAAAAACATTAACTATAAAGTTTAATAATTTGTCACCCATTAATCACTAAGACTTTTGAACGCTGATCACCGAAAAGTTGTTTTCTTTTATCCTAAAAATTTATTTCTACAACACTTAGAGAAATTTTCGATTTTTAACTCCATAAATCAATTTCAGCTATCCTAAAAATCGGTTTCAAAACCTAGAAACGGTTTAAAACTCAACAGAAACATACAACAATTATAATGATTACCTAACAACAATACTAACATCAATTGTACACAATTAACACAAACTGCATGCATCAAACACACAATTTAACACAATAACGATGATTAACACATCAATTCATAAATTAACACATATAATCATACACATATATCATGCAATCACACACTTATAATTAGCATTATTATCTACACGTTATATATCATATATGCAAGAATTTTGAATATTCATATAGAATAAAGATCATATATGATTATTGGTTTACTATGATCATGAAAGCTACTTTACAAATCAACGAGTCCTACATCAATTATTGTTTGCATGTCGATAACGATTACTCATGATCAAGGAAGAAATAGAATTATCACTTCAAATTTGGACTTCAAATAATGAATTAAGAACAATCATAACATTTAGGACAATGTTTCTAAGAAAGAATAAGAAATGGTACATAAATTGAATTTTAGTGACTTACCAAATAAATTATGAATAATGAGTAAGAATTCGGATTAGAGCTCTAATTGCTACTGTCATTTTGCCACCAACAAAATCGAACTCGGATAGCAGATTAGAAAGTTACGAGTGTTTTAATGTTTCTCTCAAATCTCACTAATTTTGATATCCAAAGCGAGGTACCCGTTTTTGGCCTCTAATTAAGTTTAAATAATAGTTTCATGTTAGTTAAGTTGAGTTTGTTGAGTCAAATAAGGATCCAAATCATTTACATATATTTGGGACATATTTAAAACTGAAAACCATGAAAATCTCATTTTTAGTTACAATACCAATAGCTACTCTGTTTAGAGTTTATACCATAAACTGAAGCTACGAGAGTACTATTGATGTGATCTCGGTGGTGTTGAAAAACTAAGAGAAAGTACTACACTAGTTATAAAAATAGCTTTAAGCTAATTCAAAGTTTAAAGATACTAACAATACATTTGAAGTTTCAAACGATGCATAAAGGTCACCATTTAAATTTTTTGCTTCTGAAAAGTGTATCCATAGTTATAGATATTGGGTTGAGATCAAATCAATGACAATTAGAAGATAAGATGAATTGAGATACCATATTAATGAAGGAGTCTTATGCTATTTTAGTGATTGGATGGATTTGGATGTGCATGGTAATGGATTAATCGAAACAATTCTTTAATCCATTTGCCATCCACTAAAAATTCTTTCAAAAAATTCAATACAATCTATTCATTAAAAATAAAAATAATCTAATCAGTCCATTATCATACTTTCAGAGGATGGATATCCATCTAATTTAGAGATGGCAAGAAAATCTGTAATCTAATTACTTTATTTTGAACACTTTAATAAATTAATTATAATATTTATTATTTTTTCTAAAACTTATATTATTTATTATTATAAAAATTATATTTTATTTTGATAGAAAAAATTGTTTTTTTATTACTTAAAAAAATGATATTATTTTTTTATTATTTTAAAAATTAGTAATTTCAAAAACCAATTTTATTTATCATATTTAAAAACTGTTTTTTTTAAAGAAAAATACTGTTTTCTTATTATTTTCAAAACTATTTTTATATTAATTTATAAAATTTGTTTTTTATTATTTTGAAAATAAGTTTATTTATAATTTTAAAAAATAAAAAAAATTGCTGTTTTGCAAAAAAAAAATGTTTT
>JBBPBQ010000002.1:40300537-40323102 GCA_037974755.1 Cicer yamashitae
CAATATCTAGAATTCAGAAACATAATCAAACTTTAGGAACAAAGAAAATGGTCTAGATTTTTTGATAAAAAAAAAAAAAAGAATCAGATTTTCAATATTATTGATGTTATTTACAAGTTTTTTGTTTTTTTATATGTTATTGATTTTATTTACAATTTAAATAAAGAAGAGCTCTTTTTGAGTTTTTAATGTTTTTTTTTATAACCTAATTTAAGTTTAGAACATGTCATATAATGATTCACATGTATTGTAAACCAAAATATTGGGACATTTAGGTCCTACAATAATTTTTTAGGTCAATTTGATCAAAGATTTTCACCGTTTAAAGAACTTTTTGCGTTTCAATTTTCAAATCTACGTCGTTTCCTTTTTTTCTTTTTTTAATTTTTTAAACTTTTTATTTTTGATTTTCAAATGAGGGACTAAAATATCTTCTTATGTTTTTGTTTAAGGTACCGTAGGAGGATTGCTAACGTTGTTAATGATTTATCAATATATGTCATTTGTTTTCATACATTTTCATACAGTTCAACGACAGATATGATTCAAAGACTAAATTATCTTAATTTATTTTTGTTAGGGACTAAAAATATCTTATTTCCTTTTTTTTGTTTTTGTCAAATAAAAAGAGTCTTATTTTATGGGGAATAAAATGTAAAAGCACGCCAAAAAGGACTTGAGATTTCTGCTAGTTTACTAGTCGTAGTTTGATTTTCATTAGACGTCATATTCATTTTGTACAGTATGAGACAGACATATTTATTTCTTCTTATTATTTTGGAATATATCTTTCCAAAGTTAAAAGAAATGAGCATTTATTAAAGCATACAAAAGAGATAAAGTAAAATTGAATTGAAAATAGGACGCCAGTCATGATCGGTCGCCGCCATCTGCCACTAGGGTTTGTGACTTTTAGGATACTAAGAAGAGGACATGTTGCCTAAGACAAAAAAATAATAAGAGAACGTGTTGCTCCAAGAAAAACAGAAGAGGACCTTGACAAAGGGAGCATGCATTTGATTGCGGACCTTTGAACAAATATTTTGAAGTGTTAAATTTTTAAAATTTTAATTGATAAATTAAATATGGTATTTTATTGTATATTAGAATTTTGTTATAAATTTATAATGTAAATACATAGATTTTTTTGAAAACATAACTGTAAAAAGAGGATAAATTAGACTGAAAAGTTGCATAGGTTTAAGAGAGACAGAAATATGGTATAAGATGATGCTTTGGTTTGCATAGTTAGTTTGAGTGACTTTTTACAATTTTTATACAAAATTAAACCTAAACTGATAATAAAAATTAACATACTTATTTTAAAAATATATATTTTTTCTCAAATACTAGATTTTTTTATACTATTAAAACAATTACGTAAATATTTTTTAAACTACAGTGAGAAAAATAATATGTAAATGATTAAAAAAATCTTTAAATACAACACATATTTAAGATAATACTACTGATGTAGTCTAATGATTTTATTTAGATATCGACGGTCGATTTTAAATAAAGTAAAATCATACTCAAATTAATAGAGATTGAGTTTATTTGGTTTGATTCAGATTGAACTCAAATACAGAAAAAAAAAAATCAATTTAATTGATTTCAATTTTTTTTTGAATTTATCAGATCATTAGTTTGATTTTTATATCTCTAGATGAAACTTAAAAAACTCATACAATTGAAATTTAAGATGAAAAATATAATGTATTTTTTAATCAGTATTTGTTTGTAATTATTTTATAGATTATTTTTATTTAAAAAAAAAAAATTGTTGCGGACATTAGGTTGTCGTGGCCATCCTATGTCCCTAACAAGCTCCGTCAGTTAATGCACGATGGATAGGTATGAAAATAGTACTCATACTTGCAGTTGAAAAAATATATGTACCTGAATCTATATTTCTGTAGGTATCAATTTTAATTTCTATATCCATATTTTTTGGGTACTTAAATACCCATACGTATTCAAAGTCCATTATTAGGCTTTGCATAAAACTTAATATTACATGGCATTCAATTAGTGATGTGTCCAAATTTTTTATTTATATATCATTTGAATCTGAAAATATTGCATTGATATCTTTAATTTTGTATATTATGACCATTTTAATATTAGATTTAAGTTGTATTGAGATATTATTTACAATATAAATAAATTTGTTTGAATTTTTTGTGCTTATTTTGAAATAATTTTTAATTATTAAAATGAATTTTAATTTTATTAGGGGACCAATTTTTAAAATTAGAACAGAGCCTCCAAAATGATATATATATATATATATATATATATCACAAACGTCTTGGATTCAAGGGTGCAACACAACAATAAATAAATGATGCATGAAGATATTTTCTGATGCACAAGATCAGCTACAGCTGCAAGTGCAGAGCATACTTATGTTTTGCAGAATAAAAAATATGTAAATGAACAATTCGAAATTTATTGCATAAACATACTTACAATGGGTTTTGGAAAAAACTGAAAAGAAAGATTACAAGTTTTGTCAATTTGAGACACTCAAAATTTCTTTGAGAAAACTCTCCAAATAATTCTCTGTGTTCTAAAACTCTGATTTGGAAGTGAAGGAAATGATGAGATTCCTTCTACTTTTTGAACTTGCAGCTTGGTGACAGACAAGTGCCAGACTGCTTTTGTCTTCTGATGAATGAAATTTCCACGAAATTTCCCTACTTTTGTCTTCTGCTGAATGAAATTTCCACAAAATTTCCTTTTGACATTCTTTTTTTTTAAGTCATTTTGTAATTCCTTTTAAGTCCTTTTGACATTTTTTTATAAGCCCACAACAAATATTGGGCTAGGCCCATTATATAACAGATTTGAACTGGGCAAAATTTTTCATTTTGTAGGGGTGAAGATACCAAAACAGTCGTCTTCATTTTCATCTCCCAAGTTCATGTAAGTTTCTGAAGTAGTACCTGAGGAAACTTTTGAGGAGTTGATCTTGCTTTTGAGAAGCTGGGCCATAATCTCAAAATATTCATCTTCAGTTTTTTCTGCTGCCAACTGTGTTTGGGCAAATGATTTTTGGGCCAAGAATTGGGTTTGCATTGTTTGTGTGTAGTCCTTGCTTTTGGAGCCATGTGGACACAACTTGCTTTTTGATGCTTGGTGGAATAGAGAATTTTGTCCACCATCTAACCTTGAATCTTCGAACGAGGATTGTTTGGGCCTGTTGTTGGTCGATTTCGAAATACCAGGCTGTAACCCATGGTAAGAAGAAATTTGTAGAGAAGGGCATTAAAGGGTGGAAATGCATTCTCTTTCTGAGGGTTTGTAGTTGGTTTTGTATAATTGGAAGCTTTCTTGAACTTCCGGATGAAGAATATCAGGAATGGAACCTGTAAAGTTTCCACCAATGGGCAAACCACTGAGGGATTTTTGAAGGGTCCATGGTAAGGTTAAAGAAAAATAGCCACGTATGACTAAATTTCTGGTTTTGGATGAGGAATACATTATACGAGGCTTGTTGGTAGTCTCAGTAATTGAATGTCCTACAGTGATTTACTGTGGTTTTGAAATTTAATGGGAATTGTTTTGGGGTATGAAGGTTTGAACCCCATTCTGAATGTGGGATTATTTTGTGAATTTTGGCGGTTGAGTAGGCCACTGGGACTTTTTTTGGGTTATCATGTATTGTCACAGAACCTGTCAATTCAAGAATAGATTTGTTATAAGGCTGGGGTTTTGATAAATTCTAAGGTTTGAAAAACCAGCCTTCTGGAAAGATTTTTGAAATGACCAATTGAGGATTTTTGTCATAAAAGTGGTCCTCTATTGTCCAAACGTTTTGAAATTCTGTTTTGATAAAATACTCAGATATTGGTTTAGATTTAAATAAATTAATTTGTGAATCCTTTGGATTTAAAACAATTTTTGAAGTTTCTCCTTGTGGGAGTTTTGAAATCATTTTATAGGATAATCCCTCCTGTGAAGGTTTTGAAATAATTTTTTGAGAAGGGGTTTTTGAAGATTCTCCTCTCTTAAGCCTCTGAGAAAATGACAGTTCCATCGAGAGATATTCAATCTCTTTTTGGAGCTCCCGGAGCCTTGCGGTTTTTTGCAAATTAATGTCTTCTATTGTAGATTGGATTGCTTCAAAGTTTTGGGGTCCCAAAGCAATTTTTGGATTTGTTTTTGGGTCTCTTCTTCTTCAACTGCTTGGGCCCAAGATTTAATGGGTTGTGCAAAAGAGATAAGTTTTGGATTTTCTGGTGTCTTGTCCTCTTGGACTTCAATTCTTTTTGATTTTCGGGGCATCACTCAAGTCCTGTTTTGGAGAAATTCTCTGATTAGAAAATCTGGAATTAAGTTTTGGTCTCCTTTATTAAATTCAATGTCAAAATAAAAAATACTAAAGATAGCTTGCCATTTGGCAAAAGTTTGTTTTGATGCAATGTTTTGTACATCTTTTTGTAAAACTTCTTTTGCTGATTTACGATCAATGCGAAGTAAAAATTTTTGATTGAGTAAATCACTTTGAAATTTTGTGATGCACATGACAATTGAAAGAATTTCTTTTTTAATGGTAGAATAATTCTTTTGACAGTCATTCCAGTGTGCTGATGTGAATTGAACAATGCATTCTTTGTTATTTAGTTTTTGTTTTAGAATACCCCATATCCTAAATCTGAAGCTTCAGTTTCAACAATTTTTTGGGCTGATGGATCAGCTAGATGCAGACATGGTATCTCTTTAATTTGTTTTTTTGATTATTTGTACATTATTATAACTTCAAAATATTAGTATTTTCTCCATCATTGTAAATTCTATCAATTTGAATGAATACTATTTTTATTAGTAAAAAAAATTATTAATTATTAAATTCTCATAAATTATCTGTATTTATCAATAGTTGATGAAATTTTGATTATATGAATTTCCTTTACTATCTACCAAAAATAACATATGATTATGGATCAAATTTGAATCAACCATCTCTTCATCACTATTTTCCTCTTTAGCAACCTGTGCCACCACATCTACATCTCCAAACGTTTGCATCAACGTAGCATCCTCCTGATAGTACTCCTATGTCGTTTTATGACGCTACATTTAACAAACAAAATAATTGACGTAAGGAGACTACAAATTTAGTTTCCTCCTTAGAGTACCCCTATGATGATGAGGTAGATAGCGATAAAGATAGAGTTAGAGATTACTACTGGGAAAATTAGTATTATTTGTAGTATTTTTATTTTAACATGAATATTTGAATTTTTAATTTGACTTTTATTTTTTTATTATTGAAAATTTTAATATTAACTTTTTTCGTGAAAATGATATAATATTTTAAATTAAAATAGACTTTTATTAAAAATTCTATTTATTTTTTTTATATATAGCTTCAGCAGTTATAACTATTGAAAATTAATAAGAAATTGAAAAATTAAAAATTACTAGCAAACACAAAACTATTAAAAATTCATCTTCTTTTTTTATTAATCAAACCTGTCTTTTTTCTCTCCTCCATTGAATCAAAAAGACTTTAAAGTTATATTTAGAAGTTTGGAGGAAAGGATTAGGGAGAAAAGTAGAGAAAAAATAGAGAAATTTGTCATATTTTTTAAAAGTGTTTTTATAAAAAATAATAAATAACTGTTTATGATTAATATATTTTTAATATTGAAATTATTACAAGAATATAAATTAAATTTGAATAATTTTTAAAAATATTTTAATATTTTTCTCAAATACAATTTTTGAGTTCTTCAAATTAAAGGAATTTGAAAATTTTGTATTTTGAAGACAAATAAACTCCAAAAACTCTCTGCTTTCAAAACTATCAATTCTTTTCACTTGTTATTCCTTTATTTCAAAATACTTTCTTCTCTCCTCTCTTAAACTTTTAAACACACCATAGGAGTTTTTTCTCTGTTCCAACTATTTATATGACTCAGAAAATTACGTTTTTTTCTTCTTATAGAGGCAATTGAAAATGACCAAATTATACTCAATCAGACCGAAACATAATCATTAACCCAAAGGCAAAATATGAAAGAGGAGGCAATGACAATTTAATATGATCCTCATACTGATGTGGTGCAATATAAGTTCAGAGGAATTATGAGATTGCGATATGATATGTCACTGCATCTCTTTCCCTTTCATACATTCGTGTAAGAGATTATGACATTAGATGAGCATTTCCGATGTAACACAAACAGGGTTAATTTGTATAGGAACACGTCTTTTTTTTTTTGGTACAAAAGAACCGATGATCATTAAAATATTATTGTTCTTCTAATTTTCCCAAAACATTATTGAATCTTCACTATACAAACACGTGATGAGAGTGATTCTAAACAGTACTAGTATCAGTGAAGTGAAGTGATTCTAAACAGTACTAGTATCAGTGATGTGCATGAGTGCCTTTTATCAGTGAAGTGATTAATTAAAGCAGGCTTTAATGATTAGGGGCATATGGTTTTTGAACTAAATATGGTTTTAAACTGTACTAGACTACTAGGCAATCGCAATTGACCGTAATATTATAGATTTTGAAGTATATATAATAACATCAAAAATTATGCTGTATTTATTGTATTTTTCTGCATTTTTAACATAACTATAATTACAACCGCGACAACAATTTAAAACCACGGTAAAATAATAAGAGCTAATAACTTCCACTACATTTGTAGCATAGAGTAGCTAAGCCAGCCAAAAAGCGTAAGGTTTCTCATAGCCAGGCTGCTAACATTTCAATTCAACAAGATTCTGATTCCTGTTTTCAGAGAATTTGAATCCCATGTGTCGCATTCTTTAGCTGAGCCAACAATTCCAGCCACCTAATTCTTTCAATCATAATCCACGATTCAAATTTAGCAGTTAGAAACAGCTGAATCGCATACAATTATCAGAAACAGCAGAAGACTCTTGTCTCTTGTGAATTATCAGACTACAATGTTTTGAATTTTTTACCATCAATACTTGTTAAATTAATTTTCCAACGGCTAACATTGAGGTCTCCTGTCATTTGTTGGTTCTCATGATATTTTTGTTCTTTTGAGATACTTGTTATGATTACATTGTAGTTGGATTTTTATTTTTTTTATGAGAGGATAAATTTCTCCATGACAATACATAACTCAAAACTATTTGGTCAAACAAAGTATTTATTTTATTTTGAAAAAAGAAAAACCAAGTGATGTAAAAAATTGAAAGTGGTGTCCAATACAAAATGGACAATGAACACACTTTGATTGACACTTGCTCCACAAATTAAAGTCTGCATTAACTAGATTAATAAATCGATTGATGATGATAATGAACTTGTACTCACTAAGAATGCAAGATGATGGTAACGTGTTTGATTATATTTAACGAGTTCAATGAGTTGATATCTACACTTGTGAATGCGTTACTTTTATTGACATTAGTAGCCAAATCTTATAAACCATTAATACAATCAATATTAACAATCGAAAATACAATGCAGTTAGTTGGGGTAAAGATATCATTGAAAAAGAGTCGATGAATGATTAATGGTAATAAATTTTTTAAAGACAATCAAATATTAGTAACTAAAAGTTAAGAGAGAAGTATGAAGAACAACACAGTAGAAGATTTTATCTGAGAGATGTGAGTATGATCAAATGTCATTATTTTGAAGAGTTGGTCACATGCAAATTAAATGTATGAAATTCATTAAGGATTTGCGAAGTCTATAACAAAAGAAAAAAAAAATTGAAGAAAGCTTATTCTTCAAATGTAGTTAGTCTTGAGAATAATATTTTATTTGTGAGGATAAAGTTGATGACGAAGTGGAGAGATGCAAGACTTTGGACTTTTGACGAATGGATAATATGTTGTGACACAACAAGTACTTAGTCAAACCTTACATCATGTAGTGTGAAGAAAAAAGAAATAGAAAATTATTACAAATATGGATAATTAGTTTAAGTTTTTTCTACGACAACGATCCTTGTCTTTTGGTCGTGTCGGGAGCTTGTGTAGTTGTGTCTTTGAGAAGGTTTTAAAAAAATGTGTGAAAGTATTAGTAATTTTTCTTTTTGTAATAGTTACAAGTTGAGTAATAAAATATTTCATCTAAAATTTAATATGTAGATATGGTATATCGAACTGTTAAATTTGTGAGTAGTATTTTATTTTATGTGCTTTTGTTTGTGTGGCTATTTCTTTTTGGGTGATATGTGTGGCTATTTTCTGTTAATGATTTCTAGATAAATGAGTGTATGGCTAAATTACAAAAAGGAATGTGAAAGTTCATCTTTGGAAGAGATAAATCAAAGATACATAATTTTGGGTATATAAAAAAACAGAGTAAAAAAGTTCGATGGACCCTAATTAAATTATGTTTCTTATTTAGGGAAATTTGTAGTAAAGTGATCAATCTTGATAAGTTACCGACATTGTAGAGGAAAATTGTTGTTACTTTGTGTACATTTCCACTCTCATTTTTGATATAATGGTACATCTTACTATTCATCTGTTAAGGAGACACAACAATGTGGACCAACTTATATGAGATGGATGTATCTGATAGAGCGCTATATGAAAAATTAAAAGGGTACATGAAAAGTAGAAGTTGACCAAAAGGTTGTATTGTTGTTTGGTACATTATTGAAGAAGCTGCTGAATTTTGTATTGAATATCTATCCAATGTGAATTCATAGTGCTTCCCATGTCTCGTTATTTGGGAAGAAAGACAGGAGAAGAGATCATTGGAAAGAGAGTAATGACTATATCATCAAAGTTTTCTATAGACCCCGCTTCAATTTCAGAGAAATTGAGATGACTAGCAAATGGTTCGAGTTTACATGTCTTTTCTTACACCGGTTATATAATTAACAACTACGTATTTTATAACAAAAAAATATGATGATCAAAGCACTATGTAAAATAATAGAGTTACCCTAGTACCTGTAATGATGCATATCTCAAGTGCCAAAGGCAAAACCCAACATATGCAAGTCTATCATATTTTAGGGTTATCGAGCAAATATGGAAGTTAGATTACACAATGTTTCGTGTTCCCATCTTTGGTTTCAAGTGGGTCGATAATAATAATGGCGTTCAGATTGATGGGTCAAGGTTCTTGCATGCAGATGAGCCTTTTATTTTAGCGTCGCAAGCTCAACATGTGTTCTATGTCATTGATCATGCCGATGATAAATGATCCACTATCCCATCGGCATGATCAATCATGTTGGTAATGATTCTTTCTCTGCGGCATCTCAATCACTTGAAATTGATTCAACTAATAATGATTTATATATTAGAGATGATCATGATGACGAAATTTAGATTAATTCATCATTTTGTGTCGTTAAGGAACAAACAAATTTGAATTCCACCAGAAAAAGAAAAGAGCATCTTAATGTGTTTAGATCCAAACATATGTTCCAAACGGAATTGAGGTGTTTTTTTTTTTTGTTGCTTTTGTGAGCCTTTAATTAGTTTTGATATTAGTATTTTTTTACTATGCATAATTGGTTCAGATATTATATTTTTTTCTTGATGTTGTTCTTCATGCCAAATCTCAATTGCACACACGACTTGAACAAGAACGAGTTTTCAATCTATATTATGATCTTGAATGCATGAGTTTGTAGAATGTGTGAAAGTATTCTTAGGTTCTGAAATGTTTTGGAATGTTTATATATGATGCATGAAAAGATTGGCCAAAGTAAAGCGTTTTCCATGAGAAATAACAACTTTGTAATTGTCATAACTACAAAAAAATCAACTGCACAGGTCAGGTAAGTCGATTTACAAGCCTGTGAATCGACTTAGACGAGTTTGAAAATCAATTGATGAAGCTTGATGATGTGCGAATCGACTCACAACACTGTAAGTTGAGGTCTAGAACATTCTGACTTGAGGTAAATCGATTCACATGACAGGTGAATAGATTCATAGCCCTAGGAAATAAAAAACTGAGTTTTTATGTCTGTAAATCGATTTATAAGTTAATAAGTCGATTAACAAAATTAAAAAGTCACTTAGAATATTTTTTTTGAGATGTTTCGAAGTTTGTCAATCTAATATGAACATGTTTTAAAGTTTATGCATGATAAAACAATATGCAACAATGCTTATGCATGCTGAAACATTCGTTTTTATGAGCTTTGTTTAATTCAAGAAGTATTAGCAATAGATTGAGAATGAGATTCAGCGTATACACATATCACTCAAATGGGTCATAAGTGACTTTCACTCATATTTCAGCCCATTCAATTAATAAAATAATTAATTATCAAAATAAAAATCTAATAATTTTATATTTAATTTGTTCACTAATCAATTAATACACCTAATTAATAAATAATTAATATAATTAAATAAGGATATGGGTCCACGTAATAATATTGAAATAAAATAGTTCAATAATATTATCATTAATTAAATAAAAGATAAGTTATCTTATCAAAAGTTTACAAGACTTAAATTCGAATGAATGTGTGTAGTTGAGATAATTATTCTCGTTATTTTCTCTATTTTCCTTTGCACTCATATGTATAAATAGACTCATTTGTATTCATCATTGGTCAATTGATCTAGTTATCAATAAATGAGATATCAAGTGATATGACATTAGCTATCAAGTATAGTACCGGTATCAGTACGGGTACGAGATACAATATTTTATAAAAAATTAAGGTACAAAATTTAATTAAGAAAGTTAAATTGTTTAATTTACAATACAAAATTACAATAAAATTTTAAAAGTCACAAATTGTTTCGTTTATAACAACAAATTAACTCAAATATAAAAATAATAATATATCAATACATAAGAAAATCATCAATTTCACTTACAATAAAATAATATAGAAAATAGAATACCACAAGTACGATACAAGTATTCGTACTGGATAAGTACTTGATACATATACTTCACTATTATAGAAGTACTCATGCTTCATATGGTATTAGAGATACATTTTGTTGCATTGCATTCTTTCTCAATTTTCTTGAGAAAATTTTCAACTAATCTTAGTAAATTTTTTGAATGCAAGTTTCCCTAGAATAAACCTAGTGTTTTTATGTCAAAATTAGGTTAGTTAGTTTTATGTGATTTGGTTGATTCTATAATTCTGAATATCCACTAAAACCATTGAATTAGAAAATCCACTTCGAAACTTCATTTTATCATGCATAATATTAGGTTCATGATTGAAACATGTTTAAACATCACGCAATACATTAAAAACTTTTTTCCAAGTGATTTTTAACTTTATCAATTAACTCATATGTTAGTATATCAAATTACAAAGGTCTAAAATTATTTTAGGGTGCTAGAAATGGGTGAATCGACTCACTAAGGTTGAATTAACTTACCAAACCTCGTGGAAGTTGATAAGATGTCTTACACGTGTTATAAATCGATTCATACGAGTAAGGACTGGAATCTTGAGTTCTTGAACACTTACGAATTGATGCATACAACTTTGAATCGACTAACTCACATGGCTTGTAGAGTTCAATTTCAGTAGTTACAAATAAATTATTTATCTTACATTGAATTGTTCTTTCATAATTGAACCATGTTTCTTTAAGTATTGATTTGTTCTTTCATTCTAAGGTTGACCAGTTTCATTTATTCTTATCAGTTCATTCATTCAAGAAATAACCTCCCATTCATGTTGAATGAGGACGTAATGTACTCTACATAGCGAGGACGAATAGAGAAACCAACATATACTGATATTTTCTTTTATTTATATTCTTTTGCATGTTTTGTTCATATTATTTTAATCTTAGTGTTTAAAGGTGATTAAAACTATTTTTCCGTCTTTTATATTGAAACTTACACTTAAAATATTTTTTTTTGAGTTTATTCATGATTTAGAATGTTATTGTTAAAATCTATTTTGAAAGGTTTCAATAATGATTAATGATGTTTGAATTGAATTTTTCATTTGGCTAAGTTTTTCTATCAAGTAGTTGCATACAATTGGATTTGATATTTTTCTTATGTGAAACATAAATTCATTTAAAAGAAAATTTCAAAAGAATTAAATGAAAAAAAAAAGGTTTGGAACAACCTCCATCAACTTAACGGAAAAATATCTAAAATTAAATTCTAACATGACATAATCATTGGATAACAAAGAGTGATTAAGGACACAACTTGTACCATTGAGCCAACAACTAAAACCAAATTACCAACTTAGAAAAGTCTTATGTTCGCGATTATGTTGAGAAATCAAGAGATATACTTTTAAAGCATTTTTAAAATTATTCTCAAAAGCGAAAAATTATTCATGCCCTAGATCTCACAAGCAGAATATTTCAGATATCAATTTCATGTGTTTATCTCTAGAAGCACCGAGGAGGATACAAATCACCAACACCACGATCTCATGGTGTCTCTACTCAGCCCACGCGAACGGTTGCCTCATAATGTGTTGATGCTAGCAGACGGCTACAATAAAGGATTCTAGGGTTAGAGTTAAAAGGAGGCATAATATATCATATTTATAGTCCTCTTTTTTACCTTACTACCAATTGCGGACTTTGTACACTACAAGCCTAATTTATTTTATTTAATTAAATAAATAATTAATTAAATAATTAATTAATTAAATAATTAATTAATTAAATAATTAATTAATTAAATAATTAATTAATTAAATTATTAATTAAATTAAATAATTCTTTAATTATATTTTTATATTATGTGACCCTATAGACTCTCCCTTAATTGACAATAATAAAAGCGTTAAATTAATATTAAATATTATAAACAATGAGTTGCATCTAGCAATGCATCATCTCTACCCAATTAATGAGGAAATCAACGATACCATTTTAACCTTATTGTGACATGTTTTATCGCGCATTAATTATCCCTTCATCCAAGTGTGTTTATGAACACAAGGCATAAAATGTGTCATCCTTGTTAGGCTCAATTATTAGTTTCTCGATTCCTAGGTATATGTGCAATCACTAAGGGGTCTATTTTGGCGTAGCCACTCACATTTCACATATCACTCTATCGAGATGCCCAAGACACAACTCATATTATGTAGTAGGGATGAATCTTATCTAAATCACTCACATCCCTCTATATGGTTTATTATATTATCAATAACTACCGTTATGATTGTCCTGTTACAGATAATGTTTAATGGCCTTAAAGTAAAAAACTCTCCGAGTAGGGATCATAGTGACTTCAAGTCGAAGATTACTCACTATGGTCACATGAGAATTGTTAATGACACTTGCATCACTATTATATAGCATTCTCATAACGGATCAATCTAGTACAAATATTATTTAAGAATAAAGTGCTTATGCTTAATGGGGTCTCACATTTATGTCATACTTAATATTCCACTAAACACACTAATTATTCTAAGGACTTTATGATGCTTTAAAGAAACCTACATAATAAATAAAATGTCTCATATTATTATAAAAATAATAGAAAATGTCATCAAACAAATAATAACCAAGGAAAAAATTGTTGGCCTCTAGGGCTAACTCTAACAGATTAATAACAATGAAAAGAGGAGAATCCATAGTATTTTTATCTATAGTTGTGGATCGAATTGGCTACTGCAGCAAGCGCGTTTCAACTACAAGTGGTCTTAGTAATGTCATATTCGATCACATGATTGAAAGACAAATGAAGCATGAAGGGGTTCTAGAGTATGGTCTTAGAACCATGTGGACCCAACCACAGTTTTTTGTTGGAATAATCCATTTTTGTGGTAGCATTTCATCAAACACATAATATACAATTTTAACTTTGAAATTTTAGAGGCTAAATCTGCACTAGAAAACTAACACAGAGACATTCACAATAACAACATAAACAATATAAAGCTTAGGACCTTCCTCCAAAGGCTTCCAAGGAGGAGAAACGGGACCCAAGGCCAACGGTGGAAGGAAGGGCATATCATGCTTCAGGAAAAACTTTGCACCTTGAGGAGGTGGTTTTAGTGGAAGTACTTAGCTAGTTTAGAAACCATGACAGTTGTGAGCAAGACATTGAATAAATGAAACTGGAGCAGATCTAAGCTTTGTTGATGTCTATGGGTACCGAAAACAAAGAAAAGGGAGACCATAGATGTTGTTGGTGAAGGAGTCATGGTAGGATGGGTTGGTAGTAGAATGATGCATTATTAGTGGTGAGGTGCTGGCAGAACCGAGAGACAGAGGTAACGGGAGTGGATGAGGTATCGCAATGGGTAACAAAGGTTAAACCCTCACCAATGGGAGAGAAGACCTCCACAAGCTCTCTAAAATATATGACTTCTCCGTTTATGAAATTCGTTAATTTCCACCGTTTTTTTTCACCATAAGTCTGATTTGAATAAAACCAACGTCAAAACGACCATGTGAACAATGACTATATTATACATTGATTATTTTATGAATTAGGGTAAGTTTACTTGACTCAATTTCGAAATTGATCCTTTTAGAGTTTGTTCTCATAATTTATTTTTAACGTTTACCCATAAACTGTCAAATTAGACCAATTGAAGGACAAAGAGTCGAAGAACAAAAGTTTTTTGCTTGTGTACTCGTATTCACATGTGAAAGCTTCTAAATAAGGTAAGGAGTGAGATAGTGTTTGAATTCATGAGTATAATATATCGTGAGATGAACGGGAAAATTGTATTTCTCAATGATTCATCTGGGGCTCGCTACGTACGGCAGGAACCCTTTAAGGGATAAATTAATTCATGTACAAATATGGAAATTGTGAGATTAAAATGTGGAATAGAAACATTTATAAGTTGTTGATTGATTTAATTTTATTGAATGTGTGGTATGTGATATTGGGTGTCAAGTGAATTTTGTGCATATGTTTGATTAGACGAGTTTATTTGATATTATAAATTTGTGATAAGTTTATGTGATGATGATGATGTATGATTGATGATAGTGATATAAATTGTAATAAGTTTAGGTGATGATGATAATGTACGATTGATGATAGTGATGTTATAAATTTTTGATGAGTTTATATAGTGATCATGATGTATGATGTAAGTGTACAATGTATTATTGAAAGAGAAACGCACACACTTAGTTTTAATTTTTTTTTATTTTTAATTTTTTGGGTACTAAAAAATAATACACAAGCCCAAGCCCTGCCGGACGGATAATGGCGCGGTGGTCTATTTGCGTTTGTTCTCATCCCTTCACAAAATTGGGTACCCCTTGGGGCACACCCCTTCTTTTGTTTTATTCCTGAGAGAATTTTTAAAATCTTACCAAGTAGGGGGCAATTTGTCGATAATAACAACAATTTGAAACTATTCATTTAAAGACATACCTTCAGAGATGATCTCATGAGCTATTTTTTGGATTTCATGGGATTGAGCCTCCACTGACCTGTCATTGATCATTTGATATTTGAGGTAGCAGCTAACAACATACTTTTTAGCTCCAACTTCCTCGATATCATATTTCTTCTTTAGAGCATCCCAAACCTATCTAGCAGTATTGTTGGAACTGTAGAAATCATACAGATTGTCAACAAGTACATTAAGAATATAATTCTTACATAAGTAATCATTATGTTCCCATTGGGTTAATTCAACAGTTTTCTTATCCTTTTCAGTTTGTTCACTTGTTTCTGGAACAATAGGAATGTCTCAAACCAAAAAAGTTTGTTGAAATCAAAAGCAAAAGAATTTGTCCTAGTAATTTCGTCGATAAACATATGGTTGAATGAAACGTCTTAGATTGTTGTTTTTGAGTTTCAAAAAACTGTTTCAAAATAAATTTATGTCACCGAGGATATTACTGGGTTGAGTCACGGACTAGGTCGCTCTCTTTAATACGTTTTGCGGTACTGCCCAAATTGTGCAAGACAGACTATCAACCACGAAGTCCCCAGAATAAAACAGTTCAAACAAAATGTATCGGAGTTCCACTGCACCGTAGAAAACTGTTCTAGAATTACACCCTCAATATGGCAATTAATGGTTGTCACTCGTAATATGATATTATGACCACTTGAAAGAAAGAAAAGAAGATGAAGTAGGAAAAGGAGAGAAAAATATGCAGTGGAGGGCAGACACGTGTACAATGTATCACTGAGAGAAAAATGCACGCACTTAGTTTTAAAAATAAACATTTTTTTTAATTTTCTGAATACTAAAAGATAATAAACCGCCAAGCCCAGATCCACTAGACGAACGGTGGCGCGCGCATGTGATGGTTTATTTGCGTGTGTTCTCACTCCTTCACAAAATTGGTACCCCTTGGGTTACACCCCAATTGACATACTTCCACCTTAAAAATAATACTAGTGCGTGTCATCCCTCTTATATGGGACTTTCTCATTTTTTTCAATTCACACCAACTAACTCTTATTATTCTTATCATCATTTCCAACATAATTTGATTTGATATTAATTCTATATATAGGTTGATTAATTGGATCAATTGTGAATCAATCGATCAACACCTTCTTGTTTGAAGTGTCTAATCATTGATTGCCTAAATGTAATATCTCTATATTTTCTATGTGAAATCTACAATACAAATAGCTTTACTCGTTATGTTTTATAAAAATGTTCATTCTTGCAAATATCTTGAATAATATTAATATTCTATTCAACCATTTTTTAGAGTCTAGGGTCATTTCGTTTAACAAATTTATTGATCTAGAGTTTGAGTTTGAAGCTCTTTGTTGCATTTCAAAAAAAAAATATTGTGAGTGAAGAAGAGATAAGTTATGGGCAATGACAGAAATGAGAGTCGATATGTCACATTTCTTAGAGACTGCACATGAAACGTTAGCCCCTGAAGGTTATACACATTCATATATGCATTTGTATTTTTTAATTAAGCTGGAAGTGTAGTAAAGACATTCCAACTCCAATTTGCAGGAGGTGGTTAGAGATAAAAATAGTTAATTGTTGGTTATTTCAATGTTAGTTGAATAATTATTCTTGATATCTTCTCTATTTTCTTTTAGACACACACTCTATCTTGTCACAAATAAAAGCAATGATTATAATATATTTGATTTAAATTTAGGCTAAATATATTTTAATTTTTGATTATCAGAAGAAGTATATAAAAAATAGAATCATTTGTATATATAATTGATCATTTAATTAAGTTATCAATAAATGAACATCAAGTACTAGTGTGATCTATCATTAGAGATGACAATTGAAACTAAATTCATTGGACAGTTTAAAAAATATCTATAATGGATAGGGTAAAAACCCATATTATATATAAACATCATGGATTTAAGGGTGCAACACAACAGTAAATAAATGTTGCATGAAGATATTTTCTGATGCACAAGATCAGCTACAGCTGCAAGTGCAGAGCATACTTATGCTTTGCAGAATGAAAAATATGTAAATGAACAATTCGAAATTTATTGCATAAATATACTTACAATGGGTTTTGGAAAAAACTGAAAAGAAATATTACAAGTTTTGTAAATTTGAGACACTCAAGATTTCTTAGAGAAAACTCTCCAAATAACTCTCCGTGTTCTAAAACTCTGATTTGGAAGTGAAGGGGAGCCTTCCTTTTATAGCAAAAGAGTCTCTCTTTTGATGTCTTGTGTAGTGGAGGAAATGATGAGATTCCTTCTACTTTTTGAACTTGCAGCTTGGTGATAGACAAGTGCCAGACTGCTTTTGTCTTCTGATGAATGAAATTTCCACGAAATTTCCCTGCTTTTGTCTTCTGCTGAATGAAATTTCCACGAAATTTCCTTTTGACATTTTTTATATTAGTCCACAACAAATATTGGGCTAGGCCCATTATATGACAGATTTGAATTGGGCCAATTTTTTTATTTTGTAGGGGTGAAGATACCAAAACAGTCGTCTTCATTTTCATCTCCCAAGTTCATGGAAGTTTCTGAAGTAGTACCTGAGGAAACTTTTGAGGAGTTGGTCTTGCTTTTGAGAAGCTGGGCCATAATCTCAAAATATTCATCATCAGTTTTTGCTGCTTCGAACTGTGTTTGGGCAAATGATTTTTGGGCCAAGAATTGGGTTTGCATTGTTTGTGGTTTCTGTAGTCCTTGCTTTTGGAGCCATGTGGACACAGCTTGCTTTTTGATGCTTGGTGGAATCGAGAATTTTGTCCACCATCTAACCTTGAATCTTCGAACGAGAATTGTTTGGGTGTGTTGTTGGTCGATTTCGAAATACCAGGCTGTAACCCATGGTAAGAAGAAATTGGTAGAGAAGAGCATTAAAGGGTGAAAAATGCGTTCTCTTTCTGAGGTTTTGTAGTTGGTTTTGTATAATTGAAAGCTTTCTTGAACTTCCGGATGAAGAATATCAGGAATGGAACCGTAAAGTTTCCACCAATGGGAAAACCACTGAGGGATTTTTGAAGGGTCCATGGTAAGGTTAAAGAAAAATAGCCCGGTATGACTAAATTTCTGGTTTTGGATTTATTGTGGTTTTGAAATTTAATGGGAATTGTTTCGGGGTATGAAGGTTTGAACCCCATTCTGAATGTGGGATTATTTTGTGAATTTTGGCGGTTGAGTAGGCCATTGGGCCTTCTTTTGGGTTATCCATAGTATATTACAACAATTTTGTATTATTGCACTTTTAAATTTATTTTTCTAAAATACAATAATTTACAATACTGTGTTTTTTTTTAAAAATATTTTATTGTTTGCAATGGTTATAAAGTGTTGCTGTATCTTAATTGAAAAAAAATCTAGAAGAACGATTTTAATTTGGCAACAACATAAAATTATTGTCATTGTAAATTTGAAAAATCGTTCTGTAAGAGGTAGCTATCAGTACAGTTTTCACAAAGCGTTTTTGTTTCATAAGAAAACCGTTTCATAAGGCAAAGACAACGCCTTTGTTCCCGACCAACAGAAAACCGTTCTCGTAGATTACGACAACGATTTTTATGCGTTGCAGTAGGACAAAAATGTTGTAGTGTTTCAAAATTAAATACAACACTTTTTATTTATCAAGTGCTGTTAAAAGTGCGCTATTAAATCCAAATTTTAGTGTAGTGGATATTGGTGGATGTCGTGTCGAAGCACTGAAGATGACAAATATTTAGGAATTCTAGAGAAGTCTCTCTAGGTTCAATCTTGCAGAATTTGAAGTGGGATCTTCATTTTGAATATAAAGATTTATAATATTTTGAGTATTGTTCCAAGATTATATATATATATATATATATATATATATATATATATATATATATATATATATATATATATATATATATATATATATATATATATATTCAAGACCGTCTAGAAAGAAAGATTGATGTGCATGTCTATGTAACAATCACTCACGAATCTTGTAAACGTTTAAAATACGAAATTAAAAGAAAAAACTCTTAATTTTTATTGTCGTATTAAATTCAAATAATATTTTTTTATTATAATATTTGTATCGTTTATCTTCATGTTATTTTAATATGTTTGGTCTTTGGAGGTAAAATGTAGAAGCACGCCAAAACGGACTTGAAGTTTAATCTGCTAGCTAGTCCGCTAGCCATAGTTTGATTTTTAAGAGTGTCATTTTCATTTTGTATAATAACTAGGATATAATTTTGTCTTCAAATAAAAAAAAGAACACGGGTACCACAACCACTCATAATATATAATATCAACTAACCACAATTATTTACATGTATGATTTAAAAAAAATAGTTTCTATTAACTCAATCATATAAAATCTCTTAAGGAAATTCATATCAAATCAAAATAAAGACTATTAATATTTATTGGGACTAATTATTTCACCCAAATATATATTAATCAAGATCCTGATTGATTCCGGTAAATGGGTCAAACGAATTTACGTGAGAATCTTTGAAAATCTTTATAATATTGTATATATATAAACTGAAAAAAATGAATATTTATGAATTAAAATTAAATTTATTTTTCACATTTAAATGTTTTAATAGGTAAGAACTAATAGTTTATATTTTTTTATATAAATATATTGGTGATATATATTCAAAATAAAATGTGTGAAATAATAAACCAAGTCACAAAACTCGTAAATTATAAGATAAATCACACTTTCAGTCTTTTATCATATTTAGTTTTCATACTGAAGTTGTTTTTTTTTTCTTCATATAAGTTGGTTATTTTTTAAAATATGCACAAACTAAGCATTCTTTATTAAAAAATTTATTGAGAAGACAAGTCACATCAAATTATTTTTTAATATATAATTTTTAAGGAGTTTTTTAAAATAAAAATTAAAAACTCACTATCTTGATCATAATTTTCACCACTTCATCTTATCTCTAAAACTCTGAAAAATCAAAACTCCAAAATTAAAATCTCCAAATTCAAAAAAAACTTTAAATCAACCAAATTCAAATTCATAAGGAAATATGAGAAATACAAAAGGTAGTGATAGATATACACTCATATTTTATGTCACACCATTCAGATCATGATTGAATGTATATTTTTAATTGGGAATGGGGAAATTTCATATGAATTAATATGACATGATCATGTTATATACTACCAAGCCTTTAACTATGTGTGTGCGAGCGCCATTTAGATTGAGAAATGGACGGAGAGTAATGAATTAAAGTTAATCTTATTTTGTGTCTTCGTAAAATTAAACCAAAAGTTTCTCTTTTTTTTTTTTGTAGTTAAAAATGTTTTAAAATATTTACAAAAAATGAACAATTTTTTGGATTTAAAAAAATAGCACAATAAAATTGGAAAAAAGAAAGAAAATGAAAAAGAAAAAAAGAAAATACAATCTTGTAGTTGGAATTCCATAATGTCATTCTCCATAATATCTAATTGTTTGGAGTCTCCTAAATTAAATTGCAAAAAATATAATAATGTTATTGATTAATAATAACAATTTTATAAGACAAAAAAAAAAGGATTAGAGTAGGGAAGAAAATAATGCAAAATTATAAAACACCAAAACATTATTTATCAAAGAGAACAAATAATAATAATAGAAATAAGAAAATACTCTATGTTCTATTTAATAAAAAATATTCAAAAAAATTGTGTAGTCTTAAAATCGTATAAAAATTTATTTTTGTTGTTAATCTTCCATGTTCAATTTCCAACAATTTAGTCTTATTGAAGATGTATGTGATCCTCCCATCATGTTTTTTTGTCCTTCAACAACTCATATTTTTTAATCATTGTTGCTCACATCTCAACTTACTGCATCACCTAAAACATACCAATTATCTATACAAATGCAAATTACAAATACAAATTAGTGTCAAATTTTAGAGAGAGGAAGAAGAGCACGTATATGTGTTTTTTGTGTTCGCTTGTGACTAAATAATTTATTTCCTTTATACTCGGGCTAAATATAAAAAACAAATTGTTTCAATCACTTATCTAAATGTACAATTATAGCGTATCATTCCTTTTTAATATGTTGATATTACAAACGGTGCGTGTAAAGGAAATTTTAGCAATTAAATTTGAATATATTAAAAATAGTTAGCAATTAATTTTGAAATTTTTGGATTGGAAAAGTAAATGGCCTAAAATAAATTAGTCTGAAATTGAGATTTTTCGAATTAGATATTATATTTGTTATTGAGTTAAGTATAAGATGACACGTGTACCATTTATTGAATATAATCATGTGGTTGATTGTTGCTAATAATGCAATCAGTGTAATTTTCGTTGCATTTGTATATAGACATTGATATATTAAAATTAACATTTTATGCACGATAAATATCGTTAATTTTCATAAGTTTCAATAACGCATCAAATGATTGTATATTTGTGTAAATTTTATACGCATGATATATGTGATATAAACTTTCGTTAAATGGAAAAAATAAAATATAAAATTAAGAGAAATAGAGATGATTGTGAGATCGATTGATTAAGGTTTGTATTGAAAGGATCCAAACTTTAATATTTTTAATTAATATTTAATGCAATATATATATATATTATTGAAAAATGCTAACAAATACCCTTATGACACTTGTTAAGACACCAAATAAAGAAATACTTTTAAAATTTAAAAAATGGTTTTTTGACATAAATTTTTTATTTCATTTTCTTAATAAGTGTCTAAGATACTTGTTAGCATGACCTATATTTATGATATATTATATTATTTATATTATTCGTATTTTCTTCTATTTAAATTAATAAATATTCAACAATAAATCTGAAATGAGCGGGAACTTAGATGATAACACCTAAAAATTATAGAAATTTACTATTGACGTTTTTGTTGGTTAAATGGCTATACTGAAGTTGCCACATAGCTGAATGTGGATTTCTCTTTAGATAGATAGTCAGATGAGGGTGGAATTGGTGAGTTATGATACTCTTTATTTATTGTCTCACTATTTATGGTCAATTCAGAGAGATAGATAAAAAGTAGATAAATCTAATAATTAAGTGTATTTCATTATTATTAATTTTTTTTTTTAAAATTCAATTTTTTTGTGTCTATTTTTTTTCAAATAAATTATAAATAAAAATATAAAAAAATAGAGATGATCCGAGCTCGAATTAGATAGATACAATCAAATAATGGAATCTTGATGAAACATTATTCACCAATGAAATGGAGGGATGAAAGACACACCTTATATTTATAAAAAAA
>JBBPBQ010000002.1:40323289-40345535 GCA_037974755.1 Cicer yamashitae
AAAAAAAAAAAAAAACATACCGTAGAATTTTAATTCTCTATAGATTCGTCAATTTCGGCTGTTAGAGCGATAAATGTATTTCAAGCTAGTCAAGATTAAAATACTGGCTAATTGTTGACTGGTAGCTACCTGTTTTATTCATCTACAATGGCACCACCTAACCACATTTTTTTTACAAAACCACGGAACAACTTAATAGATGTAATTTTCAGTCCCATGTACAAGTGAGTTTGGATTTACTGAAGTTGTTCCCTTTCATAGACAGTTCGATTTTGATCGATTTATTCTAAAAATAGCAAATTTTTATTTTTATTTTATAATTAAAATAATGAACTTAATTCTAAACCGTTGATTAAGATCGAATAGAAATGCTTGAATATAATATACAAACCGCAGCCAATTCGGACCCGTACAAGTTGATATATAAATATACATACTAAGCTTGCCATGAAAATCACTCGTATTAACAATTCCTACATCAGATACTACTTCTCTCTGTTTTTGCTCCACTATTAAAAAAATGGACTTATCTCTAAGTTCAACACTTTCCTACGCAGTTCTCACATTCATTCTCCTTCTCCTTCTCAAATTTCTCATTCCAACAACAAAATCTAATAAAAAAAATCAGTCTAAGCTTCCACCGGGACCCACCCCACTTCCCATAATAGGAAATCTTTTAAAACTTGGCAGCAAACCACACCATTCCTTAGCAAACCTTGCTGACATTCATGGACCAATAATGACACTAAAATTAGGACAAGTAACAACAGTAGTAATTTCTTCGGCAGACATGGCAAAAGAAATTTTATTAACACATGACCTCATAACCTCAAATAGAACTGTCCCTGATGCACTCTCCGTTCTCAACCATGATCAGTACAGTCTATCTTTTATGCGTGTCTCGCCGCGTTGGCGTGACCTTAGGAAAATTTGTAACTACCAGTTGTTTTCAAATAAAACGCTTGACTCGAGTCAAGCGTTAAGGCGTAGGAAGTTACAAGATCTCCTTAACGACATCGAAAGATGTAGCAAAGTTGGGGAGGCTGTTGATATTGGAAAAGCTGCTTTTAAGACGACGGTTAATTTGTTGTCGAATACTTTTTTCTCTGTCGATTTTGTTCATTCGGCCAAGGAAGCTGGGGAGTATAAGGAGGTTATTGTGAGTATATTGAAGGAAGTTGGAGTGCCGAATGTTTCGGATTTTTTTCCCATGTTGAAGTTTTTGGATTTGCAGGGTATTAGAAAGCGTTCGATTGTTTCTGTTAAGAAGGTTTTGAGTATTTTTAAGAGATTTGTAGGGGAAAGGGTGAAGATGAGGGAAGGTACTGGTTCTATTGGAAATGATGATGTTCTTGATGCTTTGCTTAATATGTCTTCGGATGGTGGGAAGATTGAGATGGATAAAGATGAAATTGAACATTTGTTGCTGGTATGTATATTTTATAATTCAAGCAAAACTTTAGATATTATCTTGGAAGTTCTATTTATTTTATATTTAGATATTAATTAACTCTGACTTTAAACCGTAACCAGAATAATTATTGACTATAATTTATCTTATTTTATGAAATTCTGTTTTTCTTTATGTACTATAAAATTAGCCTCTATCTTCCCAATAAAAATTCTTGGGTATAAATATTTAAATACTAAATAATATTTGGTATACCACCAGAATATATTTGTTGCAGGAACAGACACAACAACATACACACTAGAATGGGCAATGGCAGAGTTAATTCACAATCCAGAAATGATGTCAAAATTAAAAAAAGAACTTGAAAAAGTTGTTGGCAAAGGTATTCCAGTTGAAGAAACTGACATAGCTAATCTACCTTACATGCAAGCAGTTATAAAGGAAACATTTCGTTTACATCCACCAGTTCCTTTGTTACTTCCTCGTAGGGCAGAAGTCGATGTTAAAATTGGTGAATATGTTATTCCAAAAGATGCACAAATTTTGATTAATGCTTGGGTTGTTGGTAGAGACCCAACTAAATGGGAAAATCCTAATGTTTTTATACCAGAGAGGTTTTTGGATAGTGAAATTGATATTAAAGGACATCATTTTGAGCTTATTCCATTTGGTTCTGGAAGAAGAACTTGTCCTGGTTTGCCTTTGGCTATTAGAATGTTGCCTTTGATGTTGGGATCTTTGGTTAATTGCTTTGATTGGAAACTTGAAGATGGTTTGAATGTTGAGGATTTCAATAAGGAAGATGAATTTGGGATTACTTTGGAAAAATCTCAACCTGTTCGAATTGTTCCAACTAAATTGTATTGAGAAACATGTCTCGTTATTACAGTTCAGAAGGTAGTTGCAGAGACATTTAACATGCTGGGACCGGTTCGAACTTAAGATCCTTTTTTTTTTTTCAAAGTTCACTAAGAAATAATAATGGTTGCATATATATATATGCACATGTGTATTGTTCTATTTAAATAAACAATCAAAGGGTCAAGTGCAAGTGTTAGTGGTGGTTTGTTTTTCTCGTTTATTCATAGTAAACCTGATACTTCTTGTTGTGACCTTTATGTCTTGATTAACATAATTAATAAAGATATGCAAGTGTTCTAGGCTGATGTTAATATATGTAAGCAAGCCAACATTTAAATTCAAGTATGGTGAATGAATATGGTCTTCTTTGATGATGAGTTGAATGCTTGATTTTGGAGTTCAATGTGCTTCTTTATGATATGAAGATTTTACCTATATATTTTAGTTTTTAAGTTCACTTTGTGTCAAGTGTACTAATTAATATTAAAAAAACTATTTAACCACGTTAGCCGTTGCAATAAAAATTTGCCAAAAAAAGAAAATTATATATTTAACATTTTAAAATTTTGATAAAAAAAATATATTTGACCAACTTATGTGATTGCTTTTAGTGGAATATATATGATTCTCCTCATCATTAAAACTAAAAATATGGATAATGCATTACACCATGGTGTGCATTTTTTTCTCAATCATTAAAAAAAATCCATGTTGTGCATTTTTGTCTTAATCATTAATAAAAAAAATCCTTGGTGTGCAAAAATGGTCCATACAAATAGGGACAATAATTGTCATAAATATTGGAAAAAAATAGTTTTAAAATGGTCCTACAAATAGGGACAATAATTGATCTGCTGCTATGCCATGAAACAAACAAAAGAAGATAAGCTTTGGGTTTAAAAAACAAGATCTAGATTTTAGAAGGCAAGTTTGGGTTGGCTAGCCATGAATTAATGCTTCTGTTTCTGTATCAATGCACACTCAGAAGAAAAGATTTCCCAGGCTCTTGTTGGCTTGCAAGTTGCAACACACGTGCTCTGACTCACAAATTCAAGATGAATTGAATGTTAATTATTTGGCACATATTCAAGATGGATTGAATGTTGACTATTTGAATAAGGAAGATGAATATGACTAATTAAATGTTGTATTACTTTTTAAAATTCTTAGCCTCTTTGAATTGTTGTAATCAAATTCACTAAGCAACAATTAATGTTTCAAAAAAATATTGACTAAACAATAATGTAGCATATAAGCACACGTGTCTTGTTCTAATTAATTAAATAATCAAGCTCAAATGCACATGTTAGTTGGTGTTTTTTTTTTTTTTCCTTGTATTTATACTTTATTGTAATACCTCCTGAAGTGACCCTTTTGTCTTAGTGTAAGTGTCCTAGGCTGATGTTTAATGAACAAATAAATTAAAATAATGACGAGCCAATATTTAATTTCCTATAAGAAATAGTTACAAAGAATGTATAATTTTCATAGCTTGGTGAATGTAGATTTTGCCTTATGCTTCAGATTTTAAGCTTTTTTTTTTTGCTTTGATTTTTAAGACATTCTCACACCATTGAAGACACTTAACCATATGTGATCTGAAAATGTTTACTGGTTTGGTGTTAAATTGTTATTTTTTATTATATTATACTGGTTTGGTAATTAGAAAATAGAGTTAACATATTTAGGAAATAGAGGTGTTTTTTACGCATTTAGGAAATAGAGTTGGCACTAATTTTTAAGATTTGTTTTAATTAAAGTGTCATTTTTATTGATTGGACAAAAATAAAATTAATTGATAGTGTAGTAAATCTATACACGAACTAACAGTGAACACTATCAATTAAATCTATCTACACTTAAGATTTAACTTAATTGAAAAATAATGATATTGTTAAATTGAATATATTAGAGATGTAAAATTAGTGTCAAATTATTTACTCTAGTTAGAAATTAGCTATTCTAATTTGGATATATAAGCTTTATTATATCTATTATTGTGATTATTTTATTCATTTGATCAACACAAAAATTATCTCTATTTTTGTCTCTTTCATACTTAATATGAATATTTTGCATATTATAGTATGGTATCAGAGTCACTACTTTCTTTCTCAAATTTTTTTGAAAAAATTTTCATATAAGCTTAATTGATTTTTTTTTTACTATTTGATTCTTGAACAATTTATTAATTTGTTTTCTCCTTACCTCTGATTTCATTTTAGAATTATCTCATTATGATGATGATGATGATAAAATGAAATAAAAAATCAATAAGACAATGAATATTAAAGACAACATGTTTGCCAACAATATTTTACGAATGAAGGCTTAAGACTTCTTCAATATTTATATATCAACATTGTTTCAGCATCAACAACTTTCGTCTAATACAAAAAATGGAGTCATGTGCGATATTCAAATTCTCTTCATCATTTAACTAAAGAATATATGCTATCAAGGCATTTTTTTGATGATTTCTCAAGAACATAAAACATATTTGGTGACAAAGTTCTTTCTTTTTAGTCAAATTGACATTAAATAAAATGCAAGCAAATATTTTACATGGAAGTGTAGATTCTAGATTCAACACTTACCAACAACAACAAAAAAACAAGATTGGTCTTGTTTCTAGAAAAAAAAAAATCCATAATTGGATTCTTATTTAGAAGTCTCAACTAATGACCAATGAGTTGCACATGAGATTTCGTTTTAAAAAAGCAAGAAAATATCTTGCATAGAGGTGTAGATTCGATTCAAGATCTACTACAACAAAAAAGGAAAGAAGCAATATTGCATTAGAACATTTTTTGTTCTTATTTCAAGCGAATAATAAATATTCCAAAATCTTTTAGCTGATTTATTTTTAGCATTTCAAAATTCTTTAGTTAATGTATTTCAGCGTTTCTCATTGTATTTATTTATTTTTTTGACAACATTTATGTTATTAATCTCAAGCTAGAAGTGTCGTAAACACCTTATAACTTGAGGGATATTGGAGATGTAAATTTAGTTCCAAGTTAATTACTCTAGGTAGAAATTTATTGTTCTAATTTGGGTATATAAGCTTCGTTATACCTATTAATGTAATCATCTTTCTCATTTGATCAATATAAAAGTTATCACTATTTTCCTCTCTTTCATGTATAATATCAATATTTTACATATTCTATTAGGACATCATGTCTCAGGTTGGAACTTGAGATTTGCTGTTGTGTATATAAGTTTCTGGTGATATTTATCACTCCTTCTACAGACAAAAAAAAATCCATAATACCAATTCAAATAAAACTATTTCGTACATAATTAACATAAAATTGCATAACAAAATAAAGATCGTCTACTAAAAGTAGGGTTGTTGATGAGCACAACTGACCAGTTCAACTTGATGACCCATGTGACATCCTAAACCCCAAATAAATAAATAAATAAATAAATTAAAAAAATTTCTTATTTTTAAAACAATGAAATCCTTCAAATAAATAAATATATAAAATTCCAAGCATTTTTTTTTCTTAAGGCAAAGAGCATCACATAATCATAACCGTAATTAACAAAATCCATTTGGAAACACACATACACTAGTTTAATGATAATTGTAAATGTAGTCCCAACCCGATGTCACTATCAGAGCGGGAATTCCCAAAATAAACTATGTTCAAAAATGACTTTAACAAAAAGGTAGAAAATAGAAGTCTTCGAGATAATACGGCTTCCTACACTTCAAGAGCATTAATCTTCACCTGCAGCTTTCGGCTCATCTGCGTCCATCGCAAACGCCAAACACAAACATCGAGGGGTGAGTTTCGATACTATGTAACAATATAAAATACACGAGAAGAACACGCAATTAGTCAAACAGTACAATTAAGGAGAACATTCAATAATATAATATCTAAGGTTAATCCGATTCAATCACAATAAAACAGTTACAAGGATAAAATGTCATGCATGTCCTATACTCTATACTTCATCATTTGGTACCATTCTACTCTGAAGTACTTGGTTAGGAGGCCTGATACTATGCCACTACAAGAGTGGACGGACAATTCATGAATGGCCAAGTCCTCATAGATCCCCTCAACTCAACCCGAGACACATATACGCGACAGTCGGGGTACTCTTGTGTTGCACGGTAGTTCCCGGCCTTAGGGAATAACCCACTAATCCACTTAGGAATTCCCCACTAGATGTACCCCCAAGGTCTATCAGTCTTACCTTACAGTTCGACTGTAGCCCTCCACGATCAGGCTCATTCAGTTGTACTTCCCCGAATCGCTGGGTTTGTCAGACCCTCCCTATATGATGACAAAATAATCCTAACTCCGAATCTCTACAACACATATCTCATACTTACTCGATCATCACAACTCAATGAATTTCAGTTTGACTTCATAATATTCATCATTTTATGTATATCAGTCAATCACGATACAATCACAATATTTGGTTTACACTACTCACAATGCACAATCCAATCTTATCAATCGCAATAAAAAAAATCATCAGGTAGTACATTCAAATAATTTCACGATTTCAATCAAATAGCAAGAACACTCCAATATATATTATTCATACAGTAACAATCAGCATCACATTTCATAAAATCGTTCAACGTGCAATCTTGCTATAAATAAATTCACAACAATTCTATAGGTTGCTAAATTACATTTTAGTCCTCACTGTTACCATTCATATATTATTAATTAATTATTATTGCTCAATAGGGCTCGACCGTACGTAGTGAACCCCGGATGAATATCTGAGAATTTCGGTATTCCCGTTCATCTCACGTTATTTTATATTCATAAAATCGAACCTCATCTCACCCCTTACCTCAATTGAAGATTTCGCCCAATAAATCCGATCTGCTAACTTGCCGCGTCTTCGTCGACCCTCGTCACTAATAGTCCGTGAAAAAAATATAATAAATAAATAAATCAACGCAACGACCAAATACAGATTAATTACTTGCTCCAATAGATAAATAAATTATTAATTAATAATACATAAATAAATTATCTGCTATTGTAATATAATCTGAAATATATTTAATATCATTAAACACCCATAATACTATAATTATATT
The DNA here is from genome assembly GCA_037974755.1 of Cicer yamashitae. Classification (NCBI taxonomy): domain Eukaryota; kingdom Viridiplantae; phylum Streptophyta; class Magnoliopsida; order Fabales; family Fabaceae; genus Cicer; species Cicer yamashitae. The sequence continues at coordinate 40,330,654 of JBBPBQ010000002.1, forward strand.
TTGTTCAAACTAAGCCTGATAAAAGAACTAAATATTGTGCCTCTATATATATATATAGCTTTAATTTTTAAACATATATATATATTTTTTTATATAACACATGAACTCAAGTAATAATAATTAATTACATCTTAGTATTGGTTACACTCAATTTTATTTATAATCAAAATAGATTAAACCTTCCAGTTGTGAAATCAATTAGACTATTAGCCTTAGGATACGTGTCATTTGCTAACTTAATACTACTAATAGCTTTAGATGTATGTTATTTAGCATATGTGTTATTTGCTAAGTTGATTATTGCTACTGGTACAGCACAGACCAAATGGAAAATCACAATATACACATAGTGAAAGCAATTCTAAAGGCCAAATGGAAAATCAAAATATTTCAATAAAAATCCTAATAACATAAGGAAAATTTATGCCTAAGATTACTCTAAATTGATGGAATTGGAACTATATGCCTTCTTCTTTTATTCGGACAGCAGCGCATCGAATTGATGGGATTAGGAAGGTGTACCTGGTGTTTGAAATCAATATATAGTTTTAGCATTAAGTACAGTAAGGTAGCAGCATGTCAATTTGGTCCTTCTAAGCAACAGAGCAATATATAGTTTTAGCATTAAGTGCAGCAAGGCAGCAGCATGTCAATTTGGTCCTTCTAAGCAACAGAGCAGCACATCAATTTCTTCGGGAACGGAAAGGCATAAGCTTAGACGGCAACACGTAAATCCCTAGCCTACTATTCGCATATATATATATATATATATATATATTGGTAACTTAGGTTTGTTACTGGGCCTGGGCTGATCATAAAGCAATGCTCTATTCACCTTATTATTGTTATTATAATGTTATTACTTTTATTATTATTATTATTATTATTATTATTATTATTATTATTATTATTATTATTATTATTAACCCATCCTAATAGTGCTAAAGGTAACAATTAGTGTAACAACACAAATTCACTCCTTGTTTTAATTTATTTAAATATATATAAATACATGTTTTATTTTATTTTAATTTTCGTAAGTTAATTATAATTAATATTAATGATTTAAATCAATTACTAAGACAAACACACGATACACACTTAAGAAATTAGGCCACATATTAACACTCGTATAATAAAAATAGTGTATCATTAAACTATTAAAATAAAATAATGAGAAATTGGGGTGTTACATTTCTCCCCCCGTTGAAGAAATTTCGTCCTCGAAATTTACCTGACGGAAATAGCTCTGGATAAGAATCACGCATTTGACTTTCGACTTCCCACGTAGCACTTTCACCAGTAGCACCTCCCCAGACAACCTTAACCAATGAAATCGTCTTACCCCTTAATTCTTTGATCTTTTGGTCCTCAATCCGTAGCGGTAAGGTCTCAAAAGTTAGATTCTCTTTTATTTGGACCTTGTCTGACTTAATCACATGTGAAGGATCAAAAATGTACTTGCGAAGTTGAGACACGTGAAAGACATTATGAAGATTAGAAAGAGATGGAGGCAACGCGATCTGATATGCTACGTTACCAACGCGTTTAAGGATTTGGTAAGGTCCTATAAATCGAGGAGTAAGCTTTCGCATTTTTAATGCCCGACCAACCCCAGTCGTTGGAGTAACTCTCAGAAATACATGATCACCTTCTTGAAATTCGAGATTTTTCCTCCTTTTATCATGGTAACTCTTTTGCCTACTTTGAGATGCTCTCATCTTTTCCTGAATCATTTTTACTTTATCAGTAGTCTGTTGAACAATCTCAGGTCCTAACACAAGGTTATCGCCTGTCTCAAACCAACACAGAGGAGTCCTACACCTTCTCCCATACAACGCCTCAAAAGGGGCCATTCCAATACTGGAGTGGAAACTATTGTTATAGGTAAACTCTATAAGTGGCAAAAAGCTATCCCAACCTCCATTTTGTTCCAACACACAAGCTCTCAACAAGTCTTCTAGGGATTGATTAGTTCGTTCAGTCTGACCATCTGTTTGTGGGTGGTAGGCTGAACTCATCCTAAGGTTCGTACCTAAAGCGCTCTGTAACCCTTGCCAAAACTTAGAGGTAAACCTGGGGTCTCTATCTGACACTATACTTGATGGGATTCCATGCAACTTCACAATTTCCTTTATGTATATTTCAGCTAACCTTTCCATGGAATAAGTTATGTTTATCGGAATAAAGTGAGCAGATTTAGTTAATCTATCCACAATAACCCAAATACTGTCATACCTTTTTGGAGTTCGAGGTAAGCCTACAACAAAGTCCATAGAGATGCTATCCCATTTCCATTCGGGAATACTCAAAGGTTGCATCAAGCCTGAAGGTTTCTGGTGTTCTACCTTAGACTTTTGACATGTCAAACAAGCGTATATAAACTCTGCAACATCCTTTTTCATTCTAGGCCACCAAAATATCTTCTTCAGGTCCTTATACATCTTTGTGGCTCCAGGGTGAATACTTAGACAACTTCTATGTCCTTCCTCTAAGATCGAATTTCTTAACTCATCCACATCAGGTACGCAAATTCTATTCTTAAATCTCAAAATTTCATCGCCGCCCATTTTAAAATCAGGTTCTCTCCCTTGGTCAATCAACTCTAACTTATCCAAAAGGTGTAAATCCAATTTCTGACTCCTTTTGATCTCTTCTAATAGTCCACTAGTTACCTTCAACATTCCCAATCTAACACTTTTTGCTGTCACTTCACAAACTAGACTAAGGTCTCTAAACTGTTCCAACAACTCACTATGCTTAACCATTAAAGCGGACACACTCAAAGTCTTCCTACTCAAGGCATCGACCCCTACATTGGCCTTTCCAGGGTGGTAGTTAAGCTCAAAATCAAAATCCTTAAGAAATTCCATCCACCTACGTTGTCTCATATTCAACTCCTTCTGGTCAAAAAGGTACTTAAGGCTTTTATGGTCACTGAAAACCTCAAATCTAGATCCATATAAATAATGTCTCCACATCTTAAGTACAAAAACAATTTCTGCTAGTTCTAAGTCGTGGGTAGGGTAGTTCCTTTCATGAATCTTCAATTGCCTAGAAGCATACGCTACAACCTTCCCATCCTGCATAAGTACTCCACCTAATCCTGAACCACACGCATCACAATACACTACAAAAGGTTCACTCTGGTTAGGTAACACTAAGATCGGTGCAGAGGTCAATCGTTTCTTAAGCTCTTGAAAACTATTCTCACAATGGTTGTCCCACACAAACAATTCCCCCTTTCGGGTCAACTTAGTTAAAGGTAAGGCCAACTTGGAGAATCCTTCTATGAATCTACGATAATAGCCTGCCAATCCTAGGAAACTCCTAATCTCGGTCACTGACCTAGGTGCTTTCCATTCTAAGACACTCCTTAATTGTACTGTTTGACTAATTGCGTGTTCTTCTCGTGTATTTTATATTGTTAGATAATATCGAAACTCACCCCTCGATGTTTGTGTTTGGCGTTTGCGATGGACGCAGATGAGCCGAAAGCTGCAAGTGAAGATTAATGCTCTTGAAGTGTAGGAAGCCGTATTATCTCGAAGGCTTTTATTTTCTACCTTTTTGTTAAAGTCATTTTTGAACATAGTTTATTTTGGGAATTCCCGCTCTGATAGTGACATCGGGTTGGGACTACATTTACAATTATCATTAAACTAGTGTATGTGTGTTTCCAAATGGATTTTGTTAATTACGGTTATGATTATGTGATGCTCTTTGCGTTAAGAAAAAAAAATGCTTGGAATTTTATATATTTATTTATTTGAAGGATTTCATTGTTTTAAAAATAAGAAATTTTTTTAATTTATTTATTTATTTATTTGGGGTTTAGGATGTCACATTAGTGGTATCAGAGCTGGTCTGTCCAATCAGACCGTAAATGTGTTATGTGTTTGGGAATAACCCACTAATCCACTTAGGAATTCCCCACTAGATGTACCCCCAAGGTCTATCAGTCTTACCTTACAGTTCGACTGTAGCCCTCCACGATCAGGCTCATTCAGTTGTACTTCCCCGAATCGTTGGGTTTGTCAGACCCTCCCTATATGATGACAAAATAATCCTAACTCCGAATCTCTACAACACATATCTCATACTTACTCGATCATCACAACTCAATGAATTTCAGTTTGACTTCATAATATTCATCATTTTATGTATATCAGTCAATCACGATACAATCACAATATTTGGTTTACACTACTCACAATGCACAATCCAATCTTATCAATCGCAATAAAAAAAATCATCAGGTAGTACATTCAAATAATTTCACGATTTCAATCAAATAGCAAGAACACTCCAATATATATTATTCATACAGTAACAATCAGCATCACATTTCATAAAATCGTTCAACGTGCAATCTTGCTATAAATAAATTCACAACAATTCTATAGGTTGCTAAATTACATTTTAGTCCTCACTGTTACCATTCATATATTATTAATTAATTATTATTGCTCAATAGGGCTCGACCGTACGTAGTGAACCCCGGATGAATATCTGAGAATTTTGGTATTCCCGTTCATCTCACGTTATTTTATATTCATAAAATCGAACCTCATCTCACCCCTTACCTCAATTGAAGATTTCGCCCAATAAATCCGATCTGCTAACTTGCCGCGTCTTCGTCGACCCTCGTCACTAATAGTCCGTGGAAAAAATATAATAAATAAATAAATCAACGCAACGACCAAATACAGATTAATTACTTGCTCCAATAGATAAATAAATTATTAATTAATAATACATAAATAAATTATCTGCTATTGTAATATAATCTGAAATATATTTAATATCATTAAACACCCATAATACTATAATTATATTTTGTTCAAACTAAGCCTGATAAAAGAACTAAATATTGTGCCTCTATATATATATATAGCTTTAATTTTTAAACATATATATATATTTTTTTATATAACACATGAACTCAAGTAATAATAATTAATTACATCTTAGTATTGGTTACACTCAATTTTATTTATAATCAAAATAGATTAAACCTTCCAGTTGTGAAATCAATTAGACTATTAGCCTTAGGATACGTGTCATTTGCTAACTTAATACTACTAATAGCTTTAGATGTATGTTATTTAGCATATGTGTTATTTGCTAAGTTGATTATTGCTACTGGTACAGCACAGACCAAATGGAAAATCACAATATACACATAGTGAAAGCAATTCTAAAGGCCAAATGGAAAATCAAAATATTTCAATAAAAATCCTAATAACATAAGGAAAATTTATGCCTAAGATTACTCTAAATTGATGGAATTGGAACTATATGCCTTCTTCTTTTATTCGGACAGCAGCGCATCGAATTGATGGGATTAGGAAGGTGTACCTGGTGTTTGAAATCAATATATAGTTTTAGCATTAAGTACAGTAAGGTAGCAGCATGTCAATTTGGTCCTTCTAAGCAACAGAGCAATATATAGTTTTAGCATTAAGTGCAGCAAGGCAGCAGCATGTCAATTTGGTCCTTCTAAGCAACAGAGCAGCACATCAATTTCTTCGGGAACGGAAAGGCATAAGCTTAGACGGCAACACGTAAATCCCTAGCCTACTATTCGCATATATATATATATATATATATATATTGGTAACTTAGGTTTGTTACTGGGCCTGGGCTGATCATAAAGCAATGCTCTATTCACCTTATTATTGTTATTATAATGTTATTACTTTTATTATTATTATTATTATTATTATTATTATTATTATTATTATTATTATTATTATTATTAACCCATCCTAATAGTGCTAAAGGTAACAATTAGTGTAACAACACAAATTCACTCCTTGTTTTAATTTATTTAAATATATATAAATACATGTTTTATTTTATTTTAATTTTCGTAAGTTAATTATAATTAATATTAATGATTTAAATCAATTACTAAGACAAACACACGATACACACTTAAGAAATTAGGCCACATATTAACACTCGTATAATAAAAATAGTGTATCATTAAACTATTAAAATAAAATAATGAGAAATTGGGGTGTTACATTTCTCCCCCCGTTGAAGAAATTTCGTCCTCGAAATTTACCTGACGGAAATAGCTCTGGATAAGAATCACGCATTTGACTTTCGACTTCCCACGTAGCACTTTCACCAGTAGCACCTCCCCAGACAACCTTAACCAATGAAATCGTCTTACCCCTTAATTCTTTGATCTTTTGGTCCTCAATCCGTAGCGGTAAGGTCTCAAAAGTTAGATTCTCTTTTATTTGGACCTTGTCTGACTTAATCACATGTGAAGGATCAAAAATGTACTTGCGAAGTTGAGACACGTGAAAGACATTATGAAGATTAGAAAGAGATGGAGGCAACGCGATCTGATATGCTACGTTACCAACGCGTTTAAGGATTTGGTAAGGTCCTATAAATCGAGGAGTAAGCTTTCGCATTTTTAATGCCCGACCAACCCCAGTCGTTGGAGTAACTCTCAGAAATACATGATCACCTTCTTGAAATTCGAGATTTTTCCTCCTTTTATCATGGTAACTCTTTTGCCTACTCTGAGATGCTCTCATCTTTTCCTGAATCATTTTTACTTTATCAGTAGTCTGTTGAACAATCTCAGGTCCCAACACAAGGTTATCGCCTGTCTCAAACCAACACAAAGGGGTCCTACACCTTCTCCCATACAACGCCTCAAAAGGGGTCATTCCAATACTGGAGTGGAAACTATTGTTATAGGTAAACTCTATAAGTGGCAAAAAGCTATCCCAACTTCCATTTTGTTCCAACACACAAGCTCTCAACAAGTCTTCTAGGGATTGATTGGTTCGTTCAGTCTGACCATCTGTTTGTGGGTGGTAGGCTGAACTCATCCTAAGGTTCGTACCTAAAGCGCTCTGTAACCCTTGCCAAAACTTAGAGGTAAACCTGGGGTCTCTATCTGACACTATACTTGATGGGATTCCATGCAACTTCACAATTTCCTTTATGTATATTTCAGCTAACCTTTCCATGGAATAAGTTATGTTTATCGGAATAAAGTGAGCAGATTTAGTTAATCTATCCACAATAACCCAAATACTGTCATACCTTTTTGGAGTTCGAGGTAAGCCTACAACAAAGTCCATAGAGATGCTATCCCATTTCCATTCGGGAATACTCAAAGGTTGCATCAAGCCTGAAGGTTTCTGGTGTTCTACCTTAGACTTTTGACAGGTCAAACAAGCGTATACAAACTCTGCAACATCCTTTTTCATTCTAGGCCACCAAAATATCTTCTTGAGGTCCTTATACATCTTTGTGGCTCTAGGGTGAATATTTAGACAACTTCTATGTCCTTCCTCTAAGATCAAATTCCTTAATTCATCTACATCGGGTACGCAAATTCTATCCTTAAATCTCAAAATATCATCCACACCAATTTTAAAAGCAGGTTCTCTCCCTTGGTCAATCAACTCTAACTTATCTAAAAGGTGTAAGTCCAACTTCTGACTTTTTTTGATCTCTTCTAACAGCCCACTAGTTACCTTTAACATTCCCAATTTAATACTTTCTGGTGTCACTTCACAAACTAAACTAAGGTCTCTAAACTGTTCCAACAACTCACTATGCTTAACCATTAAAGCGGACACACTCAAAGTCTTCCTACTCAAGGCATCGGCCACTACATTGGCCTTTCCAGGGTGATAGTTAAGCTCAAAATCAAAATCCTTAAGAAATTCCATCCACCTACGTTGTCTCATATTCAACTCCTTCTGGTTAAAAAGGTACTTAAGGCTCTTATGGTCACTGAAAACCTCAAATCTAGATCCATATAAATAATGTCTCCACATCTTAAGTACAAAGACAACTGCTGCTAGTTCTAAGTCGTGGGTAGGGTAGTTCCTTTCATGAATCTTCAATTGCCTAGAAGCATACGCTACAACCTTCCCATCCTGCATAAGTACTCCACCTAATCCTGAACCACACGCATCACAATACACTACAAAAGGTTCACTCTGGTTAGGTAACACTAAGATCGGTGCAGAGGTCAATCGTTTCTTAAGCTCTTGAAAACTATTCTCACAATGGTTGTCCCACACAAACAATTCCCCCTTTCGGGTCAACTTAGTTAAAGGTAAGGCCAACTTGGAGAATCCTTCTATGAATCTACGATAATAGCCTGCCAATCCTAGGAAACTCCTAATCTCGGTCACTGACCTAGGTGCTTTCCATTCTAAGACACTCCTTAATTGTACTGTTTGACTAATTGCGTGTTCTTCTCGTGTATTTTATATTGTTAGATAATATCGAAACTCACCCCTCGATGTTTGTGTTTGGCGTTTGCGATGGACGCAGATGAGCCGAAAGCTGCAAGTGAAGATTAATGCTCTTGAAGTGTAGGAAGCCGTATTATCTCGAAGGCTTTTATTTTCTACCTTTTTGTTAAAGTCATTTTTGAACATAGTTTATTTTGGGAATTCCCGCTCTGATAGTGACATCGGGTTGGGACTACATTTACAATTATCATTAAACTAGTGTATGTGTGTTTCCAAATGGATTTTGTTAATTACGGTTATGATTATGTGATGCTCTTTGCGTTAAGAAAAAAAAATGCTTGGAATTTTATATATTTATTTATTTGAAGGATTTCATTGTTTTAAAAATAAGAAATTTTTTTAATTTATTTATTTATTTATTTGGGGTTTAGGATGTCACATTAGTGGTATCAGAGCTGGTCTGTCCAATCAGACCGTAAATGTGTTATGTGTTTGGGAATAACCCACTAATCCACTTAGGAATTCCCCACTAGATGTACCCCCAAGGTCTATCAGTCTTACCTTACAGTTCGACTGTAGCCCTCCACGATCAGGCTCATTCAGTTGTACTTCCCCGAATCGTTGGGTTTGTCAGACCCTCCCTATATGATGACAAAATAATCCTAACTCCGAATCTCTACAACACATATCTCATACTTACTCGATCATCACAACTCAATGAATTTCAGTTTGACTTCATAATATTCATCATTTTATGTATATCAGTCAATCACGATACAATCACAATATTTGGTTTACACTACTCACAATGCACAATCCAATCTTATCAATCGCAATAAAAAAAATCATCAGGTAGTACATTCAAATAATTTCACGATTTCAATCAAATAGCAAGAACACTCCAATATATATTATTCATACAGTAACAATCAGCATCACATTTCATAAAATCGTTCAACGTGCAATCTTGCTATAAATAAATTCACAACAATTCTATAGGTTGCTAAATTACATTTTAGTCCTCACTGTTACCATTCATATATTATTAATTAATTATTATTGCTCAATAGGGCTCGACCGTACGTAGTGAACCCCGGATGAATATCTGAGAATTTTGGTATTCCCGTTCATCTCACGTTATTTTATATTCATAAAATCGAACCTCATCTCACCCCTTACCTCAATTGAAGATTTCGCCCAATAAATCCGATCTGCTAACTTGCCGCGTCTTCGTCGACCCTCGTCACTAATAGTCCGTGGAAAAAATATAATAAATAAATAAATCAACGCAACGACCAAATACAGATTAATTACTTGCTCCAATAGATAAATAAATTATTAATTAATAATACATAAATAAATTATCTGCTATTGTAATATAATCTGAAATATATTTAATATCATTAAACACCCATAATACTATAATTATATTTTGTTCAAACTAAGCCTGATAAAAGAACTAAATATTGTGCCTCTATATATATATATAGCTTTAATTTTTAAACATATATATATATTTTTTTATATAACACATGAACTCAAGTAATAATAATTAATTACATCTTAGTATTGGTTACACTCAATTTTATTTATAATCAAAATAGATTAAACCTTCCAGTTGTGAAATCAATTAGACTATTAGCCTTAGGATACGTGTCATTTGCTAACTTAATACTACTAATAGCTTTAGATGTATGTTATTTAGCATATGTGTTATTTGCTAAGTTGATTATTGCTACTGGTACAGCACAGACCAAATGGAAAATCACAATATACACATAGTGAAAGCAATTCTAAAGGGCAAATGGAAAATCAAAATATTTCAATAAAAATCCTAATAACATAAGGAAAATTTATGCCTAAGATTACTCTAAATTGATGGAATTGGAACTATATGCCTTCTTTTATTCGGACAGCAGTGCATCGAATTGATGGGATTAGGAAGGTGTACCTGGTGTTTGAAATCAATATATAGTTTTAGCATTAAGTGCAGCAACGCAGCAGCATGTCAATTTGGTCCTTCTAAGCAACAGAGCAATATATAGTTTTAGCATTAAGTGCAGCAAGGCAGCAGCATGTCAATTTGGTCCTTCTAAGCAACAGAGCAGCACATCAATTTCTTCGGGAACGGAAAGGCATAAGCTTAGACGGCAACACGTAAATCCCTAGCCTACTATTCGCATATATATATATATATATATATATATTGGTAACTTAGGTTTGTTACTGGGCCTGGGCTGATCATAAAGCAATGCTCTATTCACCTTATTATTGTTATTATAATGTTATTACTTTTATTATTATTATTATTATTATTATTATTATTATTATTATTATTATTATTATTATTATTAACCCATCCTAATAGTGCTAAAGGTAACAATTAGTGTAACAACACAAATTCACTCCTTGTTTTAATTTATTTAAATATATATAAATACATGTTTTATTTTATTTTAATTTTCGTAAGTTAATTATAATTAATATTAATGATTTAAATCAATTACTAAGACAAACACACGATACACACTTAAGAAATTAGGCCACATATTAACACTCGTATAATAAAAATAGTGTATCATTAAACTATTAAAATAAAATAATGAGAAATTGGGGTGTTACATTTCTCCCCCCGTTGAAGAAATTTCGTCCTCGAAATTTACCTGACGGAAATAGCTCTGGATAAGAATCACGCATTTGACTTTCGACTTCCCACGTAGCACTTTCACCAGTAGCACCTCCCCAGACAACCTTAACCAATGAAATCGTCTTACCCCTTAATTCTTTGATCTTTTGGTCCTCAATCCGTAGCGGTAAGGTCTCAAAAGTTAGATTCTCTTTTATTTGGACCTTGTCTGACTTAATCACATGTGAAGGATCAAAAATGTACTTGCGAAGTTGAGACACGTGAAAGACATTATGAAGATTAGAAAGAGATGGAGGCAACGCGATCTGATATGCTACGTTACCAACGCGTTTAAGGATTTGGTAAGGTCCTATAAATCGAGGAGTAAGCTTTCGCATTTTTAATGCCCGACCAACCCCAGTCGTTGGAGTAACTCTCAGAAATACATGATCACCTTCTTGAAATTCGAGATTTTTCCTCCTTTTATCATGGTAACTCTTTTGCCTACTTTGAGATGCTCTCATCTTTTCCTGAATCATTTTTACTTTATCAGTAGTCTGTTGAACAATCTCAGGTCCTAACACAAGGTTATCGCCTGTCTCAAACCAACACAGAGGAGTCCTACACCTTCTCCCATACAACGCCTCAAAAGGGGCCATTCCAATACTGGAGTGGAAACTATTGTTATAGGTAAACTCTATAAGTGGCAAAAAGCTATCCCAACCTCCATTTTGTTCCAACACACAAGCTCTCAACAAGTCTTCTAGGGATTGATTAGTTCGTTCAGTCTGACCATCTGTTTGTGGGTGGTAGGCTGAACTCATCCTAAGGTTCGTACCTAAAGCGCTCTGTAACCCTTGCCAAAACTTAGAGGTAAACCTGGGGTCTCTATCTGACACTATACTTGATGGGATTCCATGCAACTTCACAATTTCCTTTATGTATATTTCAGCTAACCTTTCCATGGAATAAGTTATGTTTATCGGAATAAAGTGAGCAGATTTAGTTAATCTATCCACAATAACCCAAATACTGTCATACCTTTTTGGAGTTCGAGGTAAGCCTACAACAAAGTCCATAGAGATGCTATCCCATTTCCATTCGGGAATACTCAAAGGTTGCATCAAGCCTGAAGGTTTCTGGTGTTCTACCTTAGACTTTTGACAGGTCAAACAAGCGTATACAAACTCTGCAACATCCTTTTTCATTCTAGGCCACCAAAATATCTTCTTGAGGTCCTTATACATCTTTGTGGCTCTAGGGTGAATATTTAGACAACTTCTATGTCCTTCCTCTAAGATCAAATTCCTTAATTCATCTACATCGGGTACGCAAATTCTATCCTTAAATCTCAAAATATCATCCACACCAATTTTAAAAGCAGGTTCTCTCCCTTGGTCAATCAACTCTAACTTATCTAAAAGGTGTAAGTCCAACTTCTGACTTTTTTTGATCTCTTCTAACAGCCCACTAGTTACCTTTAACATTCCCAATTTAATACTTTCTGGTGTCACTTCACAAACTAAACTAAGGTCTCTAAACTGTTCCAACAACTCACTATGCTTAACCATTAAAGCGGACACACTCAAAGTCTTCCTACTCAAGGCATCGGCCACTACATTGGCCTTTCCAGGGTGATAGTTAAGCTCAAAATCAAAATCCTTAAGAAATTCCATCCACCTACGTTGTCTCATATTCAACTCCTTCTGGTTAAAAAGGTACTTAAGGCTCTTATGGTCACTGAAAACCTCAAATCTAGATCCATATAAATAATGTCTCCACATCTTAAGTACAAAGACAACTGCTGCTAGTTCTAAGTCGTGGGTAGGGTAGTTCCTTTCATGAATCTTCAATTGCCTAGAAGCATACGCTACAACCTTCCCATCCTGCATAAGTACTCCACCTAATCCTGAACCACACGCATCACAATACACTACAAAAGGTTCACTCTGGTTAGGTAACACTAAGATCGGTGCAGAGGTCAATCGTTTCTTAAGCTCTTGAAAACTATTCTCACAATGGTTGTCCCACACAAACAATTCCCCCTTTCGGGTCAACTTAGTTAAAGGTAAGGCCAACTTGGAGAATCCTTCTATGAATCTACGATAATAGCCTGCCAATCCTAGGAAACTCCTAATCTCGGTCACTGACCTAGGTGCTTTCCATTCTAAGACACTCCTTAATTGTACTGTTTGACTAATTGCGTGTTCTTCTCGTGTATTTTATATTGTTAGATAATATCGAAACTCACCCCTCGATGTTTGTGTTTGGCGTTTGCGATGGACGCAGATGAGCCGAAAGCTGCAAGTGAAGATTAATGCTCTTGAAGTGTAGGAAGCCGTATTATCTCGAAGGCTTTTATTTTCTACCTTTTTGTTAAAGTCATTTTTGAACATAGTTTATTTTGGGAATTCCCGCTCTGATAGTGACATCGGGTTGGGACTACATTTACAATTATCATTAAACTAGTGTATGTGTGTTTCCAAATGGATTTTGTTAATTACGGTTATGATTATGTGATGCTCTTTGCGTTAAGAAAAAAAAATGCTTGGAATTTTATATATTTATTTATTTGAAGGATTTCATTGTTTTAAAAATAAGAAATTTTTTTAATTTATTTATTTATTTATTTGGGGTTTAGGATGTCACATTAGTGGTATCAGAGCTGGTCTGTCCAATCAGACCGTAAATGTGTTATGTGTTTGGGAATAACCCACTAATCCACTTAGGAATTCCCCACTAGATGTACCCCCAAGGTCTATCAGTCTTACCTTACAGTTCGACTGTAGCCCTCCACGATCAGGCTCATTCAGTTGTACTTCCCCGAATCGTTGGGTTTGTCAGACCCTCCCTATATGATGACAAAATAATCCTAACTCCGAATCTCTACAACACATATCTCATACTTACTCGATCATCACAACTCAATGAATTTCAGTTTGACTTCATAATATTCATCATTTTATGTATATCAGTCAATCACGATACAATCACAATATTTGGTTTACACTACTCACAATGCACAATCCAATCTTATCAATCGCAATAAAAAAAATCATCAGGTAGTACATTCAAATAATTTCACGATTTCAATCAAATAGCAAGAACACTCCAATATATATTATTCATACAGTAACAATCAGCATCACATTTCATAAAATCGTTCAACGTGCAATCTTGCTATAAATAAATTCACAACAATTCTATAGGTTGCTAAATTACATTTTAGTCCTCACTGTTACCATTCATATATTATTAATTAATTATTATTGCTCAATAGGGCTCGACCGTACGTAGTGAACCCCGGATGAATATCTGAGAATTTCGGTATTCCCGTTCATCTCACGTTATTTTATATTCATAAAATCGAACCTCATCTCACCCCTTACCTCAATTGAAGATTTCGCCCAATAAATCCGATCTGCTAACTTGCCGCGTCTTCGTCGACCCTCGTCACTAATAGTCCGTGGAAAAAATATAATAAATAAATAAATCAACGCAACGACCAAATACAGATTAATTACTTGCTCCAATAGATAAATAAATTATTAATTAATAATACATAAATAAATTATCTGCTATTGTAATATAATCTGAAATATATTTAATATCATTAAACACCCATAATACTATAATTATATTTTGTTCAAACTAAGCCTGATAAAAGAACTAAATATTGTGCCTCTATATATATATATAGCTTTAATTTTTAAACATATATATATATTTTTTTATATAACACATGAACTCAAGTAATAATAATTAATTACATCTTAGTATTGGTTACACTCAATTTTATTTATAATCAAAATAGATTAAACCTTCCAGTTGTGAAATCAATTAGACTATTAGCCTTAGGATACGTGTCATTTGCTAACTTAATACTACTAATAGCTTTAGATGTATGTTATTTAGCATATGTGTTATTTGCTAAGTTGATTATTGCTACTGGTACAGCACAGACCAAATGGAAAATCACAATATACACATAGTGAAAGCAATTCTAAAGG
>JBBPBQ010000002.1:40346497-40393469 GCA_037974755.1 Cicer yamashitae
TATTTTCTACCTTTTTGTTAAAGTCATTTTTGAACATAGTTTATTTTGGGAATTCCCGCTCTGATAGTGACATCGGGTTGGGACTACATTTACAATTATCATTAAACTAGTGTATGTGTGTTTCCAAATGGATTTTGTTAATTACGGTTATGATTATGTGATGCTCTTTGCGTTAAGAAAAAAAAATGCTTGGAATTTTATATATTTATTTATTTGAAGGATTTCATTGTTTTAAAAATAAGAAATTTTTTTAATTTATTTATTTATTTATTTGGGGTTTAGGATGTCACATTAGTGGTATCAGAGCTGGTCTGTCCAATCAGACCGTAAATGTGTTATGTGTTTGGGAATAACCCACTAATCCACTTAGGAATTCCCCACTAGATGTACCCCCAAGGTCTATCAGTCTTACCTTACAGTTCGACTGTAGCCCTCCACGATCAGGCTCATTCAGTTGTACTTCCCCGAATCGTTGGGTTTGTCAGACCCTCCCTATATGATGACAAAATAATCCTAACTCCGAATCTCTACAACACATATCTCATACTTACTCGATCATCACAACTCAATGAATTTCAGTTTGACTTCATAATATTCATCATTTTATGTATATCAGTCAATCACGATACAATCACAATATTTGGTTTACACTACTCACAATGCACAATCCAATCTTATCAATCGCAATAAAAAAAATCATCAGGTAGTACATTCAAATAATTTCACGATTTCAATCAAATAGCAAGAACACTCCAATATATATTATTCATACAGTAACAATCAGCATCACATTTCATAAAATCGTTCAACGTGCAATCTTGCTATAAATAAATTCACAACAATTCTATAGGTTGCTAAATTACATTTTAGTCCTCACTGTTACCATTCATATATTATTAATTAATTATTATTGCTCAATAGGGCTCGACCGTACGTAGTGAACCCCGGATGAATATCTGAGAATTTTGGTATTCCCGTTCATCTCACGTTATTTTATATTCATAAAATCGAACCTCATCTCACCCCTTACCTCAATTGAAGATTTCGCCCAATAAATCCGATCTGCTAACTTGCCGCGTCTTCGTCGACCCTCGTCACTAATAGTCCGTGGAAAAAATATAATAAATAAATAAATCAACGCAACGACCAAATACAGATTAATTACTTGCTCCAATAGATAAATAAATTATTAATTAATAATACATAAATAAATTATCTGCTATTGTAATATAATCTGAAATATATTTAATATCATTAAACACCCATAATACTATAATTATATTTTGTTCAAACTAAGCCTGATAAAAGAACTAAATATTGTGCCTCTATATATATATATAGCTTTAATTTTTAAACATATATATATATTTTTTTATATAACACATGAACTCAAGTAATAATAATTAATTACATCTTAGTATTGGTTACACTCAATTTTATTTATAATCAAAATAGATTAAACCTTCCAGTTGTGAAATCAATTAGACTATTAGCCTTAGGATACGTGTCATTTGCTAACTTAATACTACTAATAGCTTTAGATGTATGTTATTTAGCATATGTGTTATTTGCTAAGTTGATTATTGCTACTGGTACAGCACAGACCAAATGGAAAATCACAATATACACATAGTGAAAGCAATTCTAAAGGGCAAATGGAAAATCAAAATATTTCAATAAAAATCCTAATAACATAAGGAAAATTTATGCCTAAGATTACTCTAAATTGATGGAATTGGAACTATATGCCTTCTTTTATTCGGACAGCAGTGCATCGAATTGATGGGATTAGGAAGGTGTACCTGGTGTTTGAAATCAATATATAGTTTTAGCATTAAGTGCAGCAACGCAGCAGCATGTCAATTTGGTCCTTCTAAGCAACAGAGCAATATATAGTTTTAGCATTAAGTGCAGCAAGGCAGCAGCATGTCAATTTGGTCCTTCTAAGCAACAGAGCAGCACATCAATTTCTTCGGGAACGGAAAGGCATAAGCTTAGACGGCAACACGTAAATCCCTAGCCTACTATTCGCATATATATATATATATATATATATTGGTAACTTAGGTTTGTTACTGGGCCTGAGCTGATCATAAAGCAATGCTCTATTCACCTTATTATTGTTATTATAATGTTATTATTTTTATTATTATTATTATTATTATTATTAACCCATCCTAATATTGCTAAAGGTAACAATTAGTGTAACAACACAAATTCACTCCTTGTTTTAATTTATTTAAATATATATAAATACATGTTTTATTTTATTTTAATTTTCGTAAGTTAATTATAGTTAATATTAATGATTTAAATCAATTACTAAGACAAACACACGATACACACTTAAGAAATTAGGGCACATATTAACACTCGTATAATAAAACTAGTGTATCATTATACTATTAAAATAAAATAATGAGAAATTGGGGTGTTACAACTCAAACCAACTTGACTCGTATTTTAATTTATTCGATCTCGTAAGGGCCGTCAATCAACCTGTGCAACCAGAATATTGACACAAGGCCTCAAATTTTTATAGTATGTCCTAAACTTTGAAAAATTGAATGAATTTCTTAATTTTGTAAATTCACCACTCTAAAATTTTATATTTTCACCGTATATCCAAAATAAATATATCAGACGCCACCACCCACCATCAAAGGTTAGAATCTTTAAGGTCGATTTACTGATTTTAGAAACTCAATTTGTTTGAAACGATTGATTTACTGATTGACTGATTTTAGGAACTCATTATCTATTAGGGTTTAATCTGATGTTAGAGTTTTAGATTTTAAGAACTCATGATTTTGTGGTTTATAATATTACTAATAGATCGTTTGTTGATAATCTATTAGATCACATTTTTCATTAAGGATCCAACTTTTAGATTCGAACATAACCTCCAAAAACATTATGACGGTCCTCGATCTCATTTAAATTTAAATCTATCCCGAATCAACCCGGTCAAACGTGAAATGGTTGGTTCATGTAACAAATTTATAATTTCAAACTTGTAAATCTTTAAGCCTGATTCATTAAAAAATTTGTGATTTTATTTATTCTTATTAATAAAATTTAAAACTGTTATGTCTTGATCTAGAAGTATTTTAGTTCAAATGTTAAAATTTTAAATTATAGAATTTAGTTTACATGTTGACATTTTCATGAAATAAAATCACATTTAATTACATTTTTTTTTATAATTTGTTTTAAAATTAAGGTTTATGATACCCGACACAAATCAACTCGTCATCGCCATATAGGATTTTGACAAAAAAAAATAAAATTTAATCAACCCAAATCAATATTTGGATTAGGTATGGCAACGGGGCGGGGCGGGGGCAGATTTTGCCTCCTCCACCCCGCACCCGACTAATCGGAGAAAACCCGCACCCGCCCCCGTTTCATAGCGGGTGTAGAAATTAGGTCCCCATTCCCGCCTGCAACGGGGTTCGGGTTTTTCCGCTCACACCCGCACTCATTCATATATATATAAAATTATAAATTTAAAAATTATATCTATTATATTAATATAATAAAATAATTGTTATTAGACAATTATAAAATAAAAAAATATTTTCTATAGAGATAAGTTTATAATTTTTAATATTTTAAAAAATATTAAGTATATTCAATATGTATATGTATATAAAATTTAAAAATTACATTAATATTACTTGCGGGTCGGGTTCGGGTGTGGGTGCGGGGTGGATATCACCACCCCCAAACCCGTCCTCGTCCACGAATTTTAACTGCGGGGTAAATCCGCACCCGCACCCAATCAAAGCGGGTTTTCCTCGTCCAAATCAAATGAGTTTGGATGGGATGCGGGTTATATTGTCGTCAATTTGGATCATGTAACGAATTTGGCTAAAAATCAATCTAAC
Source organism: Cicer yamashitae (assembly GCA_037974755.1). Lineage (NCBI taxonomy): Eukaryota > Viridiplantae > Streptophyta > Magnoliopsida > Fabales > Fabaceae > Cicer > Cicer yamashitae. The sequence goes on from JBBPBQ010000002.1 coordinate 40,350,388, forward strand.
CCTTGTGTTTAATTTAATTATACCGAAAATTAAATATCAAGATAGAAATGAAATAGTTGTTTAGTAAAAGGTTATATATTAGTTGCTTAAGTATTAATGAAATAAAATTTAACAAGATAGAAATTATGAAAAAAAACGATTAGGAAATGTGAATCATCTTTTTTTTATTATCTAATTATTGATTAATTATTTTAACAATATAACATATTTGATTACGTCAAATTAACAAACTAGACTAAAATAAATTTTTGGTTCAAAATCCTTTTTTTAGAACAATGAATTTTAATTCCTTATGTGATGAAGACTTTTTACTTAAATCATGTACGGACATTAGTTTTCTTAGACATATGTTAATATTTTATATTTCTATAATAATATTGAAACATGAAATATATTTTGGTTTCGGTTATTATAATCTATTTTTTAATAACGAAATAATTTTTAGGTTCAATTTTATGGTGATCAAACACAAAAATATTAAGAACAAAAATATATAAATAATTAAATCCATTCTTATTGCATAAATAACATAAAAAATAAAATTAACTATTCATAACGTTTGATAGAAAAATAAAATTATACATAAAAATTGTATAAAATCTTCTGCAAACTTAACTCCTCCTTTACATCCAAAATTCACCCATCAATCTCCCTTTTTCAATTGAGTGTTCCACCATCTCAATATATAGTCCCGTTTATCAATCTTTGACGTGTAACCCTTTTCTCTTTTGGGCCAGCATTGGCTAACTTTATTCTTGGCCCATCATCCACCAATATGTATATATATATATATAATATTATCAATAATATATATATATATATATATATATATATATAATATTATATTAATTTGTAATCCTTTCATCAATAGGCAATGTAACAATAACTTCATTACTTAAGTAGTAATGTTTTCCTCAAATGATCAATCTGTTTGACTGAACCAAAAAAATAAAACAAGAACTACATGAAATGTGGTTAATAAAAAGTTAAAAACATTAACATAATAGATCCAACAGCTATAAAATAACAATTTATTTAAATAACTCTTAATATTAACTAAAAACTATAATAATTAAAATAAATAAATATTTAAAAATATGCATATAATAAAGAGTTATATCACCTGACCCATAAACATTTAATTGAAAGTAATTAAATTACATTCACTTTTTTTCTTTCAATAATAACATTCTCGCATGCCAGCTATGTTGATGTTTTTATTTCCAACTAAATCTCAATAGAGAGATCACAATATTAGTGTAGGAACCCAACATACATACACTGATAGTGATAGAAAGATAAAAACTAAAATAACTGTCCCACTTTTTGTACCCTTACTTTTTAATAAAAATAAAATTTTATCATTTTTGTAAAAATAAAATTCAAACTTTAAGTTTTATGAAATACATTTGCATTTCCAAAAATTTAAATTAAGTTTTTCAAAATATAATTTTTGAATTTTAGAAAATTTATATAAAGTTTTATAGATCACAAAGTTTGAATTTTCTAAAACACATGTGTTTTAAATAATTAAATAAAATATTTTAGAATACATTTGAATTTCGTGGATATAAAAAAAAATTATTTTAAGAAAAAAAGATAAAATTAATGGTTTAAGTAAAATGTTAGGGTAGAAATATAATATGAGGTGACATGCATTTAAGATGGACTAATATTAAACTAGTTAATGGTAGACCATATTAAATCAATGGTAAGATTTTAAGACTTTAATAAATCTCACATGCTTCTCTCCACACCTCTTTCTTCTTTTCTCTTCCTCCTTGCCCCCGCACCACTACAAGCAAAGGAAAAATCTCAAAGTATTATTATTTTTTGTGATGAAAGCCAATATTATTGTTATTGTTCTTCTTAGCCAGAATGCTTCAGTTGATTTAGCGTTGGTATTAAAGTTATTCCCCTAATATGTTTGAAGGGGAGGCCATCCAACTACTTGATTGGTTGGTAAATTCAATCACAAAATAATGACAACCAATCCGTGAATGAGTGATAATTTTTGTGTGAATATTGGATACTACATCACTGTATAAAATAGTGTCTTTACTCATAACAAATTAGATGTTAATTCACACGTTGTGCAGTAGAATTTAATATATTAGTGAATATAAAATAATATTAATATATTTAGTTTAAAAGTAATATTATTTTTATTTTAGAGTAGAATATAATCAAGCATTTATGTGCCTAAAGGTAAATATATTTTTGAATAATTATATATAAGCTAAATTTGTATTTTTTTTTTATCTTAGAAGAGATGGTAAATTTCACTATAATTAACTCACACAACTGTAAGGTCCTAAGTTCGAGTTCGACATTGTTGACTAATACAATTCATGCAAAGTATATTGAAATATGATACTAATCATAAGATTTTACAACTTTAGAGATGCAATTCTTGTCTTTAATATTTTTTAAATGTGAAATTGGTTAGCTTTTTGATTTCGTTGAAGTGTTCCTTCTAATAATATATTTGTGAGTTAATTATGGTGGAATTTACCATCTCTTCTAAGACAAAAAACGTTGTACATTTAATTATAACATGTTCTTCATTTTATATAATTTAGATTAGTTTTGAAACATTAGATTTATAAATTTATATACTTTTTGATATTTTCAATTTTATATGCTCATCGTAATTCTTCAATCTCACCGTCAATCTAAGCATGCACTAAATGATATTGTTTGCCTTACGATTTATCACAACATTCATTTGTGGGTGGTAGTTTGTTAAAAAACAATGAAACAATTCTTCACGTATGCAAATATAGGTGGTAAATATGGAAAGAACACTACAAAGCAAAATAGAAATTTCTTAAGCTTCAAAAACCATAAATAATAAAAATATTTTTTACATTATAAAAATGTTAATTACACAAAATTGTCAAGAAAAATAAAAATTCAATATAGAATGTAACCAAATTCTATAGTTATGGTATTTTGGATGGATAACAGTTTCAATTATTTAACTATTGTTTCGTCTAAATAATTAGAATGTGAAATGAAATTTTCAAATGATTATTTGACATGGTCAAAAAACTTCAAGAGTGGGTTGCAAAAAATTATAGGGAAGAAAATTTTGTGGATGTTTAAGACATAAAAAGTTTCGAGAGAATAATGAATTACTTAGAAGTTATTCATTTTCAAATTCATTTTTTTGTTGCAATTATGATTTATGTTATTTTTAATTATAAAAAAAAATGCTATGAGAGACTCATTCAATGTCGTAGGGAAAACATTCACCTCATATGCAATAATAGTTATATATGATCTTGAACAATAATTGACAACAAAGAAATAATATTATTAAAGTAACTGTGAATTGAAAATGTGTTACACATATAGGTGTAGCTTGGTTGCATTTCGTAATGTCGTTATCATTGCTTGAACTGAAACTAAGAATGTGCAAGAGAGTGCTTGAAAAACATAAGATATATATTTATGATATGTATATGCAGTCCAACTTGCATTGTGATGCTTTTAAGATATTGAATAGTTTGTTCTTTTTTGTATGAGTTATTGAAATGAAAATTTTGATGAATAATTAAGCCTTTAATTGTATTGATGAGTCATTAAGTGATAAATTAAAGTTGAAATTGCATAACGTATGGAATAATTGTATTTGAATAGACAAGTGAAAATGTTTGCGTTACATTGGAGAAATAAAATAGAAAGGAAGTAGAAAATGAAAAAAAAATTACGTGCTTTGGAAGGTGACACATCATAAATTTTTATTTTTAGTTGACAAATATTAGAGGATATGACATATATGAAATGAGTTGTCGCAAATAGAATTTGGGGTTCTGTTTTAATATAATATTATAATATATATATATATATATATATATATATATATATATATTTAAACTTTTTGAGTAAACCACAATTTAAAAAAAATCATGTCTATAGAGTTGGAATCGGAATGTGCATTCGTGACAATAATGATAATTTTGTTCTAGTTAAAGCTCAATGGTTGTCTCCTATGTGTTTAGTTATGGTAGGTGAAACTTATTGATTTCTTCGTGCTTTGCAATGAGTTCAAGAGCTTCTGATAGAATCCGTTGACTTCGAGTTGGACTCCAAATGTGTAGTTGATAAGTTCCATCAAATTCAAGTGGATGTTTCGAAGTTTGGTGCTATTCTACCTGATTGTCGTTTTATTTTCTATTTTGTCTTTAAAAACTCAAGTGTAGAGTTTATTTAAAAGCAAGTCAATGAGACAACTCATGCTCGAAGAAGGGAAGCCACCTAAACATCCAAGTGGATTTTAGTCTCATAGTTATAATTACTCTAAAGAATAAAAATTTGAGGTAATACAACGAAAAAACACTACGGTGCAAAATATCCTGAGTACGATGGATTCTAAAAAGATCACAACAAAAATTTCAAATAAAACCGTATCAAACATTAAATTATGTATGTGAATTACAAACTAATAACTAAGCATACCTAAAGTTATACATAATAAGATATTTTTTTTATATATATAATAGTCAATTTTGATTTTTTGTTTTTTTTCCAAAAAGTTGCATATAGTATATAATTTATAATAGTTAGATGTTGAGTCGCGCTTTGTGCAGGTGAATTCAATGTAATATTAATTTAGATGAATTTTTAATATAATCGATGAAATAAATATATTTTTTAAATAATTTTTCAAAATTTTAAAAGGTTAGTTTGTCAATTTAGTCTCCAATAATTGTTTCTAGAGACTAATGTTATTTAATCTTTTCACAATCAATATTAATATAATTTTCACATTTCGTTAGTTTCAACAATTATATTCACAATTTTCCACAATTTTTGAAGTTAAAGTGGTGATTCTTTCATATTATCTAATTAAGACAAATGTAATTTTTGTTGAGTTAATGTATTTATTAAGAATCTAGTATCCATATTCATGTGATGTCACCATGATCAGAAATTTGGAAGATCAAAGAACGTTCAATATTTTTTATGAAAAAGAAATAGAAATGACCGTCTATTTTTCTTGGAGTAGACACAAAAAAGTAAAATAAAATATATGATTTAAAAAGAAAATGTTGTATGTGAAAACTTTAACTTTAGAATCAATAATAATGGTGTACAATTTATAAAAAACAAATAAATAATGGTGTGTACACAAAGACACATTAAAGGATAATTGATTAGAGAAAAATAACTATACCACTGTCTATTTTGTTTTACTATGAGCAACTACAATCTAATTAAGTTGAAGTGGAGGAATAATATTTGGAGTTTGTCATCATATTATATTATATAATATTAGTGTATAATTTATTAAAAACACATGTTTGACAAAATTAGATTTCAATAGCCTACCACCATGATATTTATATAGACAAATCTTAGTTGTTAGTATGTATGTGATTTGTTCATGAATTCAAAACCGTATCACAAAAGAAGTTACATGTTATAGATTTCACACCACTGACCATGTGGTTTAATTGTTGCAAGCAAAGATTTCGGCTACATAAAGATGTTGAATGTGGGAAAACAAATTGTCATATATATATATAGGGACATGACCAACATAAAACTGAAATAAATATTTAATTGGAGGGGAACAGTGAACCGATGAGAAATTATGGAAGATAATTATGTTAGGGAAGAAGAAGTGAATGGATGCAATTATTGAAATGTCATATTACGAAGCTATATGGTCATATGAAGAGTAATGCAATACCAAAACATTAAATTGTAGTTAAGTGAAAAAAAGAGGTAGTACATGCTCAAAAAACAAAAGGGTGGTAAAAATGTAGATAAAAGAAGGCAAAAAGAAGGTAGAATTTGGAGGTTGACACGTTAGAAAATTTGACTGATGTGGAACAAAGACAATTACATGGCGTATGCATAGATGATATGTGAGTGCAAGAAAGTTAGGAGCTGATTTAATATATTATAAATAGATTTTTATACTTTTTTCCACTAGTTAATTAGTTTTTTTTAAGTAGCTGAATCTAATTAGATGAATTTATCAACAATATTGCTCTTCAGGTTTCAATATTCTACCGTTGAGAATTTATGATATGAATTTATCACATGTACTAGTACGATGTATGCAACCAATGTTGAGAACTTAGGGTTTTTTCTTTGCCAGTAGTGGTGGGTTGGGAGGCAAGAAGAGAGGGAGAAAAGAAAAAAGATGTGTGATCTAGTGTGGAAAGAAGCATGTAATATTTATTAGACTTTTAAAATCTAATCAATGATTTTCATGTAGACAGAAAAACACAATACATAAGAGGGATTGAATTGTATTTTGTTTCAAAAATTAACTCAATTCAAAACTAGTGATGTTCAAAGACAATAAGTAAAATGATAAGTAAGGAAATAAGAAGAGAAACACAAGCCAATTTATCCCGGTTCACCACGAACAAGGTAGCTACGTCTAGTCCCTTCATACCGAATGATTTAATCCACTAATCACCAACAGTATCACACGTTCGCTGAACATCTTCTAGTCAAATTCATTGTGTTCAAGTCTTCTCAACCTTCTAGTTTAGTATAGTCAAGTTGTTGAGGGCAGCAGCCACTACTGGGCCAAGTTACAACAGTGTTTAACATAGTTTTCTAATAGACTCTCACACAAGAGTGTTTACAAAAATTGCTTTGAGAAAGAATTTTAGGTTTCTCATTACTTAGAGCTAATACAAGAGTTTTCACGAGTTTGTATTTGTAATGACATAGATTTTTCATTTGTTTTTTTTCTTCTTCTTTTGCTTGTCTATCCTAGCGACGACCACAAATCCTATTATAGAGAAGTTTTGAGTCCATTAGGGTTTCCGACCTTTGTGATTACATGAACTCAAAATGTGACATAATAACTTGTATAAAATCTTCGGAGATCTTTAATCAACATTAAAAACTTGTCCAAATTCGTCTTCATAATTGATTCAATGTATCTTGAAAGAAATGGCATGAAGTCCAGAGGATGACACTATCAGAGGATGCCATGCGCTTCTTCAGTTAGAGGATAAGTCTACCATGATGAGCATATGATGTTCGAATGTTGACTTTATCAGAATGATAACTTCAGAGAGTTGACTTCATCAGACAGTCAATTTGTATACCAATGTTATTAGATGCAGAATCATTAGAGTGAACTTGTATTAACAGATTCAGTATAGGTGCGTTGAAAACGTGTTTATTTGAGTTAGTTACAACTTAATTGATCTTTCAGAGCGTTGCCTTGATTTCCTTGTTTATCAACTCTTTTCATCAGATGATGCAACATAAAGACTTTAAAGTATATGACAACGATATGCACACTTAAATAAATTAATTAGCGCAATAAATTGTTCACACAAGATAATTTTTGTTATCATAATAAAAATTAAGTGTCATTGTTCTTCAAACCAACTTGGTTCTTACAATCTCCCATTTTTTTGATGGTGACAAACATCTATTTTTGTGAACAATTTTTCTTTATAATAAAGTGATAAATGTAGAGTTGTTCAAAGTAAATGAGTAAAACTCCCTTTAAATATGAGCAGGTTTTCCAGAAAAAGAGTGGAGTACAGATTTTGACAAGGAGGATTGTACATATACTCCCATTTTTATCATCATACAAAAATAATTGTACATAGACGTAAAACACACACACAAAGATATAAGAGTTAGCTTAATGACCAAAGAAAATTTGCATTAAGGAGTGGAAAGTACAAAGTAGAGTGAAAACCAATACCCAAAAGGAAAGAAAATAAAAAAGCAAAACGTAAACTAAAGGGTTGGATTGGTCAATCTAGCTAAGACCCATCCTGAGGTATTTTGAATGGACTCTTGATTCTTTGTTGTTTGTTCTATGAACACCTTATTTTTATCTTTTAGTCGATCAAAGCCTTCATTCTTTACAAATTGAGATGGGTCAAACACCAGTGCTGAAGGGCCTTAGAGGCAGACTCTGCAGAACCTGAAGCAACAGTAGTTGGAACATCCAAGCGAGGTAAATCAACATGTGAAATGATTAGAGGACACTTCAATGGTCCCAAGGAAGCAACCCTTAATGATTCTAGCTAAACATAGCTCAAGGGAAAGTTATCTTCACTCGATGGGCCTTTTAATGTAGCAGTCATTTGTTTTCTGATCTGATCTCCTCGAGCTTTCTAAAATGCAAGACCCAAAGATAGAGTATCTCAGCAGTATGTCTGAAATCGCTAGAGTTCTGAGCGGCCAAATGCATTCCATGCTCCATGTTTTCACTAATCTAGGTTGTGACAAATGAAATAACACTATCTCACTATTTTCATACTTCATCAAGATCCAAACTATGAGCATTCAGATTCTTAATCTTGTTAATTTTAGTAGTGAAAGAGGTGTTGAAAGAGTCAAGGTTTGGGAAGCCAAAAGAAAGAAAAGGAATAAAAGGGGCTAGGTCTAAAGGTATGGAAGTATCATATTCAGATTCAAGTTTGGTGAAGGTAGAAGTAGGTGAGTCGTTTGAGGTTGTTTCAAATACTAAGTAAATTTCAACCTGAGCTGCTATCTTAGTCCCTATGTGGATATGATTCACAAGCATAGATAAGTGAGGGTCAGAAACAGGGGTGGAAGTGGTTGGTGAGGTTTGACTGGTTGTTTGGGTAGGTGTTTGTGGAGGGTTCGTGTGGGAATGTGATGGTGTGGAGGTAGGAAGTTTAGTATTAAGAGGATATGGGTTTGATCTATACCTAAGGGCTATAAGACTTTCATCTAGCGTTTCCTCAAATATCTCATATGAGATGTTTGTATATGAATCAGAGCTAAAGCAAACGACGAAGGTTTGAGGGATGGATATGGTTGAGAGTGCAGAGGGGGTAGGAGTAGGAGTTTTGTGTTTAGTGAAGGGTTCAAATAGCATTGCAGCAGTTTCAAGTTCAGTAATTTCATTATCACTACCAATACCAAAATCAATAGGAGAGTGAATAGCCTCAATAGAGGGATTTACCTTTTGTCTCTTCCTTAAGTTGAGGCTAGATTCATCCTCATTGACATTTTCATCATCTTCTTCTTCCTCTAGCACAAAAGATACCCCGACTACCATTTTCCTTTTTATCTGAAATTCCTGAAATGTTCTTGGCAAAGGGAAGCAGATTTGAAGCATCTTTTGATTAGAGTGGTACATCCTTAGATACTCTTGAATGACCTCTTTTCTAACTTCATCAAAAATTGGTGTTAACGAATCTCCAACCAAAAAGGGAATAGCTTGAGTTTCACTAGACTGTCCTGTGAGTCGTTTAACTTGATTGCTTGATTTTATGCAGTTCTTGGCAGCAATGAGTCGCACTTTAATGACATTTTGTATGTTGAGCACTGGTGCAAAGGAGGATACCAAGTGTTCTTCTTTAACAATTCTTCATACTTCCTTTAGTGTCTTAATAAAGGGAGTCTTCATTAGTATAATTGTGATGAGTCTTGAGTAGGGAATGGTCTTGATTTTTCCTAACCTAGAGTTGATGATACAAGACCTCATGTGCTCAAGCATCAAGTTTGGCAAATTTGTCTTGATCTTTTGGGAGATATTCCACATTGATCCTTTGTGGTCTTTGCTGATATGATCAATAGAGCCACCTTTTAGCACCATACATCCAATCAGAATCTTGAAGATCACCATGTATTTGGGTTTTAAATGGACTGACTTGGAGTTGACCTTGGAATCTTCAAAAGGTTCTTTTTTATTTTATTTTAGAAGGCCCAACTCTTGATTCATATCCATTTTCAATTATCATGCCTTCATCCAGACATTTGGTATTAACAACAATGGTTTGTTGAGTAACTTTGTAAGGAAGCCCTAAAACCACACTCAAGACTTCTCCATCTTTGTTTGCATCAACAAACCTTTAGAAATATTTATCTAGAACGTCTAAAGCTTACAATTGATCTATGTTAAAATACTCATTCCATGCAATATCAGCAAAATCTTAAATGAAGTCAAACCCGTTCTTAGCGAGATTTGTGAAATCCATTTGAAGTTCATTTAGAGGATCAAGTTGATCCATAATGCATGTCATAGTGGATGCAAAAGAAATTTTACTGAGGACAGAAGAAGATGCAAAACTTGAAGCCATAAGACAATTCAAGAGGATTTCAGTGAAGTTCTAAGGCTTGAAAAATATCAAAAGTGCGGGAAATACATGAGAATGGTGAGTGACCTAAGTGTGGGTAGTTTTGATAAAACATTTAAGTTTCTAAAAGCGAATAACAACAACTACTTTCCACGCGTTAACACATAAGAGCAACACGTAAGATGTTAAGTCTACTATGATGAGCAAATGATGTTCGAATATTGACTTTATCAGAGTGTTGATTTTATGAAAATGATGACTTCAAAGAGTTGACTTTATTAGACAATCAATTCGTTTACCAAGGTAATTAAATGCAGAATCATCAGAGTGAACTTGTATTAACAAATTCAGCAGAGGGGCGTTGAGAACCCGTTTATCGGAGTTAGTTATAGCTTAGCAGACTTTTAGAGCATTGTCTTGATTTCCTTGTTTATCTTATCTTTTAATTTTAGGATGTAGCGTAAAGGCTTTAAAGTATGTGACAAGAATCTGCACAATTAAATAAATTTACTAGCGCAATAAAGTCTTTTCACAAAATAATTTTTTTAGCATCAGAATAATTAAGGGTCATTGTTCTTCAAACCAACTTGGTTCTTACAAAACAAAGTTTAGATGACTTAGGTTCTAAGGGTTCATCAGGGTAAGGTTAGACTGCAAGGCATAGAAAGCATTAGTAGAGATACTTAAAGATCACCTACCAAAGACATCTAGCCCCTATACAGCCATCTAATTTGATCATGCCACAAAAACTAACAACCCGAGTGATTCCCACGCGCTCCGCAAAAATCCTTCTGACATAGCCACGCTTAAATAAGACTAACTGTGTTCCCAACTCCAGAGTACTAACCGATAGGACGGTCCTGATCCTCATCTGAGGGCAAAGCCCAGATTTCCACAATAATTGTAAAGGTCACCAACCGAAATTAACAAATATCACATAGCATTTAAATTTTAAATGCACAAAATAACCTTTCAACTTAGCACCCATCTAGAAAGGGTTTTCATATGCCAAACATGCATAATCAAAGTTGAAAAATGAAGTTTTTAACAAAACTGCACTATCGTATTCGAATACAACATCCTTGTATTCGAATACAGTGCTATTTCACAAGTCAGTAGCAAAATTGAATATCTGTATTCGACTACACACTGCTTGTAGCCGAATACAACTGCTAAAATTTGCAAATTTCAGTTTCGAAAACGTTTCGCAACCATTCAACACTTACCACACAAAATCAATCAATCACACTCATCAATTACGTCACAATTACAAACAACAACCGAGTATGTATATACAACCATCACAGTATATACAACAATGCATAAACAAGTTGAAAAATGAAGTTTTTAACAAAACTGCACTGTCGTATTCGAATACAACTGTGAAAATGGCAGATTTTCAGTTTTGAAAACATTTCAAAATCATTCTAACACTTTCAACACCAAGTCAATCAATCACAAACATCAATTACGGCACAATCACAAACAACAATCGAGTATGTATATACAACCATCATAGTATACCAAACATGACTCGCGTGCCAAGCACCCTAATGCAATGCGTATATGCCAATGCACATGATTCCGGAATTCCAAACCAAAACCCTCCTCGAAGGGGAGTAAATCATAATTGTACGGTCTCTCACAGGCCAATACTAATTACCGAGGTGCAGTCTCTCACAGGCTAGCACGATTTACTAAAGTGTCGCCTCTCACAGGCCTTACACTGATTTCTAGAGTGCAATCGCTCACAGATCAGCACATTCTAGAGTGCAATCTCTCACAGATCAGCACGACGCGATAATCCTCGTAAGGATAAGATGAACCAACAAATCACATGGCATCATCCTGTGGCCTATCCGGTCACCACTATCACCATGAGCATACTCTGACTCTTTTCACCACAACCATTAAGTAAATGCAGCTATTAAAAGATTCCCCATTTTTAATACTCATTTAACACTAATGATTTTTCAAATTCAACACAGAGCATACTCAAACATATTTACTCATAATCCCGCAATTCACATCAAGCCACATCAATTCATTTTTCCACACAATCCGCACATAAAACACATCTCAAAAATTCATAATATTAATTATGAACACATTAATCATACCAAACATGAATCACCACAACCCACACCTCAAACACATTAAATTCAACTTCCACAATTTCACCGATAAACACATTAAATTTATTTTCCACCAATCTACACATAAAATACATCTCAAAATTCATAATATTAATTATGAACACATCAATCACACCAAACATGAATAACCACAACAACATTAATATATCATAGTTCTCCCCACCGCTAACTCGGTGCCAACGGTCTCGATTCCTTTTCGAGACTCAACGAGCTAACTACATAAACATAAATATTTATAACAATTTGTTCACAACTAAAATTTATCCAACCACAACAAAATTCTAAATTATTTCTTTTTCACACACCAAACTTTTACAACCAAATAATCTACATTATTTAGTTAAAACTAAATAAAACAAGTATTGTCCAAATCACACATACGCACACTCGACTACTAAAGCACCAAAATTTTGAGTTCATATAATACTCTAAACTTTTTCTTTTTAAAATTTCAACTTCAGTTCAAACTCATTTATTTGAAAATAACTCATTACGTAACTCAAACACGTCAAATACGGCAAAAACTCTCGCTCACGTCGTCGCTTCAAAAGTTAGATCACTAGCACCGTAACATGGCAATAAGCAACTTTTCCTTCAGTCACTTCTCGAGATAGAGCTTAGATCTAGGTGAGAAGTGATGTTTTGTGTTTGAAAAAAAAAAAAACTTGTTTGTTTTGGTAACAGAGGAAGAAAAACGAAGAAATGGTGGCAGACGTGAAACAGGAAAAATGGATATTTTGATAAAAAATGGATATAATAAAACAAATATCTTAAAAAAATCTAGATATCTTTTTTTATAAAAAAAATCATCATTACCCCCGTCACCTCACATCAGGTCTCAAACTATTTTGATAAAAATATCTACTCTCGTTGCATCTCAATTGACAGGTAAAATTTTCAGCAACCAGAGATATTTTTAGCAAAACCGTCTGGTGATAAGTTCTTCGTAACATAAATAAATTGTTTCTCACCAAATAATTTTAAACGGTCTCAAAAAGATATTTCTGGCATTTAACACACAAAATACCATTAAAATTGGCTAAAAAGCCTTAGAATTCAACACAAAACTACATCAAAATACAAAAATTACAAATTAAAACTAAGGGTCTTACAGTAAAGTAGGGATCCTATCATTCATCTATAGGTTTTTTGGTCAACTTTTTCGCCTGAATCATCTTTTTCAAGTGACCAAGTAGAGTGCATTGGTGTAGTCATAAGTTTGCAATCACTTATCTTAAATTTCTTAAGAAGCTCTTTTGTATATTTAGTTTGATGAATGTATATAACTTTTTGACTTTGCTGAATTTGTATCCCTAAGTGTAACACCCCAAATTTTATAATAAATAATTTTATTAATCTAATAGGATTTAAAACAATTAATTTAGTATTGCATGTGTTTAGAATATGTGTTGATATATAATTATGATTAATTTTCCTTACATGTGTATTTGCTATAGTGTGATAATTTTATAGATATTTAATTTAGTGAATAAGATAAATTGTTAATATTGATTGTATTTATTTATTCTATCTAATTATTTTTGTGAAAATTAGTAGTATTGTAATATGAGTATTTTGGATAATAATACTTTAATTATTATGGATGAATAGAATGAGTGATTCATATCATTTTTTTGAACTTACAGTATAGAAATATAAGTTTGAATCAGATTGCTATCAACACCCCTCATGTTTTTTTTTTCCTTCAGCTTGTCTTTTTTGGGCTTTTGCTGATTTTGTACCCCATTTACCCTAAACCACAAATCACAAGCAGATTTCTTGTTCCTACAACCTTGTGCCGTCGGCGGTAATAGCTCATCACCATCTTCACCAATTCCTTCCATTCCATGGTTTAATAACTCATCACAAGTTCTTCCCCTTCAATCATCTTCATCAAGACTTGCTGTATGAGACTCCCATAATAAGAAGACAAGTCACAACCCGTCTCAAACAACCGCTACATGTGATTTATTTTTTTCGACAACCGTGAGCACCGTCAAGGCCTCCAACCACCACATTTTAAATCACCATGCTCGACTCCTTTATCTACGGGGAGAACTGCAACCAAAACAACCACCCATGACCTAATCGAAAATTCTAATCATCGCCTTCAAGCCTCGATTCTGGTTGCTGGAGTGTTGACCCGAAATAACGAAGACCGGGTTTTATGATCTATGCGTCGAGAGCTTCATCCTACAATATTCGTTTTTCAATTTAAGAAAAATCCGTGAAAACTCGTTGTCGTCGGCGTTACGGTAAATGCTTTCCAATCAACCTAGCATTCATTGTTCATTTTGTTCTGAACCTGTCATAATTAAAGTTAGATGCTGATGCACTTTTAATTTTAAATTCAATGTTGTTGTTGTCCGTAAGCACCGTTTTGAGTCATCCGTGTCGGTAAGGTCCTCTGACCATTACTTGTTTCTTCCTTCCATAATTTCAACTGTTTCTACTCGTAATATCATTTATTAAATATTTGACATTTTTTTATCATCGTCACAATTTTTCAGCTGCAATTTGGTTATTCCTTGGACCCGTTTTCAAACAATTTATTTTTGGATTGCTCCAACGTTGTTGAAATTTAATGTCTTACCGTACGAAATCGCCTAATGAGGTAAGGGGTGAGATGAGGTTCGATTTTATGAGTATAAAATAACGTGAGATGAACGGGAATGCCGAAATTCCCAGATATTCATTTGGGGCTTACTACGTACGGTTGAGCCCTATTGAGTAGTAATAATTAATTAATAATATATGAATGGTAATGGTGAGGACTAAAATATAATTTAGCAACCTATAGAATTGCCGTGAATCTATTTATATCAAGATTGCATGCTGGTTGATTTTATGAAATCTTATGCTGGTTGTTATTGTATGAATGATATGTACTTGAGTGTTCTTGTTACTCGATTAAAATTGTGATATTACTTGAATGTGCCACCTAAATTGATTTCTTATTATGTGATTGATGATACTGGATTGTGTATTGTGAGTAGTGTAAATCAAATATTGGGATTTTATTGTGATTGACTGATATACATATATAATGATGAATATTGTGAAGTCAAACTGAAACTTATTGAGTTGTGATGATCGAGTAAGTCTGACATATGTGTTGTAGATTTTGAAGTTAGGATTATTTTGTCATCATAAACCTAGTGATTCGAGGAAGTACAACTGAATGAGCCTGATCGTGGAGGGCTATAGTCGAACTGTAAAGTAAGACTGATAGACCTTGGGGGTACATCTAGTGGGGAATTCCTAAGTGGATTAGTGGGTTATTCCCTAAGGCCAGGAGCTACTGTGCAACACAAGAGTACCCCGACCGTCGTGTATATGTGTCTCGGGTTGAGTTGAGGGGATCTATGAGGACTTGGCCATTCATGAATTGTCCGTCCACTCTTGTAGTGGCATAGTATCAGGCCTCCTAACCAAGTACTTTAGAGTAGAATGGTACCAAATGATGAAGTATAGAGTATAGGACATGCATAGCATTTCATCCTTGTAACTGTTTTATTCTAATTGAATTAGATTAACCTTTGATATTATGTTCTTGAATGTTCTCTTTATTTGTGCTGTTTTGACTAATTGTGTGTTCTTCTCGTGTATTTTATATTGTTACATAATTTTGAAGCTCACCCCTCGTTGCTTGTGTTTGGCGCTTGCGAGAGCGCAGTTATTTCAGGTTATCGGTTGGTGATCCATGCTCTGATAGGTGATACTGGGTAGGAGTAATTTGTCGTGTTTTGTTGAGTTATGAACTAATTTAGGTTTTTGTAAATTCGATCAATCAATCGTGTTATTTTTGATCTTTTATTCGGAAGTAGAAATTAATTGTCTCTAACTTTAGAACGTGTTTTTATGTCAGAAATATTTATTTAATAAACCTTAGCTATATTCGATATTAAAGGATTTGTAAGTGAGAATTTTTATGGAAGTATTTTGTGTAAGTGTGAGTGTGACGTCCCGAACCCTATAGTTTTAAAAGAATATTTTCATACTCTGTTTTAGAACCGCTGCGAATATCTTTCAAAACTAATGCATTTTAGTGATGATCCATCCATCATCTTCCAATGCTTAATCAATAGAGCTAGGCTCAATTGATGAGAGTAAGCCAAACAAAATGGTATCTTTTAGTGATGATCTGATCCTCAAAGGATCACTTGCACTTCCAATGATTAGAGTTTCAGGATGAGATGACTTGTACTTCCATCCAGATCTTCCTTCTAACTTATCTTGATTGTTTCTGACTTGATCAGATGCATCATTTGAAGAATTATCACATTCTTCTGATTTGCTTGTATCCTCTGATTTTTCAAGTTCTTTTGGTTTGTCTGCATCTGCTTCCTCTGGTTCCGATAAACCTGCACGATCATCATCTTGCTTTGACTTTTCAAGGTCAAGCTGTTTGTCATCGAAATAGACATGTATGAATTCTTCCACAATATGAATTTCCCTGTTTAACACTCTATAAGCCTTAGATCTTTCAGAGTATCCAATGAAGGTACACTATTGAGATCTAGAATTAAATTTACCAAGGTTATCTTTAGTGTTCAACATATAACAAGTACAACCAAATTGTTTAAAATAAGAGATGTTAGACTTTTTACCTTTCCACAATTCATATGGTGTTTTATTCAATATAGATCTAATTAAGACTCTATTTTGAATATAAGATGCAATATTAATTGCTTCAGCCCAAAAGTGTTTTGCAACATTGATATTTTCTGGCCATTTCTTGGAGTGATCTATTCTTTCTTTCTACAATTCCATTTTGTTAGGGTGTTTTAGGAAAGGAGAAGTTGTGAGAGATTCCATTCTCACATAAAAACTTTCAAAGAACTTGTTTTCAAATTCTCCTCCATGATCACTTCTAATTGTTACAATCTTAAGACCCTTTTCATTCATTATTTGTTTGCAAAATGTGATAAACACTTTGTGGGATTCATCCTTACTTCTTAAGAATTTTTCCCATGTCCACCTAGTGTAATCATCTACTATAACAAAGCCATATTTCTTTCCACTTAGAGAGGTTGTTTTCACTGGCCCAAAGAGATCTATATGTAAGAGCTCAAGGGGTTTTGAGGTAGAGACTGAGTTATTAGGAGTAAAGGAGTTCTTTGTTTGTTTTCCTTTTTGACAAGCTTCACACATTATTTCAGTTTTATAACTAAGCTTAGGTAGACCTCTAACTAGTTGAAGTTTTTTCAACTTTGAAATTAATCTAAGGTTTGCGTGACCTAATCTTTTGTGCCAAATTAGTTTCTCTTCATTTACTGACATAAGACACTTAACCTCTTGTTTCTCTAGACTAAATAGATTTATCTTATAAATGTTATTTTGCCTCTGACTTGTAAAAAGTACAGATCCATCTTTCTGACAAATTGCCTTGTATGTTTTTTGATTGAATATAATATCATAATTATTATCACTTAACTGACTAATACTTAATAAATAATGCTTGAGACCTTTAACAAACAAGGCATCTTTAATAGAAGGGGAAGTACCATTACCAACTGTACCTTGATCAATGATCTGGCCTTTTTGCTTTCCTCCAAAAGTCACTGTGCCTTCTTTGCTCAGTGTTAGTTCTTGGGACGTAGACTTTTCATCTTTCATATGTCGCGAGCACCCATTGTCCAGGTACCATGATTGGTGTTTTTACATGATTTCTGAGGACATCTACAACATAGACAATTTTATTTTTAGGTACCCAAATCTGGTTGGATCTTGGTTTGTTAGTTCTTAACGGTTTCTTGTCTTTCCATGTGGTTAGCATAAGACAAGATATTTTAGTGTGACATTTCTTATAGAAAATAGTGCATAAATCATTACAAGGAACAAACTTAGGTTCAATTATTTTTTCTTGAAATCCTATTCCTCTTTTACCATTCCTACTAACACCATAAATTGCTTGAAAACAATTTTGAAAGAGGACAAGTAAACACCACCCCGTTTAGAAAATTAGTAGGAGATGACATTCTTATTATTCAAATTTATGTTGATGACATTATTTTTAGATCTATTAATGACACTCTGTCAAGAATTTGCTAAGTTGATGCAGCTTGGATTTCAAATGAGAATAATGGGAGAACTGAATTTCTTCTTAGGGATACAAATTCAGAAAAGTCAGAAGGGCATATACATTTATCAAACCAAGTATACAAAAGAACTTCTCAAGAAGTATAAGATGAATGATTGCAAACCTATGGCTACCCAATGCACCCTACTTGCTCATTGGAAAAAGATGAATCAGGCTGGAAAGTTGACCAGAAAACATACAAACGAATGATTGGATCACTTTTGTACCTTACGACTTCCATACCTGATATTTTATTTAAAGTGTGCAAGGTTTTAAGCTAATCCAAGGGAATCTCACTTAACTTCTGTTAAGAGGATCCTTATATGCCTTAAAGGTACTTCCAACATTGGCTTGTTCTATAAGAAGTCTACTAAGTACATGTTAAGTTGTTATTTTGATGCTAACTATGCTGGAGACAAACTTGAAAGAAAAAGAACCAATAGAAATTTCACATTTCTTGGTGAAAACTTAATCTCCTTGTCAACAAAAAATGCTTGGTACATTTCAGCAGCTGGTTGCAGCTCTCAACTGCTATGGGTGAAACATCAACTGGAAGATTACAAAATCCTTGAGAGTAACATTCCCATATTTTGTGATAATACTTTTGCTATTTTCCTAACAAATAATCCAATCCAGCATTATAGAACTAAACACATAGAAATTAAACATCACTTTATCAAGGACTTTGTTCAAAAATGAGTACTAAATATCCAATTTATAGACACTGAACACCAATGGGCTGACATCCTCACCAAACCACTAGCTGAAGACATATTTGAATTCATCAAGACAAATTTGAACCTTACCTTTATATCTGATTAGTGTTTGTGTTATGCCTAGATTAGTTTAGATTCATATTAGTATGTATTTTATGTATTGTCTATTCTCTTATAAAAAGTTTCAAGTCTTTTTGTCTGATGACAAAAAGGGGAGAAAAATGTTTGAGAACAATTTCTTTTTTGATTTGTTTATGTGGGGAGAGAAAATGGATACATATGGGGAAAAAAGAACAGTAAAACTACTTAGACTTAGGGGGAGCCTTATGTCAAGGGGAGTCAAGTAATAAAAGCCAATAAATTATTATAAAAAATTACAATTTTGTCATCATAAAAAAGGGGAAGATTGTTGGAACCAAATTTATTTTTCTCTTGTAATTTTGATGTTAACAAATGTATTTTATGAGAACAATCTGTTTGGAAGTGTGCAGCAATTAGAGCAAGAAAATAAGGGGAAGGTACCAGAGGAACACAAAAGCATATGCGTCTGCCTTTAAACATATGCCTCTGAAAATAACGCTAAACCCTAAACCCTAAACCCTAATATACAGCCTCTAATGTTGCACTAACTCTGATGATTCAACAATGTGATTTGCCCAAAGCCACTAATTCTAAGTCACACAATTTTGCCTTTGAATTTTATTATCCAAGAAACACAACATCTTACTCCAACAAGAAAGTCAATGACTCTAACGGAAGTTCAAAGACTCTGATTGAAATAATTCATTTTGAAGAAAAGACTTAGCCGAATCAGAATTTCTGAATATTCAAGAACAAGCCTGAATCCATTCCCACTCCAATAAATCAAGAGTATGAAGGAAGATTCGCGTGAATAAGATATGGTTAAAAAAAGATATGGCCAAAATATTGTTCACAAGAAGATATGGTCAAAATATTGTTCACAAGAAGATATGGCAAAAATATTTTTCTCAAGAAGATATGATCAAAATATTGTTCACAAGAAGATATGATCAAAATATTGTTCACAAGAAGATATGGTCAAAATATTGCTCACAAGAAGACATGGTAATAATATTGTTCACAAGAAGATATGGTCAAAAATATTGTTCACAAGAAGTTATGGTTAAAATATTGTTCATAAGAAGATATGCTCAGAATTTATTCATAAGAGGATATGCTTAGAATTTATTCACAAGAAAATATGCTCAGAATTGGCTCACAAGAAGATACACTCAAAATTATTCATAACAAGAATCACTCAAAATTATTCACAAGAAGATACACTCATAATTTTTTCACAAGAAGATACATTCAGAATTTGTTCAGAAGAAAGATATGATCTAGATTTTACAAGGACAAAAGAGAAACCCTAATATATTCTATAAGTAGATACTCAAGGGTGAAGAAGAATGCATGAACTTATAAACTTTGAAATCCATACAATTCAAAAAAACTTTTGTAAGTCTTTTAGTGTGAGAAATCAATTGTAACAAATTGCTTAGTAGAAGCAAAACGCAATTCGTTCCAAACATGTGTAACTCAGTCTGATAGTGACTTTAGTGTTCCTCAAGCAATCTGTGGTACGTCCAGTATATCTATATCTATATATATATATATATATATATATTGTAATAACTAGTTGTTATATATTCAATATGATTCGATTTTATGTACATGCTAATGTTTTAATTCGGTTTGGTTGAAACTAATTTATATTCTCGTTGTCCTGCTCCATGGTTCTGATTTCATGAACAGTCTCTCTATATATGTTTAAAATTAATATTATGCTTATATATTGTAATGTACAAATATATGTGTTATATTTGTACACGTGGATTAATATATTTTAAATTATTTATACTATTTTGAATGTGATATGATGATGGACGATATTTAGATTCAATTGATAGATATATTAAATTGTTGATATATATATATATATATATATATATATATATATTTGTTTTTAATTAAAATATAGAAAGTTTTAAAAATTTGTGTATTATTTTTGTGTAAGATACAAATTTTTTAATGTTAATAATAATAAAAATGACGTGAGTCTCGCGGTAGAGACTGGTAACTATCTATTAATAAGATACAAATTTATAATATATATTGTTAATGATTAATAACAAGGAACACACTAATAACTAGAAGACTTTTTATTAATAATTATTTATAGCATGTGTTGCATATACTTAACGTCTGAGTTATCTGAAGTAGTATTTAAATTAATTTATAGAATTATATATATACACCAGTATGATTGATCTCACAACCAGAAAATTATGTGGTATGATATTCATATTTTGTATGTGATATATCTTGACTTAAAATATCTATGAGAAACGACTTGACAACCAAACAGCTTGTATATAGTTTTAAGAAATTTCTCATTTTTAGAAAAATATGTTCTAACATCATATATAATTTTTTATATGCAGTATGTCTTCTTTATCACTCTGTGGAATACTTGAATCAAAAAAATTTGTTGGATCCAATACTATGACGATTAGTACCATAATATGAGAACTGTTCTCATGCATGAAAAGTTGATTGACATTATTGATAAGCCTGTTGTGACTACACCGGTTGACCCAACCAACACTGAAGCAGCCAAGACTTATGAGAAGTACTTGGAACAATATTTTACTGTTAAGTGTATCATTCTCGCATCCACAAGTTTTAATCTTTAGAGTCAACATGAGGATATGAACCTTCCTGAAATCATCAATCATTTTAAGAAGACGTACGGTGGACAAAGTGTGAAAGCTAGATAACAGTTGTCTAAAACTTTGTTCAAGTCGTCATTGAATGCAAATGATCAAGTTGGAACCCATGTGCTTAAAATGATTAATCTCATCAAACAGCTCGAGAAGTTGTAGGGCACAATTGGGAAAGAGATTTCTCAACATTGGATTCTGCAATCACTTCATGGTTTATTTTCACAAGTTGTTGTGAATTTTAATATCAATAAGATGGACTCTAATCTGGATGAAATGCTTAACTTGTTGATTGATTATGAGCATCAACTTTCCTCTAAAAGAAGAAAAGGAACTGCATGTCATGGTTGTTGGGATGATCTTTAAGAAAAAGGCTAAAGGAAAGTTTAATCCAAAAAGGAAACCTTTTGGACCTGCAGGTGGTGTGACCAAACCCAAGCAAAAAAGGGGTCAATGTAAATCAAGTTGATGTTGAATGTTTCTTCTATTAGGAGAAGGAGCATTAGAAGAGAAATTTTTAAGAAGTATCTTGATTTTCTGAAGAAACACGATGAGACATTAATGAAAAATATTTTAATATTTTCTTTAATTATTATTGATCCCAAAATATGGTATTAGACATTGGTAGTAGTTTTAACATTTGTAATTGTTTGGAACCAGGTTGATTCTAGGAAGAATTCCTTCATCTTGTTTTGATGATAACAAAAGATACTTTTTAGAATAATTTATTACACTAATGATTTCATTGAGTATGTAGTAAATAGAACCAGGAAATAGAGGAAATGATATAAGAGAAAGATATCAAATGAAGTGAAGATGTTAGAGGAAATGAAGACATCAGAGGAAATGAAGATGTCAGAGGAAGCAAAGATATTAGAGTCAAGTAAAGTCAAAGGAAGTCAACGCAATGTTCAGACTCTGGTTATTACGCGCGTTGTTGTGTGCGTGAATTTGCCTCTAAAGTGTCTGCCAGTGTGCCTCTAAAGCTTCTGCATGCCTGCCTCTGAAGTCTAAAGCATGCATCTCTTTATCATGCCTCAGATATTTAAAAGTGCCTATTATAGTAACTTTGAAGCTTCTATTTGAGTTGCCTTAGAAGCTCAAGTTCCTTTCACTCTGAAGAACACAACATGCTCTGAAGATGCAGGTTTGTCTATGCCTTTGACTTCCTGAACCAAGAAACACAACATCTAACTTCGATGATCAAGTATGTTGTGATGAAGAAAGTCAACGGTTGTGATGGAAAGTCAACGCTCGCATAAAGACTAAGTTGTTTCATAATTTCGATGGTCCAAGAACACATACATATATATTCCCAATGCTCTTAAACCAGTGTATGAAAGAAGATTCAAGGTGAATTATTTTCAAGCGCTACCTGGACATTCTCACACATAATCATTATAGATGATTTGGTTGAAGATTCATTTTGAAATTAATCAAGCTTCAACGGTCATATTCCCAAACCATATCTATCAAGGCTTATTTTTTGTGAAGATCCTTGTTGACCTCGCACAAGGAAGATACAATTAGAATATTCAAGGAGAATTATTTTCAAGCGTTATCTAGACATTCTCGCACATAATCATTCTAGAAGATTTCGTGGAAGATTCATTTTGGAAATAACCAAACTTCATCAGTCATATTCCCAAACCATATCTATCAAAGTTTGTTTTTTATTAAGATCTCTATTGACCTCGCACAAGGAAGATGCGATCAGAAGATTCAAGGAGAATTATTTTCAAGTGCTATCTGGACATTTTCACACATAATCATTGTAGAAAATTTGGTTGAAGATCCGTTTTGGAATTAATCAAGCTTCAACGATCATATTCCCAAAACGTATCTATCAATGTTTATTTTTTGTGAAGATCTCTGTTGACCTTGCGCAAGGAAGATACGCTCAAAATTTGTTTGGGACAATATTGAAACCCTAATTCATGCTATATAAAGGGATTAATTCTGAAGAAGACGAGACAACACAACAACTTAGAAAACCTTACGAACTCAAAATTCTCTAAGTATTCAGAATTCAGAATTCAAGGTTTTAGTTTTAGCAAAGCCACTCGATCAACTTTATATTACTTAATGCTTAAAGCTATGTTTTAGTGTGAAGTTTATTGTAATCAATCCGCTTAGAAGAAGCTAAACAGAAACCAGTTTCACCCCTTTGTAACTCAGCCCAATAGTGGCTATTCTGCCTCAATGACTTGCAGGTTTTCAAGTTGGAAGTTGAGAAGACTTGACTTGTAGGGTTAAGGTGTTGTAGTGCCTCAACGATCTGTAGGTTTCATGATGGAATTGAGAAGATTGACTTGTAGGGTCAAGTGTTGTAATTCAAGTTTGAATTAGTGGATAAATTCTTTTGTGTGAGGGGACTGGACGTAGCTGTCACGTTGGTAGTGAACCAGTATAAATTTTGGTGTTTCTTCATTTGTCCTGTTACCTTTCTTTATTGTTGCCTCTGATATGTTTATCTGTTCTAAACATCCCGAATCATAATTTTAAAAAAGAAGTTTTTAATTAGGAAAAACACAATTCAACCCCCTTTCTCGTGTTTTTGTACCTTCCGTATTAAGTTGCAAGAACTGCATATAAAGATAAGGTTGAATAAAGGTGAAGTCAACCTTCAAGTAAGGAATGGAGAAAATCTTGTTGCCATAGCTGTAGGACTAGTCTCATTAATAATGCCCACAAGCAAAGTTCTAGTGTTAGATAATTGTTATACATTCCAAAGTTTATTTCAAATGTAATTTCAATTGCTATGTTGGGCAAGTGTGGTTTTTGCATATAATGGTGGTGATTTATATGTGAATGGTTGTCTTGAACAAGGTATATGTTGAATTGGAATAATATATCACAAGAAATGAGGGTTTGAATTGTGACCTTTTAGAAATTTAAATCAAAAGCAAATATCTCTAGTTGTCACTTGGATAAGAATGCTGGTTAAGAACAAAGAGAACATTCTTTATAAGAAGTGTATAATGAAAAATCTAAATGACAATGATGTATTAATTAATGTGCAAAAGTAAAATATTAAGGTAAAGGGAATCACACACAAATTAACCTAGTTTACAAAAAGGGAATCACACACAAATTAAGAGCAAATTGAATGTTCTTTACAAAAACATGGGCCAACATATGTATGTCGAAATGTGAGTTGGGTTGCTCATAATGGTCTAAATAAAATACCGTAAGAACTGTTCTTTTACTATTCCTCAAATAAGCTTGTTACAACAAAAAATATTATGTCATAAAAATATAACAAAGAGAACGTTCTTCTGCATCAGACATAATGTTCTTTCTGTGTAATTTTGAGTGATACATTGTACTTTTGTGAGTGAGATATTTAGATTAAAATCAATTCATGTTATCAATTTTAAAACACTCAAAAGCACATGTTAGATGTTAAAAATATAATTTAAGATGTTTGTTGTCTTTAAAACATCAAATTGGGATTTTGCTTCAACATATGTGTCTTACCAAATGTGAATTATAATTCAATTTTGATTTTTTTTTTTTCTTCTGGTTTCAAGAGAGAAAGAGGTAATTAGTTAAATAAAACATATCTTTGACATTGTAGGCTCGGTCACATTGGAGAGAAAAACAAGTTACACAAGGAAGGTTACTTTGATAATTAAGATTATGAACCAAATAAAGCTTGTGAATCTTCTCTAAATGAAAAAATGACTAAATATCCATTTATTGGAAGTGGAGAGTAAGCTTATGAAATATCAGGACTAATTCATTAAGATGTTGGTGGACCTATGAAAATTCAAGCAAATGAAAGATATTCTTATTTTATTACTTTCACTGTTGATATGATTAGATACGGTTTTTTTTCTTTTTATTGAACCACAAATCTAAATCATTTGAAATGTTTAAAAGATTTTGCAGTTAAGTTGGAAATCAAACCGGTAGCAGTATCAAAATGCTTAGATCTGATAGAGGAGGGAATATCTTAGTAATAATTTTATTTATTATCTAAAAGATAATGTGATTCTCTCATAGTTTACAACTCTAGGTACATCATAACACAATGCATCTGAAAGAAGAAATCATACCTTATTAAATATGGTTAGATCTACGGTGGGGTTCACCGATCTTCTAATAAATTTATGCGGGTAAGCTTTGGAAGCTGCAACCTATCTTCTAAATAACGTCAATTCAAAATTAGTCTCTACAACTCCATATGAGATATGAAAATGACGTAAACCAAATGTAAAACATATTAGAACTTGTGGTTGTCCTTCTTACTTTAAAAAATTACTTACAAAGAAACTTGATGCAAGGTCTACTAAGTGTAGGTGATCAACGCATTTTCATACACTTCTTATAGCATTGCACTTTGTGTTTTTAGATGTGTGTTAGGTCTAATAATAGATTTTTACCATTATTTTATATTTTTGGGTCAAATTTGGGTTTTAGTGAAATTCTTAGTTAATTTTCAGGTTTTGTTACATCTTAAGCCCTTCTTCTTCATGGGTTGTATTTATCTGATTTCAGTGATCTTGGTGCCGTTGGAAAGCTAAGAAGCAGAGATACAACCTTTACTATGAGACAAAAGCCCAATTTAGATGTTTTGATTGTCAAAAATGAAAATTACGGATGCTGGAAAAGTTACTAATGTAATTAGTTATTATGGGGCTGGTCATCATCTTTTGGGTTTTTCTTTTGGTTAGAAACCTTTTAGTAATTTAGTTTAACCTATGATTATAACATTAATAGGATTTTGAAGAGCTTTTTCACGGACCTCATTACTATCATACAATTTTTCCGTCTTTTAAATTTCATGGAAGCTTAAGTTTCTAAATCAATTCATTGGTTCAGGATACTTTGTTAGACTCTTATGGTTTGATTCTTAATGCAACTTTGTTTTATGTTTTAATATCTTTTACAGTCAATTTCTCATCTCTGCATGATCTGTGTATGAATTCGGTTTATGTTCTAATGCTTAATCGAGCCGATTTCGATTTATACCTTTGATTGAGATTATTCGAAATAGATTGAACGCTTGTTTTAGTTTAGCTCAAATTGAAATTGATAGAATCCACAAAGCTTAGTTATAGGTTTGGTTGAATTCGATTATGCTATTAATCATGTTTTATGACGTTGTGTATTGGAATTGAATGTTTCGATGCTTGATCTAACAGGAATTCAGATCAAACAATAATAGAAATATAGAACAAATGTTTATTAATAATCTGTGATAGAGTTCAGATGAAGAACTCCTAAAATCAATAAATTGATTTTTTTGTTTAATTAATAATTCTCTATGATTACTCAATCTATTTTTCCAACTGAAAACCACCTCTTTTATTTCTTTCGTTGCACGTTCTTCGTTTTGGTTACCGTTGTATTGGAGATATCCTTGTGAGATGACCAAAGTTACTTGTCTTGTTACTATATTCTATATTTTTGAATTATTTTGCCCTGTGTACGATAATAGGTCAAATCGGCGTCATTGATGGGAATCTCTAATAACTTTTCTTACAATTGCTTTTCAGTTTTCACTTTGTTTCAAGTTCTGACAATGGATTTTGCATTGAAGCTAAAAAAAAAAATTTATTTTCAGTGAACTTGCTCAAATTGTTTCGAAATTTTGGGTGAAAATATGAAGAAAAAAAATCAAGGATCAAAAGTTTTGTATCTTTGGTACAAAAGCTCGTGCTTAATATCCGAAATTCCTTCGTTTAGACTACTTTAATTTAAATTTTTTATTTTTTCATATCTCAAAAAAATCCAAAAAAAAATCTATGTTACATTTGTTTACTTTTTAGAAATTCTTGGTGCTATTTTTAAATTTTATTTGATACAACTTTTCAATTTTCCCTTTATTTTAGCAATTAGGACAATATAGGTATTTCTTGATTTGTTTTATTGCCTCTTTTTATTCTCATGATGCATGACTAAGTCCAATTCTAAAACTCAATTCTTTTGATCCGGAAATTTGATGCACTTCGTAGACTTAAAAAGGCTAGTACTAATAATGACATGGGTAGTAAGCATATTAGTGATAGTGATAGTGGTAGCAGACTGTTTCTTTGATTCTGAATATGATTTTGTTGCCATTAGAGCTGCAAGAACACTTAGAGAACTTGCTACTTATAATGCTTTGTGTATTCAGTATTCTGACGCTAATGTGCATGTTGAACTTAAATCTAGATTAATGCATTTGCTTCCCAAGTTTAATGGTCTTGTTGGTGAAGATCCTCACAAACATCTAAAAGAGCTCCACATTGTATGCACCATCATGAAACCTCAAGAGACCCATAAGAGCACATCAAACTGAAGGCATTCCTATTTTCTCTACAAGATGTTCTCAAAGACTTGTTGTACTACCTTATCTAGATTTTTTCAGAAGTTCAATGATCTAAAAAAATTGTTTCTTGTGAAATTCTTCCTTGCATCTAAAGCTGCATCAATTAGAAAATAAATTTGCGGCATCGAGAAGTTTGATAGAGAATCCTTGCATGACTATTAGGAAACATTCAAGCAATTATGTGCATCATGTCCTCACCATCAAATTTATGAGCAGCTGCTCATCCAATATTTTTATGAAGACTTGCTACTTATGGATCGAAACATTATGGATGCTTCCCAGAAGCAGCAAGAAGTCTGATTGAAAATATGTCCATTAACTTTGAAAAATTCACTACCAAATTGGAGATTCA
Organism: Cicer yamashitae; assembly: GCA_037974755.1. Lineage (NCBI taxonomy): Eukaryota > Viridiplantae > Streptophyta > Magnoliopsida > Fabales > Fabaceae > Cicer > Cicer yamashitae. The sequence goes on from JBBPBQ010000002.1 coordinate 40,378,809, forward strand.
TGTCCTGAATTTCCAAGTTTCTACAATTTTTACTATCCCATGCACCATTGGTAAATTTGATAATGTTATGTTTGATTTAGGTGCTTCTATTAATGTTCTGTCTACATTTATTTTTAACTCTCTTGCTCTTGGTTCTTTGCAGAAAGCAGGTGTTCTTACTTAATTCACAAATAGAAGCAGTACCAGCCATGTTGAACTTGTTGAGGATGTACTTGTTAAAGTTAATAACATCATTTTTCCTGCAAATTTTTACATTCTAGACATAGAGGGAGATTAGGACACCTATAATCCTACGCATGCCATTTTTAAAAACTGCAAGAACAAAAATTGATGTTCATGCTGGGACACACTCTATGAAGTTTGGATATAGCATTGTTAAATTGAACATATTTGCTTCTCCGAAACACCCTATGGAAGAACATTCCCTCTTCCAAATAGAATTACTTAGATGACTTGGTTGATGATGCTTTCTTATTTGACTTTGATGATCCGTACACCTATCACACTTGCACTAATATTCAATTATGTTATGTATGTGTTGAGTTTGCTAAGTTTGAAGCTTCTTTACACAGTTATGATATTTATTCTAACGTTACTAACTAAATGATTGCCCCTATGGATATTTTCAATAATATGATTGATCCATATGTAACCCTTGATTTTAGATATTGTGAAGAAGAAGGTGACCAAGCTTCTCCAAGCTAGCATTATATATCCCATACTGTTGTTCATGAATCCTATTTCATGTAACATAGCTCTACGATGGAGTTTTTTTTTCTACATGATAATTTTTTGGGCATGATATGGGTAACCTCATTGCAATCGTTGTACAATAAGTTGAATTTGAACACTAAATTATGGATCATTTGTTGTTGATTTGGTTGCACTTTATTAAACTTTGAATGTGAATGTTTTTTTATTAGATTAGATTATCCTTAATTTATACTACTCTTTTTTATATTATTATAGTTTTAAAAAAGTTATGGAGGACAAAATTGTGAACGGTAAGAAATAGAGTTGTCAAAATTGACAAAACTAATAAAAATATATCAATCTACGATTATTTGGGAAGAAAATGAATATCCATGTATTTGGGCAAAACAAAGAACGACAAAGAACGATTACTTTCTGGAGAACAATTAGTTACTTGGGCAAAGAAGTTATACCTTATATATAATTTCATCACATCAAGTGAAAGGGAATACCTAACTTAGTTGCATTAAAAATCCAAAATACACAATAAAGAATAATCTCCATGACAAGGAAACCATTTAACCATAATATCTAGACATCATATAAATATACAAAGATCCATTGAAACATATAACCAACAAGTGTCCTAAGTCCAAGCATTTATATAATCACAATTAATTTTGTGAGGTAAAAAGATAATACATAGTAAATAGAAGGGAAAAAAAAAAATCTAAAGTTATGTCTTTGAATCCACAATTTTCATTTAGAGCTCCCACTTTCCGGTCACAAGCTCGTCGTGTTTATGAAACTATAGAGGTCAGATCAGAGATGAAAGAAACTCCTGAAGATTATCGTTGGCATGTTTATATTCCTGGTGCGTACTTTTATATATATATATATATATATATATACTTATATATCGTCTGCATGTTTATATTCCTGGTGCGTACTTATATATATATATATAAATATTATGCACTTACAATGTAATTTTTTAGACTGCCGTTCAATCAAATTTCAATATATGGGGGTAAGATCTGATTGAAGGGTTGTGTATAAAATAATTTACATAATCATTATATAGGCCTTAATCTAAAAATAAATAAATAAATAAACTAACATATTTTTTTTATTATCTGAGAATTTCATTTGCAATGTTTTTTTTCCCTATTTTACTAATAAAGAGTGATAATACTATTTTATTTAATGAGAAAAATTGAACTTTTTGTTTTCATTTTGTAGGTTTTACAAAGGATCGTATAAAGATTACATTGTTAGATTCATCACGAATGGTGAATATTAAAGGTGAACGACCAACTGCAGTAAATAAATGGAGAAGCTTTGATCAAACATATCCTATACCAGAAAATAGTGAGGCAGAGACACTTGAAGCCAATTTTGAACAAGGAACACTTATCCTTAAAATACAAAAAAAGCTCAGTTCACACTCACAACAACAAGTGGAACAAAGTCCACAAGATCCTTCAAATAATAAAGCTTTAGATGAAGCAAAACCTGAAAAACTCCAAGAAAAAGACAACATGAAAAGTGATTCACCTCAAACTCAAAGCTTTGAGAAAAAGATACAAAATGTTACTCATGATGACACATTATCTCAAATTCCTCAAGATACAATTAGCAATAATAATAACAATCCTCAAACGGATCAACCTGAATTTGAGCCAAAACCAACAGTCATAGAGAAAACCAAAACACAAATAGATGAAAAGCTTGAAAAGGGTCAAGAGGAATTGGAACCAAAAACAACAATCATAGAGAAAACTAATACGCTAACAAATGAAAAGCCTCAAAAGGGTCAAGCGGAATTTCAGCCAAAACCAACAACCATAGAGAAAAGCAAAACTCAAATAGATGCGAAGCTTGAAAAGGGTCAAGAGGAATTTGAACCAAAAATAACAACCATAGAGAAAAGCAATACACTAACAAATGAAAAGCCTCAAAAGGTTCAAGAGGAATTGGAGTCAAAACCAACATCCATAGAGACAATCAAAGCCCAAATAGAGGAAAAGATAGTGGGAATGCGTGATGCTAAAGATTCTGAGAAGGAAAGGATCACAAAGAAGGAAGTTAAAGAGAAAATTGAAATGCCTTATGAGTCAAGCAAGACTATAAAAGATGTGAAGAATCACAATTTAACAGAAAAGGAAATTGAAAACAGAGAACTTTTTGCTCCAGAAAATGAAAAGGAATTATCCTGCGGCAGAACTTCTCATAATGAAGAAGGAAAGAATGGAATCAGAAAAATAGCTGCTGCTTCTTCTCAGTTTATAACAAGAATTGCAGAAGGGAAATGGAGGGGTGAAGAGAGACATTTAGTTGAAAATATAGGTGCTGCAGTTCTAGTGATTGCAGCATTTGGAGCCTATGTATCATATAGGTTGTCGTCTTGAGAGAGAACTATAATTAACTAGTTCTATATTCAATCCTTTCTCACACTTGTAAATGAAGAAATAATGAATCATAAATAATGGTGGCTTAAGTACATCTTCATCCATGATTCTTAATTTTCACTTTATCCTAAAAGCAAATATAAAGTTGTGAGCTTACTTGATTATATAGATAAATTAATATAATATTTTATCTCAGACCTTCTGGATCACATAAAGATTTCTCAAAAAAAAGAGAAAAAAAATTACCTATGGTTGTATTATCCCAAATCTAAAGTCCCAATGTGTATGTTATAATAAAAATTCTTAATTGTTGAAGCAATTTTCAAAGCCAAGACTGATATCCCGGGAGCTTATTTAATGTTGAACAATAATAAAAATGTAAAAAAAATACCACTCGGTCAAAACAATGTTAATTTTTGTTTTTTAGCCGACATGCTTGCAGAGATAATTTTCCATAACAGACACACTAACAATAAACAGATGAATTAATTGACTCAAGGTTGCTTTGCATTTTTATATATATGGATAGGCAAAATGTTAGCTGTAGGATTTAATATATTCTAGGAAATAAGATTTAATACTAACAGGTGTAAAAATATCACCCTCTTTGCATGCATGTGATACTCAAACAATAGCCACAATTAAATTATCTGCAACCCAATATTTTTCATTCAAAAGGGTATCTAATTAAAGCATAAAATAAAAAACTTTATAATTACCTCAACCATCTCAACATTCCTAACATTTTCAAATATTTTAGCGAGTTTAGCACCGTCAACAATGAAAAGAAGCTTACCTACGAATAACTTTAGATTGGAGGAGTAAGTTGGGATATCTCCATCGTATCCTCTTCCTAGTTGAATTTAAATGAAACTGCAAAATGGGAAACAAAACGATACAAAAGCGACAACATCGGACAAATAGAAGCAGAAAAAATTGAAAAGGCTTGAAATTAGGGTGTTACACGTGTGAAATATGAAGATTGCAGTTTCAATTGCAGATATGAGATTGAATAGAAGCAGATATGAAAATTGAAAAGCCTTGAAATTAGGGTTTTACACGTGTGAAATATAAAGTAAAGTTGGAAAATAGATTGAGGAAGAAAAAAGGAAAATAGCTTGAGTTAAAAGAAAGTAAGAGATTGAATAAAAATTTCACATTTTTGTTATTTTAAATTAAATAATTAAATTTTTTTTTGTCATTTTACGTTTATAAAAATTAAATTTACCAAATTAAAGTATTTTAATTTTAATTAATTAAAATTTCAGATATATGTCATCAATTATCAAATAATTTTTCAACGGTCAGTTAATTTTTCAACTATCGACTAGTTTCTCAGACAAACAAATTCATAATTTACTTTCAATGGGTCCAGGTTGCCGGTTTGCATGTTTGAAAATATAAACATGTTTTGACAAAAAATATATATATAAACATGTTACTTGAACCAAACTACTTTGAGTTTGGCCACGTTGATTTCAACTCGACCCAAACTAATTGTTGGATTCATGGCGTTTACACTAGAATGGCCAGAGAAGCCAATACTGCATTTCTTGGCAAACTAGTACGGGTCATGTACTCATGTTAGTCTAGTCAAAAATAATAATTTGGTATGTGACGTGACATTATTAGAGGGTAGGAAGAAATTGTTTGCATGAAACAAACTAAAGGAAATTTAATAAGGCACATTAATGATATATTGCAAGCAAATGAAGAAAATAAAAGGATGAAAAACAGTTTCTATAGAGCATTTGGAAATTCATAATTTCACAAAGAGACACTTTCCCTTACGTATAATATCAATTTGGCATTCCAGAATTACAAACTTTGACAATCAATGACAGTTAATCTTTTTCAGCAAGGACATTTTTAGGTACAATCACATGGATTTTTTTAATGTACATATAGTAGCAGTACAACTAAAGCCATGAGCTCTATGTTGTTTTCCTATGATTAAGAATCAGAAAGCAATGGTATATCTTCCATGATTGTGGCTTCCTGGCTAATAACAATGGAAGCAGGGCAGGCATGTAATGTGGTGCATATATCTGCTGTCTTTAGAAACTTCTCTGCATTGATTAGAATCAAAGGTCCATACTCGAAAACCATCCTCTTGCACTGTAAACAATTAGAAGATTATGCAAAAGTATGGATAAAGATGAATATATTATGAAAATTATGTTGTTTTGCATCATCCAAGTATGTAACTGTAAAGATTCCTGTTGTATTGTGGTGTATTTTTCTATCTAGTATAGAGAAGTAGTGGCTCATGTGGCATGAGTGTTGCTGATGGTGGAACAAGGCGGAGGGCTAAAATTTTGGCACGTAGCCATTGTGACCTATAGCTCTGCCATGGCGGCCATTCCTTCACAAAGTGGCTATGACGGTTGTCAATACATCTGCCACACCATTATGCATGGCGGAGCCATGGCCGCTATTTAACAACAATGTGTGGCACAAACTAGCTTTTTCAAACTTATAATATAAATACTTGTGCATATATTAGAAGAGTTTATAAAATTAACTTAGATATCTAGCAGTCCTTTCTAGCTTATTTTCATAAGCTACTCATAGTTTACAGATTACAGAAACAATTAAGACAGTTTATGTGGAATTTATTCTCATTTCCCCTTCGATTACAAAAATAGCTTATACATAAACTCTTATATAATGAACACTTAATGAATATGTGCTTGATTAATCTGTTTACCTAAATGACCCCTAGTCTATTTAAGCCTTTTTTATCCCAACTACATTACATTATATCCCTCTATTGTAACACCAAAAAAAAACCTTCCTATCCAATTTCAACAATGCAGACTTTATTTTATGTAACCAAAGGATCTCATGCAAAATGGTATTCAAGAGAGAAAAAGAAAATGGAATTTCTCATCATTTTTTACCTCCTTTGCATACTTCTCCATAGATTTGCATGCCTTCAGTAGTTTCTGCATTATTTCTAGCTGTCATTTTATAAAACTCTTAGTTTTGTACTATAAAATGTGTGAACAAACAAATCAGAAAACCATTTGTTGTATAGGTACATCATGCGTGGAACTTGAAAATGTAGAAAAATTCACCTTTATCTTGAAAGGCTAAGATAAACTTTCACATCAGGAAGTAAAATCACTAACCTTAGTGTCAGGATCATTCAACTCAACCAATAATGCTGCAACAGCGTCTTTGCAAAAGCCACAGCTATTTCCTTGAACTTGTGAAGAAATCTTTGCAGACTCACACAGGTTGAACTTCTCGCAGAGTTCTCCGGGCTTAATTGAAGCTATTTTTGAGAAGAAAAGTGGAGCATAATAATCCACCAACTTAATGCACTGCACAGTGTGCAATACAGAATAAACATAAATGAGTTAAAATAGGTCCTGATAAATTCTTATTTCCTCACAACTCTACCCTATAATTCCTCAAAAGTGCTGATAATTGTTCCACTAGTATGGCTTTAATCGCTTATCGCTAATTTTTACAAGTTTTACTGATGGAAGTGTATAGTTCAATTCAACAAAAACTAGGTGGGGCCGTTTACCATGGGTATTTCCTGTTTCCATTTCCACTTATAAAATGAACATTAAAAAGGTATTATGAAAGTTTTTTAAAATGCATTTTAGAAATAGATTGAATATTTTTTAAAATTATGAAAAATGATAAAAATATATTTTCCACTGTTTCCAGAAATACATTCTCTCTAGTTTGTTTTCAGCTTCTGTTTATAATTATTAAAAAGAAAATTCACAACTATATGTGATTCAAGCCACCAACATACAAAGTAAAAATTGAAATTAAAAATTGAAAATGTTTTTAGAAAGTAAACGGACCTAAGCTATTTACTTTAGTTATGACTTATGAGAAATAAAAAGTGAGCTAAGATGTGTTGGTAAAATGTTAAACAGCAAAGCAAGAGACTCAAGTCAATTTTTTGCAATAACTGAGAACAACTAATATAACATCCAAGCAAAACAGAATCCAGAAAAGGAGACAACCTGCTGCTTGAAAGACAGAAGCTGATAGCAAGTATTGTGAAGGCCATTAATGATTTCTGCCTGAGTGCTGTTATCTTTTATATATTCAAGTGCCTCAGTAGTATATTCCTCACAAAGTGAACACACGTCTGATTTTCTGTTTACTTCTGCACATGAAAGATGTGTCAACAGGACAAAATAATGATGTTACATTTGTATTTCAAAATTATAACTGTGTAAGTGTTGTCAATCACGGATCTAGAAAATGGTGGTTTGTTCAAATTTCACTATCCTACAGCGCTGTTATAGCTGCTATTTGACAACAGTTTGTACTAAATCGTGAATCACACAACAATTAATAGTGTTTGTTCAAATTCCACTACATTATAGCCACTATTTAAAAAAACTGAATTGTGTTTAGTAATATTTCTTTGTAAGTCTAAAATTTATTCGTGATATCTAGTCAAGCCGCGTTTTTAATTAAAGTAGTCTAACGAAAACTGAGGTACAGTTGCTGCATATTTTATAAAATGGTACCTAAAGTACTTCAGAAATGTGCTTAAATTTGAAATTTATTAATCCCTATTTCTATATTATAGGGTAGCATTTTATCTAAAGGAAAGGGAAGATCACAAATTTAGCACTCCTTTGTCAAGCCTAATTGATGAAATGAAATGAAATGCCATGTTAGGATTGGTCTTCTTTTCCCATCAAAGGAGCAATTGAAAATATAAACCACCAGAAATCAATCTAAGCAGTTCAATCAACTAGGCTTGATCATTAAAGTTCTTTTACATTATACAATCAGAAACAGAATCCAGATACTATACTGGGGAGACAGGCTACACTTTAAAAAATTGAAAAACTTAGAACAGGTATCACTGACAAAATCAGTTTCTATTCACAAACATTTTTCATTGGTGTGAACTGTGAAGGACGGGAACTGATAGATATATCAGGTTAAAAATGGACTTCTAGAATGCTTCATCTGAAGTGGTTTATATTAACTTTTAACTTTCCCCATCACGCATCAAGCCAATCCAAGGTTAATTTGAACAAATTAAATACAGGTTTTGAGAGAGAGCCTTAGCACAATGGTAAGGTTGTTCCCGTGTAACCTGGAGGTCGCATGTTCAAATCCTAACAGAGCCTCTATGTTTGTCCCCCGACCTTAACTAGTGGGAGCTTTGTGTGTTGGGTCGCCCTATATACTAGCCTTAGCACAACAGTAAGGTTGTTTTCTGGTAACGTGAAGGTCACAAGGTCAAATCCTAGACACAACCTCTCGGTTTGGTCCCCCGATCTCACCTGGTGGGAGTCTCGTGCACTGAGCCAATTAAATAGTAATCTTATACTTTGCAACTACTACGGTTAATTAATGAATAAATGAAAGGGGGAGTGAATACTACAGAAAAAAAAATAAAATAAAATAAAATAAAATAACAACAGTATTAGCCAACATTGTTAATTACCAGAGTTTGCTAGCTCTCTTGCATCACAAGCCCAAGCAGCACCCAACACAATCATAAATAAAAGCCCTATTTTGCCCTCCATAGTCTCTGTAACAACCATTCAAATCAAAGAACACAGTATTAATAACTTCCCTTAGAGAAAAGCTAAAAACCACCAAAAAGAAATTTAAGCCCTATTCAAAATACACGAACTGCTCACTAAATAATGAAATTCAAACTGAAATGAACTCATAAATTCAATATCGAAATATATACTTTTTGGACATGATAGAATTATAACTTAAATATCAATAAAATGTTCTGTATTTGGAGAATACTTTGGTGCAAAAGAGTAATAAAGTTTCGTGCCATCAATGTGTGGACAGAAACTTAACTTAATGCAATAATACCGATTAATAAAACATGAGAAATTCATGAATGTAGCCAAAAAGGAAAAGAAATTCCTGAATGAATGAAATTACATGATAATGATGAGAGAGATAAATATATAGGTCAAATTAAGAGGAAAATGGTGGGAATTATAATGAAGGGAAACGATGAAAGTATATATTGTAACAATTAATTAATCGACAAAAGATGAAGGAGAATAATGCCTTTTGGTGAGGAGGTAGGGCAATGTGTTGGAAATCTGCGTCTGGTGCAACTAATGATGGGTTGGAGAAGAAGAAAACAGAAATGGTGGGAAATGATTAAATACCCAAAATTATTTTCTGAAAACTTTTTACATGGAGGGTGCAAGGTAATTAAATTTATAATATAAAACTTATGTGTAGTGTTACATTTATCGCATTTTTGATTTTATACACCACCCTTTTTATAAAAAAAAAAAAAGAAAAATTGAATATATCAATATAATACAAATTCAAATGGACTGTTGAGGAGATTGTTTATTGGATATATAATGAGTTTACGTTTGCTAGTGTCTTGATTGTTTGTGTGAAGTTGAAAGAATTTGATCTTTGTAGGCAGATGCATGGGCAGGTTTTAGTTGTTGGTTTTTTGTCCAATGTGGTTGTTTCCAGTTCAATTGTAGATGCTTATGCAAAATGTGGTAAAATGGAAGATGCAAGGAGATTGTTTGATGAAATGTCTGTGAGGGATATTCCTGCTCGGACAACGTTAGTTTCGGGATAAGCTTTGCGGGGACATGGAATCAGCTGCTGAACTGTTTAGTCAGATGCCTAAGAAAAATTCCTATTGGTGGACATGTTTGATTGGCGGTTATGAAAGAAACGCTCTGGGTCATAAAGCTCTTGGAGTGTTTAGGAAGATGATTAGGCATCAAGTTAGGCCTGACCAATTTACATTCAGTAGTTGCTTATTTGCTTGTTCCAGTATTGCTTCAATGAAGCATGGTAAACAAATACATGGATTTTTGGTGCGAAATGACATCAGACCTAATACTGTTGTTGTTAGTGCTATTGTTGACATGTATGCAAAATGTGGAAGCATCGAGACTGCCAGGCGAGTCTTTAATGACATAGAAAATAAGCAAGATGTAGTGTTGTGTAACACTATGATATCAGCACTGTCTCACTATGGCTATGGTAAAGAAGCAGTTATGATGCTCAATGATATGCTGAAATCAGGAGTGAAGCCAAATAGTACCACTTTAGTGGCCATTCTAAATGCTTGTAGTCATTCGGGTCTTGTTCTTGAAGGGCTTCAGATTTTCAAGTCCATGACTAATGGGCACGGTGTTGCCCCAGACCTAGAACACTATGCACACCTAATTGATCTTTTTGGTCGAGCTAGATGTTTTGATGAATCGATGAAGAATCAATTCATGATGGATTGTAAACCAGGTGGCCATGTTTGGTATTCTTTGCTCGGTGTATGTAGACTGAATGAAAGTATAGGACTAGGAAGAGAAGCAGCTGAATTCCTTGTTAAATGGCAGCCTCGATCTTCTGCTGCTCATGTATTTCTTTCCAGTATATATGCTGCACTTGTGAAATGGGGATTGGTTGAGGAAGTAAGACTTATTATGGATGAGAGTCGCATGAGGAAAGGTCGCTCCGTTAGTTGGATTGAAATTGAAAATGAGGTTCATTCTTTCACTGTATCAGATGGATTGCACCCTTTGAAGGAAACAATATACACAGCTTTGCGGCACTTACATACCTTCAGAGATATATTGGAAAAACTTTAAGGGTGATGTTGCTTCCCTTACTTGAAGCTTTGTCAATATTTTAATGGATAATTGGGACGACGTAGACAAGGACTTGAAAACTTAGATATGGGGATTCTATCAAGGTAATTGTAATTTTGTGAATATTTTAGTGTATGCTTTCATTTACCCGCATAATTTGTAAATATAATTTATTGTTATACACTAACTCCTCCATTTGTTTTGTAATGTAGGTGAAATGAGATGTTTTGATTCTTAATTTTGAAAAACAAATGGATTTCATATGCCGGTAAATGTTGGAGGGCATTTAAAATTTGTCTAACATCTAGATATTTAAATGGTGGGGATTTGAGTCGCAAATCTCCCGTTGAGACATATACTTATCTTGATAAGGACATTTGGAAGGTGTTTGTTCAGAAATAAAAGGATCCTTCCTTTTTGGTTAGTTAGATTTATAATTTAGTTTATCTTAATAATTTTTTTTCTAGTATTACATTTAATTGGTGTGTAATTTATAATAGGAGAAAAGAAAGAATGTACAAATGATTCAGTCTCATGATAAATACCCTCACACAATGTCTCGTGGGGGATATGAGTTACTTGCTGAAAGAATGATGAATGAAAAATTAAAACAAAGACAAGAATCATCTTTAAATTCAACAATTGCACCTCCATCACGCCATGAAAAGTGAAAGAGAGTCTGACAAAAGCCATTGGGAGATTATTTATCAAAAGATGTGCATGTCATTGTTGAAAAAATTGTAAGTAAATGCATAACATAAATTTGCTATTATAGATGGACAAAATCATATACACGACAAAGCTAAAATGGATCTTACTAATCAAGTTAACTAGTTTAATGATAATTAAAGGTAAAGCATAGATGGAGATAAAGTTTAGCAATTGGCAACCTTGCAGCAAATGAATTAAAAAGTTCAAAATATTGAAATTATATCTTCCATGCACTCTTAATTTTTTTTGTAATATTGCTAGTGATTGTATCTCTAAATTATATCTTGTAGGATTCATTGGTTGAACAAACGTATCAAGGAATCTTTGTTCCACATAGACATAAAGATATCTTGACGGAAGCCATTGGAAAATCTAAGCGCCATGGTCGTGTTTGTGCTGTTAGTCGAGGTGTGGGGATGTGACAATAATTTGGATCACATTTTCATTATGCCTCCATCCCACCAGTTTTCAGTAGCCATCAAATAGATGAGCTTACTAATGTGATTAAAATTAAAGCGATGCAGGAGCTATCACAACAAAACCCAATTTCTCAACTAATTGCTCTCCTAATACCACCAAACATGTGAGTATAAAAGGTAGTTGTTCTACTATACTACCTATACCAAAGGATGAGGACGAGGATATCGCATAATAGTGTAAATTGTATGTTGATAATAATGATTTTACAGTGGCATATGCTGATGGGAGGTAATAATATGGTTAGGGTAGTTGTTACCAAGGTTTTAGAGGAAAATTCTCAAGTACCTATGCCCACTAGTGAGGTGACAACAGTCAATCAAGCTTCAAATACTTTCATTCAATGGCCAAAAAGAATTTTGCGGCTTGTTTTTGATAAGGTGTTCATTACATATGTATTTTTCTATTTACACTTGAAATATTTTACATGACTAACAATAGTTTCTTTGATGTATGGACTTTCGTCAATTTCAACGGGTGAACCGCCATATTAGCCCTTGAAAGTGTAGGGCATTGTCACTTTGGTGCCTAGCTCAGTCCAAATCTCAAATTAGTCGTCGAATCATCAATATGTCACTCAACTTAGTATTTCACATTATAACAGTAATGGATTATTTTGACAATCAATTATATCTTTCAGGGACTTTTATGATAGTAAGTTGTATCTTCTAGCGACTATTTTGATAATTCGATGAATAATTTGAATTTTTGGCCAAGTTAGTGTCAAAATACAGTGTCCTACACTTTTAAGGGATAAAATGGTGGTTTGCTCCAATTTCAACATTTTATTTGAATTTCTTTTTATAATTATTAAGAAAAGAGTCATTGAGAGGTTAGACATTGAAAATATAGTTGTTGGTTTTGCCGTCGTGATGTCACTGTAGTTGTAGATTTGACTCTACTTTACAGGTTGATTTTGTACATTCAATTAATTCAAATATATTATCACATTTGACTGTAGAGCTTGGACTCATACGTTCATAAGGGCATCTGATATTTCTATCATCTAATACACTCATATCAGTTGGTGTCATTATCAAATGTAGACGTTTAAGTGCAGTAACTCCTTTAGCTTATTTTGTAGAACTAATTATCTTCTGATTTTCAGTAATCAAACCATCTTTAGCTCTTGTTCCAGACGATCTTCAGCTCTTGTTTTTCATCGTGCTTTGTAGCTTAAGATCATCAAACGATAATAAATAGATGAACTCATATATTCCTAAATATATATTTTCTTCCCAATTAAAGAAATTATTAGAGGATAAGTTTTTTTTTCTAGTTATGTATTATTTTGTTATCAAACACTAAAGTAACAATTCTATGAGAACCAACTTTGTTCCAACATGTCCATGTACCATGAACTATCACTACTAGAAAAATCTAATTCACCGACAGATTTTAGAGACGGAACTTTGTCCATCGCAAATGGAGACAATAAAGAGGAAATAAAGATAACAGCCTTATGGACAAATGATGACAAAAGGAAAGTGTTATTTGACAAAAAGGCCAAAAACATGTTACAATCGGCACTTGGAATGTGTAAAATACATGTTTTTGATGATACAAAAGACCAATGGTGATGATGATCAAAGCAACAAGCTCAAAAAGAAGAAGTCTCCAAACATCTTATTGATAAATTAATAAATCTTCTCATAATAGATGTTTTATGTAAAGGTAAATCATACTACCCATAGTACAAATACAATGAGAACCTCACATCCTTGCATATGCATAAAAAGTATTTTCGAAAGTCAAAAATTACATTTACAAAGTATTAGAATTAATATTTTTGACAAAATACAAAAGTGTATTCGAATACAACATAGGTGTATTCGAATACAGATGAAAATTGCTAAGTCAGTAGCAAAAACCTTTCATCTGTATTCGACTACATCCTGATGTATTCGAATACAACCAACAATTCAGTGGCAAAATTGATCAATCTGTATTCGACTACATCCTGATGTATTCGAATATAACCAACAAGTCAGTGGCAAAATTGATCAATCTGTATTCGACTACATACATGTGTATTCGACTACACAGTGTTAAATTTGAATAAATCTGAACGTTACAAAGAGGTGTATTCAAATACAACCATCATGTATTCGAATACAACTGGAAGCAATGCAATTTTTCAGTTCTGAATTGACTCTAAATCATTGCAATTGTTCCTCAAACCTCTTGGATCAAAGGCCACGAATCTGAAGAGATGTTTATGGACTATAAATACATCATAACTTCTGATTCAACAACAACAATCCTACTACACAACTTTAAAGACTTTGAACAACTTTTCTAATTTTTCTCAAAGTCATTTTTCATAAATTCAAGTACTTGCATATCATTGTCACATCCTTAACTAAGGTTCTCAAAGTACTTGAAGCAATCTTGGATTGTTATCATTCTACCTCTTTCTTATTCCTATACTCTTATCAAAATCACAGTGTTTGTAAAAAGAAAGTAGCACTTTCTTTAAGTAGTTTTATCTAAGATAGTAGTGTGCTATCCTAGAATGTTTGTTAGAAGTTTGTAGCAAAGGTCCTAGGGTGAGGACTTGTACATATTCTGACAATAGTGAAGAAATCTCTTGTGGTGTGCAAGAGGACTGGATGTACCCTTGGTTATAAGGGGAACCAAGATAATTCTGCTGTGTTCATTTCTTTACTGCCATTTACTCTTTCATTTACTATCCTTAAACACAAAAATCTATCACTTAAATTCTGAAAATAAGGAAAACTCCTAAACACCTAATTCACCCCCCCCCCCCCCCC
>JBBPBQ010000002.1:40393616-40484534 GCA_037974755.1 Cicer yamashitae
CCCCCCTCTTAGGTGCACATCTGTACTTACAGAATGGACGAATTCTTCTGCGTGTCTCATTGCAAAACTGCCAAAGAAATCTGGGATACTCTTGAAATAACCCATGAAGGAACGGTTGAGGTAAGACGTTCTAAACTTAATACTTTATCTCAAGAATATGAATTGTTTCGTATGCAGCCCAGAGAACTTATTCTGGACTTGGAGAAAAGATTTTCTCATCTGACCAACCACTTAACGGCGCTTGGCAAGATCTTCACTAATGATGAATTGAACCTTAAAGTTCTAAGATCATTAACATGGGCGTGGCAACCTAAAGTAACGTCAATTTCTAAAAAGAAAAGCCTGTTAAAGATGTCTCTTTCTGCACTTTTCAGAAACTCCAAGAACATGAGATTGAACTTGGAATTCTAGAAAAGAAGCCAAAGAACATTTCCTTGAAAAATGAGTCAAGAGAACAGATAGATGATGAGAACTCAGATGGAGATGAGAACATCAACTTCCTAGTAAAGAAATTTGGTAAGTTCCTTCAATACGATAAAACTTTTAAGAGAAGGAAAACTTTCAGGAAGAAGGATGCCTCAACTACAAATCAAAACTTCACTTGTTTTTAGTGTGGCAAGCAAGGATACATAAAAGCGGAGTGTCCAAATATTGTCAAGAAAAGTGCTATCAAGAAGAAAGAATTCAAAAAGGCCTATATAGCATGGGAGGACAATGAAGTCAGTTCATCCTCAGATTTGGAAAGTGACGAATGTGCAAATGTTGCTTTGAAGGCATCACACCAATCCAACGAAGAAAAAGAGGTTAGTAACAAAGATTCTTCTCATAATAATGATGCTAATAATGAATTACTTATTGAATGTAATGATGCTCGAGATGCAATAAAAGAATTACTTATGGAAGGTAAAATTTTGTGCAAAACAGTGTCAACTCAAAAGAAACAAATTTCATAGGCCTTTTTGAATAAAAGACTTTAAAAAATTAAAACAGCATTTTACATGTAATAAATGGGATTCTCTTTCTTTTAAAATTGTCCAACTAAATAGAGTCATTGAAAGATATGAAAAGGGACAAGTTGGATTGGAAAATATTCTCAAAATGCAAAGATATTCCAATGACAAGATAGGCCTTGGTTATTCAAAATTTGATAAACCAAGTATTAATAAAATCATCTTTGTAAGTGATCAATCCAACAAAGATAAAGTTATAGTTGTACAAAATGATCATAATTATTCTAAGAATAATTCTATTTAAAAGAAATCTCATATGCCTAAATATAGAAGTAAATATATTCCTACATGCTTTTATTGTGGTCTAAATGGTCACACACTTAATGCTTGTCATTTTAGGAATTTTGGTGTTCCAAATGGGCATTATGTGTGGATCAAGAAATGTACTAATACTTAAGGACCCAGAGCACTTTGGGTACCTAACAAATTATGATCTTGTTTTGTAGGAATGCATACAGAGTACCTCTAATATGTGGTACTTGGATAGTGGATGTTCAAAATGTAACACCCCGATTTTTAACAGTGAGAGTGTAAATATTTTTTTTTTTTAAAAAAACAACTAAACACTTTAGGCTATAATATTCATAATCGTATTTAATTTAAATCAGAGTAAAATATATAATTGTAAAATTCTTTTCCAAAAATGATGATTAGAATTTTTGTTGCACTATAAAATGTATTCAACACAAATAACTTACTTACAACTGAACAATTCACATTGACCCAAAAAAATCAAACTATTTCAAATACATAAATTCCATTGCAACAACAACATTGCAGTAAGGAAGGGAGAATAAATAAAACCCTTAATTAAAACCCTAAGCTGATCTTGAACTCTAACAGAGGATGACTGGATATTGAGGGTCCATGGGTGGCATCAAGCCTCACTGCTTCCGATTGCCAATCCAAAATCATTGCTCTGTCATGTATTCGACGTCGTTGCAATTCTCGCACGACTCAAAACTCTAAGAACTAGGGGCGTAAGCCCAGTCAACAACAATAGTAGAGGGTCACGATCTAAAAACAACATATATATGAAAATACAAAGCACGAAAGCATAAAATGACATGGCATCAATTGATAAACAAGCATGCATATAAATATTATCATATAACAAACATGACTCGTGTGACAAAGCACCTTAATGCAATGCTTATATAGCAATGCACATGATTCCATAATTTCCTCACCCTCCTCGAGGGGCGTAAATCATAAATGTACCGCCTCTCACATGCCAGTACTAATTATCAAGGTGCCACCTATCACAGATCAGCACGATTTACCATAGTGCAGTCTATCACAGACCTACACGACTCAAAAATCCCCATAAGGATAAGGTGGACCAATCAACTCATGGAACCACCCCATGGCCCATAATGATCACCACTAACTATGAAATGCACGAGCATACTCTGACTCTTTCACATCAATCATTATGTAAATGTAGCTATTAAAAGACTCATCTTTTAATACTCATTAAACACTAATAATTTTTACTACTTTTCCACAGCGGATACTCAAAACACATTCTCGTCAATAAAATTCATAACACATATGTTATCAGTTATGAATACGTAATCACATCAAATACATAAACAATCGTGTGCACATTTATTCACCACGAGCACAAGGAACATGTATACAAACGCACAATGTATTCAAGCATATATCATATCGTTAGAAAGTGCCCTTACCTCGACAGTGCTTTATTACACAAGCAACTTACGCTACGCCAGCATAACCTATCTGACGATTCCAACAACACCTCTCAATTTCCTTGTACCTTAAATCAATCAATTAACTTAATCAATACAAGTTTCTAAACCAACCCCAAATGAACCCTAGGTTCGGCCACTTTCCAAATCAATTAGGTTAGACTTTTCTCTTAGGTTCCCTAACTTCAAGAAGACCTTGGTTTAAGCACTTTGGCGGAAGCGAATTTTAAAACACTTAGGCTACACTTTCAAAATCTTGAAATTCTTTTTTCCAAACTTATTGAAGTTCAACTCAAATCTTTGTCTTTAACAACTTAGGACAAAATATTTTAATAAAATCAATCAAACACAAACATACTCACACCGTTTGAAATTTCGAATAAATCATCCATCAACATCATAAATTGCAACACTTTATTATTTGAAAAACTAGTAGAAGGTTTTTATCAAGAAATCTTATATATAAAAAAAAAAAAAACTCAAATACTAAGAGTTCCAATGTTCTAAATACTCAAAATCATGATTCTTCCACTTTGACATTTTTCAAACTTTAATCTTTATTAATTATGCTTTGTATATAAACTTTCACATAAAAACCACATTTTTACATCAACACCAAATATTTTCCAAGTTCACAATTTTTCTTTTAAGTCTCCAACTAAAATCTTCATTCCAAAAAAAATCACATATCAAAACCCAAAATTATAATCAATCATTGTATTCTAAAATACCTAAATACTTTTTCAACCTCGAATTTTAACATAAAGTTGACATCTCTACTATAAAATTTAAAACTTTTAACTTCAAAACTTAAGATTGAAACTTTGTTTATAAAGTGAATCTTTCTCTTGTAAACCTTCTTGATATACAAAATTTGAACCTTTATATATATATATATATATATATATTGTTTTTTTATGAACTATTCTCAAAGTTAAATCTCTTCATAAAAATTAAAAATTTAATATCAATGAGTAAAACTTTTTAGTTCAATCTATAAATGTGGAAACCTTGATTTCACAAAAACCTCAAGGATAAAACCTTTAACACCTTAATAACAAAGTAAACTTAAAATCAACTTTTAAACAAAATTTTGAACTCTCTTTCTATACATATATACCACTTTGCTAAAATCCATTTTACTCATCAAAGTCCTTCAAAAAAATTTCCAAATCCAAATCTATTTTAAAACACCTTAAATAATCAAGGACAACAACTCATATGGTTTCAAACTTTAAACGATTCCAAATTTTTAATTTATACCACCATTAAAAATCACAAGAGAACTTTTTCCTAACTTCTTTAAAGTTCATAAAATTTCTACTACTCAAATACTTTTGAATTAAAATAACCCACAACAATTCATTTACCCCTTTATTTCAATGCTTATTCCAAAAACATTTGCCATGACTTTTTTGTTTCTATCTCTTTTCCTTAAAAATTTCAACCCAACAAACATAAATTATTCAGAGTTTTCCCCATCGCTAACTCGGTGACAACAATCTCGATTCATTTTCGAGACTCAAGGAGCTAACTACATAAACATAGGGAATTATAAAATTTACTTCAAGGTTATATTACTCAAGAAAACTAATCAATTTCTTTTTTTTATCAATCACTCACTTACTTTAAAATCCTCATTTCACAACTTTGAGTATTTTTTTGGAAACAAAATATATCACTTTGGTCCCCAAACATCATAACATCTAGTTGCCATTTTAATTAAAAAAAAAACATAATCAAACACACTTGCAAAAGTCTTCTTAACTTTACTAACTTAAACCCTATAATAAAATTTCTATTTTCAATCCAAAGTCATTTATTGGAAAACAACTCATTATGTAACAGCCCGATTTTTCACAAACACGAGTATATTTTTTTTTAAATAAGTAAATAAATGAATAAATACTTTTGGATGAAATATTTAATGTCGTAACACAACGACAAAATCAACATAATTTACAACAGCGAAAATAATTTTAGAATTTACAAATCCAAAGTATTTTAACTTTTCCAAGTCACATAAGAAGTTTACAAGAACCCATCAAAATATAAGTTAGGCTGACAATATAGGTACAGTCTTCCCAAATAATAATTACAACCACAAAAGAAAGACTTCTAGATCCTATAAAGTCCCCTAATATGATCATGCTACAAAAAGCTAAACAGCCCGGGTGATCTCCACTCGCCCAGCACAAAACTCCTGACACATCTCTGATCAGGCATCACTAACTACCTTCCCCTCTCCAGGGTACTACCCGGCAGGACGATCCTGAATCTCATATGAGGGCAAAGCCCAGATTTTCCACAAAAGTTGTAAAGGGTCACCAATCCGAAATTAACAAACATCACATAGCATTTATATTTTTAATGCATAAAATCACCCTTCAACTTAGCATACATCTAGGAAGGGTTTACATATGTTAAACATGCATAAACAAGGTTGAAAAATGAAGTTTTGGACCAAACTGCACAGTTGTATTCGAATACAACCTATGTGTAGTCGAATACACTTGCGAAAACAGCAGAAAAACAGCAAAAACAGCAAAACAACACTACTGTATTCGAATACAGCCTCTCTGTATTTGAATACAACATTCCATTCAACTGTATTCGACTACAACACCTTGTGTAGTCAAATACACTTCAAAAAATCCAAGTCAGTAGCGAAATCATTCATCTGTATTCGACTACAACCTATGTGTAGTCGAATACACTTGTAAAAATAACAGATTTTCAGTTTTAAAACATTTCAACATCTTTCAAACACTCTCAAATTCATTCTAACACTTTCACCACCAATTCAATCAATCACAACCACCAACACGACACAATTCACACACAACAATCTAGTATGCATATTCAACCATCCCAATATGTATGTACAATCATCATAACACATCAAACACGACACAATTCACGCATAATTGTACGGTCTCTCACAGACGAATGCATGCGATCGCTCACAGATCAGCACGACTTTCAGGAGTGCAATCTCTCACACATTAGCACGACAAGAGTGCAATCTCTCACAGATCAGCACAACTTACACGAGTGCAATCTCTCACAGATTAGCACAACTAGAGTGCAATCCCTCACAGATTAGCACAACTTACACGAGTGGAATCTCTCACAGATTTGCACAACTAGAGTGCAATCCCTCACAGATTAGCACAACTTACACGAGTGGAATCTCTCACAGATTTGCACAACTAGAGTGCAATCTCTCACAGATTAGCACAACTTACACGAGTGAAATCTCTCACAGATTTGCACAACTAGAGTGGAATCTCTCCCAGATTAGCACAACTTACACGAGTGAAATCTCTCACAAATTTGCATAACTAGAGTGCAATCTCTCACAGATTAGCACAACTTACACGAGTGAAATCTCTCACAAATTTGCACAACTAGAGTGCAATCTCTCCCAGATTAGCACAACTTTCTATGCGTGCAATCGCTCACAGATCAGTACGATGCAAAAATCCCTACAAGGATAAGATGAACCAACTATTCACATGGCATCATCTCGTGGCCCATCCCGGTCACCACTTAAACATCGTGCCTCGACACCCCAAACACGCCAAAAGCAGTTTTGAACACAATATCACATCAAAACATAATCACCACAAATACACACATAACCACACCACAATCATTCATAATATCAATTATGAACACATAAACACATCCACACTAACCTCCACAAATTCCCTTACAAACCATCTCAAATATAATCCACAATTCACAATTCACTCCAAATCAAAATCCACACATAAATTGTATTTATTCAAAATTCCACATCCTCAAACATCAAGCCAATTTCCACATTCATAATATTACCCATAAACTTATCAACCATACCAAGCAAAAATCACCATCACCCACACCTCAAAACTCATTAAATTCAATTTCACCAATATACCCCCAAAATGCACTAAATTCATTTCTCACAAACTACACCTCAAACCCACCAAATTTCTTTTCCCCAAATTCACAAATAAGGTCCTAAATGCAAACTAAAAGTTTGGAAGGAGCCCTTACCTCGATGGTAGCTCGAACGGCCGATTACGGCACCGCGATAAAATTCCGGTAAAATTTTGCTTCACACGACACTTCGAAAATTAGTTCACTAGCTCCGCAACGTGACCATGAGCAACTTTCTCTTCAGTCACTTCGCGAGATGAAGCTTAGATCTAGGTGATGTGTGAGGTTTTATGTTTGGGGTTTTTGAAAAACAAAACAAGAAAGAGAGGAAGATGGAGTAGGCACGCGGAATAGAGGAAATGTTTTACTTTTTTCTTTCTCTTTTTCTTCCTTTTCATATATATATATACTACTATATATATATATATATATATATATATATATATATATATATATATATATATATATATATAAATATATAAATATCCCAAACCAACCAATTTTAAACACTCTCGCACACACCCCAACAATTTTGATAAAAATATCTATTATCATTGCAACTCAATTGACAGGTAAATTTTTTAGCAACTATAGATATTTTTAACAAAATAGTCCGGTAATAAATTTTCCTCAACGTAATTAAATTATTTCTCGCCAAATAATTTAAAACAGAACCCACAAAATATTTATGGCATATAATCATCCAAAATACCCATAAAACTGGCTAAAAAGCCTTAGAATTCAAAATCACTCACATTACATTCTACCCCCCTAAAAATAGTTTCGTCCTCGAAACTATGCGTCGATAAACAACTCAAGGTATTGTTCCCTCATCTTTCTTTCTAATTCCCAAGTCGCATCTCCAGTAGTTGGGTTCCAAATCACCTTAACCAACGAAACATCTTTGTTCCTTAATCGCTTAATCGTCATGTCATCAATCCTCACAAGTGGTACTTCAAATGACAAATTCTCCTTTAGCTGAATTGTATCCGGTTCAATCACATGCAACGGGTCTGAAATGTACTTCCTTAATTGCGACACAAGAAATACGTCGTGAATATTAGACAGTATCGGAGGCAAAGCAATCTGTTAAGCTACCGGTCCAATTCTTGCAGAAATCTAATATGGCCCAATAAATTTAGGAGTTAACTTCTTCGATTTCAAGGATCTACCAACTCTCGTCGTAGGCGTGACTCTCAGAAACACATGGTCACCCTGCTCAAATTCTAGAGGTTGGCGACGCTTGTCCGCATAACTCTTCTAACGATCTTGTGAAATCTTCATTTTCTCCTTTATCCTCTTCACCTTATCTGTAGTCTGTTGCACCATCTCAGGTCCTACAATCATGCTTTCACCGTCCTTATACCAACACAAAGGCGTTTGACACTTGCGCCCATACAAAGCCTCATATGGTGCCATACCAATACTCGCGTGGAAACTGTTGTTATAAGTAAATTCAACCAATGGAAGCACATCATCCCAGCTTCCTCTATCATCCAATACACAAGCTCTCAAAAGATCTTCCAAAGACTGATTTGTTCTCTCAGTCTGTTCGTCAGTTTGCGGATGGTAAGCTGAACTCAACCTTAGTTTCGTTCCCAACGCATCATGCAATGCTCCCCAAAAGTTCGACGTGAATTTCGGATCACGGTCCAACACAATACTCGACGGTACCCCGTGTAATCTCACAATCTCAACAATGTAGATCTCTGTTAGCTTATCTACCTTATAAGTGGTCTTCACTGGTAAAAAGTGTGCGGATTTTGTCAATCGATCCACTATCACCCATATCGAATCATTCTTCCTCCTTGTTCTCGACAATCCAGTGATAAAGTCCATGGAAATGCTATCCCACTTCCACTCCGGTATATCCAAAAGTTGCAACATTCCAACAGGTCGCTGATGTTCCACCTTCGCTTTCTGACAAGTTAAACAAGTTGACACATACTCCGCCACATGCCTTTTCATTCCTGGCCACCAATAATTCTGCCTCAAATCCTGATACATCTTTGTCGCTCCAGGATGAATACTCAATTTACTCTTATGAGTCTCGTCTAAAATCATTTTCCTCATATCTGCAACTTCTGGTACACAAATTCTCCCATTACATCTCAAAATATTATCTGGCCCAATCTTAAATTCAGTCGTTTTCCTTTGCACTATGAGATTCCTCTTCTCTTGAATCAAAGCATCATTTTGAAAATTCGCAATGTCTTCAAGTAGTCCGCTTGAAATCTTAATCATTCCGAATTTCAAAATTCCCGGTGCAAACTCTACATTCAAGTGTAAGTCTCTGAATGCTTCCCACAACTCTTGTTGTCTAGCCATCACTATTGAACACACTGATACACTTCTTCCACTCAACGCATCAGCCACCACATTGGCTTTTCCAGGGTGGTACTGCAGTGTGAAATCAAAATCCTTAAGAGTCTCCATCCATCTCCTCTGACGCATGTTCAATTCCTTCTGATCAAACAAGTATTTCAAACTTTTATGGTCACTATACACTGTGAACGTGCTTCCATATAAGTAGTGCCTTCAAATCTTCAATGCAAAAACTACCACAACAAGCTCCAAATCATGAGTAGGATAGTTCCTTTCATGAATCTTCAATTGCCTCGAGGTATAAGCTACCACTTTCTTGTGTTGCATCAGAACACATCCCAAACCTTGGTGAGACGCATCACAATAAACTTCATACGGTTCTCCTGGTTGCGGTAAGATCAAAACCGGTGAGGTCGTCAACTTTTTCTTTAGTAACTGAAAATTCTCCTCACACTTCTCCGTCCATGCAAACGGTTGATCCTTTCTAGTAAGTTGCGTCAACGGAGCCACAATCTTCGCAAAACCTTCGATAAACCTCCTGTAATAACCTGCCAGTCCTACAAAACTCCGTATATCCGTGATGGTTTAAGGCTGGTTCCACATTCATAATATTACCCATAAACATATCAACCATACCAAGCAAAAATCACCATCACCCACACCTCAAAACTCATTAAATTCAATTTCACCATTATACCCCCAAAATGCATTAAATTCATTTCTCACAAACTACACCTCAAACCCACCAAATTTATTTTCCCCAAATTCAAAAATAAGGTCCTAAATGCAAACTAAAAGTTTAGAAGGAGCTCTTACCTCGATGGTAGCTCGAACGGTTGAATACGGCACCGCGATAAAATTCTGGTAAAATTTTGCTTCGCACGACACTTCGAAAATTAGTTCACTAGCTCCGCAACGTGACCACGAGCAACTTTCTCTTCAGTCACTTCGCGAGATGAAGCTTAGATCTAGGTGATGTGTGAGGTTTTATGTTTGGGGTTTTTGAAAAACAAAACAAGAAAGAGAGGAAGATGGAGTAGGCACGCGGAATAGAGGAAATGTTTTACTTTTTTCTTTCTCTTTTCCTTCCCTTTATATATATATATATATATATATATATATATATATATATATATATACTGCTATATATATTTATAAATATATAAATATCCCAAACCAACCAATTTTAAACACTCTCACACACACCCCAACAATTTTGATAAAAATATCTATTCTCATTGCAACTCAATTGACAAGTAAATTTTTTAGCAACTATTGATATTTTTAACAAAATAGTCCGGTAATAAATTTTCCTCAACGTAATTAAATTATTTCTCGCCAAATACTTTAAAACAGAACCCACAAAATATTTATGGCATATAATCACATAAAATACCCATAAAACTGGCTAAAAAGCTTTAGAATTCAACATCACACACATCAAAAATATAAAAGGTACATTTTACAATTAAGGGTATTACACATTACGTTACTCAAACACATACAAAAATCAAATTTTCACATTATGACACACCACATTTGGTCTTACTAAAAGTTTTGTGAGATTGGTTTCATTTTTTTTGTTATTCAAGTTATTAACTCCTCTAATTTCAATATTAACAAAGCACCAAAGCAAAAAAACACACTTTCCTTTTACTCTCTTACTTAGGGTTTTTGATTTTTGAAAGAAAAAGAGTTGAAAATATTTCTTTTGACTTCCTAAACATTAATAACAACCATAGTAGTGATAAACATGCAAGATTAAAGCTCAAAACATAACAAAAAATCATTTTTTCCCCCTATATATGCATGCTTACGGGTTTGAGAGAAAATAGGGAAGAAATAGCTACCTCAACTAGTGATCCTTAGCTCTTTGCAATCCTCTCAAGTAGTGAAACAACTTTGTAGTTGGAGGTTTTGTGATTGGAGGCCTGTAAGTTACTCAAAAATGAAGGAGAAGGTTTGGGTTTGGAGAAAAATGAGAGAAGATGTTTTTGAAAAATTAAAGAAAGTGATAGTAAGATGATGATGATGATGATGGCCATGAGTTGCTTTTATAGGGAGGGGGAAATGTACTTTTTTCTCCTTCCCTTAATTAATCTACTATCTCAATTCCAAATTCATCTCTAAAAATTTCTAACTACAAAAATTATTCACATAAATTTAATCCTAAAATCTCACAATATCCTTTATGACACTTAGTTATAATCACATCACATTACTCACTTTTAGATCTACTTTAGTAAAAATATCTAGATATTTTGTGACTTTAAGTCACATCATCTCGTTCAATCTCCGAGTTCGTTCTTAAACGAGTCGCATTTCATTCACAGATAAATTTATCAGTAACTTAAAATTTTTATAATTGTTGAAAATATATTTATATTTATTACATACCATGTAAATAGGGATAATATCTCCCATATTTATTTTTGTATTTATTGCCTTGAGCCTATATAAAACCGCCTCCGTTGTGTAGTTCAGACACACGGTTTCACCATATGTCTCTCATTTTCTCTTATTCAACATGGTATCTAGAGCCTATTAAGAGAGACAACCCTATACCGTGATTACCCCGGGACCCACTGTCCTTCGGTGATATATTTTTTTTGTTGGTAAACCGTGTTCCATTTTCAGTTTACCCCTTCTTTGTCGCTTTTCGTTTATTTTTCAGTAGATCAGTCGCAGTACTGTTCATCGTGACTACACTGTTCACCGTCAACACTGTTCATCGCGCGCGGTTCCCAAACACAGTCTCAGCAAATTCTGGTTATTTACCTAGGATAGTCTCAGCCAATGGTTCCCAAACACAGTCTCATTGGATTGGAATTGTCCAAATCCTCCCTACTATATTAGTTACATATGTCCTTTATGTGCCGGGATGTCCATTTAATTTAATTTCTATCAGTCGATTGACTCGTTCTCATGATTGTGTTGTCACATTTACTAATTGCAATGTTACTTTGCAAGATCGAATATCAGGACAACAAATTGGTGTCGGATGTGAGTCTAATGGCCTTTATTATTGTAAGACCCTTAATTTTAATTTGTAAATTATGAATTTTAGTGCATTTTTATGTGGAATTCTGAGGCTTTTTATCCAATTTTAATGGTATTTTGTGTGTTAAATGCCTTAAAAATCTTTCTGGAGCCCCGATTAAAATCATTCGTCGAAGAATAATTTTGTTTAATTTCAGTAAAACTTTTAGCGAAATAAAAATTTTCTAAGATGTAGCGCTTTTTCAGAAAAATTCATCTGTCGATTGAATTGTGGTGAGAGAAGATATTTTTCTAAAAAAAGTGGTTTGTGATGTGATGTGAGGTGACGAGCGTAATGATGATTTTTCTAAAATATCTAGATTTTTATTTAGATATTTGTTTTATTATATATATATATATATTTATATTTTTGGGGAGTTAGTTATGAATATATATATTATTAAGTTAATATATATATATATATATATATATATATATATATATATATATATATATATATATATATATATATATATATATATATAAGTGAAGGAGAAAGAGAAGCAAAAAGCATTCCCTGTAGCTTCACTCCATCCACCCTCCTTTCTTCTTCTTTCTCTCTGTTACCAAAAACAAAGTTTTGGTTTTTTTTCAAAAACAAAACCTCCATTTTTCTTCGACTTTTGAGCTTTATTTCGCGAAGTGACAAAAGGGAAAGTTGCTCTTTGCCACGCTACGGTGCTAGTGAACTAACTATGGAAGCGACGTCGCGAACGAAGTTTTCACCGGAATTAATCGCGGTGCCGTAATCGGTTGTTAGAGCTACCGTTGAGGTAAGGGCTCCTTCCAAACTTTTAGTTTGCATTTAAGACCTTATGTGTGAATTTGTGGAAAATAAATTTGATGTGTTTGAGGTGTAGATTTGTGGAAAATGAATTTAAGGTGTTTATGGGTAAAAATTTGGAGATTTAAATGTGATTTATGGTTAAAAATTTAGAGATTTAAATTGATGATTTATGGTTGAAAATTTAGAGATTTAAATTGGTGATTTATGGTTAAAAATTTAGAGATTTAAATTCGTGATATATGGTTAAAAATTTAGAGATTTAAATTGATGATTTATGGTTGAAAATTTTGGAGATTAAATTTGGTGATTTATGGTTGAAAATTTTGGAGATTAAATTTGGTGGTTTATGTTTGGAAATGTGGAGTTTTGAATTAATGTTGATTATTTGGTTGTTAAAGTTTGGTGTGTGAAAAAGATATAATTTTGGGAATTTTATTGTGGTTGGATAAATTTTAGTTGTGAACAAATTGTTATAAATATTTATGTTTATGTAGTTAGCTCCTTGAGTCTCGAAAAGGAATCGAGACTGTTGGCACCGAGTTAGCGGTGGGGAGAACTCTGATATATTAATGTTGTTGTGGTGATTCATGTTTGGTGTGGTTGATGTGTTCATAATTAATATTATGAATTTTGAGATGTATTTTATGTGTACGATTGGAGGAAAATGAATTTAATGTGTTTATGGGTGAAATTGTGGAAGTTGAATTTAATGTGTTTGAGATGTGGTGATTCAAGTTTGGTGTGGTTTATGTGTTCATAATTAATATTATGAATTTTTGAGATGTATTTTATGTGTAGATTGGTGGAAAATGAATTTAATGTGTTTATGGGTGAAATTGTGGAAGTTGAATTTAATGTGTTTAAGGTGTGGGTTGTGGTGATTCAAGTTTGGTGTGGTTTATGTGTTCATAATTAATATTATGAATTTTTGAGATGTGATTTATGTGTGGATTATGGTTGAAAATTTTGGAGATTAAATTTGGTGATTTATGGTTGAAAATTTTGGAGATTAAATTTGGTGATTTATGGTTGAAAATTTTGGAGATTAAATTTGGTGATTTACGGTAAAAAAATTGTGGAGTTTTAAATTTGGTGATTTATGGTTGAAAATTTTGGAGATTAAATTTGGTGGTTTATGTTTGAAAATGTGGAGTTTTGAATACGGGTGATTCATGATTAAATTTGGTGTGAAATTTTGGAATTCGAATTGATTGAATTTGTTGTGTTTGAGATGTGGATGTGTGGTGAATGTGCGATTGTTGTATCCATAATTGATGGCATATGTGTTATGAATTTTATGGATGAATATATGTTTGAGTATGCTCTGTGAAAAGATTGAAAAATCATTAGTGTTAAATGAGTATTAAAAAAGGGGAATCTTTTAATAGCTGCATTTACTTAATGGTTGTGGTGAAAAGAGTCAGAGTATGCTCATGCATTTCATAGTACATGGTGACCGCGATGGGCCATGGTGATAGTGGTAACTAGAAGGGTCACGGGATGATGCCATGTGAATTATTGGTTCATCTTATCCTTGCGGGGATTATCGCGTCGTGTTGATATGTGAGAGATTGCACTCTAGTTGTGCTGATCTGTGAGCGATTGCACTCTAGAAAACAGTGTAAGGCCTGTGAGAGGCAACACTTTAGTAAATTATGCTAGTCTGTGAGCGACTGCACCTCGGTAATTAGTACTGGCCTGTGAGAGACCGTACAATTATGATTTATGCCCCTTCGAGGAGGGTTTTGGTTTGGAATGTCGGAATCATGTGCATTGGCATATACGCATTGCATTACGGTGCTTGGCACGCGAGTCATGTTTGGTATACTATGATGGTTGTATATACATACTCGATTGTTGTTTGTGATTGTGCCGTAATTGTTGTTTGTGATTGTGCCGTAATTGATGTTTGTGATTGATTGACTTGGTGTTGAAAGTGTTAGAATGATTTCGAAATGTTTTCAAAACTGAAAATCTGCCATTTTCACAGTTGTATTCGAATACGACAGTGCAGTTTTGTTAAAAACTTCATTTTTCAACTTGTTTATGCATTGTTGGCATATGAAAACCTTTCAAGGTGTATGGTAAGTTGAAAGGTTATTTTGTGCATTTAAAACTTAAATGTTATGTGTTGTTTGTTAATTTCGAATTGGTGACCCTTTACAATTATTGTGGAAATCTGGGCTTTGCCCTCAGATGAGCATTAGGACCGTCCTTCCGATTAGTACCCCGGAGATAGGAAGGTAGTGGTTATACCTGACCGAGGCTGTGTCAGAAAGTTTTGTTGGGCGCGTGGAGTTTTCCTCTTGTGGTTGTATTTATTTTATTTTGGAAGACTGTATCCCTATATTTTAACTGTCTGTTGACTTTTATTCTGGTGGGTCCATGTGTCACTTTTTGATGTGACGTGGGGGAAGTAGAGATTCTTGGGGCAGTGCATTTATGCAGGTGACTGCCGAGAATACCCCAGGGGTATGAGCTATGTTTGATAGGTCTCATAGCCCTGGTGTTGAAAATACTTTGGACTTTTAATTCTGAAAACTATTTCCGTTGCTTGCAATTATTGTTGACTTTTGTCGTTGTGATACGACTTAAATGTTTTATCCAAAAGTATTTTCTTGATTTTATGAATTTGAATTTATTTATTTTTTTAAAAAAAAATGGGTTGTTACAATTATCTCTCAAACCCATCAACGGCATGCCCTACCATAGATTCTCTTCTTACTATACATGCTCAGTTAGGTCATCCAAGTCTTCCCAAACTTCAACAGTTAGTACCTAATCTAACCAAATTATCTAGCTTAAATTGTGAGTCGTGTCAGTTAGAGAAACACACTCGTAGTCATTTCCCTGATCGAGCTATTAAACGAGCTTCATCCCCGTTTGTTTTAGTTCACTTAGATGTTTGGGGTCCTTCTTGTACTATTTCCACTCTTGAGTCTAAATATTTTGTTACCTTTATCGATGATTTTTCCCGTTGTACGTGGTTATTTTTAATGAAAAATAGGTCTGAATTATTTTCTATTTTTGAACAATTTTATAAGGAAATTAAAACTCAATTTGGTGTATCCATTTGCACTTTGCGCAGTGGTAGTGCCCGTCAATATTTGTCCCATCAATTTCAAAATTTTATGACCTCTAACAACATTCTTCATCAAACATCTTGTGCTCATACACCTCAACAAAATGGGGTATTAGAACTCAAAAATCGGCATCTTATTGAAACCACTCGTACTCTCGTTCTTCATGGTAATGTACCATCTTGCTTTTGGGGTGATGTTGTTCTAACGACATTCTATCTTATAAATCGCATGCCTTCGTCTGTTCTTGATAACAAAGTGCCTCACTCGATCCTCTTCCCTCGTACCCCTCTTCACTCACTTCCTCCTTATGTCTTCGAATCTACATGTTTTGTCCACAATCTCACTCCTGGTCTTGACAAACTTTCAGCTCGATCATTGAAATGTGTCTTTCTTGGTTATCATCAGTCTCAAAAAGGTTATCATTGTTATTCTCCTACTCTTCGACGATATCTCATATCGGCTGCTGTCACACTTTTTGAGTCTGTTATATATTATGAGTCGCTTTCTG
Source organism: Cicer yamashitae (assembly GCA_037974755.1). Taxonomy (NCBI): domain Eukaryota; kingdom Viridiplantae; phylum Streptophyta; class Magnoliopsida; order Fabales; family Fabaceae; genus Cicer; species Cicer yamashitae. The sequence continues at coordinate 40,410,011 of JBBPBQ010000002.1, forward strand.
ATCCTTTATTTGCAACTATTCCTGTGGACCTACCAGAGTCTGTTTCACCTTCTCTTTTACCACTAGAGTATGTCCCACCTCAGACACCTCCGGTGGCCTCTTCCGTTGTCCCACTTGAGACTCCTCTTGTGGATCCTCCAACTAAACCACCTCTTCAGACATACCGTTGTCGTCAACCACCATTGGTTGTACATGTCCCTACACCTGTTCTTGATACCGAGGTCATTCCAGACGCTCCTTTGCAGCCACCTCCTTCTTTATTGGATCCGACCCTTGATATTCATATTGCTATTCGTAAAGGTATACGTCTTACTCGTAACCCATCCCCTCATTACATTGGTTTGAGTTATCATCGTATTTCTCCTTTGCATTATAATTTTTTGTCTTCCCCGTCTTCTGTTTCTATTCCTAAATCTCCAAGTGAAGCTTTATCCCTCCCAGAGTGGAGACAAGCAATGATTGACGAGATGTGTGCACTTTAGAGTAGTGGTACCTGGGAATTGCTTCCTTTACCATCTGGAAGTCTTTAGTAGGATGTCATTGGCTTTATACGGTGAAAGTTGGTCTTGATGGTAAGATTGATCGTTTTAAAGCTCGTTTGGTGGCAAAAGGGTTCACTCAAATTTTTGGCCTCAATTATAGTGATGCTTTCTCCCTTGTGGCTAAGATGGCCTCTGTTAGACTTCTCCTCTCTATTGCAGCCATTAGACATTGGTCTCTGCACCAACTTGACATTAAAAATGCTTTTTTGCATGGTAACCTTGAAGAAGAAGTGTATATGGAGCAACCACCTGGGTTTGTTGCTCAGGGGGAGTCTTCTACCATGGTTTGTCGACTTCAGAGGTCTCTCTATGGTTTTAAACAGTCTCCTCGAGCTTGGTTTGACAGATTTAGCACAATAGTGCAACAATTTGGTATAATTCGAAGTGAAGCTGATCATTCTCTTTTGTAACGCCATTCAACCCAAGGGTGCATTTACTTGATTGTCTATGTAGATGATATTGTCATAACTGGTAGTGATCAGCAGGGCATACTCCAGTTGAAACAACATTTATCTCATCAGTTTCAAACTAAAGATCTTGGCAAGCTCCGCTACTTCTTGGGTATTGAGGTAGCCCAATCTAAGGACGACTTAGTAATTTCACAAAGGAAATATGCCATGGATATTCTTGAAGAGACAGGTTTATTGAATGCCAAGCCGATTGACACTCCTATGGATCCGAATGTCAAACTTTTACCTAATCATGGGGAGCCATTTTCATATTCAGGGAGATACAGAAGATTGGTTGGTAAATTAAACTACCTCACAGTCACCTGTCCAGACATTTTTTGTAGTCAGTGTGGTAAGCCAATTCTTAAACTCTCCTTGTCAAGAACACTGGGATGCTGTGATATGAATCTTGAAATACATTAAAGGTGCTCTAGGAAAAGGTCTAATTTATGAAAACAGATGACATACTCAGATAGTTGGTTATTCAGATGCCGATTGGGCAGGCTCACCCATTGGTATGCGATCCACTTATGGGTATTGTATACTTATTGGAGGAAACTTAATATCTTGGAAGAGTAAGAAACAAAGTGTAGTTGCAAGATCTAGCGCTGAAGCTGAATACAGGGCTATGGCATTAGTGACATGTGAGCTCATTTGGTTGGAACAGTTACTCAAAGAGCTTCAATTTGAAGAGGCAACAAAAATGACATTAATCTGTGATAATCAAGCAGCATTGCACATTGCCTCTAATCCGGTTTTTCATGAGAGGACCAAGCATATTGAGATAGATTGTCACTTTGTAAGGGAGAAGATCGAATCAGGCGACATCACCACTAGCTTTGTTAATTCCAATGATCAATTGGCAGATGTATTCACTAAGTCCCTGAGAGGTTCTGGAATTAGTTATATATGTAACAAGCTTGGTGCATATGATTTATATGCTCCAGCTTGAGGGGGAGTGTTGAAAATATATTTATATTTATTACATACCATGTAAATAGGGATAATATCTCCCATATTTATTTTTGTATTTATTGCCTTGAGCCTATATAAAACTAACTTCATTGTGTAGTTCCGACACACGGTTTCACCATATGTCTCTCATTTTCTCTTATTCAACAATAATAAATCTACAAATTAAAGCTTTACAAAATTTAGTGAATAAATTTTTATCCGACGAAATTTTTGTTCCTTAACTTAGAAAAATATAACGAGATCAAATTCTCATTATAGTCGATATATAAAACACTCGATTAAATATTTGTGCCATACGAAGTTTGTCAAAATTTAAACAGCAGGTATATCTTGCCTGTTTTTCAAAAACTCAGTAGAAAATTATTTTTGAAATTTTAACAATGCCAAGACAATCACATAGTCATTTAACAACAAGGAAACATCCGAAATTTTTTTTCATATATTAATTTGCAAGTCAGACACTTACAACAATTTTACAAACAGATAATGAAAACGGTAAATAGACAAAGTAATAAGCAACACAAGGCATAATTAGACAATAAGCCACAATTCCTGTTATAAGTAATAACCAAGTATTAATAAAACCATATTTGTTAAGGCAAGTGATCAATCCAACAAAGAGAAAGTTATAGTTGTACAAAATGATCATCATTTTTCTAAGAAGAATTCTGTTCAAAAGAAATCTCATATGCCTAAATATAGAAGTAAATCTATTCCTACATGCTTTTATTGTGGTCTAAATGGTCACACACCTAATGCTTGTCATTTTAGGAGTTTTGGTGTTCCAAATGGGCATTATGTGTGGGTCAAGAAATGTACTAATACTTAAGGACCCAAAGCACTTTGGGTACCTAACAAATTATGATCTTATTTTCTAGGAATGCATACAAAGTACCTCTAATATGTGGTACTTGGATAGCGGATGTTCAAAACACATGACCGGTGACAAAACAAAATTTTGAGCACTTACTCTTGAATCAAAAGGCTATGTGATCTATGGAGATAACAACAATGGTAAAATTTTGGGCATTGAAGGATTAAACCACAATCTTATTAGCATTAACCAGCTTTGTGACAAAGGTTACAAAATAGCTTTCAACAAAGATGAATGCATTATCCGAAATGAGGTATCAAATGAAATCCAGTTTGTTGGTAAGCGTTTTAAAAATATTTTTATAATTAATCTTGATGATTTATCCTTGAGAATGAAATGTATTATGGTAAGTGACAACAATGATGCATGGCTATGGCATAAAAGATTTACACATATCCATATGGATCATTTAAACAAGTTTGTCAAGCATGAACTTGTTGTAGGCTTACCAAAGATGAAATTCATTAAGGACAAATTATGTGACGCTTGTCAAAAGGGTAAGCAAACTAAGGTTTCCTTCAAACCCAATAATATTGAATCAACTTCAAGACCACTTAAATTGATACATATGGACTTATTTGGTCCATTAAGAACTAAAAGTGTTGGTGGAAATTCATATGGTATAGTAATTGTTGATGATTTCTCAAGGTTCACTTGGACCTTATTTTTGGCAAATAAAAATGATGCTGCATTTAAAAATTATGCCAAACTAGTCCAAAAGGAACAAGCAACCAAAATTGTATCAATAAGAAGTGATCATGGAGGAGAATTTCAAAATGCTTCTTTTGTAGAGTATTGTGAAGAAAATGGAATCTTCCATAACTTTTCTACACCAAGAACACCTCAACAAAATGGAGTTATTGAGAGAAAGAATAGATTATTGGTAGAACTTGCAAGAAAGATGCTAAGCGACTCAAGTTTACCAAAATACTTTTAGGCAGATGCCGTAAGTACAGCTTGTTATGTATCCAACCAGGCAATGATTCGGCCAATCCTAAAGAAGACTCCATATGAACTCTATAAAGGTAGAAAGCCAAACATCTCTCACTTTCACATATTTGGATGTAAATGCTTTGTGCTGAATAATGGTAAGGAAGATCTTGGAAAATTCGATGAGAAAGCCGATGAAGGTATCTTTAATAGTTATTCCTTATCTAGTAAAGCTTTTAGAATTTTTAATAAAAGAACTTTGTTAGTAGAAGAATCTATGCATATATCATTTAATGAATCTAACCCCTTGAAAGAGGATAAAAATGTCTCTTATGATGATGATGATTTTATAAGTGATGATATAAGCAAAGACAATCAAGTTGATCAATAATTTCAAAGGAATAAAGTCATTATTGAGCAGCAAGATCAACATAATCATCTACCTTAAGAATGGAGAACTCGTCGAGATCACCCCATTGACAACATTATAGGTGATATCAACAAAGGAGTTACTACAAGGCTCAAACTTCAAGAAGCTTGTTTGAATATGGAATTTGTCTCTCAAATAGAACCTTCTAAGGTAGGTGAAGCACTTAAGGATGATCAATGGATACTTGCCATGCAAGAAGAACTAAACCAGTTTGAAAGACACAAAGTGTGGGAACTTGTTCCAAATCCTGGCAATAAACACATCATTGGTACCAAATGGGTGTTTAAGAATAAACTAGATGAAAATGGTATAGGTGTTCGAAACAAGGCAAGGTTGGTTGCTCAAGGATACAACCAAGAAAAAGGGATCGACTTTGATGAAACATTTGGTCCGGTAGCAAGGTTAGAAGCAATCCGATTATTACTTGCTTATGCTTGCTCTATGGATTTTGAATTATTTCAGATGGATGTCAAGAGTGCTTTTCTAAATGGCTACATTAATGAGGAAGTATATGTCAAACAGCCACCCGACTTTGAAGACTTCAAGAAACCTTCACATGTTTTCAAATTAAAGAAAGCTCTTTATGGTTTGAAACAAGCTCCAAGAGCTTGGTATGATAGGCTAAGTAACTTTCTATGTGAACAAGGATTTGAAAAGGGTAAAGTTGATAAGACATTATTCATTAAAAGGACTAATGATCACATTTTACTTGTTCAAATCTACGTTGACGATATCATATTTGGATCAAACAATAATAAAATATGTGAAGAATTCTCATTAATGATGCAAGGAGAATTTGAAATGTCTATGATGGGAAAGTTAAATTATTTCCTTGGCCTTCATATCAAGAAACTCAAAAATGGCATTTTCATTAATCAAGCAAAGTACTGTAAGGAACGTCTATAGAGGTTTGAGATGGACAGTAGTAAAGAAAGTGCAACTCCTTTGGGCTCTGGAACTTATGTAGATAAAGATGAAACTAGTAAATCAATAGATATATCAAAATGTCGAGGTATGATTGGTTCACTTGTCATATATTAGGTAATGCATTAGTGCCATGGTCTTGTAAAAAGCAAGCATGTGTGGCTCTAAGCACTGCTAAAGCAGAATACATAGCAGCACGCAATTGCTGTGCACAGATTCTATGGCTCAAGCAGCAGTTATGTGACTATGGACTTGACCTTGGATGCATCCCCCTAAGATGTGACAATACCAATGCTATCAATATCACAAAGAACCCAGTCATGCATTCTCAGACCAAACATATTGACATACGCCATCACTTTTATGCGCGATCATGTTCTCAAGGGAAATGTTGAAGTTATATTTGTGGATACATATAATCAACTAGCAGATATCTTCACAAAGCCTTTGGCTAAAGATTCATTCTATAAGATACGAAGAGAACTTGGCATTCTAAATGAAAATGATCTCTAATACAAGATATTGATACTTTGAAAGTCACTTCTTTTCAAAATCTTGAATCTTCACTTGATAAATTTATAGAATTGAATCTTTGATGTATATATATATGCTTTCTCAACATGATTATTTCTTTTAAATATTGTCTTTCAATGAAAATTCGTATTAAAAATTAAAAAAAAATTCGTAGCCGAATAAACATAGTCTGTATTCGAATACACATTTCCAGAAAACTCTGTATTCGACTACAACCAGTATGTAGCCGAATACAGATTCAATTTTTTCCCTATATATATGCGTTTTCACGTTTTAGGTCAAGTTTTCTAAAACTCAGTAGCCGAATACAGTTTCTCCTTCACTCTCCTTTCTCCAAAACTTCATCCAATCTTACTTGCAAACCTTACCAAATCTATCCACTATAATCAATTGCATCTAAGATTCCTCCAAACTCTAAATCAAAATCCCAAATCCCCAAATTTTTCCCCAAAATCTGAAAACTTCATCTTTTTCAATCTTTACCATGGATGCATGAAAAAGAGGTTCCCGAACCAAGCATGCTTCAGTGGGTCCTTCAAAAAGAAGGGCAAAGAATGAAATGTTGCAGACCTGTCAAGATTACTTCATTCACCAAAAGAAATCGATCGGTTCAGAACCTACTACTCGGATAAAAAGCTGATAACTCATAATATGGTACACTTGATTCCTTCTCAGCTTTTAAATTTCCTAAGTTACTTAGGGCACAACGTTTGGAGGCATTCATTAGTTATAATGGCCCAATATATGTTGACTTAGTTAGGGTGTTTTACTGCAACCTTAAGAAAGAAGGATTTAAGTTGGTATCTCAAGTGAAAGGCAAATATATTGAGTTTGAAACTCATACAATTGGAGAAATTATGCAGTTACGATTTGAAGGTTAGAAACTTAGGCCTGGAAATTTGTGTAAGTGGGAAAATGTGACCAAATATGATGCTTATGTATCCTTGTGTCGTTTGGACAAAAATACCATGGAAAGAAAACGGGCACAGGCTGGTTCTGAATTTGCTAGGCAACGGTATGGTGTTGGCAATTTGACCGTTGAAAACAGGCTGCTGCACTATTTCCTAAGTTACATTCTGGTTCCGAAGGCAGGGAATTATTCACAAATAACTGAATTTGAGCTTTAGATTATGTACTTTATGCTAGAAGGAACTGATCTCAATTGGTCATATTTTGTCTGGTATGTTCTGTTTGCTTCCAAGAATGTATACACGTACAAAAGACAATATATGTTGGACTTGAATGTGCTGCCAAGTATGAAGATTGTGTGGAGCGAGCAACTTCAGGCTTATGTCCACAAAGGCGATCTTGGCCAATCATCTACGGCTGCCCAGGGTGAAGAAGACGCAGAAGAAACGACATCGGATGATGATCACGTTTCAAATCGCATGGTAATGGACAAGCTCAAATCCCTTCAAACCTTCATCACTGAACAGCTTCAAACTATGGACACCTCCATTAACAACAGATTCCAAAACATTGAGACAAACATTGCCCCGAACCATGAGTCTTTGTTGAATGAACTAAATGGCATGTCCGTCAAGATTGACCATATTCACCTCCCACCGAATGATAACATGCAGTTGGTTGTTGTAGTTTCTATTATTTTCTTTCAATGCTTTGTAAAACATTTCGTTTAAATTCATAACATTACTGATGTATGACTGCGACTTGTTTAACTTTTCACTTTACTTTTGATGTTATATTCCCTACTAGTGATATGTCTTTATTCCCTATATGTTTTGTATGCTTGAAATATTTGTTTTTTTTTTCATCCTTTTTGATCATGTCAAAAGGGGGAGATAATTGTATGATGTTGTTGTTAAAGAATTTTTAGTTTTTCAAACTTTCAAAACATGATGGCATGAACTCAAGATCAAAGGGGGAGTAAGCATGCCCTAAGCGGGAGAAAAATCAAAACGATCAACCCTTTGAAGTTTCAACAACAACAAGGTTTTGTCATCATCAAAAAGGGGGAGAATGTAAAATACTTATGTTTTTTATGAAGGCAAAGACCAATGAAAATGATCAAGTTGCAAGCTCAAAGAGAAGTCAACAATCAAGTCAACTATTGTCAATATGCTAAAAGACTTATAAATTAAGGTACATGATGCAATCTAATATTTTTATATTTCAAATGCACATGAGAACCTTCCATTTTAGCATATGCATCAAAAGAATTTTCAAAGTGTCAAAATGCATGCACAATGGTTGAAAATCAAGTTTTTGACAAAAGTCAAAGTTGTATTCGACTACAGCATCTTGTAGCCGAATACAAACTCAAGTCAGTAGCAAAAACTGCATATCTGTATTCGACTACAAGGTGACGTCTAAGGAGTATAAATACTTCATAGATTCAGATTTAACTTAAGAATTTTAACAACAATCTTAGAACAACTTTGAACAACTTTCAGAAATATTTTGTGAATTATTCAAAGTCATACTTTCAATTTCAAGTACATGTTTTACATTGTCATATCATTGAGAAAGGTTCTCTGTTGTACTTGAAATTATATTAGACTGTTATCATTGTACTCAACTGTTATATCCTCTTGATTTTAGTCAAAATCAGTGTTGTAAAATCATTCAAGTTATTGTGTAAATGGAGGAAAGTGGTGTACTTTCTTCAAGTGTTGTAAACTAGGATAGTGGTGTGCTATCTTAGGTAGATTGTTAGAAGTTTGTAACAGAAGTCTTAGAGTTAGACTTGTACTTATTCTAACAATAGTGGAAAATCTCTTGTGGTGTGCAAGAGGACTAGATGTACCCTTGGGTTGAAAAAGGAACCAGGATAAATTGCTGTGTTCTTTATTTTTCTGTCATTTATAAGTTTTCTATACACTAATCCTAATTAGAAAAATAATCCACTAACTCTCTAAAAACCAGAAAATTTCTAAATACCTAATTCCACCCCCTACCCTCTTACGTGCGCCTCTGTATTAACATTAATTAGTTAAGACCCAATAACTCGTATTTTCTCCACCCCTCCACATTCAGTAAACACGATGCTGCATTTTCTCCACCCCTCCACATTCAATCACTCATTTTGCTGAAATTCTTCTCCCGTAAAGCACCTTTTTCTTCGTAAACCCTAAATCTCGCATGTTGCTTCCAATCGATTGGTGTTGCTGATTTGCTGTTTCGCATTGCAAGCCCTATTTTCTTTATCATAAACTTAAAGGTACGTTTCTCTCATACTACATTCATTTCCTTGCATCACTTTTTTCCTTATTTATCCCTCTAAAGCTTAAATGTTTTCAAATTCAAGCTCTATTTTGCCATCTTCCTCTTTCACCCTCTGTGTTGAGTCCCTAAAGTATGTTTCTCTCTCTTAGCATTTGATTCCTTTGTGAAAATTTTATCCTTCAATAATTTGTTAGATAGTTTTGTTTACTTTAATAGCTTTTTCATTCCACACCTTAGTAGTTTATTTTTTACAAGATTTAGGATGTAGTTCTTCTATTAGATTGTTATATATTAAAATTGCATTTTTTGTGTTCTTAGTTTTCATTGTACTCTAGTTTTGTTAAGTTTTATTTGTTTTAATAATTTGAAATTTGAAGTTTGTTATGGGTTTCTATTTTTATCCTGATGCACCAAAAACATGAATCAGAAATATGCATCTGTTAATGATTTGCTGAAGCCTTATAACAGTTTTATTGCTATGAAAGAAAGAAAACTTTATTATTTTTCTGATTGATACCCTTTGTATACTCTCAATTAATTTTATATATTTTATTTATAAAAATAATGTTACAGTTTTATAAATAAACATAAAAAACATAAAATGTTTTCTATATGCTCTTAATGACATATTAATAATGTAATCAATGATATATTGGTATATACAATAAATTCAGCTAATATCATAAAGTTACAATTAAAAAATTTAATGGAAAATAATATAATTTCAATAAGAAAGATGAAAAACAGAATATAACTAAGAATGTTATTAGAAGAAAGAACTACTTTTCTTGATAGTGTTGGCTTCATGTCTCTACTTATTTTATTAGTTATATAGTTTTTTTTATAGACTTATCATAATTTATTGTTTACTTTTTTTTTATAGTGAAAACAATCTTAGAGTTAAGTTAATACATTTTGTACTATTTTTTGGCCATATAGTACAAACTTGTACGATAATTTATTATCGTACCAACTAAACCAACTTTAGGACTTTAACCCTTTAAGATGCCTAAATCGTTACAAGGAATTTTCATATAAATTTATTAACTATGGTAATTGACATTCTACTTATTTGTCAATTAAAGAAATGGAAATTCCCGAACATCTCAAGTGGATGGTTAATAGGATGGGTCCTAATAAGAGAAGAGTAACAGATGAGTATATGGCTGGTGTTTTCGAGTTCGCGCAATTTGCTTGTGCACAAGAAAAATTCAAAAAAAGAGGAAAGTTGAGATGCCCGTGTAAAATATGTAAGTGTAAGAAACATCAGTTAGTCGGGGATGTCATGGGACACCTTTGTATGAAGGGATTTATGGAGGGTTACTATTATTGGACTAACCATGGTGAAAAAAGGCCTCCCATTCCGCCGGTGGTTTCAAACAACTATTACGGATGTAGTGGGGTTCGGGAACACTTCAATGACTTTGAGCAAATGGTAATGGATGCAGCTGGACCGTCTCTTGGTACATATATTGAGAAACAATAAAATGACTATTGAGACCAAATTAGGGAAGACCTTAACCCAGAAGCCAAAATCTTTTTTGATATATTGAAAGTTGCGCAAGCTCCCTTGTATGATGGTTGTGAAAATTATTCTGAACTTTCTGCTGCAATACAAGCTTTAAGTATCAAGTCAGACTTCAATATATGTGAGACTTGCTTTAATCAATGGATGGATTTTAGGGGAAAGGCGTTGCCAAATGACAATCGAATGTCTGATAACTTCTATCGTGCAAAGAAATCAATGGAAAAACTTGGATTGGGTTGCATAAAGATTCATTGTTGCTCAAATGGATGTATGATATATTACTTTCCTGATGATAAAATTCTTCATAGTTGTAAAATTTTTGGTGAAGATCGTTACAAAAGCTTCATTAGAAATGGTAAGGTTAAAAAAGTTCCTTTAAAAAAGATGTGGTATTTCCCTCTTATCGCAAGGCTTCAAAGACTTTATTTGTCAATGCAAACTGCAAGCAAATGACGTGGCATCGTGAAAATATAAGAGATTCAGGCTATTTATCGCATCCATCTGATGGAGAGGCATGGAAGCATTTTGATGAAAGACATCCCGAATTTTCAATGGACCCTCAAAATGTGAGGCTAGGGTTGTGTGCTGATGGATTTGCACCATTCAATAAAACAGGTAGGACATATTCATTTGGCCAATAATTCTTACTCCTTACAATCTTCCACCTTGGATGTGCATGAGAAGAGAGTTCTTATTCCTAACCATTATAATTCATGGCCTTTCTAATCCAAAAGGGAAGATTGATTTGTACATACAGCCACTTATAGATGACCTTAAACTTTTGTGGAATTCTGCTATGATGACTTATGATGTCTCACTACAGCAGAATTTTGTCATGAAAGCTTGTTTATTGTGGACAACTAATGACTTCCCTGCATATGGGATGTTGTCTGGCTGCATGACAATGGGAAAACTTGCTTGTCCAATATGTATGGAGAATACAAAAGCATTCACTCTTCAACACAATCGAAAGACTACATTTTTTGACTGTCATCGACAATTCTTGCCCTTTGATCATTGCTACAAAAGGAATAAGAATTCTTTTAGGAAGAGGAAAGATGAGACAGCGTTCCCCACACAAAGGTTGACAAATGAATAAATATGGGAGAGGGTCAAGCATTTACCAAGCATAATTGGACCTCCATATAATAATTTGTCGGGGTATGGAGTTTTTCACAATCGGACCAAAAAAACCATCTTTTGGTAGTTACCATTTTGGAAAACAAATATTCTCCCACATAATCTAGATGTCATGCATATTGAGAGAAATGTGTTTCTCAATATATTGTATACAGTACTGGACACCATGGGCAAGACGAAGGACACTTTTAATGCTAGACTGGACTTGGCAGATATTTGTAGAAGAAAAGATTTAGAGCTACAAGATGGTCGAGGGGGAAAGCTAAAAAAAGCCAAAAGCAAATTACACATTAACAAAACAACAAAGATTATTTGTGTGCGAGTGGATAAAAAAAACTAAAGCTACCAGATGGGTATGCCTCTACCTTGTCTAGAGGTGTTGATATGCGAGAAGCAAAGTTATTTGGAATGAAAAGTCATTATTTCCATGTGTTCTTGCAACACTTGCTCCCAATTGCATTCAAAGCTCTACCAAAACCTATTTGGAACACACTTACAGAGTTTAGTCAATTCTTTCGAGAGTTTACTTCGCCTTTACTAAAAGAGGATAATATATGTGTAATGGAGCAAAATATTCCAATCATTTTGTGTAAGCTTGAACAAACATTTCCCCCTAGTTTCTTTGACTCTATGGAGCATCTTCCAATTCATTTGCCATTTGAAGCTAGGGTTGGTGGTCCTGTGCAATATCGATGGATGTATCATTTTGAAAGGTTGGGTCATCTATCAACGTTTTTAATTATTACCATGCAATACTTATTGTATTAATTTCTTCAAATATTTTTATTAGGTTTATTCGTACCATAAAAGACAAGGTCACCAACACAACTGTTGTTGATGGCTCTATTTGTGAAGCATACTTAGTGGAGGAGACCTCTACATTTGCATTGTACTATTATCCACCTGATGTTCCATGTAGGAGGACAAGAGTGCCACAAAATGATGATCAGGTGAAGGTTGTTTTGTTGCACAACCCCTATCTATATTTAACTATCCCAGACGTCTTTCTGAAAAATGCACCCCATGTTTCTTAGAAGAAAGGGAAATGAAAGCTGCACAATTATATGTTCTTCTAAACTGTCCAGAAGTTCAGCCATTTTTGTCGTAAACACTTTTATATGTTCTTCTTTTAGTTACTGATATCTTTGAAAAATAATAAAGTTGCTTAACATAAGAATTTATTGTAGCATATATACAGATTTGCTACAAGAACTTGGTGTAAGCGACTTAGAAGTTGACAAGGAAATCTCTAAATCATTTCCTCATTGGTTTAAAGAATATGTATGGCGAACTTGATCTTACTAATATCATAATATTACCCAATTTTCTTATTAGGTGAAACTAATTTGACCATTTTCAAAATAGGTATCAAAAAACCATGTCGAAGATAACTTTTTGAGGAGTTTGGCGTGGGGGACCAAGAAAAAAGTCAATAAATGGTCAATATATTATGTCAGTGGATATAAGTTTAATACAAAAGACCATGATTGTTGATAGCGTTTCAGCAAGTGTACTGAATCATTGCAAGTAATAATAAAACGGTAGTACCGAGTGTCGAACTCAAGGATTGCGTTTTACTATCGAGTTGTATTTAATTACTAAATTGAACAAAAAGTTCCCAAATTGATTGAAGTAATATTTAAAATTAACAACAGTAATAAAATTGATCCTTTATAATGAGAAAAATTTTAGGGATGAGTTTCACTTCGAATCCAACCTTGGTGTCTAATTTGATCCTAGTTACTGAATTCCTTTATTGAATTATTACCGAATTCTCGTAATTATTCTTGCCCTAATGTCTTAGTGACAGAACCTTTAATTCCAAAGTAAGCCCTAATTCCTTAGTGGATTTAAGATTAGAATTAAGCATTACCGTACAGGAATGCTCTTGTTAAACTATTGTCGTTGCAACTAATTTAATTGGTTTCATGACCTGCATCTATCCCTAGACTACCAATTCATGAATTTTTCATCTCAAGCATTCGTAAAGTCCACTTCCGTTTCAAAATACGAATCGTAGAACATTTTAATGTTGATCAGGCAATAAAAAGCATTAAGCACAGAGATGAGAAAAATAATTCAATAAACTCATTCATATAACTAAAAATCAAATCAGAAAAATAAGGTTTCATCTAGTTACACTCATCCCCAACAAAAAGGGTTTAGTTACTCATGACAGAGATACAAAAGATAGGGATTAAAGAAGAATTACAAGAATGATTCATGAATGATTCTTGGTAAAACTGCTCCAATGATGTTAGAAACAGCCGTATTTGAGTTTCTCTGCTAGGGCACAAGTCTCCAAGCTTCCCAACAGTCAAAAAGATCCGTCGAAAGTGAAAAAAACCGAGTTTTAATATGTCTGCTGCGTGTCACGCGCTTCAAGCGTGAAATGTCAGTGGCCTTAGCGCGAAATGCGCTTCGGGCGCACTTCAAGCGCACAACATCTTCTACCTGGCGTTTAGTGCATTTGTCTCCTATTTTGAGTTCAAATTTGGTTTTGATGTCTTCATGAAAGTTGTAGCTATGGATTTTTGCTTTCATTTGCACTTGGTTTGACTCCAATTGGACATCTACAACTCCAGATATGGCTGAAATACTCCACATAGGTCATGTTGATTTTACACCAAAATTCAGCACTGCACTAAAACAAAGTAACACCATAAAACTACGAAAAATCTCTACTTAATCAAGGAAATAAGAACATAAACATTTCATTAAATCAAATAACTAAAATTAACAAAATATACTAAATAACTATTTAAATTACTAATGAATAAAAGATAACTAAGACTAAAAACAATAAAAAATATGCATATGATGAAGAGTTATCAATTGTCCTATGAGAACAACAAATTGTGGTGTATATGTTCAAGGAGGTGACAACGAGACAATAGACAATGATTATTATGGAGTGCTAACCGATATTGTGGAAGTGTACTATATAGGATGGCCAATAAAGAAGTTGGTTTTGTTCAAATATGATTGGTTCGATCCTACTATGAATCAAAGGACAAAGATAGACAACTATGGAATTGTTGAGGTCAAAGCATCAAGAAATATAAATATTATGACCATTTATATTTGCACAACAAGCAAATCAAGTGTACTATACACAATACCCTGAAGGACAAAATGATTGGTGGGTTGTGATTAAGACGAAGGCACGAAACACAGTACCCTGAAAGACAATGATGAAATCATATACTATGTATTTTTTGAGTTTGTTAGAACTATGCTCACATGGTAGTGAATTTATTTAAGTTCAAATTTTTTCATAATTGGAAGTTTGATTTGTTCAGTTATTATAATTTTAACTTAATTTAACATGGTTTTATTACTATTTATTTCTTTATAGAGGTAGAGGTAAAGGCAGGGGAAGAGGTAGAGGAATAATTACAACTTAGCCAGTTGTCCCATCTCCAAATTCCCAAACTATACCAACAACACTTATATCGCAACCATTACGAAAAGTTGGTACAACAACCTCATCTCCTCATTTCCAAACTAGACCAACACCACTTATATTAACCGTTACAAAAAACCCCTACGTCTTCCCCACTCATTCATCCCCAAACTAGGCATGCACCAACCATATCTCAACCTTTACAAAATACCTTTGTATGAGCCCCGTCTCATTGCCAATCCCACACTACTCCTATATATGTCCCATCTCCTCATTCCCAAAGTGGGACATCTATAGATATGCCACATGATCCTTCCATCGATGACGGGTCACAAGCTAACCCAAACAATGAGGTATCATCTTTAACACCAGATAACATCAAGTGGGGTTCAAAGGATGCAGATGGAAGAATTTGGATAAGATCGGCACCTGGAAATAAAAAATTTTAATTTTATAAATGTAGTTTTATAGATGCATGTATTAAATTTCCTCTAACATAGTTATTTTTTTTTATACTTTTAGCTTTGAACAAAACTCCAAAGTGAGGGCTGTTATCACAAAAATATTCAAGGAAAATTTTGGAGGGGCGTGGTAATGTTGGAGTAATGTGGACGATGACACAATGTGTGCTCGGTTAGAGGACTTTAAGGTATTGCGTGGAATTCCCTACCAATATATAGATAGTGAAAACTATGATATTTAAAAACTTGTATCCTCTTGAATATAAATTTATGAAAATTGTTGAATTGTGAAAATTGGTAAACTTGTTGATATCACAGGACATAAAGGTTACAGATAATATATGATTTGCATATTGAATATTCATGTTCCTAAATTTTCAAGTCACTGAATTTCTGTTACAAATACTATTAGGACTTAGATTATGGTGGTGATTAGGTTTAGTTTTGATGTGATAATGTTTGGGTACCTTCAAAAGTTTTACTTTCCTATTTGTATGTTAAGTTTCACACATGACTTTTTTGTTTCTAGGCAAAATACAAATGGCGTGAGAAGGATGAAGCAAACATTAAAAAAAGCTTTAACAGTAGGGGATCTTTGGCCCTAAAAAATGCTTTGTTCAAGGTGCGTAATGGTGAGGATATAGGTGGTTGGATTGGGGAAGAAAATTTATAACAATTGAAAGCTCAATGGCAAGCTGAGACATGGCAAAAAATTTCTATGATTAATAAGCAAAATAAGCAATCTCAAGTTGGACACAATGTGCATAGTGGAGGATCCATAACTGCCAGAGAACATGTCAAAAAAATGGATAGTAATCATATTTATACTAACATAATCTAATTGTTGGAATGACAATTTAATCATATTTATACTAACATAATGATTGTTGGTTATTTTTTTAGAGGGTGGAATTGAATAAATAACCAACCAATTTTGAAGTTTACAAGCGACTTCATAGGCCAAAAGGGAAACTAGATGAGTGGTTTAATGAAAAACAAGCTAAGATAGTTGTATGTATACACCATCCTTAAAGTAATGTCTTTACCAAATATATATATATATATACACTACTGATAACTCTTTTTTTAGGAAATGTACCAAACTCTAATTTTTGAGAAACAGTCTCATAATGGCGACGGTAGTGGCCAACTGTCTGATAATAGTATATACATGGAAGTTGTTGGAGGCATTAACAAGAAAGGATGCATATTTGGATTAGGATCTCAAGCTACAACTATCAAAGCATTCATAAAATCATCGTCTACAGTTTCTGATGTATCATCAGAAAAATTTGCTTCTATGGAAGCTAAGATTGAAGCTTTAACGATTGAACTTCAACAAAAGAATCTTGAACAAGAAATGATTAAAAAAAAGATGGTGCATTGGGAGCGGATGTTTGAGAGTATTGTCCCTCATTGTAATCAAAATTCTACACTTCAACCGGAAGGAGGTGATAATGAAAATGAAGAGATGGGTGATGACATGAATGATAACCTTGTGCATTGATTACTTTCATTTAGATATTTTGTTAAATCAAATATTATTTGTTATGTTTTGAACAAATTTAAATATTGATTGCATGTAGTGTATTGTTACTGTTTTTTTTGTGTGAAAGAGTTATATGAACTTTTATGACATTGTTGTTAAATTGGTGTTGATTTAAATATAATTTTTGTGGGAATCTAGTGTCATATATATAGTATGGAATTTAATATTTGAAAATTGATACTTAAATATTCAAGTAGAAAATCATTAGAGATGGATTTGTGAGAGCTTAATAAAAAAGAATTGTTCATATATTAGAGACGGAATATACAGTTCGTCTCAACAGAGACGGAATTTGATAAGCTAGAGACTGAAAAAACTAAATTTTATTGGAGACGGAAGTGTTATATTCCTCTCTGATAGAGACGGACATACTCCGTCTTTAATTAGAGACAAATGATAAAACCCGTCTCTAGCGTCTTAGAGACGCGAAAACCAATTACGGAAACATGTCTGTCTCCAATTTCGTCTCTACAATGTTTAGCGACGGAATTTGTTAAATTTAGAAACAGATTGTATCCGTCTCCATTTCTGTTTTTTCTAGTAGTGTATTAGCAACAAAGGTGACTCTTCATTTTCATTAACAAGATTAGCCTATTGTTTCTCTTGACTAGGAGCATTATGACATTCCCAAGAGAAATGATCAAACCTATGACAATTATAACATTCAAATTTAGATTTGTCATACCTCATTTCACTTTGATAATAACCATAATTTTTGTCTCTTCCTCTAAATGCTTGACCACAACCAACTCCTCTTCCTTGTCTTTGTCCACACCAATTTTGACAATTGAATCATATCCATCATCCTTCAATGATGCTTTGGTATGTAGAAATTACTTTAATGATCTTCTTTCCTTTTTCTTTATTCTTTCTTCTTGAGCTTGTTGAGAACTTTCTATTTCTTCAATGGATATTGAGTCAAGATATTTTTATTCCTCAATAACTAACTCAACGTAATTGAATTTAGGAATTAAGGAACAAATCTTCTCCACTTAGAACATCTTCTATTTTATCTATATATCTCTTCATTTGATTAACAAACACGCATTCACCATTGAATAATAATCTTAAATTGATTCATAATTCTTCATTTTCATACCTCTTTATTTGATTAACAAACACTTTGTCAATGTCTTTGAGTGATTTCTCCAAAATCTCCTTGTGTTTAATAAAATCTTCTTCTCTATTTGAGACAATCTTTCTTGATCTCGTAGCTAATCACATAGCCTTTTTCCACAATCTCTCATACACCATAAGAGCCAAACAATGCTTTCAATCAAATACATTATTTTTTCATAATTCTCTTTTATAAGAAGAAGAAATTGAAATTAGTGTAGTCACGACTTGTCATATCTCAACTCTCACAATCAAGCTCTCAATACCACTTTGTTAGAGGATAGAAATTGTTTCTAAGAAAAACTCACAATTCGCTTAATTTCGCTTGATTCAAAATGCTAAATACTAAGAGGTGTTTTATAGGTACAAACAATTACACAACTCTAAACTTACTAATAAAATTTTCTTAATTATTACACACTTCTACATATTTTACACATTTCTCTATATTTAACGTACATCTAGATTTTTCCATAAGTATTATGACTTCTATAAATTGGTTTATTTGGAAAAATCAATAATAGTAATATTAATATTATCAAACTAAATTTATATACGCTTATAATTTCTCTTAATAATTCTACAATTATCTAAATTTCAAATTATTATTAACCATAATAATACAATATTCCTACATCTTTGATTCTGATCCTAGCTGTCTAGCTATTGCTATGTAAAAATTTGCGGTGACAATTTGTTAAACAACCATGATATTTCTGCATCAATAACTTTTATACACTTATTTAATATCTTGTTTTTTTTCTATATTTTTTTACTATCATATTATTAATATTTTACATTATTTTTTTAGTCGTTTTCTCAACGTATATATGACCTTTTAATTTTTTATTTTAACAAAAGAATAATTGTTAATTTAATAAATAAAAAATAATAAAAATATTTTAATAAAACAAAACTATATTAATAAAATCAAACAAAATACATTTAATAAAAAAAAATACATCAAAGTTAATGCGGTTGAGTAGATGTGCCAAAATAAATAACGTGCTATATTATTTTAACAACTTCCTCCTTTTTTGCACATAAATTATCAACTTAATTCTATTTTTTCAACAACTCCCTCCTATTTTTCCTCTGGATCTAATAAATAAAAAAATAAATAAAAAAGTAAATTATATTAATAAAATCAAATAAAATACATTAAATTGAAGAAAAAAGTACATTAAAAGTCTACGACGAAACATTCAAATCTATACCAAACAAAGGATATTGGTCAGGATATGAAGGTGATAAGGTGTGTCACAATCCTCAAATGCGGAGAGTCAATAAAGGTCACCAAAAGAGTAAACACATTAGAACAAAAATGGACACTACAGAAAAAGTACCAAGAAAGTGCAGATTATGTCGAGTCTCTAGTCATACTAGGAAAACACTGTTCAAACGGTGTTGACACATCTACTAAAATTCGATGTTTTTTTTCTTCAATTTAATGTATTTTGTTTGATTTTATTAATATAATTTACTTTTTCAATTACTATTATTTTTGTATTATTATTATTTATTTATTTACTTATTAGATCCAGAGGAAAAATAGGAAGGAGTTGTTAACAAAATTAAATTAAACTGCTAATTTATCTTCAAAATAAGAGAGTTATTAAAATAATATAGCACGTTATTTGTTGACACATCTACAAAATTACATTAATTTTGATGTATTATTTGATTTTATTAATATAATTGTATTTTTTAAAAATATTTTTATTTATTAAATTAACAATTATTCCTTTATTAAAATTAAAAATTAAAAAATTAAAAAGTTATAGATGGTCGCATTCTGATAATGCAACTGTTACTGCAGAAAAAAAATATATCTTTTAAATATAATGAGGAATTTAAAAAAATATATACATGAAAAAAATCACAAATTTTAGTTAGGTTATTGCATCCATCCATATCTGCACACATATGATCGTATCGTGGCCAAGTACTCCTCGTAACTACCATGCACTTACCTTTTTAAGGATTCGAATTGTCTAACTTTTACCTGCGAACTGCATCCTACCTTTTAGTCAACATGGTTTGTTTGATGACTCGGGTGCACCAAATAAAGCCACATGTCCAGCTCTCTAAAATTAAAGTTGAAGTGAATTCAAACTCAAAAACACGTGACCTTCCTTTCATCTATTTCTTTTTGTGGCGCCTGTTACAGCCAGCGCCTCCGTGCTGCGCCCTTCCGACGTTGATACTCACTCCATCGTTGTTCAAATATTTCGGTGTTGCAGCCTCGCCATACAGATCTATAGTCTTTCATTTTTTCTCTTTTCTTTCCTGCAACACAGCCACGTGGCGAGAAAGGTACCCCACCGTGTCGTCGTCGTCCCCTACACCTTCGTCAACTGAGCACCGCCGCACGCCGCCATCGTCTCACATTTTTCTCATCTCACATTTTTTCTTCCTTCCTCAAATTCACTTCGAACTCTAAATCTTTCGTTTCCATGGCATCGACCCAATTCGGCTTCATAGCGTCCGATCTGGGTCGAAAAATTCGTGTCGTGGCAAAAACCTGTGGCTTTTTGGATCTAGATACCAATTTCACATCTGAATCAACACATGTTGATTGGGTTTCAGTGAACATAGAAAATTCGAGGGATTTCACTATCTTCTTTAAAGAACAATCTTCTAGGTATGTTCTGTTTCTCAAATATTCAGTTTCAGCTTAGTGTTTTCGTGGAATTCCATTGAAGAATGACAAATTGTAATAATTTAAAAGAAATCTACAAAAGTTTGAGTTTTAGAGTTTGTGGTTCTCAAATTGTAATTCTTGTAATTAGGAAAGTTTAGTTTCTGAATTATACAGTTTCAGCTTTGTGATTTCGTGAAATTCGATTGAAGAATGAGAAATCATATTAATTGGTAAGAAATTGAGAAAATTTTGAGTTTTTAGGGTTTGTGGTTCTCAAATTAAGTATTGTTAGTATACTAGTAAATTTTGCAATTAGGTATCGTTAGTTTCTAAATTTGCAGTTTCAGCTTCGTGAAATTAGGTTGAAGAAAGATAAATTGTAATAAGAAAAAAAATCGAGAAATTGTAACAGATTAATTGCTTCTCAGCGCTGTCTATGAAAAGCTTATGGTTTGTAGTTGTAGCAAAGCCATTAATTTATTTGTATTTGTTTTCTTTTGTACCTATTGTTTTAAATGGGGTGATGGAACTTACTTGAGTTAATGTTAACCTTGTGGTGCAGTCGGTACTCAATGGACTATTGCTATGATGTACATGAAAAGAATGAAATTATCTATTCAAGAGAGGTGAAGCATCTTGTTTCGGCAGCTTTTGAAGGTTTTAACAGTACTGTTATTGCTCATAGAGCTAGAGGCAGTGGAAAAACCCACTTAATTCAGATTTGGCTCAATTCAATTAGTTGTGTTGTGCCATATTTATTCTTTTGGTGGGGGAGGGTAGGCTTTGTGA
Source organism: Cicer yamashitae (assembly GCA_037974755.1). Classification (NCBI taxonomy): domain Eukaryota; kingdom Viridiplantae; phylum Streptophyta; class Magnoliopsida; order Fabales; family Fabaceae; genus Cicer; species Cicer yamashitae. The sequence continues at coordinate 40,431,488 of JBBPBQ010000002.1, forward strand.
ACAATATTTCTTCTGTTTTTTATTTTAATGATTCTTTTGTTCTTGAAGGGTTATTTGGAGAGACCGGGTTTGGCAGGGCTGGCTACTTCTAAATATCTCTATATGGTTGAGAAAAACGGGAAATCTATAGCAGTATCTTTCTATGAGGTTAATCATCAGGACCATGCTGTTGATTAATTAAATCCAGAACAACCGCCAATTTTAGTGTTTGAAGATCATAGAAGAATTCAGTTTAAAGGAATTACTCAAGTAAAAACCATTGTAGTTGGTTTATCTAATTTGAAATAATTGAAAATTTAATGTTGGGTAGTAGACAAGTAATATTGCATTTTTGTTTTCAAAATTTATACATCACTGCATGTTCTGCACAAAAGGCTGCACCCAAAGATTTGGTAGACATGAATTTGACAACACAAAGGAATTAGACATTAATACATTGCAGAATTTGATAACACATAGGCAAAGAGACATCAACACCACTCAAAAGAATTTGATACTTTGAATTCAAGACTGATTATAGGAGTTTTGTAAAGTAGAGTTAAGATATAATTTGATATTGAATTCAACACCGCTTTTTCTACTGTAAAATATTTCTTTTTCGTTATAAGTTTTTAGCTTTTTTTTAAATATAATGAATTGAGTATCTTTGTTTCGTTACAATTTTCTTGTCAATTTAATTAAATGATTCATAAAAAGCAAAATAGATTTGCACCATAACACAATAATGCAACAATGATATTCAGTGAGCATTAAAGCAAAATTATGCAGCATACACAATATAAAGCAAAATAGATATGGAGCATATGTGTTACATCTTCCAATTCTTTACACAACATATCATCATGAACTAAATGCTTACAGATCTAAATTCATCAATCGATAAGTATTGTACCAAAAAATAGTAAACACTAACATATTAACATCATTAATATACCAAAAGTATTGCTTAGTGTCAGTCACTCCCAATCAGTATAATGTTGGAATGTTTGTCTCATCACAGGTGCCTACATAATAATAAAAACTAATTAACATTATGATAAGTTTAAAATAAAGTATAGTCCATTTTCAAACACAAATAAAATTACCATAAAAAATGTTGTGAAACTGAATTGATCCTTTTGTGTTTGTGGGGGCTCATAAGTTGGAGGTCCCGAACAAGATACTTCATCGAGCATGTGACTTTCTTCTAGTTTATCCTAAAATGATTTTTTTAAATTAAAACCAAGCATAATGCATGTAAAATTAAAAAAGTGATCTATATATTGACTTATATACCTGAGATACTTGACTACGTGGTTTCCTTCTAGGCGGAGCTTTTTTTTTCAATAAAACTCTTAGGACGCTTGTGCATGTGTCTCTTTAAGTCAGGTCGTTTCTTGAATCCCATTGGTTGCATAACATTATTACTCATAAATGTCGGGCTCTCATTAATATCATTGTCTATGACTTGTGAGCGACGTTCCATTATTTTCTTACACATGACGTCTACATAATTATCAACAATCTTAAGGTGTTCTTCACAAGGCGATGCCTCGGCCACCACTCTAATGAATTTAGAGACAACTTGTCTAAACTTCTGTGTTCGAGATAACTTTGGATCTCCTTCAACCTCAATACCACAACAAGCTTCTCTTGTCCACCTTCTTAAAATATACTTCCCAGGAATGACCTTCACATCATTTGCTTCAAACACTTTCAATGCATGTGAACAAAGTATGTCAAACGTCTCAAACTTTCGACAACTACAAGTAATAGAGGTTGAAGCACGATCGAATGACACTCTCCAAAATCCTTCATGGTTGACCATAGTGATGACGTTTTCACATAAAGAGTGAGACTCATTTCTCTCTAATATCGATAAAGCTAAGAATAACTTAAACTCGTTTTGAAACAACTCAAATACAATGTGCCTGTATACTTTTCCCATTTGTATCAGTATTGGTGATAACTCGTATCTTAACCTTGCAAGCTTATGTAAGGACTCATACTTACAACTCAACTCATTGCTTTTCTTCTCCTCAACAACCCGTTCAAAGTGCTTGAAGAATTGTATAATATCCACATTGGGTTTCATACCAAATTTGAAGTGAGCATTCAAGCTTTCACTTAGTTGGGTACTCCGCATGCCAAGAGTAAATGCTTCCTTCATGTAACAAGCAGCCCATTTTGTTTTAATAGCATAAACTGATTTGATCCAATTATTTTCATGAACATCATATTGGTTGATCAAGTTTGTCCAAGCAGTCTCAAAATATGCTTCAATGTCAATATCATACATTCATTTCTTGAAATCTCTAAAAAGACAACTTCCTCCCTTCATCATGTTCCCAAGGTGTTTAATTCCATTTTGCAACAAACCATGGTGAGTCTCGGGCATCACTTCATCCAGTGCCTTGGCCATTGCTTGATCTTGGCAGTGAAAACAGTCCTTGGTTTTTTATGGATGTGTGCTTGTAAGAATGTATCAAACAACCACTTAAATGACTCAATTGTCTCATCATACAATAGTGTTGCACCGAAAATGACCGAACCCCTATAGTGGTTGAAACCAGAAAACAAAACAAGAAGTCTCTATGATTGGTACAATATGTAGTGTCCAATGGCACAACGTCGCCAAAATACCCGTAGTCCAACACCATATTTGCATCACACCAAAACACATTTATGATTTGTTCTTCTATATCCATTTGGTATGCATGAAAAAAAAGACAGATTCTCTAACAATTGTCGTTGAAAATATTGTGAAAGATAACCAACATCGTCGTACATCATACTTCTTTGTCTTCTTGCACTGAGGTAATTTTTTACATAACCGTGTAAATCCAAGATTAGCTCTATGTTTTGCATGTGTGCTCATAAGTTGAAATGTTGACTTTTGCCTTAGTCCAAAATCATCAGCCAAATCAATCTCATATGCTTGGACTTTAGTTATCTTTCTATGTGATGCAAGCATGTGTGTTGTCTCTGGAAGTTGTAGAGGATGATTATGATCCTCTAGTCTCGGCTCTATGGATGTTAACAAAAGCATCTCTCTTGTCTATCTTCCGTACCCCTTCCTTGGAACAACCAAACCTACATGATGATATAGTGTCGTCTTTATTCTTGTTCGCATAACGTTTTCTAACTCCAAAACCAACATGTGCACTATATGTAAGCCAAAATTGATAAGCCACATCTATATTGTCAAATTTCATACCAACCCTTGGCTTCCAATCAACATTTGAAGATGACATGTTTGATAAAACTTCCCAAATGAAGTAACCTAAAAATTGAATAAAATAATTAAATGAAAAAAAAACTATGGAATAATGAATAAACCATGTGTTGCTCTATTTTTTAGTTAAAAAAACTGGGTTGCCCTATTTTGCAAGTATCACAACTTCAAAGCAAAAGAATAAGTATCACAACGTAAAATAGCTCTACAAAAATAATTTGGCATAACTAATAACATTCTACTCCATTATTTTATAACAAAATTAATACAACCAAGATAAAACATAACAGCTTCCAACTCTTTTATCTAGTGATTAGAAAAAATTTCAATCATATTTGTGAAGAAAAAAAAAATTAAGTGGAGTTATTTTATTACCCAAATATGACAAAGTAAACAGTAGATTGATCACAGATGGCAGTGCATGAGAAGATGGCGGCATGCGGCGGTGCTCAGTTGACGGAGGTGTAGGGGACGACGACGACACGGTGGGGTACCTTTCCCGCCATGTGGCTGTGTTGCAGGAAAGAAAAGAGAAAAAAATGAAAGACTATAGATTTGTATGGCGAGGCTGCAACATCGGAATATTTGAACAACGATGGAGTGAGTATCAACGTCGGAGGGGCGCTGCCTGTAACAAGCACCACAAAAAAAAAAAAAAAAAGATGAAAGGAAGGTCGCGTGTTTTTGAGTTTGAATTCGCTTCAATTTTCATTTTAGAGAGCTGGACACGTAACTTCCTTTAGTGCACCCGATTCATCAAACAAACCATGTTGCCTAAAAGGTAGGATGCAGTTCACAGGCAAAAGTCAAACAATCTGAATCCCCTTTTTAAAAACACTGACAGAATGAATATGAATCTGTACTACATATAATGAATATCAACCGAAGGTAAGTCATCTTCCCGCCATATCATTTAATTCAATCCCATTCATCATCATAATAACACCAGGGCCTCCTATGTTTGTATCCAAGTATTTCTGAATTATAAAGAAAAATGCATGTGGCTACGTCAATTTCTTCAGTCACCATAAATGGAATATGCATGTGAGGACACCCTATAATATTATTAAACATATACAGCAAGAAAATTATAATTGTACTCCGTATCTCCTAATGCGACACGTGTATCCCATGTTATTTATTTATACATCAACAGCTTTAGGGGTGGAGATTGGGCGGGTTTGGACGGTTTCGGGCCAAAAATGTGAAACCGGCCCAATCCGCGGGTGATATTTATAAGTCCAATTTCGTCGGTTTTTTATTTCGGGTTCGTCGGATTTGGGTTCGTCGGGTGTCGGTTTTAAGTGGGTGGGTAAAAACGGGTTGGACTTTATTGGGCCTATTTTTGTTTTTTTGTTTTTATAAAAAAATCTGGTCTTATATAATTAATTTGTTATATATAATACAATTATTGTCGATTAAAAAAAGCTGGTCCACCTTCTAATTTTACATCACACTTGTTTTATATCTTCAATTTTTCTAAAGCACATAGCATTTGCATAATAATCAATTTAATACATCACAATTTTGTACAATAATCAATCAGTTTTGTTTCAACATCACAATTTCTAAGTTATGAGGTTTGGACTTCTGAGAGTTTGGGCTTGTAGTACTGACTGGTGAGTAAACTTTTGTTTTTTTTTACAGATAACTTCAATGTAGTAATAGTAATAATAATAATAATAATAATAATAATAATAATAATAATAATAATAATAATAATAATAATAATAATATGGGCGGGTTCGGTCGGCGATGGGTCCAAATAATCAACCTGAACCCGCCCGACGTAACCCTTATGAATCTTTTTTTCTTTCACGCGGACCCAATTACCCGTCTCAACCCGACCACGTCACCCAAATTCAACCTGGGTCGGGCGAGTATGGGCGGGTCGAATTATCTTGTCAGCTTAGCTAAATATTACTAACAAAACTTTGTATGAAATGCAAGAATATACACATGGCAACATCTTAAATAAACAGAAAGTTAATTTGTTAAAGTTTTACAAAAATCATGGGTGTAGTGGTTGTAAAGACGGTCTAGATTTCTTCCTTGCATTTCTTGTTTTTAGTGTTCGCGAACTGCCGATCTTATGTAGAGTCGTAAAATTAAACATTCTTAATACGATCAATTACTTTTCAAAATGGAATGGTTCTTGAGACTAATTAGTATTGTTTGTTACAAATTTTAAAAAAACAGATTTTAGTATTTAATAATTTAAAAATAATTTTTTAAATATATTTTTGAGAAAAATAGAAATTATTGTTTAAACTTCCATATTAGAACTTTAAAAATTATTTTTCAGATTAGTATCTTTTATCTATTGTAGTGAAAACTAATTTTTTTTTAATAATCATCTCTAAAAAATAAAGTTTTTAAAATTCTAAAAACAACTTATTATTTTAAATCATTTTTAAATTTTCATTTTTTTAAAAGAAGTAATAAACAGATAAAAACTTTCATAAATACTTAAAAAACAAAATAGACAAAGTCCTAAAAACATTAAACATAGGGTATGATTGATTAGATTTACACAAAAAGATTTTTGTAAAATAAATTTTATTATTTGTCAACCTTTAAAAACATAGAGTTGTTTTTGAAAAATATAATCAAACTAACCATTAGTCCAAATACTGGATTTTCATATATTATATGTATGTAAGTCCAATTTTTTCTTATATTTAAAATTGGACACAAAATATTTATTATGTTCACGTTGAACTTGGTTTTGGTTTTGATTTTTGGAGGATTGTTTTTTGTTTTTTGGAAGAAAATATAAAAATCAAGAAAGAAGAACAAAAATTAATTATATAAATGATGTTACCATTGCACAGATGATTAAGTTTTAATTTTATAAAAAAAATATTATTTTTGTTTTTAAAATCGAACAAATTAGCTTATCGTACTTTCAAAATCAAACATATTAACTAATGACAATTATTTGACTAATAGTTTAACTCGCCACGTAAATTATTTAACGTTCAGGTCAACTAATAAAGCAAAGTTCATTTTCAAATTCAGAAGATAAATACTCAAACTCTACAATTTTAAGAGCAATTAAGTGAATTCCTCGATTATAACCACATTACTGTATTTGTCAAAAACTTCCGCATCACAATTTAAAAACTATAAGTACAAATGAGTGTGGATCCAAAACCAATGTTTCAAAAATAAAAAGCTAGCATCCAAGTTTCTCAAATGAAATTATTTAGCTTTGAAATTTAAATCCTTGTATCCCCAATTTATTTATTTATTTTTGTCTACTATATTCCCAAATTTTACTACTATCTTCGTTGCTTATTATAATTATTTATTGTTTTTTCAGTTTTATTAAAAAAAATTAGTAGAATATTTATATGTTTTTATGTGTTAATATTTCTAAAATAATATTTATATTTAAATGTGTTAAACTTACTTTTTATATTTTAAGACAAATTAATAATATTAATAAGAGATATATTTGATTTTTCTTCTCTTATAACACAGAGGTAGTAAATTAGAGTAAAATAAGCAGAAATAAATGGTCAAAACAGTTAGGCAAAGAAAATTGCAACCTTTGTAACTTAAATGTGATCTAGTTTTAATACCAATTTCTGTCAATAACCAATTAGTTTCATTTGTTACCATACACTTACAAGTTACAATATGCTTAAATAAAATATGCAAACTATGATAACTCCAATTATATTTGACACTCTTACTTACTTAAACCAGAAACCATCTCCAAAACTTTCTTCTTCTCTTTCTTTTGCAGTGTTTCAAATCAAACAAAGATGTTAAGTTCTACTTCTACACGTGAGATTCATCAAAAGAGTGTTCTTCAAATTAAACAAGATGACAAATTTTTCAGCAAGTTACTTTCAAAGGAAAGTTCCAATTGTAACCCATCTTTCAGAGTTTCTGTTGCTGTTCTATTTGTTTGGGAATCGCAACCTGGTACTCCCAAATACACATTCTCTCAAACCACTCTTCCTCCTCTTACACCTCCACCTTCCTATCATTTCAACAATATCAATAATAACACCAAAAAGAATGAAAAAAAGCACTCAAAATTCAATCTTCTTTTGGGATTGGTACAAAAACTAAACCTCAAGAAAATCAACCAGTCTTTGTGGTCGTCGCTGTCTTCGTTGTCATCTTTACACCCTTCAAATTCATCATCAGCAGTAGATTCTGCGAAAATTACCTCCGCGGCAAGGGGTAGGAGGAGATTCTTAAGCCATGGATCATCTTTTGACTTCAGGGTTGAAAATGAAGAAAATGATGGTGCTGGTTCACCAACTTCAACATTGTGCTTTGGAATTCCTCGTTCCGCCAGTTCTAACAGTGGCTTCCAAAGTAATTACAAGAGGCACATAAGGTAATCAAGATGTGTCTTTATATAACACATAGTCAGACAGTTCAAAATGAAGATGTATTTGGTGTCTAATGTGTGTCAGTGTCTAATAGGAATATAACACTAACGCAAACAGTCACATTTTATCACTTTTATTTTTTATGTATTGAAATTATGATTGGTGTCTATAAATTTGTGTTAGTGGCTTGTTCCATAAATGTAATATAGTCTTAGTTCTATTGAAGACAAGGTTGGTTGCTCCTATAGTTTCTCTAGTAAAAATATTCATCCTTAAAGCATCACCCTACTTGAAAAATTTAAAAGCAGACGAAAATTAGAAATAAAAAAGAGTAAAATATGTAATGAGAGATATCATAATTAGAGATCAATTTTATTTTTTTTCTTTTATTTTTTCTGGTAATTTAAGTTTTTTAGTAGTGTCAATTTTCTATGGCCTTGAGTTTGTATCTCTCAAATAACAAACCTTGACTCTAAGATCTATGAGAGTGTGTGAGTGATAGAATCTTAAACATTTTATGCAGTTTTAAACGATCATACAAAATTCCTTGATCCTTTTGTGTTTAGGATGTAATAAAAAAGAGTTTGATGCATCTCCTTTAATTTTGAGCTTAATTATAAACACAAAATATTGTGTTAGCTTGTAGTCATCGTTTTAAAATGATGTCTGCAATTGCAATTGCAATTGTAATATTGCGAATTTAAAAGTTTCTGCATTTGTTCGCATTTTTCTACAATGTAAAAGTTTACGGTGTAACCGTTAACGCAACTCCAATTTAAAACCATGTTTGGTGCTATATTGTAGGTGTGATGAGTGAATTAACGAAGACGCATAATAAGAGAGATTGAGAGAGCTTTTAATGGTAGAAGAGTTTTAAATTATAATAATTAATTTCTCTAGGAAATTATGAAGAGATTATAGACACAAAAATAAATTTGGGTTTCTATTTTTGCTACTTTTGCTACTTTAACATTTTGCTGCTAAATTTAGATGAATTTATGTTATTGCCTCATTACTTTTCCATTGTGAATTCAACTTTTTCTATTAGTTTGTTGAAGCAACCTGAATGCTTTATAAGCATTTAATTTAATGAAGTTGGATTTATGCCAATCACAAAATCCTGAATTCATGGAATCAAGATTTTATGGGCTATTTGATCGAGTTCGGATGGTTTAAAACAATTTAGATTTTAATTTTATAATTAAAAATACCAAATTTAAATTTTGATTATTTGATTGATAACGAAAGATCTAATGACATAGGTTTACGGTCTGGTCTCCGTCGAATCAGATTAAGTCAGAATTATTTAGTTAAAATATCTATTAGATTGATTTATTTAAATAAATATAAATAATATTTATTATTATATTAAAAAAAATTATTTAAATATTAAACTTTATTTACTTTTTGACATCTTTATATTATTTTAAAATAAAATAAAAGTCAAATATTATATAAAGTCAAATTTTTTAAAATGTCATTTTAAATATTAAAATAGAATTTAATTTAATTGACATATTAATTTATTAATTTATTTAAAAATATGTTTAATTATTTATTTAAAAAATTTTAAATAAAATAAATTATTTAATTTGAATTTTTTTACCGACAAAACTCAATCCTTATAGTACCTAACTCAACTTGTTCTATTCCCATGTAAGAATTACATCGATTTGGATCCTCATTTAATGGACATGGCACAGCGGATAGTACTTTTACGCTACTTTACTTGTGAGAAAGGGAAGAAAAACACCTTAGTTAGCCTTTTTTTTATTGCTTCGTCCTTTCTGTAGGGTATCTCTGCTTTGTCTTATTTAATAGTTTTATTTATTGCAAATAGCAAGAACTCGTGGAAATTAATAATGTCGGAAACCAGAACTTACGGAAAGAAAAGGTACTATCAATTTGGCCTAAATGGTTTGCTACAATTTGGAATCAATTTGAGAGTTAATCTAGCATTTCCCTTTGGAGGACATAAAATCAGTTTATGGAATAATCTATAGGCAAATATTAATAATTTTCAAGATTAAATTTAGGATATTTTGTTTAAAATTCTTTCTTCTTAGTTTACCAATCAAATTACATTCTTGAAACGATGATTTCAATAGAAAAGTGGTATATAATGGATATTTTTATTCACCATGATCTCTCTACACTAGATCTGCTCCTTATCGTCTTCTTTTAATTAAGACAAATCTCTTTGTTTTTAATGTCAATATTTTTACATCTTCTCTAAAATGTGTGAGATTGGAACGGAAACAAGAAGTATTAGCATCTTATAAAACAAGCCATACAAAAATGTTTTAAAAGCATCTACAACATAACACTTATCTTTCGGGTGTTTAAACGAAATTTACATATATGCATAATTCATTTTATAATTTTTTTAATAATAATCTTTAATAATCATTCGATTTCTTCTAGCCAGTACCTCAAAAAAATATTAAATTGTTTTTATTAATAATTTTGTATCACTATATTTTAACATTAATTTATTTTAATACAATTTATTACGTACAATTTATAAAAAGTGAAGAGAAAAATAGTGTTTTCATAATCACTCTTTATAGATATCCACATTTTTTCTTCCACCTTAGAGGTGCCTATTTAGTTTGTTGCTTAATTAGTAAAACTTAAAAGATTCACATGTGGATGGCAAAGTGTAACATTCTTTGATAAACATCATCCACAAATAGGGGTGTTCATAGTGTAAAAACTGAATTGAATTAGACCACATTAATGGTTTGGTTCAGTTCTTAAAAACCACTTTTGAATCAACTTTAGTGAAGTTCTGAACCAGTTTGAAATTGATTTATAAATATAAACCAGTTTCCTATTTATAACAAGTTTTTAATATTTTGAAATTCTTTTGTCAAATAAATATTTTTTTTTCGAGATAAATAGATGTAAAAAATTTTCCAATATTAAAAAAATTTCGAAAAAAAAATTTGAAATTCTTTTGGCGTGCAAATCCACGCCTAAAGCGTGAGTGCGTGCGCCTGAAAATCTGCGCCTGAAGCGTGCGTGCGTGCGCATTATGCGCTGGGCTGGGTTATAAAACCCTTGTCCCTCCAGTCTCCCCTCAACTCTCAAGTGTTTGAGAAAATGCCACAACCACTTTGGAGTCTTAATTTAAAATAAACAAATCAGCAATAATAAAAAATTGAAATCATCTTGTACTTGTCACATATATTACCACACTAGTTAACAGACATTTGTGAAATCAACACATCAAAAATCATCTTGTACTTGCACATATATCACCACACTAGTTAACAGACATTTGTGAAATCAACACATTAAAAATACTTGCACTTATGCTTACACAATAAAAAAGAAAGACAAATATGAAGAATAAAGACACACTTTTAAATTTGAATCAAACAAGCACTAGCTCTAATTAGTCTACCATGAGATCACATCCATTCTTAACTTCCAAATTTTGTAGCGATGCAGCCATTGCATTTGAGGGTTTTCGTACACAGGCTTTTCTTAAGGTAGTCAAAGACCATAGTTCACTTGGTAGGCTATCTAAGCTATGACATTGGAAAATATCGAGGGTTTGAAGTTGTGTCATCGAACCATTGGCTAATTTCCAATTTTGAATAGGCAAATATCCCATTTTAAAAACTTGCAAGGATGGAAATCCATCTTCAACACAATTAAGATCAAAAACATTATTTGAAGACAAGTTTCTAGCTAAGATCAAAATTGGGAGTTTGGTTAGATTTCCAATAGCATTCACCCCATCATTATTCAAGCCACTAGTACCTGTCAATGTTAACTTGGTAATGTTGGGAGGAAACATGGCTACACATGTTGTAAGGTTTACGGCATTGACGAATTTTAGTGTACTCAGCCTTAAGTGCTTCAGACTTTGTAATATTTCCTTACGATTACAATTGATATCCCATTGAAATTGTATCCAATCTTTCAATTTGAACCAGATTTCTAACTTATTTAATTGACTCAGTTGTTTTAGACTTAGCAACATTTTGGGCACATCACCCTTGAAGTTTGAGGAAATAGATAACCCTAATTTTTTGAGTTTGGGGAAACTTCCTTTCTCTATGTAATGTGTTGTGCATTTATTGAGTACAATGGAAGAGATGGTTGAAGATTGCATATAACTTCACCATCTAATTTTGAATTATGACCACGTAGCATGATAGACCCAAAAGTATATACATGCCTTAGATGTTTTAGCTTTGATATTCCATTTGGGAAAGAAATTGAAATTAGCATGGTTGAAGGTCCGAAATCTAATATTTCTAGATTTTGAAGGTTGGATATTGAATCAGGAACAAATCTAATATATTATGAGTCTATTCATAAGTACATCAAGTGGATGACGTTTTTTAGGTTGGAAGGAATTTTAGAACAATAATTTCCCTCAATATTTAACACCCGGACCAATTTGAAGCCTTTGGTAAGTCATATCCACTCTTTGTTAGAAACGAAGCAGTTTGGTTAAGAGAAAAACAAAGAACACACGATTGGTCGATGGTGCTCGAAGAAACATAGTGAGATATAGTAGAATGGATGGACAACCTGTGAGGTTTTGTGGGGATTAGAATGTTGTTATCATTGCAAACTTGAAATATCTTGTCCACTTTACTCTCTAGTATGCAAATATCTATAAGAAGATCATGGATGCAACATGTTTTCACGCTTCCACTATCACTCACTCGTGCTACTTGGATCAAACTACGATCGATGAGGTCGTACAAGTAGTCTTTAGCAACATCTATTGAATCTCTACTCCCTGTTTCTTGTATAAATCCTTCAGCAACCCATAGTTGCAACAATTGCCTCACACATATTTCATGATCTTCAGTAAATATGCCTAGATACATAAAGCATGGTTTCAACCTTGACGGCAAGTTGTCAAAACTGAGTTTAAGTATGACATCCTTTACTTGAGTCTTGTTCTGAGTAAGATACCAGTTGACATGACCCACAACTTTGGACCATTCTCTATGTGACTTTATCTTGTTTGCCAAAAGTCCTTCCAACACCACTATTGAGAGTGGCAACCCGCCACAACTTTTAGAGAAAAGCTCCCAACTTTGTTCTTCACTAAGAAATTGAAGGTTGTAAGGAGGATCTCGACTAGTATGAGAAGCTACTTCTTTCAAACGACTAGTTATCAATACTCTGCTTCCTCTGTTTCCATTGGGAAAAGCATCTTTTACTGCATCCCAATCTTGCCTTTTCCACAAGTCATCGAGAATCAACAAATACTTTTTCAACTTCAAACATTCTCTTATAGTTTCCTTCATCTCATCCTCACTCAAGCTACTGAAATCTCGAGCTAACTCCTTGTGTGTTCTTACCCTTCTTAGTGTTGTTGTTCCTTCTACCTTCATATTCATGGTTTGGCATCAAATGTTTAAGAAGACCAAGCAAATTTTCCTTAGTTCTACACTCATTTGAAACATAAACCCATGCAAGTGTCGTTTTACCCAATCCACCTATACCAATGATTGAAACAACGTTGAGATGCGACGAACCTTCTCCGATGAGTCTATTGATAAAAACCGCAAATTCATGGACAAAGCTAACTACATCTTCCACTTCAACGTTGCTTCTTAATATGTGAAGTGATTGCATCTTCATCTCATCTTCTCTTGGTTGATCACTACTATTTTGATAGTATTTGATCTTGTTATCAAGTATCTCATTGAGATTGTTTTTGATCTTGTCAATTTTCTCTGATACATCGTGGAGCAATTTTAGCGTGGCCAATGCCTAGGGATGGCAATATAACTCGCACCCGCAGGCATCCACCCAAACCCGCTTGATTTTGGCAGGAAAAACCTGCTTTGATCGAGTGCGGGTGCAGATTTTCCCCGAAATTAAAATTTGTGGGCGAGGACGGGTTTGGGGTGGTGATATCCACCTCGCCCCCGCACCCGAACCCGTCCCGCAAGTAATATTAAAGTAATTTTTAAATTTTATATACATATACATATTGAATATACTTAATATTTTTTAAAATATTAAAATTATAATCTTATCTCTATACAAAATATTTTTTTTTATTTTATAATTGTCTAATAACAATTATTTTATTATATTAATTATAATAGATATGATTTTTAAATTTATAATTTTATATATATATATGAATGGGTGCGGGTGTGGGCGGAGAAACCCGAATCCCGTTGCGGGCGGGAATGGGAGCCTAAATTCTACACCTGCTATGAAATAGGAGCGGGTTCGGGTTTTCCCCGATTAGTTGGGTGCGGGGGTGGAGGAGGCAAAATCCGCCCCCGCCCCGCCCCGTTGCCATGCCTACCAATGCGTGAAGCATTATTGTAAATCAGTTTTTTCTTTTGTAGATGGCGGCGTTGGTGATGAATGTGTCGATGACATCCTTAGCTACGTGTGTTATGTCTAATATGACTCAGAATTTGTTGTTCTGGCTGTTTGTTGTTGTTATTGTTTCCCTCAGAGGATTTTTTTTATGAATTTGAATTCGTTGCGGAGGGATATGATTCTGTCTTCCACTCCACATAGTAATTAGGATAAGTGTTCCAAAAGAAATGGAACCACGATATATACCATGTGTAATGGGAAAGTGTTATTTTTGGTGTTTGTGAAGAGTGTCAAAAAAAATTATTTTGACAAATAAATATTTTTTTTTTCGAGAAAAATGGATGTAAAAAATTTTCTAATAAAAAAAGTTCAAAAAAAATTTTTTGAAATTATTTTGGCAAAATTTTTTTATTTTTTTTTCAAGAAAATTTGTTTTGATTTTTTCGAGATAAATAGATATAAAAAAATTTCAAGATAAAAGTTTCAATTATTTTAAGAAAAAAAATCAAAAAATGTTTTCAATTTTTTTCTGAAAAATTTTCCAAGAAAATATTATTTTAATTGTTTTTTGAAAAAAAAATTTATATATTTTTTTTGAGAAAAACAAATTTAAAAAATTTTCTAAGAAGATAAATCTTATTTGATATTAAAAAAAATTTAAAATTATTAAACTGATTTCTTACTTATTTGTTTTAAATAGGTAGTTCGATTCATGAACTATTTAATTGATTTGGTTATTTTAGTACTACAATACAATTTATCAATATTATTTTTTACATCCCTATCCACATATTAATCGCTAAGGGAATACAAGATCGTTCTGAAAAACATTAACACAAAATTCAAAATCAAACACCATCAACCCACAAATCCATTCTCCAGTAAACACAAAGAAAATCAAACAGCAAACACCATGGACTAACAAAATAACAAAGAAAAGAACAGGAAAATGAGACCATTAAAGAGAAGAAATAAGAAAATAGAAAAGTAATGATAGATAGGTAATGTAGAAGAGGTAAAGTCCCCTCTCCTGCATAGGCAGGGCTCTGCTAAGTCAGAGACAAGAGAGAGATAATTTTATAGGGTAGATTAGATTCAATGTGTTTAGACCATGATAAGATCAAGTGTATTAGTTTGATCAAATGGTAAAACAATTGATCCACCATATACCACACTTGTACATGTTAGAACTTACTATAATCAATATATATAAAAAAGCTGTTGAGTTTATATATAATTGTTTTTTTATTTCACACATTAATAAATTATTAAAAATAAAAGAGAACATAATAATTTCATTAAATTATCTTTATTAATAATTTATATATTTTCTACTATTATAAATACAAGTAGAATATAATATTTTAAAAATAATATACATAATATTAATTATGGAATACAATTAAAAAAATAATTATTCTTATGTTAAAAACAAAAAATGACATTTATTTTAAATTAATTATTTTATTTGCTAAATGATATTAATTGCAAGATACAAAAGAGTACTCACTTTCTTTTCATTGCCAATTAGGTTGATGTATTAACTTACATTGGCCTAAAGAAAGTGAATAATTACAAATACATACAAAAAAAAAAGTTATAAATGAAATATTAATATGCTATGTATGTTTGTGTGAGGGCAAATCTAGAGTCCATGCTGGTAAAACAAGGATTTTATACCTCTTAAAAATACTAACAATTGACGTACAAAAAAAAAGGTTATAAATGGAATATTAATATACTACTATGTATGTTGTTTTGCAAAAAAAACCTTATGACATTCTTGGAAGCAAACAGAACAAACCGGACAAAATATGGCCAATTGATATCAGTTCCTTCTAGCATAAAGAACATAATCTGAAGCTCAAATTCAGTCATTTGAGAATAATTTCCTGCCTTCGGAACCAGAATGTAACTGAGGAAATAATGTAGCAGCCTATTTTCAACGATCAAATTTCCAACATCTTACTATTGCCTAGAAAACGACAGAATGATACATGGTGTTTTTGTCAAAACGGCACAATGATACATAAGCATAATATTTTGTCACAAATTTCCAAGCCTAAGTTTCTGACCTTCAGATGGTAACTGTAGATTTCTCCAATTGTTTGAGTATCTAACTCAATATATTTTCCTTTTACTTGAGATACCAACTTAAATCCTTCTTTCTTAAGGTTGCAGTAAAACACCCTAACTAACTCAGCATAGATTGGGCCATTATAACTAATGAATGCTTCAAAATGTTGTGCCCTATTTTGGAGTGATCAGCTTTTTATCCGAGTAGTAAGTTCTGAATCGGTCGATTTCTTCGGGTGAATGAAGTAATCTGGACAGGTATGCAACATTGTCATTTTTAGCCCTCCTTTTTGAAGGACCCACTAAAGCATGCTTGGTTTGGGAACCTCGTTTCCATGCATCCATGGTAAAGATTGAAGAAGATGAAGTTTTCGGAGTTGGGAAAAAATTTGGGGATTTGGGGTTTTGATTTTGAGTTGGGAGTAATCTTAGATGTAATTGATGATAGTGTATAGATTTGGTAATGTTTGCATGTAAGATTGGATGAAGTTTTGGAGTAATGAAAGTGGATGAATATCTGTATTCGGCTACTGAAGTTTTAAGAAAGTGACCTAAAAACGCAGGAAAAATTTGAATCTGTATTCGGCTACACTCTAGTTGTAGTCGAATACAGAATTTTCTAGAAACGTGTATTCGAATACAGACTACGTGTATTCGGCTACGTTGAAAAAAATTTATTTTTTAAGTCGAATTTTTACTGAAAAACAATATTTAAAAGACATAATCATGTTGAGAAAGCACATATTCATACATCAAAGATTCAATTCTATCAACCTATCAAGTGAAGATTCAAGATTTTGAAAAGAAATGACTTACAAAGTATCAATACCTTGTATTAGAGATCATTTTCATTTAGAATGCCAAGTTCTCTTCGTATCTTATAGAATGAATCTTTAGGCAAGTGCTTTGTGAAGATATCTGCTAGTTGATTATGTGTATCCACAAATGTAACTTCAACATTTCCCTTGAGAACATGATCGAGCAGAAAGTAATGGTTTTTACAAAACCATGCTTGATCATAGCACTTGGGCGCATGTTTCTAGCTTTTTACTTTGGTTTTTTTAAAATCACTTTATAGCTTAGAATAATTTTTTAGCTTGTTTTTAAACTTTGGGTTGAAATTGAATTATAATTTTATTATTTGCATTTTGACCCCTGCTCGCTCTGTAGGCCATAACCTGAGCTCTAGATATCAGATTGAAGCATGCGAGCAGTCTTTGGAAAGCTAAAAATCAGAGCTACAACTTTTGTGCTGGAATAAAATCTCAATGCGTAACTCTACTGGGCCTAAATTGCAGATTTCGTAATCTGGACCTTTGTAATAAATTTAAATAACGGGCCACTTGTTTTTAAAGCCCAAAACCGAGCACTATATTTTTGGAGTTTCTTTCCTTTCTTGTAGGGGGGTTATTTTTTCGGATTATATATCAGAAAGCTTTATATACACTTTTTAATTTCATGGAAGGCTAATTTCATAAGATTAATGCACGAGTTCGAGGTTTCATCAACACCTGGAGATTCAAGTTACACCGTCAATTCTGATTCATGATTCTATTTCTGTTATTTGATTATATTGATATTCTGATTGCTTAAAATGAATTTCAATAGGATCGATTAAATTTATTTGACAGAATTTGGTTTCGTTTCTAATTCAATTGAATTATAATTTTGCGACGCTTGAACGTTAATTATAATAATATTTTGATGATTGTGATGCTTAATCCAGTCAACGAAATCGAATTCACATAGGATTTATTATGCTTGTTTGATCAATTCTATAGTCAAATAAGAATAGAATCACGAATTAGGAATTAAACTCATTGATAGAATCTGTGATAGGTTTGAAACTCGAATAAGTGGATTAATTGTTTTACTCATCTGTTAAAACTAAAAAAAATTATAAAAACCCCCTTTTTCGAATTTCAACGCTCAATTCGGTTAATATTATTATATCAGAAGTCCTTGCGACAGCGGATCAATGGCGTATGTCTATATGTTTGGTTCGAGAATGCATGATTGGATATTTTGGTGGAAAATTTGGAGATTTTGATAAGGGATTTTTCATTTGATAGAGAGATATGAAAATGATTAAAGACTTTGTAAGAATCATACCATAAGGAACAGTATTCTTCTTGTAGTCTTTGTTGGCAGCAGCGATCATGTGATGAAGGATCAGATGAGGGAGGTTGAGACGCTTGCAGTTGAGCAGATGATATATGATGAGTGCGTCGTTTTCAGAGACATACTCATGACTTCTACAGTGAGGAAGAAGAGTACCTAGTAGAATGTTAGGGAGAGGGTGAAGGAATGTGGAAAGATACCTAGTAGAATTCTCTTGAAATAGCTCAGAGAGAACTGCAGTCTCTTTAAGGTTGAGAGCTGCATACCAGGATTTTCCAAAAACAGCAGGACCTTCAATAGGAAGATCCAAGATGGAGGCCAGAACATCAGGTGTCAATCTGATCTCAATTACCTTGATAGTGGAAATTAATAGAGATTTTTCAGGGAAGGTTTTGGCCTGACAGTAGAAGGCTCAAACAACATCTGGATAGTGGGGTTCAGAGATTTTCAAAAAGGCAGTCTAGCCTAGGGCATCAGTAAAATGTTGGACAGCGTTGCCATCAACTATGAGTTTGTCAAAGATGAAAACTTTGCCAACACCAATGGGCCTCTAAGCCCATTTGTCTTTGAATAATTTGGTGGCAGTGGGAGGAATCAGAGAAGTGCTGGTTTGGTCTTTTTGGAGGGTGGAGATGGTGGTACAGGTGAGCCAGAGTCAGAGGAAGGGTCAGAGGAAGGAGAGGAAGGAGATTGAGGTGAAAGAGGTCTTTTGGTGGTGTTTGAGGGAGAAGGATGATAAAACGGAGAACGTTCTTCGGGAGATGAACGTTCTTGAGTTGGAGTGGGAGATTGTTGGTGAGCATGAGAACATTATGGAATGGGAGAACGTGCTTGAGTAGGGGAGGATGTGTGTTGAGCATGGGAAGGAGAAGTGGCGGGAGAACGTTCTGGGATAGGAGAACGTTCTGGAGTAGGTGTAAGGCTTTTTGGAGTGGAAGGGATGGGAGAACGTTCTGGAATTTGGGTGGGAGAAAGTGTTGGGGTTGGGGAACGTTCTGAAGATGAGGAAGGAGAAATACAGAACTTGTGTTTAGGTACAGTTGTTTTGAATCGTTGATGAATGGGTCAGTTTGTTCTTGCCAGAAATTTGGAGGCTAGCATGGTGGTTTTTGTTTTTAGGGCACGGGTTTTAGGTTGAGTGGATGTGGGAGAGGAGAAAAAATCAGTCATTGGTCTCCGTTTCTGGTTTGGAGGAGTGGATTGAGAGGCTTCAGCTGAAAAAGATGGTTTGGATTGAGGAGTCTGAGACGAAAAATAGGATTTTGGTGAGGTGACAGGTTTTGTTGAAGGAGGAGGAATATCAGATGATTCATCCGACTCAGTGTCTGAGATGATGAGATAGGCAGGTTTAGTGATTGGGGTCCTTGAAGTCCCAATTCCTGCCAAGATTCTCATTGAGCGTCTTTTAGGTGCTAGAGGATTGACAAATTTTTGTGGTGGTGGTGCGGGTTTAGAGAAGGATGTTCGCAAATGAGGAGGAACTTGAGCGACATTTGGAGGTCGACAGGAATAAAAAGGAGGAAGAACAGAAGATACAGGTTGGGGAATGGAGGTGTTAGGGTTGGATTCAGGGGACGAAGAAAGATAGTCAAAAAAAGAAGAGTCTGATGAGTGTTTTGGAGGGGTTGGCCTGGGTGGAGGTGAGGGAGAACGATTGGAGACTGGTGAGAAGGATGATGATGGTGATGGAGTGTCAGTGTTTGCATTTTTGCGAGCAGATTGCTTTGTTCGAGCCATTGTTGACAGTTAAGAGAAATGGAAGATAAATTTGGAGGAAGACAAAGGTTTTGAGAGGATGGAAACTTTTTCAGAAAAAGATGAGCAGTTGGGATAACTGCAACATGTTTTTGCAATTTTTCAAGAGAGAGAACAATGATGTTTAAACCTAGGGAAGTGACAAGTATTGGGGAAAGGAATAGATTTGACGGCTTGGCAGTGACCTTTGAAGGCCTTGATGCACGCGCATTTAATGCTAGGACATGCCTTGCCTACGCATGAGGAAGATGACGGCTGGGAAGAAGATTTGAAAAACGGAGAAAGATGTCTGAAAAACGGAGATTGATAAACGTTCTCCGTTTTCTGCAGAAGCAGTTTTAACTTAATTTTTAGGATTTTTCATAATTTTCAGTTTTTCTTTAATTAAATTAAAAATTTCTTCAACCAAGGGTTTTGTAAAAATATCAGCAAGCTGATTTTGAGTATCAACAAAGATTAATTCAATATCCTTTTTATTAACATGATCGCGAATAAAATGATGTTTTATTTCAATATGTTTTGAACGAGAATGCTGAATTGGATTTTTTGATAAATTGATTGCACTAGTATTATCACAGTAAATTGGAATACTTGAGTAACTTACAGAAAAGTCTTCAAGTTGATTTTTTATCGAAAGAACTTGTGAACAGCAATTAGCGGCTGATACGTATTCAGCTTCGGTGGTTGATAAGGCTATAGTATTTTGTTTTCTGCAAGACCAGCTTATCAAAGCATCACCCAGAAATTGACATGCTCCACTGGTGCTTTTTCTTTCAGTTTTATCTCCAGCATAATCAGCGTCACAGTATGCTACAAGATCAAAATGAGAACCTTTTCTATACCAAAGGCCAAGATCAGTAGTTCAAACAAGATATCTAAAGATTCGTTTTACAGCAGTTAAATGAGATTCTTTTGGCGCAGATTGAAATCTAGCACATAGTCCTATTGCAAATACAATATCTGGCCTACTAGCAGTTAGATATAGCAAGGAACCAATCATTCCTCTATATTCTTTTTCAGAGACAGATTTTCCATGTTCATCTTTGTCTAATGAAGAGGATGGATGCATAGGAGTAGACATGATTTTAGCTTCGTTCATTTTGTACTTGGTTAACAAATCTTTAATGTATTTTTCTTGACAAATAAAAATACCATTTTCATGTTGTTTAATTTGTAAGCCAAGAAAATATCTTAATTCACCCATCATGCTCATTTCAAATTCACTTTGCATGAGTTTTGAGAAGCCATCGCACATTTTTTCATTAGTTGATCCAAAGATAATATCGTCAACATACACTTGTACAACGAGTAAATCATTTTTATCAATTTTCTTAAAAAGTGTAGTGTCGATTTTTCCGCTGGAAAAACCATTATTTATTAAGAAGGAACTTAACCTATCATACCAAGCTCTTGGTGCTTGTTTTAAGCCATACAGAGCTTTTGTAAGTTTGAAAACATGATTTGGTTTTGTTTGATCTTCAAAACCGGGAGGTTGTTTCACATAAACTTGTTCATTTAAAAAACCGTTTAAAAATGCACTTTTAACATCCATTTGAAATAATTTAACAAGTTTGTGAGATGCATATGCAAGAAGTATACGAATAGCTTCTAATCTTGCAACAGGAGCATAAGTTTCATCGTAGTCTATACCTTCTTGTTGGTTGTAACCTTGAGCAACCAATCTTGCTTTGTTTCTTACAACCTTACCTTCTTCATCTAATTTGTTTCTGAAAACCCAGCGTGTACCAATAATTGTTTGATCTTGAGGATTCGGTACCAAGGTCCAAACTTCATTCTTGTCGAACTGCTGCAGTTCTTCTTTCATGGCTTCAATCCAAGATTGATCAACTATGGCTTCTTTAATTGATTTTGGTTCAACTTGAGAGATCATTGTCATGTTGTTCTCATCATTCTTGAATGACTTTCTGGTTCGAATTCCATCTGCTGTATCCCCAATGATTTGAGTTTGAGGATGATCTCCTATCGTTCTCCAGCTTTTAGGTGGAGAATGATACGGAGATTGTTTATCAATCTCCGTTTCCTGCACATCAGTTATTTGCTGTGTGTCTGGCAATTCTTCATCCTCATTTGTCTTTTCAAGTACTAAGTCATCAAACTCATCAAATAAAATATGCATGCTGATTTCAACAACTTTAGTTCTTAGATTAAACACTCTATAACCTTTGGAGTCGGTTGAATAACCCAGAAAGATAGCTTTGTCTGATTTTGAATCAAATTTTCCAAGAACATCTTTGTTGTTTAGAATATAACAGTAACACCCAAAAATATGGAAGTATGAAATGTTTGGTTTTCTGTTTTTCCAGATTTCATATGGAGTTTTGTTTATGATTTTTGTAATGGACACACGATTTAAAATATAGCATGATGTATTGACGGCTTCAGCCCAAAAATATTTTTCAACATTAGATTCTTCCAAGATTGTTCTTGCCATTTCTTGTAAGGTTCTATTTTTTCTTTCAACAACTCCATTTTGTTGAGGAGTTCTTGCGCAAGACAAATTGTGAGAAATGCCAAGTTCTTCAAGAAAGTTTTTGAAAGGGGCATTTATGAATTCTCCTCCATGATCACTTCTTATAGAAATAATGATGGATTCTTTTTCATTTTGTACTTTTTTACAAAAGATTTTAAAAGCTTCAAACGCATCATCCTTTTGTTTTAAAAATAGTACCCAAGTGTATCGAGAGTAATCATCAACAATAACAAAACCATATTTCATTCCTCCTAAATTGGTTGTTTTGACAGGACCAAATAAGTCTATGTGAAGTAATTCAAGAATTCTGTTTGTGGAAATAAATTCTTTTGAGTGAAAGCTGCTTTTAACTTGCTTTCCCTTGACACAAGCTTCACATATTTTGTCTTTTTCAAAATTCAGTTTTGGTAATCCTCTAACAAGTTCTAATTTTGAAATTTTGAAATTTTGGAAATGGTTTTCATGCTGACATGCTGACAAGTTCCATTTATCTTTATCAATAGATATGAAGCATGATTCATCAGGCAATTCTTCAAGATATAATACATAAAGGTTTTTCTTTCTGGTTCCAGAAAACAATTTTTCACCAGATTTTGTTTTTATGATTTCACATAGGTTGGGTTTGGAAATAACTTCACAGCCATTGTCACAAAGTTGACTTATGCTTAAGAGATTATGTTTCAGACCTTCAACATATTGAACATTAGTTATTTGAGCAGAGTTTTTCTTACCAATTGTTCCTTTACCTTTGATTTGAGCTTGATTGTCATTTCCAAAGGTGACAGATCCTCCATCTTTCTTGACGAAGGACATGAAGCAATTTTTATCACCTGTCATATGTCTTGAACAGCCACTGTCCAAGAACCATGGCTTTTTCTTGACACTTTGAGAGCCAACCTGCAGTTTTGGTTTCATTAACTTTTGGTACCCATTCTGTCTTGGGTCCTTGTGGATTAGTTCTAAATTTTGATTTTCTGTTAATATGACATGTAGATTCAGAGTGTCCAATCTTATAACATGAAGAACATTTGATCATTTGTTTTTGAAAAGATTTTTTAACTGGTTTTGACAGATTTTCAGAACTTTCTCCGTTTTCTGTTTTAGCTGGAGAACGTTCTTGTCTTTTTTGAGAAAAACCTGTTTTTGTTCCAGATTGTTCTTTTCTCTGTTTGTTCTTGATTTTCTCATCTATTTTCTTAAAATAACATGCAAATTCAAGATGTCCAATTTTGCTGCAATATGAACATTTGATCTTGCATTTATTCTCTCCCTTTTTTGGAATAAAAATTTTTTCATACATTTTGGTTTTCTGAGTTTGATTAAAACCAAGACCAGCTTTATCAAATATTCCAACTTGAGATCCCATGATATTTTGAAAGGTTCCAGTGGCTTTAATAAAGTTTAACATGTCATTTTTAACAAGTTGAACTTCAGCTTTAAGGAGAACGTTCTCCTTTTGAAGTGCAGAGTGTTCTTGATTTTCTTGATTTTCAGTGTGAAAGTTTTTGGTCTGAGATTCTTTCAGATTTTGAATGATTTCCTTTAGCTTATCATTCAGAATCTGAGTTTTTTCTTTCTCTTCCTTTTCTTTATAAAATTCATCTTTTAAAGAACTACACTTTTGAATGAGTAAGTTTGAATCATTTAATAAGTTGTCAAATTCTTTTTCCATTTGTTCACATAAAATGCAGGATTCAGAATTTGTTACCTCATTTTCTTCAGTGTTTGCCATTAAGCATATGTTAGCTTCTTCATCTTCTTCTTCATCAGATTCATCTGAGTTATCCCATGTGGCCATCATTGATTTCTTTTTGAAAGGAAATTTATTTGGTGTTCTTTTGTTCAGAGGACATTCAGATTTGTAATGTCCCAGCTTATTACATCCAAAACATGTAATTTGGCTTTTGTCTAGTTCTGTTTTAGGATTTTCTTTTCTGTTTGGGAATCCCTTTTTGATTTGGTCTCTCCTTCTCATCATTCTTTGAATTCTTCTAGTGAGAAGAGCAATTTCTTCATCAGCATCTTCTTGACCTTTTTCTTCTGGTTCTTCCTCTGTTTGTTCAGGCATGCTTTCTTGAGATGCTTTTAAGGCTATTGTTTTTCCTTTCTTGACAGGTTTATCTTCTTGCAGTAATACCTCATGTGCTTTTAAGGTTCCAATTAGCTCTTTTAGTGCTAGTACTTCAAGATTCTTGGCTTGGCTTATAGCTGTTACCATTGGTCTCCATATGACTGGAAGACATCTCATGATCTTTCTTACTCTCTCTTGTACTGAGTAAGCTTTTCCCAAGGATCGCATTTCATTTACTATAGTTGTGAACCTTGAATACATTTCATCAATGGTTTCTCCTTCATTCATTTCAAACAGCTCAAATTTTCTTATGCCGATGTCTATTCTTGTTTCTTTGACATGGTTTGTTCCTTCATGATGAATTTGCAATGTATCCCAGATTTCTTTAGCCGTTGTGCATTCATCGACTCTTTCAGTTTCTTCCCTGCTCAAAGCACACGATAAGAATAATTGAGCTTTAGAGTTTAAGAGTACCTTAGTTTTGTCTTCAGATGTCTAGTCGATTTCTTCCTTTTTGGTAGAGTTTGAATCATTTTGATCAGCTCTTGGAATGAAATCTCCATCTGTAATGATGCGGCACATTCATGTGTCTTGAGACTTTAGAAACAACTGCATCTTGTTTTTCCAAAAGTAGTAATCAGTTCCATCAAAATATGGTGGCCTGTTTGAGGATCCTGCTTCAACAATGTATTTTGCTTTTGACATTTTTTCTTCTAGATCTTTTTCTCTAGCACTTGGTTAAAGTGTTCTTTTTAGAGACCTTGCTCTGATGCCAATTGAAGTTGCAATTTCAAGTTACAAGGAAGGGGGTTTGAATTGTAATCTTGCCTATTTAAAATTTCCTGTTAAAAACTTAAGAAAAACTACTCAAGAATGATCTTGGTTATGAAGACAGAAACGCAGAACGTTCTTGGTTTTAAAACAGAAAACGCAGAACGTTCTTGATTAGTAAAAATCACAGTTTTTAGTTTCTCTATTTAATTTTGACAATAATAATAACTGAATGTAAATAGAGATAAGGAAGAGATATCACACAAAGATATATCCTGGTTCACCCAACGTGGGCTACGTCTAGTCCTCACAACTGTGAGATTTTCACTAAGTGTTCAAAGAACGGAGAACAATCTTTTGGTAACACAGTTAAAGATCAACCTTGATCTGTAACTACACTTTCTTTCCACCCAGAAAGGATTCAATCAAGTCACCTAACGAATCTGCTAGGATTTTACAGTTAACTCTTTTAATCTACCTCAAACTATAAACAACCCTTATAGTTATGAGTTTACAACAATGATTTAATGATTTAATGAATTGGTTGAAACTGATTATGCTCAACTCTTATTTGAGAATGAAATCAGAATTAAGAACTCAGTAAAAATGATCTGTAAGTATGAAACGATTTCAGCCTGATTTCTTTTGTAAGTGAGATAGCTTCAAGAATGCAAGTGAATGTGATTTAATGAGAATACTTGGCACTTGAAGTTCTGAATGATGCTTGCGAATTTGCCTTCCTTTTATAGACGTTTTGAGCAATTAATTCTGGTTAGAAAGAGCTGTTGGTAGTGCTCTGTTTTCCTTCTGACAGAAGCAAGGAATCTGTTGACAAAGTGCACCATTCATGTGACAGTTTTGGGCTTTCTGTTTTGGGCTGTTTTGCTTAATTTCAAACATACTTCCTGCGCGCTATAATGACCCATTAAGCTTTGATAATACTTGATGATAATTGGGCTTCGATCTGGATAGTTAATTCGATCCAAAACTGTTTGGAAATGAGTGAATATTTTTCTGCAGAAATGAGAAGTCTTCTTCTGCAGAAACAGAGATTGTTCTTCTCAGAAACGGAGAACGTTGATTATAGGTGGAGAAAGATGATCAATCTGGTCTGATAATCTTCTAGACAATTTGAGGATTTATAATCAATCTTGAAGTTCAGTTTTGTTCAACTTTCTTGACAGTTCCAGACTGGAGAAAGTTGCAGTCCGTTTTTTGATATGCTTAGATTCATGAAGATTTATCTTAGTGATCCGAGAACCGTTTTGAGTAAAAATGATTCCTATCTGTTCCTTGCCATGTACTGATGAAATTGGTATAAAGAATTAAGGCATAATCAATGTAAAAGTGTTGGAGAAAGATTGGTGAAGTGGCTGTGACAATCATTCTTGATTCTGCTGATCTTTCTCTGTTTTGTACAGTTTATGATCATGACTGTTTTTTGATCTTATTTCTTTGCTTTGCTTGGTTCCTATCTTTAATAAAAACACTCAAGAGCACAGATTAAATTAACATAACATTTAGAATCATAATTAATATTCTTAATTAATCT
The DNA here is from genome assembly GCA_037974755.1 of Cicer yamashitae. Taxonomy (NCBI): domain Eukaryota; kingdom Viridiplantae; phylum Streptophyta; class Magnoliopsida; order Fabales; family Fabaceae; genus Cicer; species Cicer yamashitae. The sequence goes on from JBBPBQ010000002.1 coordinate 40,458,215, forward strand.
TTGTTTATTTTCATCAAAACTTAATTTGAGAGTTTGTCTTAACAAACTTTACCCTTTTCAAATCCTCGTTCACATAGAAAGTTACTTAGCCTATCATACCTAGCTCTTGGAGCTTATTTCAAACCATAAATGGCTTTCTTTAATTTGAAGACATGTGAAAGATTCTTGAAGTCTTCAAAGTCGGGTGGTTGTTTGACATATACTTCCTCATTAATGTAGCCATTTAGAAAAGCACTCTTGACATCCATCTGAAATAATTCAAAATCCATAGAGCAAGCATAAGCAAGTAATAATCGCATTGCTTCTAACCTTTGTACCGGAGCAAATGTTTCATCAAAGTCGATCCCTTCTTCTTGGTTGTATCCTTGAGCAACCAACCTTGCCTTGTTTCGAACAACTATACCATTTTCATCTAGTTTATTCTTAAACACCCATTATTACCAATGATGTGTTTATTACCAGGATTTGGAAACAAGTTCCCACACTTTGTTTCTTTCAAATTGGTTTAGTTCTTCTTGCATGGCAAGTATCCATTGATCTTTCTTAAGAGCTTCACCTACCTTAGAAGGTTCTATTTGAGAGGCAAATGTCATATTCAAACAACCATCTTGGAGTTTGAGCCTTGTAGTAACACCTTTGTTGATATCACCTATAATGTTGTCAACGGGTTGATCTCGATGGGTTCTCCATTCTTGAGGGAGATCATTATGTTGATCTTGCTGCTCAATACTGACTTCATTCTTTTGAATTGATTGATCAACTTGATTGTCTTTGCTTATATCACTTATAAAATCATCACCATCACAAGAGACATTTTTATCCTCTTTCAAGGGGTTAGATTCATCAAATAATACATGCATAGATTCTTCTACTAACAAAGTTCTTTTATTAAAAATCTAAAAGCTTTACTAGATAAGGAATAACCAATAAAGATACCTTCATCAGCTTTTTCATCGAATTTTCCAAGATTTTGCCTACCATTATTCAGCACAAAGCATTTACACCCAAATATGTGAAAGTGAGAGATGTTTGGCTTTCTACCTTTATAGAGTTCATATGGAGTCTTCTTTAGTATTGACTGAATCATTACCCGGTTGGATACATAACAAGCTGTACTTACAGCATCTGCCCAAAAGTATTTTGGTAAACTTGAGTCGCTTAGAGCATCTACAACGGTGAACTCAACATGAGTTCATTAAATAGGGCCCACTATGCCATATCATCTTGAAGCAACTCATTCATTTTTTACTCCAATGGTGAACTCAACATGAGTTCATTAAATAGGTCCCACAACTTTAATTTATACATTAATATTTTATTTATATTTAATTTTATTACAACTTAAAATATTAATTTAAATATTTCAATTAATATTATTATAAATTATTTTAATTTAAATTTAAAATAAAATTGAACTTAAATTTTTATAACAATAATAAAAATAAAAAATAAAAAAAGTTAACGGTCATAAATTTATTATTATTAACAAATTAATAAAAAAGGTAACGGTTATAAATTTATTATTATTAAATTATGAAAGTACTGTTTCTTCATGAGAGAACCGTGACGATGACAGCTTGACAACTCGCCAAAAACTGAATTTTCCGTAAGTTATGAGTAAAAATAATTTAGAAAAAAAGTCAACAATGTTAAAAAAGTAAAAATAATTTGTTTCAACTTGTTGCTTGTGCCATTGCCTAGGTCACTTATCTATCTCACGGTGTTAAAAATTGGCCTGTAACTATTTTGTTCTTGCAATATATTTAATATTTAATTTTGAAATTAAAAAAAAATATTAGGAGGAATTAATTTAACCCAAAAATATTTACGCATCAACACAGCTTTCAAAAGAAGAAGTAATATCATCTTGTGTTGATGATGAAGATAATTTAAATGGTATAACTCTCTATCTGAATAAATTAATGTTGAAAACCTGTTGCTAAATGGATTAATTAAATGCTTTACTTTGGTAAATGCATAGGCTATATATGAAGTTGGGGAAAAATGCATTAGGCAGGTATGTCATATGAAGCACGGATACTGGTATGGATTGAACACCTGACACAATGCTGACATTGACATGTCGACACGAGTAATAGTTTGAGAAAATGTATTAATTGAATGTAATCAATATATAAGTGTCAGTCGATCACTGGGACACACATTTGATAAGAAATGTTAGTGCTACATAATGTCTTGTTTTACGCATGCTTTTCTGAACTCTGTAGTCTTAGGAGTGAGGAATCGGACCATATGATGCGTGGAGGGTAATAGGGGCGGTCCAAGTGTCGAGCCAGTGAAGTCCTAGCATTAGAAATTGGGCAACCTTTATATGTCAACAATAGATGGGAGAGGAGAAACATTTCTCACCTCAACATGACTTCAGATATATAAAAACACAATTTTTTGCCGTCCGGTACTTCCAAACAAATTATGCCAGCCAAAAGTACACATTAGGAAACATGTGCAGTTTTTATTTGAATCCATTTCCTTGACATCAAAACCTTACTTTCACACTTTTTATGCCTGTAACTTAATTTGGGCTGACCTTGTGCTGATAGAAGTTTTAGATAAAAATGTGGTGTTAACTCGACTCGACTAGTCCAGTTTTTCACTAAGGCTTGTGAATAGAGAATACTGTAACATAAATAACTGACAAGTTATTAGTGTTACTCGAGACTTGTACAAAAAAAAATCAATAAATTTTAGATCAAATTTAACAGAGGAACTCATATATCTTCTTTATACAATTATCCGATATTAATTTAAGTATTATTTTTTCTCAAAAACTAATATAAATCACGTCTAAAATGTCATGGATTAATTTTGATATTTACTCTAATTTAAAAAATATATAAATCGGTCACTTTACTCTCTATTATTAAGATGACAGATTTTCATATATAATTTTTTTTTGAAGACTTTCATATATTTTAGAAGTTAAAATAATGGATTTCATATAATTAATGGTTATCATTTTATATATTTTAGTAACTAAATTTGAAAATGATGATATTTTAGGAATTAAATTAATTGTTTTTCTAAGTCATTAATAACAATACTCTCTTTTTTAATTGATTTGTTTTCACCTAATGTCAAATGTATTATTTTTTAATTTAAGTGATAGAAAAGAATGTAAAAAGGCACAATAATTTTTAAATATCTTATGATCCTACTTTTGTGCACTGTGTCTACTGTCTTGTGGTCTTTGTCATTTTTCATTTTTTGTTATTCTTTACTATTTGATTGTATTTTTTCTCTCGTTTCCTCAAAAGGGGGACAGTGACAACAATTGACAGCTGAAATTTAATTTTAAGGTGGTGGGCAAGGTACGAAAATGAGAGTGGGATGTTATACTCATAATTTTCGTCTTGATTTTTTCTCCACTTCTGAATTTGTGTAACATAGATGTTCATAATGTCTTTAATATAACTGTAAAATATTATTAAAAAATTTAAATGATGCAAATTAACTTAAAAGTAAAAATAAAAAATGAAAATAAATTTTTTTAGATTAAAAATTAAAATTTCATTAGAAATAAAAACTTATTTAACACTTCTTTTTAAAAAATAGACGTAATAATTACTCTAACTATATTATATTATAGATTTTTTTTGTAATATTTATCTATTTTAAATTATTTATTGTTTTATAATATCAACTTTTAATTTATTAAAGCTACATTCCAAAATATGCTCAAATTTAGAAGTAGCCACCTATTATTTTTGTGGTGATCATGAAATAGCCAACTATACATTCTTAAAATTACACGGATATTTGGGCGTACTCTTCCTTAAAAATCCTTTCAATTATCGGCGGAAACATGAAGCATGTAGTCACTCATAGGAATGAGAATAGTCCATATCATTGGAAGATGTTTAATCTATTTAAAACATAGTTTGGTCAGGTTTATTTAATAAAAAAGTTAAGTTTTATATTTTTTAAAAATTTATTTATTTAAATATCAAACTTAAACTTTTCAAAAGGTCTATGAAGTTTAATATCCCGACCTCTTTATGCAATGAAATTTTTTATTTGTTTTACTATTTCAACTGACTTATATAAGACTTAAAGTATATTATGATTGAATTTAACAGACTTTACTTATTTTAAAATCTATAATCTTGTTAAAATATTATTAAATCTATTTCTTAACTTAGGTTTAAGACATATTTGGTTGTATTATCATTTTTATTTCAATTGCCCTATTATATATAACAAATTAATTGAGGTCTTATATTTAGTATAGTTGTAGATTGATAAACCTTTTGAGTTTTAACCTATTTAATTATATTTGTATTTAGTGATTTTAATATGAAAAAAATAGGTTTTTAAATTAACTTTCAGACCATGATAAGTTTTACAAAGGTCATGTCATACCTCAAAAAATTGCCTATGACATATAATTAAGTGAAACTCAAACTTCAAAATTTGAAAACATGCCAAATTAATCAAAGTCTGGCATAACTCAGTCCATTTCCACTCCTACCACTCATAATGTATTTTTCTTTTGAGTAAAAGAATCATGTGTTAACTAGAGAAATTCCCGGAAAAAAAATTATATTCTCCACAATAGTATTTAACAATAATTTACATTAAAACATTAAATATAAATTAATGTTGTTTATCTGGTCTTTTTTATAAAAGACTTGAGTTAAAATTTAATATGGACTAAATAGATCAACTTTTGTGACAGTTGAGTTAAGATTTAATATAAATCAAATACAAAATTTTTTATTGACTACATTTTAACTGATTTGTCTCTTATAAAAATGATATGAGAGAATATATCTTTAATTATTTTTACTTATTATTAAATGAATATAAACGATCACCAAATACTATATTTCTATAACATAAAACTTGAATTTGAACCATTACTAAGAGAAGTATCCTAATTTAATATTAATTTTGATAAAATTAGTGAATCTTGATTTTCCCATCAACCAAACTTAATGTACCAGTAATTAAGATTTTGAATGTAAATGGCCAAAGTGTCACATGTCAAAATTTTAATGTATCTTTTTACTTTTTTTTTATGTTTTGTTATAACCCTGTCTCTATGCACCAGTTGTTGGTATATAAAACAATGTAGAGTGCAAAATCGACGGAGAAAAATTTAACCATTCATAAAGACAGATTATGACATATTTTCAACCCCTTCCACCCAAGAAAAAAAAAATTCGGAAGAGATACGTTGGATTTATATTATGCAAGTCAATTGCGTGATACTCTTGCTTAATTATTTTTCCTTTTGCATTTGGTAGGAAGCTCTCACCGTTAATACTGCTTTTGAAACATTGATACTATGTGCTTGTTGTTGATTTTGCTGTGTTTTCTGTTTGTATTGTATTGTGTTGTATTGTATTGTATTTTTGTTGTTGATGAATGTCTTGTGGTTGTTGTTTTGGAAGGATGTGCTTGATTTTTGTTTTTCTATTAGGGTGTTGAAATGAGAATGAAGGTTCATGATTATATGTGATTTTTAGTGGTGTTTCACTGTCCTTGTTTTTTTCTTTTTCATTGTAAGTAGTGATTAAGCTCGTTGGGAAGTTTGACTTGAGTTTAATTGTTGTGGTGTTTTGGAGGAGTCATGTTTGTCTTGATGGCAATAGCTTGACACGTGAAACCGTTTCATTGTTTAATCATCGGTGTGCAATATGAATCTTTCAATATTGCAGTTTTTCATAGTTTTTTGTGTATAATTATCTGTTTTTGAACCCACCAATTTTCGTTTAGGATGTGTGGTCTGGTCTTAAAATAGTGTTAGTGAATCCAGATTCCTTGTGGTCACTAATTTATACATTGACTGCTTTCAACTAATCACAATTGTAAGATGGAAATTGGAAATTGGAAATTGGACTGTTAACTTTTGAGTTTATTATTTTTCATCCAATTTTATGAAATTGAATCTGAACTGCTTGTTTTCAACTAAGGTTCCAATTTATTGTGTTAGGATAGGGATTCATTATATTTAAGTTGTTCCATCACAACGTATTATGTGTAAATTACAAGAATAGATGTGCTAAGAATGTATAATGAGTTGAATTTAATGATTTTCATGTGTTCAGTTATCTCATGGATTTTTTTTTTCCAGACAATTGTTTGAGTGGTCGATCTTTGTCTTGAGTATGTTTTTGTTTCATCAAACGTAGATTTTCAGTTGAATACAGCTTCTTTTCCCTCATATTCATATTTCATCATCTTTCAGCTTTGCAGTACTTTTAAAATTGTGGATGTATGATGATGAAAAATCTTCATAGTACAGGAACGTTTCCATGAAAATCGTTGTTTACAACTGAACATTTGCATAATTTGAAAACAAAATAATATCAGTGTATGTTTCATTCTTCCCTTAAGTATCGCCTTGTTCTTTTTTATCCTTTTCGATGTTGTGGATCTCCAAAGTTGAAGAATGTGTTATTTTTGAATTTCATAAAACTTTTTAAAAACAATTTATGTCACCAAAAATATTACTAGGTAGAGTCGCGGACTAGGTCGCTCTCTTTAAGACGTTTTGAGGCACTGCCCAAATTGTGCAAAGCAGACTATCAACCACGAAGTCCCCAGGATAAAACATCCCAAATACTCTGTATCGGAGTTCTACTGCACCGTAGAAAATCGTTCTAGAGTTAAACCCTCAATATGGCAGTCGAATGATTGCCATTCGTAATATGGTACTAAGACCACACGAAAGAAAAAGAAGAAAAAAGTAAGAAAGGGGGAGAAGAGAGAAAAGCCTCAGATACGGAGAGCTTTTGGTGTGATTTTCCAACTCAGGATAACCCTCTATTTATAGAGGAAATCCGCAACTGGATTAGAGAAATTCAATGACCCATCTAAACGTGCACTCCAAGATTTAACCTCAGAAACGTGCGGTCCAAACTCGTTGACCACCAAAACGTGCGCTCCAAACTTAGGGTTTTGACCGGGCAACAAATGATACGTGAGACCAAATATTAGGGTTTTGACAGGGCAAAAATAGACACACAAATTCAAAAAGGAAGACTGGATCAAATATTGAATGTTGACTCGGTGGAGGGCAATTACGTAATTAACGTAACAATAAGAGATAAAAACCCAAGCATTCATTTAATAAAATAAATAAATAATTTATTAATTTTTCCATATAAAAAATAATACACCACTTAGCCAAAGCCAAGGCCGGCCGGCCGGACGGCGGCGGCGGCGCGCGCGCGTTTGTGGTGGTCAACTTTGCATGCGTTCTTCCTCCTTTACAAAATTGGGGTACCCCTTGGGGCAGACCCCAAGTGTCATACCTCCACCTTATAAACACTACTAGTGTGTGATATCCCTCCTATGTGGGACTTCCTTATTTTTCAATTCACAACAACACTAGCTCTCATTAATGTCATCATTATTTCCAACATTCTTCCATTAATATCATCATCATTTCCAACAATCCCCCACTTGAATTTAAAAAGAAGGTTTCTGATATAGCGTCAAACGCTTCTATAAGATTGTGCATAAACAAAGGTGTCTCTTGACTTGAACCTTTGCATCGCAAGTAAGATTCAAATTCAACAAGAGTGACCCGTAGTCTTGACCTCTATCTCTGACATCAAACCCACACACAACCTTTTCATTTGAGTGTATTCTCAAAAGCCTGTGCATTTATGGCCATGCACGTGTATCCCAGTATAGTGAATGATCTAGGAATTCTGCCTCGAAATTCCATAGGAAGCGGCCCCACTTCCACATTCACATAGATGAGCCTATCAAGAGTACTCCTGTAGCTAGGTACTCCAATACACATAGAGTATAGATCTCATTAAGAGTTTCTATTATCTCATCCTTTTATCGCTTCAGGAATCATGCTTCACTCATATATAATATAGCATGTTCATTTCATATCACTAGGACTTGTTATTACCCATTGAACTTAATTCTTGGGACCTCCACTCTTTTAGGTCGTGTTACCATCATAAGTGACTCATTGATTTATAGGCAATAGTCTCATCCTTTTGGATGTATTTAGGACTTTCTCTCTAGCTAATCCTTTCGTCAAAGGATCTGCTAAATTTTCATCAGTGCATACATGATCCACTATAATAGCTCCTTTAGAAAGTAATTCTCTAACTGTGTTGTGCTTACGACGTATTTGTCGTCTCTTACCGTTGTAATAACGATTCTCAATCTTTGCAACTGCGGTACTATCGCAGTGGATCAACACAACCGACAATGGTTTTTCCCATAAAGGGATCTCAGCTAGCAAGCATCTCAACCAACTTGCTTCTTCACTAGCAGTAACTAGTGCGATCATTTCAGACTCCATAGTGGACTGAGTCAGTATCGTCTGTTTTTTCGATTTTCAAGATACACCACCACCGGTTATACTAAAAATATAGCCACTGATTGCTTTGGAGTCATCTGATAAGGTGTTCCAATCAGCATCACCGTATCCTTCACCATATTCAGTTTGTCTAACACCTTCACTAGTGTTCTTGAAAAGTTTGACACTTGGATCATATGGTGTGCAAGCAGGTTTGCAGTCAAAGTAATTATATTTCTTTAGGATCTTTTCAACGTAGTGAGATTGATCCAAAAAAATTCCCTTTTCTGACCTAGTAATCTTGATTCCAAGGATTACATTGGCTTCTCCGAGGTCTTTCATATCAAAGTTGTTACTCAACAATGATTTCACATTATTTACAACATGAATATTTGAACCAAGTCGTCTACATAGAGACATATGATAGTGCAAATGCCTAGTAAATACATTTGTCACTTTCATTCACTTTAAACTCATTCGATATAACTAAGTTATCAAATTTTTTATGCCATTGCTTAGGAGCTTGTTTTAGACCATAAGAGATTTATCTAACTTACATACCTTGTCTTCTTGTCCATGAATTACAAAACCTACAGTTTGTTCCATATGAAATTTTTCTTCCAGGTCACCATTTAAAAAAGTTGTTTTAACATCCATCTGGTGTATCACGAGGTTATGAATAGCCGCAAGTGATATGAGCACCCTAATGGATGTTATTCTAGTGACTGGTGAAAAAGTGTCGAAGAATCTATATTTTCTCTTTGCAAGATCCATCGGGTTTTAGTTTCTTTTTCAATATCCATTTACAACCTATTGGTTTGCAACCAGGAGGCAAGTCTACTAAATGTCAGGTCTTGTTAGACTCTAGAGAATTCATTTCACCGTTTATAACTTCTTGCCATAAATCTGCATCCAATGATGACAGAGCTTCCTTAAAATTTGCAAGATCCTCTTCTAAATTATAGGCCATATATTCAGGTCCATAATCTTTAGCAACTCTTACTCTCTTACTCCTTCGAGTTTCTGTTTCGCCTTGTTTGTTGCTTTCAGTGCTTCTTGTCACAAGAACTTAACTAGGTTCGCTGCCCCCACTATTTCTCGATTTGAAAGGGAATTTATTTTCATAGAAGTCAACATCATTTGATTCTATGATCACTTTCGCATTTAGGTCATAAAACCTATACGCTTTACTGTTTACTGCATACCCAATGAATACACAATCATAGGCTCTACTAGCGAGTTTAATTCGCTTGGGATCGGGGATTCTGACATAAGCCTGACAATCCCACGTTCGAAGACAAGACAAGTTGAGTTGTCTTTTCTTCATTATCTTATAAGGAGATGTTTTGCTTTTAGATTTATGAACTCTATTCAAAACATAGAAAACAGTCAAAATAATTTCCCCCCACCAGTGAGATGCAACACCAGAGTTAAGCATAATAGCAACAACTAGTTCAGTAAGAGTTCTATTATTTCTTTCAGCTTTACCATTCATTTCATGTGAATATGGTGCATTAAATAAACTGGAATCATACTATGTTCCTCTATCACTACGAAACCTCTTAATCTTTTTACTAAATTGATTTTCAATTTCAGTTACAAAGATCTTAAACATGTCAAGCGCTTCACTTTTATTTTTCATAAGATATACAAAAGTATAGTCAGAACAATCGTCAATAAAAGTGATGAAATAACGTTTTCTATTTCTGGTTAACGTCCCATCAAGTTCACATATATCAAAGTGAATTAAGTCTAAAGGTTTAGATTCTCTACTTACTGATTTATGTGAACTCTTAGTTATTTTAGCTTGACTGCAAAAATCACATTTTTCAAAATCCTTTAAAGATAACTTTGGAATTAAGCCTAAGTTACTCAAGTTTGAAATCACACGTTTGTTCATATGACATAGTCTAGCATGCTAAATATTAAAATCACACAACATGTAAGCAGAAGGAAACATTTTATTGATTTCAACATTCAATTTAAACATGCCATCAGTGGCGTACCCTTTCCCAACAAAAATACCATTTTTAGAAATGGTGTACAAATCTGCCCCTATAGACTGAGTAGGCCCTACCTTATTGAGAAGAAACCCAGAAGCCAGATTCTTTCTTATTTCTAGAGTGTACATGACATCCTTCAGAATTAAGGTCTTTCTAGAAGTGAATATTAGTTCCACATCTCCAATACCAACAACATTAGTGGTGTGGGAATCTCCCAACAACACTTTCTTATCTTTAGCAGCAGTGTAAGTTTTAAACATAACACAATCATAACAGACATGGCGTGAGGCGCCAGTGTCTATCCACCATCCATCTGATCCACCAACAAGGTTGATCTTAGGTATCATAGCAATGAATTGCTCTTCTGTCAAGTTAGCCTGATTAGCAGGGTCTGGCTTGTTCCTACACTTGCGTGGCATATGACCCTTTTTCCCACAGTGAAAACAGAGAAAAGGGAGAGGGCCATTTCTAGGAGGTGGTTGCTTCCTTACAATTGGGACCTTTGGAGGGTTCCGATTCTTGTTGTTGTTCTTTAAAGTGCGATTCTAATTCTTTAGTTGTTTGTCGTTTGGCTTTAGAACTGCTCTGATGAATTTCTTTTTCTTGTTATTTGCCACAAGAAGAACTTCATCTTTCTGGTCTTGCTTACGGGATTCCTCCTCAATTCTAAGGCGAGTTATCAGACTTTCTAGAGAGAATTCTTTTGTTTTATGCCTGAGAGAATTTTTAAAATCTTTTCAAGCAAGGGGCAGTTTATCAATAATAACAGCAATTTGAAACTGTTCATTAAGGGACATACCTTCAAAGATGATTTCGTGAGCAATTTTCTGGATTTCATGAGACTGAGCTTCCACTGACCTGTTATCTGTCATCTGATATTTGAGGTAGCGGCTAACAGCGTACTTTTTTGCTCCAGCTTCCTCAGTATCATATTTTTTCTTTAGAGCATCCCAAACCTGTTTAGCAGTATTGCTGTCGGAACTGTAGTAATCATATAGATCATCAGCAAGTCCATTCAAAATATAATTCTTACATAAGTAATCATTATTTTCCCATTGGGTTAATTCAGGAGCTTTCTTATCCTTTTCTGTTTGTTCAGCTATTTCTGAAACAACCGGAATGTCATCCTTCATAACGTTGGCAACCTTTTTCATGGTTAGAAAGAATAACATCTTTTGTTGCCATCGTTTGAAATGACTTCCCTCAATGAAATGGTTTGTTGTAGTCAGAAGTTGAAAAAACTTGTCCCAGTAATTTCGTCAGTAGACATGGCACTTCGAAAACATCTTAAAATTGTTATTTTTGAATTTCGAAAAACTTTTTAAAAACAATTTATGTCACTGAAAATATTACTGGGTTGAGTCATGGACTAGGTCGCTCTCTTTAAGACGTTACGAGGCACTGCTCAAATTGTGAAAGAAAAAGAAGAAAAAAGTAAGAAAGGGGGTCGAATGACTGCCAGACAGACAGACGACGGCGCGCGCGTGTGTGGTGGTCAATTCACAACAACATTCTTAATTTTCAATTCACAACAACACTAGCTCTCATTAATGTCATAATTATTTCCAACATTCTTCCATTAATATCATCATCATTTCCAACAAAATGTATAAGTTCCAAATATTTCTATTGTACCACCACTTCCATTGCTGATATCACGTGTTGTTGGAGGTGACGGGGTCATCATTTTGTACGAAGGCGAAATTCGGGATGCGTGGATAAGTCTGGCTAATGTTGGCACTGTTCTGATTGAGCAGGCACATATTTGTCTGTCAGGGAAAAATCAAGATTTTGTACTTTCATATTCTTCTAAAACATTAAAATCTCGCCTCCCTCAAAAGCCTGGAGCAGAAGTAACATTCCCTGTGACTTTGCGAGCCTAGCAGGTTGGCGTGGCAGATGCTGATAATACGAGGAATTCCAAAGATGGAAGTTGCCTATCACTATTGATCCACCATGCCGGTATTTTCTTCATGATATCACTATTATCTTGCTTTCATGATGAATTTAGCAGTTCAATCTACTGGCCTTACATTGGAATTAGAATACATTCAGATCAAACCTTTTATTTGTGAATTCTAATATTTTGTTCCCTTTTCAATTTTTCTATGTCTACCATTGCCTTCAGTTAGATCAGTATCAGTGTTCTCTTGCATTTAGTCTTGTCACATTTTAAATAGTTGAAATATATCTATTTGATAAGGTTCCTTGTGTAGCTCCCGTATTACGGAACACTAACATTTTCAATAGCATGCATTTAATAGATTTGTATACCATTTTGTCATTTGGTGGTTTCATGTTCCACCGAGGACCAGCAATAACTTGTGCCAGTCCTTTTATATCTGGTACTAAGGCTCTATCCATGTTTATTTTAGGTCGGCTGAAAACCTTTCAAGAACCAAATGGATCTACTGTATCCCCTGGTAGATGCCTTGTTGTTCCCTTGCAGATTTGTGTTTTGCAGGCTTAGTCTTTTGTGTATGAGATATTTCCAAAATATTGGGTAATATATGTATCTATAATTGGTTATAATTGACATGATATAGTTGTAGGTTTAGTGTTTGTGTTCTTTGTGTGTCACAACAAGGTCCCGAGTTTAATCCGCACATGTGCCTTCTTTTTGAATAAATTCCTTTTTGAAAAGGCACAACTGTTGGTTAAATTTTTTTTGAAAAGGCGCAATGGGTGGTTTCGAACCCAGATCATGCGCAAAAAAAGGTGTTGATCAACCTCTAGACCATTGCAACGCTTTAGACAATTTTTGAACGTTATAAATATATATATATATAACATTCAATAATTGATTAAAGTGTTGCAATGGTCTAGTGGTTTATCAGCGCCATTTTTCGTGCATGATCCGAGTTCGAAACCACCCATTGCGCCTTTTCATTTTTAATCAACAGTTGCGCCTTTTCAAAAAGGAATTTATTCAAAAAGAAGGCACATGTGCGGATTGACCTCGGAACCTTGTTGTGACACACAAAGAACACAACCACTAAACCAACAACAATATCATATCAATTATAACCAATTATAGATACATATATTACCCAATATTTTGGAAATATCTCACAATCCCCCACCATTTTTAAGATATACTTAGTCCCATAATTTTGGAAATATCATGGTTTCAGATAATGGTATCTTATGATTTGAACCACTACTTAGTAAGCTATGGGTTTCACTTATCCCGAATAGATTGGTAGACAAGCTTTGAACCAGTTATTCATTAGAACAAGTGTGCACAACTTACACATGAAATCTCGGTATTATCGAAAGAATTATAAAGATGACACATTTGATAAGGCCTTATGTCATGTACCCTTTTCATGAGAATTTAAGAGTCAAGCCCTTTAACTCTTCGAAGCGGCCTCACTTCATCCTCACATAGGTAGACTATATCAGAAATACACCCATAATATGTATTTCAGCAAACTTATGCTATTTGTCTATTAAGAGTAAAACTCAACCTTCCAACTTTATACTTATGGTCCAAGTTCTTTCAACCTTTGGGATGCATCTATATTCAAGTACTTGCAATCATTCTAATAGTGTACTTTTATCATTGAACTCAAGACTTGATGTTACTCAAGTGTGAGTCGATTTTCCACCATTGATGATTAATTAGATATGGGCTTGAGTCCCATCCCAAATGATGTCTTCAACACCATGTCCCTTGTCAGACCTTTCGTCAAAGGATCTGCAAGATTCTTTTCAGTTCTTACAAACACTATGGATATTACTCCATTTTAAATTAAATCCTATACATAGCTATGTCTTAGACCAATATGTCTAGATTTTCCATTATATACTTGGCTATATGATTTGGATAGTGTGGACTGACTATCACAATGTATGGATATCGGTGCCATTGGCTTTGGCCAAATTGGTATCTCATACAACAAATTTCTTAGCCATTCTGCCCTTTTACTACATGCAGCTAGGGCAATGAGCTCTGCAGCCATGGTGGAGTCGGCAATGCAAGTTTATTTCTTTGATCCCCAAGAAACTGCACCTCCACCAAGGTTGAAGATCCATCCACTTGTGGAAGCATGATCCTCAACATAAGTTACCCAACTAGCATATGTATATCCTTCCAAAACTGAAGGATATCCACTATAGATTAAACTATAGTTAATTGTTCCTTTTAAATATTTAATACTCTATTAATAGCCTGCCAATGTTCTTTACTTGGATTGCTAGTATACTGACTTAATCTGCCTACAACATATGCTATATCAGGTCTGGTACAGGTCATGGCATACATCAAGCATCCGATTACCTTTGAATAATCTAGTTGTGCCACAGGGCATCCTTTATGTGGTTGTAAACTAACATTTTGATCAAATGGGGTAGAAACAGGTTTGCAATTAAATTGATCAAATTTCTTTAGCACTTTCTCAATGTAGTGAGATTGGGATAAACCAATATTTACTCCATCTCTAATAATTTTAATTCCTAAAATCACATTTGCTTCACCTAAATCTTTCATATCAAATTTTTTTGATAAGAAAGTTTTAGTTTTTTCTACCTCATCTAAATTGGTACCAAAGATTAACATATCATCGACATATAAAAAAATCATAACACCATTTCCATTATGAAATTTACTATAAATACACTTGTCAGATTCATTTATTTTGTATCCATTAGAAAACAAAACTTTATCAAACTTTTAGTGCCATTGTTTGGGTGTTTGTTTTAACCCGTATAAAGATTTAGTCAATTTACATACTTTATGTTCTTGCCCTTTGATAAAAAAATCCTTCAGGTTGTTTCATATACACCTCTTCATCTAACTCTCCGTTTAGGAAAGCAGTTTTAACATCCATTTGATGGATTACAAACTTATAGATAGAAGCTAGTGCCAAAAGCACTCTTATGGATGCAATTCTTGCAACAGGTGCATAAGTATCAAAGTAGTCGATACCTTCTTTTTGTGTAAACCCTTTGGCAACAAGTCTTGCTTTGAATTTATCAATGGTACCATCAACTTTCATTTTCTTCTTAAAGATCCATTTACAACCTATTGGTTTGGATCCAGGTGGGAGGTCTACTAATTTCCAAGTTGTATTCCCTATAATTGAGTCTATTTCCTCTTAAATGGCTTCTTTCCAAAAGGAAGAGTCTTGAGACTTTATTGCCTCTTCATATGTGTCTAGGTCACTCTCTAAATTATAGCAAATTGGTCCATAACTGTTAATGGAATCATTTGTACTTTCTACAAGGAATATAAAGAAGTCTAGGCCATAATTTTTCTCTTTTCTGGCTCTTTTACTTCTTCTGGGTTCTGAACATGTCAAGGTATCATAATTAGATACACTATTTTCTAGACTTTGTACACTAGAACGTACAATTTCCTTGGGATGTGGAATTGAGTTAAATCTATTTTCTTGAAAAATTGCATCTCTTAACTCAATCACTGTGTTAATAGGATATGAGTCATTAGTTTCAACAACCATGAATCTATAGGCCTTGCTATTTTCAACATAGCCCAGAAATACACTTTCAATTCATCTTTCTCCCAAATTCTTTCTTTTTGGTTCAGGAACCTTAAGAATTGCTCTACATCCCCAAACTTTTATATAATTAAGATTGGGTTTTCTTTTCTTCTAGAGTTCATATGGAGTTATCTTGTTCCTTTTATTGGGAATTCTATTTAGCAAATAACATGTAGTTAGCATGGCTTCACCCCCAATAACCTTTAGATAAACCAGAATGGGATAACATGACATTCACCATTTCTTCTAATACCCTATTTTTCCTTTCTGCAATTCCATTTTGTTGTGGGGAATATGGTGCAGTTGTTTGATGCATAATACCAGTGGACTCAAAATACTCAGGATGATAGAACTCTTATCCCCTATCACTTCTAAAACACTTAATAAAAGTTTTATGTTGAAGTTCTACTTGTGCTTTAAATATTTTAAATTAGTCTAAAACTTCATTCTTAGAGTGCATTAAATAAACATAATAGAATCTAGAGTAATCATCAATAAAAGTGACAAAATACTTTTTACCACCAATTGTAGGCCAACCATGTGAATCGCATACATCAGAGTGAATTAAATCTAATACCTTAGAACTTCTTTCAACACTTTTAAAAGGTTGTCTTGTGATTTTAGTTAGCATGCAAGTAGTACATGAATTTGAATTTTTATCAAAAGTCGAAAATAAATTTGACTTCATCATATCATTCAATTTTCTAAAGTTAATATGTCCTAGTCTCATATGCCATAAATCACAAGACTCAACAATATAAGCAGAAATCATATTATTATTATAGTTACTAACAACATTACATTTGAATATATTCTCACAAAGGTTACCCTTCCCTACAAACATACCCCCTTTAGAGAGAATAAATTTATCTCCCTCAAATACACATTTGAAACCAAACATATTAAGTAAAGGTACAGAAATCAAGTTCTTCCTAACATCAGGAACATAAAATACATCTTTAAGAGTAAGTATTTTTCCAAAAGTGAATTCAATCTCCACTGTTCCTTTTCCTTTGACTTGGACAGTTGAGGCATTTCCCATGTACAAAACACATCCATCTTCTTCATCAATGGTCTTAAATAGTTCTTTTATTTTTTGCACACATGGCGGGTAGCACCAGAGCCTATCCACCAAGATTCAACATCTTCAATCATGTTGAGTTCAGACATGACAGCAACAAGATTATCTTATGTTGCACTTGAATTCTTCTCTTTGTTCTTCCTTTTCAAGAACCTGCACTCATTTTTAAAGTGTCCTGGTTTTCCACAATGATAACAACTTCCTTTTCTTTTCCTTCGTTGTTCATCATTACCATTGTGTTTTTCATGAGATTTTTCAAAATCTCGATTTCTTTTCTTAAAAGTTTTGCTTGAATTTCCTTCCTCCATTACATGGACCTTTTCATGAGAAAATTGGTTTTTAGCATCCTCTTGTTTACGGTACTCTTCTTCTAAACGAAGGTGATTACCCAATTGCTCAAGAGATATGTCCTCTTTCTTATGTTTCATAGATTTTTTGAAATCTTTCCACGAAGGTGGAAGTTTGTCTATTATGCAAGATACAATAATAGTTTCATCCATGTGCATTTGATGTTGTTTGTAGTTATTAAGAATACGTTCAGTCTCATGCATTTGTTCCATTAGTGATTTTTTATCAACCATTTTATAATTATTAAATTGAGAAACAAGAAACTTCTTACTTGTAACATTCTTGGTGTGATAGTGCAAATCATATCAAGGTTTTCCAAAGTACCCTGAAGAAGATTCGCTGGTTATATCATTTGCATTCGATTGGTGGGAGCGAATCGAACCTAAAAGCTAGTGTAACAATACACTTTGGAATTTGCTACAGATACTCTTCATCAACAACTTCACTATTAAAATCTTGCAACAATTGTCACCAACACAGATCCAACATTGTGAAGGCTCAGCTGCTTTCAATGGAATTTCCTGCTCATGTTAGTGAAAATCTTCCTAAGTTGCATGATGAAAATATTAGTTCCGCTGAAGGACATGTTAACTCAGAGTAAAAAATGAACAGATTGGTGAAAATAGATCCTCCTTTCAGAGGAAGTTGGGGACTGCGATTTCTCAAACTTGAGCTGTCTAATCCAACTGATGTTGTGTTTGAAATCAATGTCTCTGTCAAACTGGAGAACAACAGTAATGAAGACAATCATTTAGCTAATCAGAATGCTACTGAATATGGCTATCCTAAAACAAGAATTGATAGAGATTGCTCAACAAGGGTCCTTGTGCCTCTTGAGCATTTTAAATTGCCAGTTCTTGATGATTCCTTTTATTGAAGGACACTCAGACGGATGGGATTGGTGGAGGAAGAACTGCATCATTCTCTGAAAAGAGCAGCAAAGCCGAACTCAATGCTTGTATCAAGAATCTTGTATCTAGGATTAAGGTTCAATGGCACTCAAGACGCAATAGCTCTGGAGAGTTAAATATTAAGGATGCTATCCAGGCTGCTCTACAGACATCAGTCATGGACGTGTTGCTGCCAGATCCACTTATATTTGGTTTCAGGCTTGTTAGAGATAGTTTTGAATCAGACAATCCTGATCCTATTAAAGAATCTGATTTACCTGAATCCCCCGCTTCCAAAGGTTCTGTGCTTCCTCATGAAATGACACCAACGGTAGTTGTGGTCAGTAATAACACAAAGGATATGATCAAAATGAGTCTTAATATTGTTGGATATTGGGCTCCCTTCCTATGTGGAGAAAGGCCCAAATATTGTAGTCCATGTGTCTCACTTATTTAAGTGGAGAGTGGTCTAATTAGGGTTGTAAGAGAGAGACAATTTTGAGAGGAAAGGCAATCACCAAAAGAGAAAAGAGAAGAGTAAACCCTATTCCCGATTTTGTTAAATCAGTCTCAGAAAAACATCGATTGCGCATTCGTTAACCGTTGGATCGGGCTGAACTCTGGACAGTAGGTTCGCAACATTCAGTGCTTCCTTTGCAACGGTCGGATCGGCGAAATGACGTCTGGACTGGGAGAAATCGTGCTCGCACAGCAGCAGGTTTTTTTGGTGTTTTTCTTCTTCTTGCTTTTCACTTGTAAGCTTTAGTGCTTTGTTATTTTGGCTGGTTGTAGGCACACTTTGTGCATCTTTTTGAGACTCTCTTGTACCCTTATTTGATTATAGTGGAGCTATTTCTTTGGTCTGGACGACCCGTGGTTTTTACCCTTGCATTGAGGGGTTTTCCACGTTAAAATATCGGTGTTCTTTACGCTCTTTTATTTTGATTAATTTGCTGCCATATATTTGTTGTTGCTCCTCACGGGTTCTTGCAAGTTGGAGGAATTTTATATCCGTTGCGTATTACTTGTTATTGTGTTTCTGTGTTTATTCCCCATCAGAGTGGTATCAGAGCTCTTGGTTAAAGGGTTATTTGACTTGCTTGAAGGATGGAGGCAAATATGAATATAAAGATGGTATGCTTGAGTGGTACTAATTACCATTTGTGGAAGGGCAAGATGAAAGATTTGTTATTTGTGAAGAAAATGCATCTTCTATTTTTGGTTCTAAAAAGCCGGATAATAAATCTAAGGAAGACTGGGAATTTGAACATCAACAGGTATGTGGTTTTGTTAGGCAATATGTAGAAGATAATGTTTATAATCATATTGCTAATGAGACAAATGCAAAAACTATATGGGATAAGATACAGACTTTGTTCGCCTCTAAATCAGGGAATAATAAATTATTCTTGCTGAATAGTTTCATAAGTTTGAAATATAAGGAGGGAACGTCTATTTCGGACCACTTGAGTGAATTTCAGGGGCTCCTTGATCAAATGTCTGGAATGGGTATCAAGTTTGATGATGAGCTATTGGGACTATTTTTACTGTTATCTTTACCAGAGTCTTGGGAGACATTTCGGGTTTCTATAACGAGTTCAGCTTCTAATGGTGTTGTTTCTTTGGAAACGGCTAAGGGTGGTGTTTTGAATGAGGAGATGAAAAGGAAGGCACAGGGTTCTTCATCTCAATCTGAAGTTCTTGTCATTGAAAATAGGGGAGAAGTCAGAAAAAAGAACCGAAGGGTGGTAGAGAAAACAGTAGAAGCAAGTCCAAGTCTAGATACAAAAATGTGGAGTGTCATTATTGTCATAGAACAGGGCACATACAGAAGAATTGTTTTCTGTGGAAAAAGGAGAACAAAGGCAAGAAGGGTAAGCAGAAACAAAGGGGTCGTGATGATGATAGTGATGATGACCGTGTTACTACTGCTACTAGTGATGATCTTGTTATTCTCCGTGACTATGAGTCAATTAATCTTGTATCTGATGAGAGCATGTGGATAATTGATAGTGGTGCTACACTACATGTTACACCGAGGAAGGAGTTCTTCACATCTTATACTTCAGGTGATTTTGGAGTTTTGAAGATGGGTAATGATGGTGTATCTAAGGTAATTGGTGTTGGTGATGTATGCTTGCAAACCAACATGGGAATGCAACTGTTGCTTAAAGGAGTCAAACATGCTCCAGATGTTCACTTCAATTTGATCTCTGTGCATATGCTTGATGAAAGTGGTTTTGATAATCATTTTGCTTCTGGAAAGTGGAAACTCAGTAAAGGTAACTTGGTTGTGGCTAGAGGGGAGAAAATTAGTAAACTGTATTGGACAAAAGCTTTAGTTGCAAAAGACAGTGTGAATGCCGTGGATATGGAATCATCTTTGTGGCACCGAAGGCTTAGCCATATCAGTGAAAAGGGGTTAAATTGCTTAGCTAGAAAGGATGTGCTTCCAGGATTGAAGAATGTAGATTTGGAGAAATGTTCTCACTGCATAATTGGTAAACAAACTAGAGTATCCTTCAAAAGGCATCCTCCCTCTAGAAAGTCAGAGTTGCTTCAGTTGGTGCATTCTGACGTCTGTGGCCCTTTAAAGGTAAAATCTTTTAGTGGTGCACTTTATTTTGTTACTTTTATTGATGACTGTTCCAGGAAACTATGGATTTATGTTCTGAAGACAAAATACCAAGTGTTGGAGAAATTCAAACAATTTCATGATTTGGTTGAGAGGCAGACAGGAAAGAAGCTGAAACGTGTTCGTACTGACAACGGTGGTGAGTATTGCGGACCCTTTGATGTCTATTGCAAACAGCAGGGTATAGCACATGAAAAGACTCCTCCTAAGACTCTTCGGCTGAATGGTTTAGTAGAGATGATGAATCGGACACTTGTTGAGAGAGTGAGGTGTATGCTCTCTGAAGCTAAGTTGCCTAAACATTATTGGGATGAGGCACTGTACACGGCGGTGCATGTTATTAATCTTACTCCTACTGTCGCTTTGAATAGTGAGGTACCAAACAAGGTATGGTTTGGGAAGAATGTCAAGTATGATCACTTGAGAGTCTTTGGTTGCAAGGCTTTTGTGCATGTTCCGAAGGATGAAAGATCCAAGTTGGATGCAAAGTCAAAGCAATGTATCTTCATTGGTTATGGTGAGGATGAATTTGGCTACAAGTTGTACGATCCTATAAACAAAAAGGTTATCAGAAGTCGTGATGTAGTGTTCATGGAAGACCAAACTATTGAAGACATTGATAAGGTGGAGAAGACTACACCTGAGAGAGATAACGCCTTAGCTGATGGTGATCCAGTTCGGTCACCTGTTCCTGATTTGGATACTACTGATGGTAATGTTCAGAATGATGAGCCACATGATTGTGTTGATGATCATCGACTTAGAGATGAGGTAAATATTCCAACTAGTGAAGATCATGAGTTATCACACGATGAAAATCTTAGTGATGCTTTTGAATCATCTCTAACCCAACTCAGGAGGTCTAAGAGGCAGAGACAACCATCTACAAGGTATGTCTCCGATGAGTATGTGAATTTGACTGATGAAGGGGAACCTGAGTGTTTTCGAGAGGCCATAGAGAGTGAAGAAAGTCAAAAGTGGTTGGATGCAATGCATGATGAGATGAAATCCTTGCATGATAATCACACTTATGATTTGGTGAAGTTGCCAAAAGGCAAAAGGGCTTTGGAAAACAGGTGGATCTATAGAGTGAAACTTGAGAGTAACTCAAAGTCTCCGAGGTATAAAGCCAGATTAGTGGTGAAACGTTTCCGTCAAAGAAAAGGTGTTCATTTTAATGAGATTTTCTCACCTGTGGTAAAAATGTCATCAATTAGAACCGTGTTGAGTTTGGCAGCTACTCTTGACTTAGAGGTAGAGCCAATGGATGTAAAAACGGCTTTCCTTCATGGTGATTTGGAGGAAGAGATTTACATGAAGCAACCTGATGGTTTTCTTGTTGAAGGGAAGGAAGACTATGTGTGTAGACTAAGAAAAGAGTCTATACAGTTTGAAGCAAGCTCCAAGGCAGTGGTACAAAAAGTTTGAGTCTGTTATGTGTGACCAAGGATACATGAAGACTACTTCTGACCATTGTGTATTTGTTAGAAAATTTTCTAACGATGATTTCATTATCCTGTTATTATATGTTGATGACATACTTATTGTTGGGAAAAATATTTCCAAGATTGACAGGTTAAAGAAGCATTTGGGCGAGTCATTTGCCATGAAAGACATGGGAGTAGCTAAACAGATTCTTGGCATAAGAATCATGCGTGACAGAAAGGAGAAGAAACTTTGGATGTCACAAGAACACTATATTGAGAGAGTGTTGCAAAGGTTTCAAATGGAAAACTCTAAGACTGTAACTACTCCTCTTGCTACTCATTTTAAGTTGAGTTCTAAACAAAGTCCTTCTAGTGAAGATGAGAAAAGATACATGGAACGAGTTCCTTATTCTTCTGCTGTGGGTAGTTTGATGTATGCAATGGTGTGTACAAGACCAGATATTGCGCATGCTATTGGTACAGTTAGTAGATTTTTGTCAAATCCAGGTAGAGCGCATTGGAATGCTGTGAAATGGATTTTGAGGTATCTTCGTGGTACTACATGTATGAGGCTTTGTTTTGGAGGTGACAAACCTATTTTGGTGGGGTACTCCGGCTTAGATATGGCTGGAGATATTGACTCAAGAAAGTCAACTTCAGGCTACATGATTAAATTTGCAGATGAAGCTGTGGCTTGGTAGTCGAGATTACAGAAATGTGTAGCATTGTCTACAACTAAGGCAGAGTTCATTGCCATTACTGAAGCATGCAAAGAGTTGATTTGGTTGAAGAAATTCTTGCAGGAGCTTGGGTTTATTCAGGACAAATATGTCTTATTTTTCGATAGTCAAAGTGCTATTCATCTTGGTAAGAATTCAACGTTTCATAGCAGGTCCAAACACATTGATGTGAGGTATCATTGGATACGTGATGTTTTGGAAGCTAAGTTGTTGGAGTTGGCTAAAGTTCATACTGATTATAATGGTTCTGATATGATGACTAAAGCATTACCAAGAGGGAAGTTTGAAACTTGTTGTGATATCGTCGGTTTGGCGATTATCTCCACATAGTTGTGAGGGGGAGATGTGTTGGGTATTGGGCTCCCTTCCTATGTGGAGAAAGGCCCAAATATTGTAGTCCATGTGTCTCACTTATTTAAATGGAGAGTGGTCTAATTAGGGTTGTAAGAGAGAGACTATTTTGAGAGGAAAGACAATCACCAAAAGAGAAAAGAGAAGAGTAAACCCTATTCCCTATTTTGTTAAATCAGTCCCAGAAAAACATCAATTGCGCATTCGTTAACCGTTGGATCGGGCTGAAATTTGGACAGTATGTTCGCAACATTCAGGGCTTCCTTTTCAACGGTCGGACCGGCGAAAAGACGTCTGGAGTGGGAGAAATCGTGCTCGCATAGCAGCAGGTTGTTTTTGGTGTTTTTCTTCTTCTTGCTTTTCACTTGTAAGCTTTAGTACTTTGTTATTTTGGCTGGTTGTAGGCACACTTTGTGCATCTTTTTGAGACTCTCTTGTACCCTTATTTGATTATAGTGGAGCTATTTCTTTGGTCTGGACGACCCGTGGTTTTTACCCTTGCATTGAGGGGTTTTCCACGTTAAAATATCGGTGTTCTTTACGCTCTTTTATTTTGATTAATTTGCTGCCATATATTTGTTGTTGCTCCTCACGAGTTCTTGCAATTTGGGGGAATTTTATATCCGTTGTGTATTACTTGTTATTGTGTTTCTGTGTTTATTCCCCATCAAATATTACATGCAGAGATGTAGCTAGGGAAAACTGTGTAGATGGTACCAAATCAACTGTTCTATGGACTGGTAATTTTCAATTTGTTTGCTTTCTGTAATTGGCAGGCAGGCATTTATATTGGTCTTAAACATTGTATTGTCTTGTCAAAATCAATCTTTTTCAGGTGTTTTGAGTGATGTTACCATGGAAATTCCCCCACTTCAAGAAATCAATCATTCTTTCTGTCAGCATTTCCTTGTACCTGGAGAGTATATGCTACTCGCTGCAGCAGTAATTGATGATGCAAATGACATCCTTTGGGCTCGTGCTAGGGCAACTTCAGCTACTGAGCCAATTTTCTGTCGCGGACCTCCATATCACCATCGTGTCCTTGGAAATACATAACAATTTTTGTCCTTAAATGTTATGTTAACGTTGTAAGCTCAAATTTGTAGATTTCGTTGGATTATTTAGTGTGTTGCAGTTAAGTTACACGCAGGGATGCTCCTTGGGTTCTTCTGGTTGAAATCTAGAAGTTTACTTTCCAATTTAAGAATTCAACGAAAGATATAACTTGGGGGGTTTTGTCTGTAAATCATGTCGATTGTACTATGATGGGATAGTAGTTTTGGAATGTTGTCGGGCCACCCTTGAATATATTTTAAACAAATTTTAAGGCGGACTAGATCTACTATAGATCAATGCTTAAAAATCACTTGAAACATTAAGGTGGATGACATTATGGAATCTGTTGAAAAAAATACCTTTTTATTTGTACAGTAAGCCCCAAATTTCTAGAAATGTTGAAGCATATAAATATGCATTGGAAGGGTTAACATCTATTATTGGTTATGCTATTAAGGCCAACAATAATTTGAAGATTTTGGAACATTTGAGGTTGTTGGGTTGGGATGTTGTGCTTGTTAGTGGAAATGAGCTAAAACTGGCTCTTCATGCTGGATTTGATGCCTCAAGGTTGAGTTTGTGTTTTGGTGAGAGTTTATAAAATTTGATTTTGAGTCTTGTGTTTATTTGGGTGATGTTTATCAAAGATGATTTTGGATCAACTTGATTTTATAAAATTGGTTAAGCCCTTGTTTGGATAAAAGTGCTTAGGTATACACCATTTCTATAATTAAATAAACATAATATAAAGTTAAACTAATTTCATGTAAATTAAAAAAAAATGTTTTTATATGCTATTGCAAGAACTTATATAGAAAATAAGTTGAATATGCTATAAGTTCGTTTAAATAGTTTCACAAATATTTATACCGATAGATAAGCTCAATTAAGCTAATTCAGATATGCGGGAACTATAAAAATGGTTTTGAATAGAATTGGTGTGTTTAATTGATTCGAATGAGTTGATTAATAGTTGAATATTTTTACTCTAAAAGCAAATTTGGTAAAAAAAAATTTAGTTTGGAGCCTGCGTGAAGAAACAATTCTCTCCGTAGAGAATTTCACAATTAAAAATAATATTATAAGACTCAATTTCAAGTAAAAAAATTAATATTGGTGAGGTCAAATATGTGTTCTTATATTTATCTTAGAGTAAAATTTACTTTAATTGTTTAAGAACGACTTAAATACTAGATGGCAATTTGGGCCAACAAAAGTAAGTTAAGCAATCATTGGAGTTACTCTCTATTGAAAATATTTTTATATAAGTGATTTACAATAGACCGATACTTAAAATTGTTTAAAATTAGAATTAAAATGATAAGATACGTTATCTTATGAAAATGGAAGTTCATTATGACCCTCACTAGTAATTTCATATAGAGTAATGTTATTGGAACACACAAAATAAGACACAAATACAAATAAAACATGATCATCATTGTATTTTATACCGTATTGTATTTATGTCATATTTTGTGTTAAGTTTTATGTTTCAATAACATTTCTCTATCATATGATATATTAAGGTTTCAATTTTGTGACCTAATAATTTGATATTGGTTGTATTTATAGCCCGATTAATGGACATAATAAAAGACAAAATAAAAGTAAGTTATCATATCATGTCTGAATCCAAAGTTTGATGAACTAATATGATATGATAAATTTAAAACTCAATCATATTTTATTTTTTTAATTGAAATTTATATCGTAAATATGAGTTGAGCAGCAAATAAAATAAGAATAGTAATTTACTCAATTACTCTTATAAAATATAATTTAAAATATAAAATTGAAACATAATAAAATTTAAATATAAAAAATTTTCTAAAATATAAAAATTAAAATCTAAATATAAATATAAAAAAAATTAATAGAATTTGATATTAAACATAAAAATGAAATATTAATAATTAATTTAAAAAAATATTTATGATTTTATCACAAGAGTAGTTTTTTCCTTTTATATAATTTAATAAATTAGTATTCAAA
>JBBPBQ010000002.1:40484772-40503052 GCA_037974755.1 Cicer yamashitae
CAATTAAAAATTTAAATTAAATATATTTACTTACAAGGGTAGTTTTGCCATTTATATATAATATATATCATATCTTTATTTAGATTATCTAACAGATAAAATATAATTATTTGGTTACTCGTGATTTTTTTTATAAAAAATTCAAATTATTTATTTAGTAGTGTCAATGGATATTATTAAATATAAAATTATTTCTATTACTTATTTAAATTTTTTAGTATTTTTAGTTATTTTATAATATTTAAAAATATAATAAGTAAATTTAAAAAAAAAATACTATGTAATTGTTCATGGTGGAAATTTTGTAATTTAAGTATGATATATATGTTATCATGTCACAATGAAATGTGTATCATAATCATGTCTTTATGTTATCTTACGCATCAAACAGACCCTTAATGAATCAACTTTTTGTTTTTCTATTATTTCACTATGTATCTATTTCAATATAAACAACAAGGAATCAGACTCTAGAAAAAGACAAATTATTCATCCTAAAATCCCTTTTCTCCATTTCTATTTCTACTTTACTTAGTATTCTCCGTCTATTTTTTAAGATTTAATATCGAGTCAAATTTAATTCAGATTATATTACGATAGAAAAGGATAAATTTATTTCTATTAGATTGAAATGTAAAAACCGCAAGAATTGTTGTAGAGATGAGGCTATGATTGAAACCTTCAATGTATCCATTTCCTTCAACTTTAAGCCCTTTGTTAAAACTGTATGCATATTTAGATCATAACGTTTCAATTTATATTTGTCTAATTACTTTAAACATGCACAATGCAGGTACATGCTGCTTTTGACCGTTTTTGTTTTCACTTTGGTTTGGATGCATGAGATCAGATGCCTAATAAACAATACAGAGACATAACTAGTGAAAAAATAGAGAATTGGATGGAGGGAGGCAATTCAAAATACATGGAGAGAAAAAGGTATGGTGGAGGTGGAGATTGATGTAACTAATAATTAAAAGCTGACAACTTTGCCTCTCATCCAATGTCCAAATTCAGATAATATACATGCATTATTTATATGGAGGAGTTATCATTTCTTTAGTTGCAGGGAAATTAAAAGAATTAATAGTTGTATACTCAATTCTATAACATGGATTTAAAGGCAATATCAATTTTAGAGTAATAAACCTGTTAGATAAAATATAAAAATCATTGGCATGTCTCTACAGAAGAGTATCAAAGATTTTGAGGTTTCTTTTCTAAGATTAAAAATGACTAGCTTATTTACTCATTTACTTCTTAACTATTTTAATTTCAGATAAGAATTGATTACATGTAAGAAGTACAAGTTCGGAATTAAATAATTTAAATTACCAACCGAACTAACTACATAAAAATACAAAGAACATTGCTCTATGAAGATTCAACTAAATCCATACCACCTATTTTATAATGAATTCAGCAATGAAAATATCTCTTAACTAAATCCATACCACCTATTTTGAAATCAACGGTGAAGATATCTCCCAAAGTATTTCTCAGGAAAAAATGTGTATACCTTTGAAGCCAGACAGATTTACCAATCTAGAAGTGTTGTTGCCCAAAAGTTATACTCAATTATCTTCGTAGTTGCCTCTGCATAAACAAATACCAGCTGCATTAAAACCATTCCCTTTGAAAAAAAAAATATATGCATGTGTGATAGATCAAAACATTTTTGTCTTTCAACATTTAAAAAACTAATTATATTGAATTTTTATCAATAATAGAAAAAATGAGTAGGCCAGTAAAAATGTATCAAAAGATTTAAGGAAATCACCATGTCATCACAAGTAAAAATAAAGTTTAATAACTTTACACTTACGGTGTAGTAAGCAAGTTTTATATAGACATTCAATCATAATATACCATCTTCTCCGTAGAACCCATTTTAACACAACAAGACAATGAAATATGATTGAACATATTTGTAAAACATATTTACACTGTCGAATTATAGTTAATAAATTTTAACAAAAAATGTGTATCAAACAAGTAAATGGAATTTTTAGTACTTGAAACATTTCTGAGTATATCGAATAAACATACTCTTGGGGCATTGTGGGCAACTTGCGGCCGTCTATCAGGAGCTCGCTCTGGGTCTGGGATCAACTCTGAACTATCATGCTTGTAGAATGCTTGTAAAGCTCTTCCAATAAATGGGCGAACAATGTTCACTTCCATTGCAGATAAATTTTTTATCTGCAATATACCAAGAATTATGATTTAAATTGTCAGCATAGGAATAAAGATATATGTACCAAGACCAAAGACACGTATATTCCAGCAAGATTTTCTCTCCCTCAAAGTGTTGTCAATCGCAAAATGTAGAAAATAGTGGTTTGTTTGATTCCCGCTACGCTATAGCCTCAATTTAGCAACAATTTGTACGAAATATTATATAGCAGAATAGTAGTAGTTTGTCCCAATTCCACAACGTTGTGGTGCTATTATTTGACAACACTACTCTCTCACACCAAAACAACTAAAAACTGGAAAAATAACTTAAAAATGGTAGATGCATTTGCATCCACTTCAACATGCCAATAAAAAAAGTGAAAGTCTAATAGAACCATTATCCCATCTATGTCCACTATATTTCAAACAAAGTTTGGAGATAATTACGAGCCTCTCTAAGTAGAATGCAAACTTTGTCATCAATTCTAACACATAGTGGCACTTTTGTTAGAGCTAAAATTGTCTTGTTTGGTGGCTTGCATTCAGTTCAACCTGTCCTAATATGAAAGAGATATGGAGCATAAATCTAAAACATTCAAAATCTAAAATTTGTCATAGACACAGAACATTGGTTGTGTAAAATACTGTAAGTAGATCTAAATAAAATCCTAATATAAAAAAAAATTACACTTCACAATCAGAGTTACACTCCAGACTTTTACGACCGTTGTACCACCGAAAAAACTAGAGAAATTACCTTCACGGCTATTGTACGACCATTGAATCCCTCCAAGTCAGTTTCAACTTTATGAAACCTTACATCTCTGATGTCCTCAATTAGAGACCTCACCTTCACAAGAGAAATAAGCTAAGCGTTAGAAGAAAATCCTGCAGCACATTTCTGGGAAGTCAAACTTCTTTTAACTCACCATGTATGCATCGGGGATGTTGTCACGTGCACTAAAAATAAAAATAGTATAATTAGTTAGTTAGTTAGTTAATATAGTAAAGTAATAGTATCTAACAGAATACGACATCATTTGTCTCTAAACTTACTGGTCAAAAAGAAGTCTTGAGATTTCTACATAATGAAATGGCAAATGTTCCGACATCTCTTGAGAGTCTCGCTCTGCCTCCAACACTTGAGTCAACTTCTCTAGTCACAAACAAATGTGTTGGATTAGAGTAATATTAAGTCTTAACATCCAGTTATTACTTTTACCAACAAATTTTAAACTAGAAAAAGATCAAAACAGCACTATTGTCCACATGTAAACCACCAACCAAAGAACAGGAAAATTTAAAAGAGCAAGTTGATTAATCATGTATGCAAAAACAAGCAATATAAAAACAAAAGTTCTAAACAATAAAACAGCAAATTGTTGAATTCCTAAGCACAAATCAGAATTCAACACAAGCTAGTGTTGTTAATCCGGAAAATAGCAATTTGTTCAAATTCTACCACACTAAAGTGTCATAGCTAGCAGCTAATTGACAACATTGACATACGCTTGCAGTTGAAGGGCATTGAGTAAAAAAAATAACATAAAAATTATTGGAATAAAAATGAAAATCAAAACCACATTCTTCAAATTTCCCACCTCTATATTTCTATCCTTTATTCTCATATATATCGCAATTGAGCACCTCTAGTATATGGCCTTGTCCACCAACTAAAACATTGCCATTGTTAGATCAGGGAAACTCAACCACGTTTGTCCGCAATTTTCCACAGAATTAAAGATCGCAATGTAACAACAACCGCACTTGAAAACCATTTGGGGATAAAAAACAAGAAAGAAAGCTCACCAACAGTCATCCATTGGGGAGGGCAAATGGAACACTTGCCTCTCTTCTTGAGAGCAATGGCCAACCAAAGCGGTACTTGAGTAACAATTTGTGGCGTAAACGGGCCAAAATCTCCCTGCCATTGTCATTAATGATAAAACAAATCAATATAGTGCAAAACTGTATGTAAAAAGAAAGACTGTAGATGCGTTTGAAACTTACAGAGATGAGACAGAGTGGATCCATTTTGAGATTTGGCACGATGTTCACAATCTCGTCCTCAGCTATGAACTCAAGCTAATTTTTGACAAACAAAACAAAACCCTAATATATATTAATAATTTTAAAAAACAATGTGAATAATATATTATTCATTTAATTCATTCATACCTCCTCTGCTGAAAACAGTGAGAGCTCATGGTCCGATTGCCCAGCCATCTCTTATTTTCAACTTTGAACTCAACAAATGGATCCAATTCAGAGTTTTACTTCAAACCTAGCGAGAGTTGAAAAAAAACAAACTGATTAAATAAAAAAAAAATAAAAAAAAATAAAAAAAAAAAAAGAAAGAGATATTATAAGGAAACAAACACAGAAATCAAAATTGCAAAGATTAACTTTATAATCATACTATTAGGGGTGGACAGTCGGACGGTTACGGTCGGATTCGGCCTGAAATCGTCGATCTGAATATAACCGAAGAGGAAGAAAATAGATCTGTCTCCGACCGTTTCAGTATTCGGTTTTCGCAGGTGACGGGTTCGACGGGTGGGTTGGTTCAGTTTGATCCACAATGAGGTTGAGATCGTGGCAGTAACTATTATACTTATCTTTTGCCGTCTTCTACAATTTGCAGAGGGCGGAGCCGTTTAAAGAAGAAAAGGGATGGATGTCGTGTTTCTCACTTAAACTTTAACGGCTGTCAAACACTATTTTTTTACAATTTTTTTAAAAGTTTTTTAACGGCTGTTATAAGACTCTTATTTGTAGGTTCCAAGACAAATAGGGTTGGACAAGTTTTGACATAGTATGATTATATTTGTTAATACTAGGGACGATAACATAATCCGCATCCGCGGGTACTCACTCAAATCTGCTTATTTGAGCGAGAAAAAGTGAGGAAAATTCGCTTTGATTTGGTGCGGGTGTAGATTTTTCCTGAAATTATAACTCGGTGGCAGGGACGAGTTTGTTGGGGTGGTGATATCCACCCCACACCTGCCCCGCAAGTAATATTAATGTAATTTTTAAATTTTATATACATATACATATTGCATATACTTAATATTTTTTTAAATATTAAAAATTATAATCTTATCTCTATAGAAAATATTTTTGTATTTTATAATTGTCTAATAACAATTATTTTATTATATTAATTATAATAGATATGATTTTTAAATTTATAATTATCTATATATATATATATATGAATGGGTGCGGGTGTAAGCGGGGAAACCCAAACCCCGTTGCAGGCGGGGATGGGGGCCTAAATTCTACACCCGCTATGAAACGGGGGCGAGTGCGGGTTTTTCCCGATTAGTCGAGTGCAGGGGTGGAGGAAGCAAAATCCGCCACCGCCCCGCCTCGTTGCCATGCCTAGTTAATACTAGTGTGTAGCCCGTGTCAAACACGAGATAAATTATTCGATTAATTAAAACGATAAATCATAAATAAATAATTGTATATTACAATATAAACAAAACATACAATATCATGTATAATAAAAATAAAAATTGTGTTTAAATTATAATTTAAAATAGATGTCATAAATAAAGTTATGTTGTTTGGTATAGTTGATTACACATTACGAAAAATGTAACACCCCGACCATTACCGTTACCGGCAATGCTACCTCACGACCTTCTCGTCCCCCCTAACCACCCCGTGGAAATAACGAGTTTTTGCCTTCCGTGGGATTCGAGCCCAGTACCTGGGGGATAAGTACCGCCTCCACACAGTCCCACTACCAATTGAGCTAGAAGATCGTGAGGTAGCATCACCGGTAACGGTAAAGGTCGGGGTGTATCTTCTCGTCCCCCCTCACCACCCAGTGGAAATAACGAGTTTTTGCCTTCCGTGGGATTCGAGCCCGGTACCTGGGGGATAAGTACGGCCTCCACACAGTCCCACTACCAATTTGAGCTAGTGGCTCAATTGGTAGTGGGACTGTGTGGAGGCGGTACTTATCTCCCAAGTACCGGGCTCGAATCCCACGGAAGGTAAAAACTCATTATTTCCACTGGGTGGATAGGGGGGACGAGAAGGTCGTGAGGTAACATCGCCGGTAACGGTAATGGCCGGGGTGTTACAAAAAACTTCATGATAAACTAAATTAACAGTCTCGTCACATATTTGATCATGTTCATTTAGAATAAGCAACTTCAGACCTTTCCTGGATGTGACTCTAGATACAACCACATATGTGACTCTAGATACAACCACATATAATTGTCCATGTGTGAAAACTGGTTTAGGAAGATATATGCCAACATGAGAAAATGATTGACTTTGACTCTTATTAATTGTCATTGCGAAACAAAGAGTCAACGAAAATTATCTCCTCATAAACTTAAATGGTAAACCCAGGTCACTCGAACCATATTCATTCTTGGAATGAGTGATTGTAATTTTTGTTTCGTTATACAACCCAGCAGCTTGATCAATATTCCTCATTAACATTGCAGAACAACCTACTTTACGTGTTAACTTGTGATTTGGAATACCTGAGCACTTAATATTTGTCGCGTCCGGTTTGTTCGCGAAGAAGGAGTCGCCACCAATTTTATTTTATTCAAAGGAAAAATTGGATAAAACCTAAAATAATGATTTTTGAACCAAAAATTCGGATTCGGGAGTCGATTGCGAGTAGGGAAAGTATTACTACCCTACAACGTCCGTTAAAACGGTTACCATATAATTAATTGTATACAAACTATTTATTTATTTATTCATTTATTTTTACCCCAAAAAGAATACTAAAAAATAAATAAATTATTTACATTAATAAAAGAAGGAAAAATATTTTTTTATTAATTTGGTTTGACAAGGAAAAAACCTTGCTCCTACGTATCCCCAGGTGCAATGGAGAAATCAAAACACACGTAGTTCTTGGATAGAAAATATTTATGTGTTGACTGAATTTATTATTAATTTTACTTTATATATATATATATCAAAATAAATTAACAACATAATAGTGATAATAATAATAATAATAATAATAATAATAATAATGGTAATAGTGATAATAATAATAATAATAATAATAATAATAATAATAACGAAAAAAAGAGGTGAGATGTTTGTTCACGGATTGTATCTTTTTATTTTTGTTTTAAAGAAAAATTAATTTTTGTTAAAAAAACAACGTAACGAAAATATAATAATAACGAAAAAAGAGGTGAGATGTGGCACGGCGAGCGAGGATGAATTTCATCCGACGGTAGCTACTATTAATTCTAATCCTAAGGGAAAACTATTTATTTGTTGTTATGATTTTTTTTGTTATTTTGATAAAGACGTGATATGAGCTATAAATTCAATATTACGATATGGTGAAATTTGTTTTCTTGGTGATTGGTTTATAAACATCAATTAGTTATATTTTCTGGCATTTTGTGTTGCAAAGAAAACAATTTTAAGAACAGACAACTTTAGAAAAATGAAAGCTTAACACATGAGTTTATTTTTGTATAAATAGAAAAAGAGAAAGAAAAAAGAACATTTTTTAAAGGGATGCAATACAAAGACCAATAAGAAGAAATTAGAGAAGTGATACCTTACTACTGAAGTGGTTTCTTGCAGGACTGATTTTCCCAAGACCAGATTCTCTGCTCCTCTTTCGCCTGTTATTCTCTCTTCTTTCTTTTTTTGTGCTCTCAAAATGTGCTCCCTCTTCTACTCTTACTATCGATTATTTATAGGCCTTTCGGGTGTAGGTTACAAAAGACAAGGGAATAATTGCCAATTGATCACCATTTTATTACTATTAATCTCTTTCTTTTTGGTTTCTTTTCTTTCAATTGATTATCATTATACCGATTTTTATGACCATCAATCCATTTCTTTTCAGTTTCTTTCATTCAATTATGTATCTTTATTTATTTGTTATTATTTTTTTTATTATTATTTTTTTTTAGAAAAAAGTCTAAATAGGAATTAGAGGCAAACAAAAACTGGGAATATATGTGATTGTTTAAAGTTTAAAGCCCTAATAAAAAGTAAAAATAAATAAATAAAAAGCGGACAAAATTAGGTGTCAACAGCTGCCCCTCTTTACTTAGAATTTACTTGAGAATCAAAGTAAAAGATAAGTAAAGATGACAACTCTAATTTTGTCCGAAAATAATTTTTTAGAAGGGTGCGAGTCGTTTTCCCGGCTTCAAGATGCGGGTCATTTTCTCGGCTTCGGGTGCGAGTCGTTTTCCCGGCTTCAACATGCGGGTTGTTTTCTCGGCTTTAGGTGCGAGTCGTTTTCCCGGCTTCAACATGCGGGTCGTTTTCTCGGCTTCGGGTGCGAGTCGTTTTCCCAGCTTCAACATGCGGGTCGTTTTCTCGGCTTTAGGTGCGAGTCGTTTTCCCGGCTTCAACATGCGGGTCGTTTTCTCGGCTTCGGGTGCGAGTCGTTTTCCCGGCTTCAACATGCGGGTTGTTTTCTCGGCTTTAAATTTATGTAATGTCATGAATCAATGAATGAATCAATGAATGAATGAATAAGTTGGTTTTTATTAATATTTTTATTGGACACGACCATTAAAATCATGGATGAAAAAGACACTTATACATTTTTCATGAACTTGATATCTTTGATCTCTCTTTTGTCCTTTTCTCTTTTTTTCCTTTCTTTTTTTCCTTTCTTTTTTTTTTTTCTTGAATATGTTGGTTTGTAAGTGTCGTCTGCCTTGCCCTTTTGAGTGTATATTCTTTGTTTTTGTTGTTGTTGATGTTGTTTTTCTTTTTCTCCTACGTTGCCCTTTCAAGTTTTCAACCCAGTAGGTATTTATTATATTTTTTGTACCCTAATCTTTGCCTAGGTCGTCCTTTTAGGTTTTCGACCGAGCAGGTATTTATTATATTTTTTTTGTACCCTAATTTTTGCGTAGGTCGCCTTTTCAGGTTTTCAACCTAACGGGTATTTTTTTTTTTTTTACCCTAATTTTTTCCTAGGTCACCCTTTCAGGTTTTCAACTTAGCGGGTATCCATTATTATTTTTTTGTACCCTAATTTTTGCCTAGGTCACCTTTTTAGGTTTTCAATCTAGCGGGTATTCATTATTTAAGTATGATACTTTTTTACGGCATCTGAGTTTACAGGGAGGACTAAATCTTTTCCATCCATATTCGTGAGGATCAAAGCTCCACCTGAGAAAGATTTCTTCATGACGTATGGGCCCTCATAGTTAGGGGTCCATTTCCCAAGATAATCCTTTTGAATGGGTAAGATCTTTTTTAGCACCAAGTCTCCCTCCCGGAATTCTTGAGGACGTACTTTTTTCTCGTACGCTCTTTTCAATCTTTTCTGATATAATTGCCCATGGCATAAGGCCGCCAACCTTTTTTCTTCAATTAAATTTAATTGATCGAAACGAGTTTGTACCTATTCCGACTCCTCTAGTTTGGCCTCCATTAATACTCTTAGTGAGGGGATTTCAACTTCAATGGGTAGCATAGCCTCCATCCCATATACTAGAGAAAAAGGGGTTGCCCCAGTTGAAGTGCGTATCGAAGTGCGATACCCGTGTAGTGAAAACGGTAACATCTCATGCCAATCTTTGTATGTTACAACCATTTTCTGAATAATTTTTTTGATCTTTTTATTTGCTGCTTCAACTGCACCATTCATTTTTGGTCTGTACGGGGACGAGTTGTGGTGTTGAATTTTAAAGGTGGCACACAATTCATCCATCATTTTGTTATTCAGATTTGTGGCAATGTCGGTAATGATCTTGCTTGGTAGGCCATAACGACAAATTAACTCCCTTTTTATGAATTTGACTACCACATTTCTGGTTACATTGGCCTACGAAGCGGCCTCTACCCATTTGGTAAAGTAATCGATTGCCACCAAGATGAAGCGATGTCCATTTGATGCTTTCAGTTCAATCATTTCGATGACGTCTATGCCCCACATTGAGAACGGCCAGGGCGCTGAAAGGGTGTATAGAGGCATTGGTGGGGCGTGGATATTATCAGCATATATTTGACACTTATGGCATTTCTTTACATAATTAAAACAATCTTTTTCTAGGGTGAGCCAGTAATACCCAGCCCGAAGAATCTTTCTAGACATGGCGTGTCCGTTCATATGGATCCCATAAGAGCCATCGTGGACATCTTGTAGAATTTCTTTCGCCTCATTGACATCAAAGCATCTAAGGAGTACCATATCATGATTCCTCTTATACAAAATATTTTCGTTCACGAAAAAGCTCGCGGCTAGCCGTCTTAGAGTTCTTT
This sequence comes from Cicer yamashitae, assembly GCA_037974755.1. Lineage (NCBI taxonomy): Eukaryota > Viridiplantae > Streptophyta > Magnoliopsida > Fabales > Fabaceae > Cicer > Cicer yamashitae. The sequence continues at coordinate 40,495,198 of JBBPBQ010000002.1, forward strand.
TCTCATTCTCCGATATTCCGGGAGGATATTCTCTATTAATAAGATAATGTTTGATGTCGTGATACCACGGTTTCCCGTCAATTTCTTCTTCCATTAAGTGGCAGTAGGCAGGATGATCTCGACTCTCCAATTTAATGGATGGGATTTCATCGTTTCGACTTATTTGGAACATCGAGGATAAAGTAGCCAAAGCATCAGCCAATTGATTGTTTTCTCGAGGGACATGGTGAAAGGTGATTTTTTCAAATTGTAAGGACAATTCTTTTATGTAGGTAAAATAAGGTATTAATTTCATATCTCGAGTTTCCCATTCTTGGTTAAGCTGATTAATGACCAAAGCTGAATCTCTATACACTTCCAGCACTTTCGCTTTTGATTCCAAAGCCGCCAAAATTCCCATGGCACAAGCTTCATATTCTGCCATATTATTGGTACAATCAAAACACAAGCGCGTTGTGATAGGTATGAACTGTTTTTTGGGAGATATCAAGACAACCCCAATCCCATGCCCCATTATGTTTGAGGCCTCGTCGAACAACAAGGTCCATTTTCCATTATCGCATTCTTCAAACATAACCATGATGCTTTCGTCTGGGAATTTGCATTGCATTGACTTATAATCATCCACAGGTTGATTAGCTAGATAATCTGCTAAGGCACTCCCTTTGATGGCCTTCTGAGTAACATAGGTAATATCATATTCTGATAACATCACCTGCCAGCGAGCAATTCGCCCTGTGAGAGCAGGCTTTTCAAAAATGTACTTGATTGGATTCATTTTGGATATCAAGTAAGTCGTGTGGCAAAACATGTATTGCCTTAAGCGATGGGCTGTCCAGGCTAAGGCACAACAAGTACGTTCTAACATTGTATATCTTGTTTCAACCTCTGTAAATTTTTTACTTAGATAGTAAATGGCATGCTTCTTTTTTCTTGTTTCATTGTGTTGCCCCAGCACGCATCCCATGGCCCCGTCGAGAACTGTAAGATACATAATCAAGGGTCGACCCCGAACTGGGGGGACTAGAATTGGAGGCTTTTGCAAATACTGTCGGATTTTTTCAAATGCATTTTGACATTCTTCGTTCCACACAACTGTTTGATTTTTCCGTAAAAGTTTAAAGATCGGTTCACAAGTCGTAGTTAGTTGTGATATAAATCTCGAAATATAATTTAGTTTCCCAAGAAAACCGCGAACTTCTCTTTCGGTACTCGGGGGAGGCATTTCTGAAATGGCCCGAATCTTATCGGGGTCAACCTCTATTCCTTTCTAACTAACCACAAATCCCAATAATTTGCCCGACCACACGCCGAAAGTACACTTGGAAGGATTAAGCTTTAGCTTAAACTTTCTAAGTCTTTCGAAGAGTTTCTTTAGATCAATAATATGTTTTTCTTTTGTTTGTGACTTAGCAATCATGCCGTCTACATAAACTTCTACCTCTTTATGTATCATGTCATGGAATAGGGTTACCATAGCTCTTTGGTAGGTCGCCCCAGCATTCTTCAAACCAAAAGGCATTACTTTGTAACAAAATGTTCCCCAAGGGGTGATGAAAGTCGTTTTTTCCATATCTTTAGCTGCCATCTTAATTTGATTGTACCCAGAGAAACCATCCATAAAAGAAAAGAGTGAATGGCGAGCCGTATTGTCAACTAGAATATCGATGTGAGGTAACGGAAAATTATCTTTAGGACTGGCTTTGTTAAGGTCCCTATAGTCGACACACATTCTAACTTTGCCATCCTTTTTCGGCACCGGAACGATATTGGCTATCCATTGAGGATAATTTGCCACAGCCAGGAATCCTGCGTCAAATTGTTTTTTTACTTCTTCCCTGATTTTTAATGACATATCGGGCTTCATTCGCCTTAATTTTTGTTTGACCGGAGAAAAATCGGGTTTTAAGGGCAATTTATGCTCCACTATGCTAGTATCCAATCCAGGCATATCCTGATATGACCAGGCAAAGACATCTTTGTATTCATGTAGGAGTTGGATTAGTTCGTGATACACTTCTTTCTTTAAGATGGTGCCGACTTTAATTTCTTTCTTTATTTCTTCTGTCCCTAGATTAATCATTTCCGTCGGTTCCTCATAGGGCATGATACCCTTGGCTTCCTGTTCTACCGCTCTTAACAACTCTAGAGGAGGTTCATATTCTTCTTCGTTATCTTTTTCTGTTTGACTAACAAGATTGTCAAAATTATGCGACGAGATCTTAGTACAGTCATCTGTGAATGGACTATTCCCAAATATGGTAATTGCATTAAATATTATAGGCGACTTGACTAGTTTCCAATTCTTGATTTCTGCTTCTGCACCATACGGACGAATCCAATCAGCTTCATCAACGAAAATGTCATCTCCAGCTGCTGCAATATGGATCTCACTTGTTGGTCTTGCACTTTGGAAACTCTGTTGGATGTCACAGATGGTAATCCTTTCAGTTCTAGGCTCTCGATTCTCGATCTGAGCTAATCTCTTTTCTTTTTTTTCTTTGACCAATCTTCGTTTGTCAGTCTGGGTGGGTTTGTAGCCTAAACCCCACTTATCCTTATTCTCAGGAAGTTCCACCAGTTCTTTGAGCCCTTCTTCATCTTTCCCCAACCCGTGCCATGGATGGTGTCCTCTGCTCAACATGAACTTAGCCACCATAATAGCAGTGTTTGACATATGTGGTTCTATAGGTGTCGTCTCGACGTAAGCGGTGTCCACAATTTCTAGTGTTTGGAAGGCGGTCTCTAGAGCTTCTTCTGTTGTCTCAACATAAGGTGTGGTGGACAACTTACTCACCAACAAGTCTTCTTCTCCTGACACGATTACCAATTGATCATTTACCATATACTTCAGCTTTTGATGTAAGGTTGATGACACTACGCCGGCAGAATGGATCCATGGCCTTCCCAACAAGCAACTATAGGCGGGTACAATGTCCATCACGTGAAACGTGATTTCAAATGTGATCGGGCCTATTTGAACTGGGAGTTCGATTTCTCCCATTACTTCTCTGCGACTCCCATCGAAAGCTCTAACAACCATGGGGCTTGGTCTCATATATGTACCATCACAAGGTAGTTTTGCTAATGTCGATTTTGATATGACATTCAGCGAGGAGCCATTGTCAATGAGGACTCTCGATATTATATGGTCGAGACACATCACTGATATGTGTAGTGCTTTATTATGCCCTCTTCCTTCGGTCGGCAGCTCATCATCTGTGAAGGTTAGGTGGTTGTTGGCAGTGATGTTATTTATGATGCCTCCAAATTTGTCCAAGGTGATGTCGTGAGTGACATGAGCCTCGTTTAGTATTTTCATCAATAGCTTCCGGTGGGACTCAAAATTCATCAGTAGGGACAACAATGAAATCCTTGCAAGAGTATGGTTGAGCTGGTCGACTATTTTGTATTCACTCTGTTGGATGATTTTGAGAAACTCACGAGCTTTATCATTAGAAACCCCTTTCTCATTTTCTATTTTCTCCTTTTCAACTTCTTCTGTTACAATTACTTTCTTTTTCCCTTTATCTCTGTATGCCTTCTCAGACGCCACTATTATTTCTCTCTGTGATGTTTTCGGGGAGTATATCCGACCACTTCTAGTCCTCCCTCCTATCCTTGAAACGTTCGTGGCAGCGGTTGTTTTTTAGCTAGAAGCATCTTCATTCTTCTGTTCAGCCAGATGTACCTCTACATTATAGTTCCAAGGTACCGCTTTATTGTCTTTATATGGAAAAGGACTTGGTATCCGAACTATTAAAGTCCTCAGATCACTGGGGGCATTCATAGTTTCCTCCTTAGTGAAGTGAATGACTAATGGCTTTGGGATGGTTATGCCAAGTTTTTCTTCTGATTGGGTTGCGATCATATCATCATCCTTTTCCCAACGACCTATTTGAATGATGCCTGTGTTTATCAATTTTTGAAGTTCTTTTTTGAACTCATTGCATTCTTCCATGGAATGATCTTCATTGAGGTGGAAATTGCATCTTGTTTTCCCATCGGCGTTTCCTTGGATTAACCCAAATCTGCATAACTCAGAGAAAATTAGTCCCATCGGGGTCTTAATTCTCTCGACCTCACTTATTAATTGGTGATTTTCTTCAATAGCATTCACTATTGGTCCACCATGGACTGGTAGGGGATTGTTTTTCACGCTAGGCTCGTTTTCTTTGAAATTCAACCATCCAGCTTTAAGCAAATCGTGCACCTTAAATTTTAAAGCTAGGCAATTTTCAGTAGAGTGTCCTACAGCCCCAGAGTGGTAATCGCATGCGGCGTTCGAGTCATATCCTTTGGGGTAGGGCGGTTCTATAGGTTTCCCTGGACACAGTGCAACCATAGAATTGCTAACCAGATGCGGTAATAATTCTGCATAAGTCATAGGGATTGGGTCGAAATGTACGAACTTCCTCCCACGATAGTTTCTTCCCCGACTTTCATAGGAATCTTGATTCCCTTGTAAGTTTTGACTTATGGTACTTGAGGTTTGTGAGGTTGCAGCGGCGTAGGGGCGATGCACGAAAGAAGGATTAGTTGGGTTTGACGCCACAAAATGGCTTTCTCCCTCCTTTTTCTTATTTGCACCTACGGGCGGCTTCTTTGTGTTATTCAATCCGGGATAGCCAGAAGTAATCTTTCCGCTTTTGAATCCCATTTCTACTCTTTCGCCTATGATGACGAGATCTGAAAAATTTGAGGAGACGCTTCCTATCATTTTGTCATAAAACGGAGGTTGAAGAGTGTTTATGAACATGGTCACCATTTCTTTTTCTGATAGGGGGGGTTCAACCTGGGAAGCTAGCTCTCTACATCGTTGGGCATATTCCTTGAATGTTTCATTGTCTCGTTTTGTCATATTTTGCAACTGCATTCTATCAGGAGCCATGTCAAGATTATATTTGTATTGTTTCAAAAAGGCATTCACCAAATCTTTCCAAGAGCCAATATGAGCTCGCTCGAGGTGCATATACCAACTCAGGGAAGCTCCTGTCAAACTGTCTTGAAATAAGTGGATTAGCATTTTTTCGTCATGGGCGCGAAAACCCATTTTTCGACAATACATAATAAGATGGTTCTTGGGGCATGTAGTTCCCATGTATTTTTCGAATTCAGGCAACTTGAATTTCGGAGGTATTATAACATCAGAAACAAGGCATAGGTCTGAAGCATCAAATCCATAATTGTTTCCCCCTTCGATGACTCTCAAGCGCTCTTCTAAGGCTTGCCATTTTTCTTGGGATTGATTGCTCTCGAGCGGTCGAGGTTCATGAGGTATGTTAAACATCACCGGCGTAGCTTCGATAGCTTTTCCTTGGGACGAAGAGCTAGGAAATCCCAAAGTAAGGGGCGAAGGTTGCACTTGAGGGAACCTGCCAGTACTATGTTGCGGATTTGTAGCCACGACCAGCGGATTGTTGTTGGGGGGATGAGTGTCTATGGGTGGGGTATAACCTGGCGGCAGACCATAAGGTGGAAATTGTTGTGCCTTCCATTCTTGATAATTAGTGTGAAGGTGTGGAGCGACGCCCGTTGGGTGAACAAGAGTGTTTTGGGGCATCCCCTCGTCTACCAAAGGATTCCCATCATTTCTATTTCCAAGTGCTTGTAGAATCTCCAAGATCTTGGTCATTTGCCCTTTGAGTTGGTTCACGTCTTCTCTTATTTCTGTTTGCTCTAGCTCATCCATGATTTTTGACTGGGATCGTGTCCGATAATGGTGTCGTAGCACCAGGTTTTTTATTTGTTGTGTTATTTTTTCTGTGAAAGAATATGGCATGAGTATGCAATGTGATGTATGAAAATGTAATGATGCATGAATGTTAAAGACCTATTTATTGCTTGTTTGTGAATATCTTAACCAATAATAAAGAGAGAACCATGAGATCAAAAGTAGAGCCAAATTTAATTCATTGAGAAAAAACAAAATACAAGTTTTACCACAAATGAGAGAACAAACAAAACTTAACAAAACGAAAGTAGTAACACATAAACACGGAATTTGAAAATTTAATGAGCAATCATTTTTTTCATTTGCTCAATTAAACTTTTACAATGCTCAATAAAAATGGAGATCTCTTGAGGGGTAGAGAGAGGATTAACCATCCCGTCTGCATCTCTTAATAACGGTGGAATATCTCCGATAGCTGAATTGGTTAAATAAACTAGTTTGGAAAAACGGTCCATCCAAAACATTCCTTCTTGAACAAGTCTCTCGATAGTGTCTTTTTGTGTATGCATCTCGTCTTCTTTTCTTGCAAGTTCAACTCGGTATGCCTCAATGATCTCTTCTTGACATTGCCTTTCTACCATTATCTTGCTTTCACATTCCGCTTTTACCCTCTCTATTTGTTGCTTTAGGTTTGCTTCTTATCGACGGATGACTTCATGTTTTTCCCCAGATTTTTTTAGCAACTCCTTAAGCGTGAGACCTTCAATCACTGCATCATCCCTTTCTTGACGTCTGAGTCTCAACTCTTCATTCGCACCCCGCAAACAGATCCGAGTTCTATTCTTGCTTTCTTCTTCCTCTCTTGCTCTTTTCTGTACTTTCTCAAGGATAAGGGATTGTTGAGTATTCTTATACCTCATATCTCTATAAGCCTGGTGAGCCCTCTCCAATTCTTGTTGTAATTTCTCAATTTCTTGTCTTTTTAGAGCTAAGTCAGCCTCTAAATCTTCAGTACTGAAAAAGGATTCTATTGTTACTACTTCGGGAGTAACTGTGTTGCAATGAAAAGGCAACTTGATCTCTAATGCCCTCCTTTTCACCCAATTATGATATTCCTCTCCTATACCACAACTTCTAGGCTTTAATTCTTGACCTCTTCTAACGACATCTCCCCAAGACTTACGTATTCTTCTCAGCAGGCTAGCATCATAAACGTCTCGTCTCCGATTGACAAAAGATTTTGTTACATCCATCATCAGAGGTTTCGTCATAGGATAACCCAGTTGTCTCAATGCCACATAGGGACTATAATTTATACACCCTTTAGTTCCCATGAGGGGAACATCGACAAAGACACTGCATCTACAAATCACTTCATTTATATCTTGACTCCGGGAATACCACTGGACAGTTCTTTCGAGCGTGCAGTAAATGTCAGCCAAAACCGCCGGTACTAGGTTCTCTCCTCTATGCTTGTAGGCCAAAAAAACGTCTACCGCCGTAAAATCCACAAAGTCCTTAACACTTGGAAATAAAACAATCCCATATATAATCAAGGCGAGCACATCCATGAAAGTGTCCCATTTTCCATCTCTCGCTAACTTTACTGCTTTCTGTTCAAGATATTTTATTGGGAATCCGATCAAATTGTCTTTGTTGGTTCTATTGTCTTCTATTTCCTTTATATGGATATCAAGTGTTTCAGTAATTGTTTTCAGTGAAGGGTAGTGTTCCATGTACTGGTAAGGTTTGCTCCCCTTCATCGGATATCCCATTATTCGTTCGACCTCTTCCAACGTTGGGGCCAACTGAAAGTCCTTAAAGGTGAAACACCTGAAAGGAGGGTCATAGAACTGGGCCAACGCTGTAAGGGCATCCACTTGCACATTAACGTCAAGTAAATCCAGAATTTTGCCAAATTTCCCCATAAAGATTACACGTTGTATCTTTTTCAACTTCTGGGCGAGATTCTTAAGGTTGCTTACATCTGGTTTGAGAACTCTCAATGGCAAGGTCTTTCTTAATGAAGTAATGTTTGAGCCACCATTTAATCCCATGTTTCCTGTGGTTAAAGTTATTCACAACAAGCCTTAATTTTTATGGTTTTGAAGATGATGTGATAATGATATTTTTTCAAAAGTGACCATGATGAAGAATATGATGCAAAAAAAAAAAAAAAAA
>JBBPBQ010000002.1:40503282-40627676 GCA_037974755.1 Cicer yamashitae
AAAAAAAAAAACTTGGGTATACTAGAAGGTAAAAGTGAACAGGAAATAGAGTAGGTTTTTTGTATGTACATGAGATTTACACGATTCTTTTTTTTCTTATGTTTTTTTTTTTATGTGAACCTTTACCATGGGTAGCTCTATAGTTCTAAATTGGTTCCTAGAGCACACAACTCAATTCTAAAATATTAAACCAATTAATAGGTAAACTATTAAAATGACAATATTATAGAAAAGGTCAACTCTAGGCGAGACTTTCATGACAACCAAACAGGATGTACATCCAGAAGATTATCATTACACAGTCTCTAACTTATCTTAGGTTGCACTCAGCCCGGGTATAGAGCCCACTCATAAGTGTGTGAATCGTGTTAGAGTAGTGTATAGAAAAATAAATAAAGTAAAACAAAAAAATCACAATGAAAATAAATTAACAAGACACATATAATTATATTCACAATATAACAAAACAAATAAAACAATAGGGGTAATATAAATAAAACAATAAATAAGAAATAATTATATACAATTAATTAGATTGGGCTTGACTCTCAAAAATCCCCAGCGGAGTCGCCAGCTGTCGCGTCTGGTTTGTCCGCGAAGAAGGAGTCGCCACCAATTTTATTTTATTCAAAGGAAAAATTGGATAAAACCTAAAATAATAATTTTTGAACAAAAAATTCGGATTCGGGAGTCGATTGCGAGTAAGGAAAGTATTACTACCCTACAATGTCGGTTAAAAGGGTTACCCTATAATTAATTGTATACAAATTATTTATTTATTTATTCATTTATTTTTACCCCAAAAAGAATATTAAAAAATAAATAAATTATTTACATTAATAAAAGAAGGAAAAATATTTTTTTTATTAATTTGGTTTGACAAGGAAAAAACCTTGGTCCTACGTATCCCCAGGTGCAATGGAGAAATCAAAACACACGTAGTTCTTGGATAGAAAATATTTATGTGTTGACTGATTTTATTATTAATTTTACTTTATATATATACATATCAAAATAAATTAACAACATAATAGTGATAATAATAATAATAATAGTAATAATGGTAATAGTGATAATAATAATAATAATAACGAAAAAAAGAGGTGAGATGTTTGTTCACGGATTGTATCTTTTTATTTTTGTTTTAAAGAAAAATTAATTTTTGTTAAAAAAACAACGTAACGAAAATATAATAATAACGAAAAAAGAGGTGAGATGTGGCATGGCGAGCGAGGATGAATTTCATCCGGCGGCAGCGACTATTAATTCTAATCCTAAGGGAAAACTATTTATTTCTTATTATGATTTTTTTTGTTATTTTGATAAAGACGTGATATGAGCTATAAATTCAATATTACGATATGGTGAAATTTGTTTTCTTGGTGATTGGTTTATAAACATCAATTAGTTATATTTTCTAGCATTTTGTGTTGCAAAGAAAACAATTTTAAGAACAGACAACTTTAGAAAAATGAAAGCTTAACACATGGGTTTATTTTTGTATAAATAGAAAAAGAGAAAGAAAAAAGAACATTTTTAAAGGGATGCAATACAAAGACCAATAAGAAGAAATTAGAGAAGTGATACCTTACTACTGAAGTGGTTTCTTGCTGAACTGATTTTCCCAAGACCAGATTCTCTGCTCCTCTTTCGCCTGTTATTCTCTCTTCTTTCTTTCTTTGTGCTCTCAAAATGTGCTCCCTCTTCTACTCTTACTATCGATTATTTATAGGCCTTTCGGGTATAGGTTACAAAAGACAAGGGAATAATTGTCAATTGATCACCATTTTATTACTATTAATCTCTTTCTTTTTGGTTTCTTTTCTTTCAATTGATTATCATTATACCGATTTTTATGACCATCAATTCATTCAATTGATCTTCATTATACCGATTTTTATGACCATCAATCCATTTCTTTTCAGTTTCTTTCATTCAATTATGTACCTTAATTTATTTGTTATTATTTTTTTAATTATTTTTTTATATTTTTTTTTTATTATTTTTTTTTTTAGAAAAGAGTCTAAACAGGAATTAGAGGCAAACAAAAACTAGGAATATATGTGATTGTTTAAAGTTTAAAACCCTAATAAAAAGTAAAAATAAATAAATAGATAAATAAATAAAAAGCGGACAAAATTAAGTGTCAACAATATCGTTGAAGAATTTAGTAGTGAACCATTGCCTTTGTAGATCATTCGAATCAGATTTACATATTGAATCTGAACTCAAATATTCCTTTTCTTCACCTGGAATCAATGACAAAAGGGTATTGTTGACGTGCTCAACAACATCCAAAGTTGGAGCAAGGATCCCTCGTTCCTGAAAAAATGCAACATCATGCATGTTGTTTATAATTTCAGGATAAGTGAAATCTATAAGGACGCGTAAGGGATCAATTGTGTCATGTATAAGTAAATCATATGGAATTTTGACACGTATCTCGTCATTCGCGTCGGCAGAATCGTCTCCATCCCCTATTGAAAGAATCCAATCAGCAAAGTTCTTGATATCACGTTGTTCATCGGGTATGGTTGAAGAACGTAGCCGCATATTGTCGTCAACCTCAAAACTTTACAATACTTCCATAAGATCGAAGCATTGACGGAAGCAGCAAGTATGTCTGGTCTCGAACCTCTTCGAACTACATGCAATATCTGTCTAATACAACTGGAATTCCAAAAAATACAACTGGAATTCCACCAAATGGTTTTTGTTTGTTGTCTACCCCATCAAACGACATTATGTCGTGCATTGATCTATCAAATGCCTCAAAGAAATATCTATTCATCATTGGTGCTTCATCCCATATAATCAATTTGGTCTTTCTAAATAGTTTAGCCTTGTCATCTCTTTTATTAACATCACATATAGACTCTTCGTTAATCTCCAAAGAAATATTTAATGTAGAGTGGGCGGTACGACCGCTTGGTAGAAACAATGAAGCAACGCCACTCGAGGCCACATTAAGGACTATGAATCCTTTTGAACGTAGACCTGCAAACAAAGTCTTCCAGATAAAAGTATTCCCTGTTCCTCCATAACTGTATAAGAAGAAAAATCCACCACATCCAGACTCCACAAAACCAATAATTTGATCATATACACCTCTTTGCTTAGTGGTAAACATGTTTATAAGTTCAGAATGATACCTAGTCTACTCATCCCTATTATAATTGAGTTGGTCTGCAATAAATTTATTGCCTAAATCATTTTTGATTGACATATCTGGTACTAACATGGATTTGAAATTCGTAAGAGACCTTCCATTTCTATATAGTAGTTTCTCTATTTCAACTAAACACAGGTTCTTCGATTGTTCCTCGTAAATTTCGAAATCTGTACAAAGTTGTAGATAATTAGCGATAAGATATAGATGTATGAAAATAAATTAAATTAATTTTACTAAAAAATTACCTGGATTATTTAAACTTTTCCTCATGCTATATAAAATACCATCAGCTAACAAACGCCATGTTGACTTCCAAACATCATCTGGATTTGTCATTGTGCTCATTACCAATAGAGTAACAAACAATCTACGCAATTGATGACCAGAACTTAATTCCCTTGCTTCAGTTATTGCATCAATGAACTCTTTGTCATCAGCTAACAATCCAAGTGCATCACACGCTTCTTGAAAATTATTATATTTTTTGCCATTAATGGTCTTTAAACGGGTGTATCCCATTGAACGTCGTTGAACAGTTAATAGTAATCTCATATAGTATAATGGGCCAACTCCAGGTGGAGTGTATTGAAGCTTTCCTATTTGGTCACCCCTTTGACATGGAAACCATTTTCTTTTATCTTTCAAATACACAAAATTGGAGGGAAATTCTGCATATGTTAGATGTCGACCTTCAGGATATATACAATTAGCCAGGAACCATGCAATAAACATGGTGTTAAGATTCTCACCCCTATTCACAACAATGTTTATATCTTTATTATCCTTGTATAACATCGACTGTTCATTACCGAGATGAAAGGTTAATTTCAAGACATGAGGCCATTTTTGGTGAATTTCAAAAGCAAATATTCTCCATGCAGCCTCACAAGGAGAAACATACCTACAATCATAATATTGTTTTATCTCATCAACTTGCTTATTTTGTTCACTAGTGTTGCTGTTTGTTGAAATCCCAATTGTTGCCCTATCAGTCCCTTATTGACATATTTGAACAAATACTTTATAAGATTTATCTACAACAAAATATGAACATAATCACTCTAACGAATTTAGAAACTCAATCTGAACAAAATACAAACAGTATCAATCTGAAGAATTTACAAACTCGATCTGAAGAAGATACAATTCAAAATCAAACAAGGACTAAATTAAAGCTCAAATTTTAACGATAAAGAGATATTCAAGGCTGAAAAAAAGAGCATCGAAAATCAGGAAAGAGTAAAAGAACTTATAAGCTCAAAATTTTCAAATTCATCTTGGAGTTCAAGGAGAGAAACATTTGTTCAAGTAAGAAATATTTTCTGAGTGTTCTTTTCTTAGAGAGTGCGAGTTGTTATTATTATTATTATTATTATTATTATTATTATTATTATTATTATTATTATTATTATTATTATTATTATTATTATTATTATTATTATTATTATTATTATTAGTATTATTATTATTATTATCATCATCTTTGTTAGAAGCAAACACTTAATGTTCCAATCTTTTGTATGCAACCCGATAGTGGTTTAGTTCCTTCTTCAATCTGGGGTTGTTAGGAGAAGACTTGACTTGTATGGTCAAGGTGGTTAGTTTCTCAAAAGTCTGTGACATTTAGGCACATGTTTCTAGCTTTGTACTATGACATTTTGAAAGCTCTTTATAGCCTAGACTAGTCTTTTTAGCATATTTCTAAACATTGGGTCTACATGCCCTAACATGAGCTCTAGATATCGGATTAGCGCATGCGAGCAGGCGTTGGAAAGTTAAAAAATCAGAGTTACAACATTTATGTTGGAACAAAATCCCAATTTTGAACTCTACTAGGTCTAAACTGCAGATCACGTAATCTGTAGTTTAGATCTAGTAAAGTTCAGAATTCGGCTTTTGTGCCAACATAAAATATGTAACTATGATTTTTAGCTTTCCAATGCATGCTCGCATGCGCCAATCCAATATTTAGAGGTCAAGTTATGGCCTACAGAGCGAGCAATGGTTAATATGCAAATAATAACATTAAAACTCAATTACGCTCCAAAGTTTAGAAACATGCTAAAAAAACTAATCTAGGATAATAAAAGCTTTTTAAATGTAACAGTACAAAACCAGAAACATGTTCCAAAAATGCATTGATCAAATTCTTGCACACTTACGCTTTTGCACTCCGAGCAAAGCATTGCATACGATTCCAAAGATATTTCAGGAATGCAAAGTGGTGCACAAAATTTTAATCCTATGTTTCAAAGAATATGGCAATCATTAATAGCTTTTCATCACAAATGAAGCAAACAAGTGGACAAATTAACTAAAGAATGCATCATAAGTGATAGAGTCCTCACAAGATATAAAATTCTCTCAACCACTCAATTGTTTGGACTACTGTTTACACTCAAAGCACATAATGAAATTTAGCACTACCATAGGCTTGACAAGCCTCTAACATAAATACTTGAAACACACGCACATAATGATCAAAAGGTCTTTATTAAGGTTGTAATGGAGTCAAGGTAAGGGTGAGATAATCATAAGAAGACTAGGGCTAAAAATCAAAAAGGATAAAGGAGTAACGATCAGGAGAAAAAAGTAACATTGATAGGTAACTCAACAAAAATACCAATGACTTTTACTCTCACACTCACAAAACATTCACGTCGTTCACAACCATTTTCCTCATTTATTCATCTTCAATTTTCAATTTTAATTATAATTTTTTTTCCTTTTGTTTTTTTATTTTTACTACTACTCAGATTTAACCAAACAAGTTGAGTTAAACACCCCTACACTTATTTAAAGAAAAACTCCTATATCCTCTAAGATTGGGTTAATTCATTATTTTTCACTTTTACACTTGTAATGAACTATATAACAAATAATGGGTTAAATAGGCTCAAAGAAGCTGAAACAAGGGATAATTGCAGGGTAGACTTATTTGGTCAGTAGCTTCACAAGAAACAAATGCCAAGATCATTTCAATATATGCATGCGAACAAGAGTCAAGTCAAGTTCTAGCGTAATTAGCAAACATGAGTAAGCTCACACACAAGAAAAAATATGGAAAAAAGGCTCAAAATCTCACAAAGGTTAATGACCCATCACATATGATACACAATTTAACATTCTAATCCAACTTATTGTACCAAAAATGCTGAGATACTATCCAATCACGCCACAAATCCAAAATAACTCATCACATTTGCAACCCCAAAATCTGATGAAAAAGCATGCAATGCAATGCACACACACACACACACACACACATATATATATATTTGTATTTTGAATAAAATAAAATCCTAACAAAGAAAATCATAAATGATACCCCCACACTTAAATTATACATTGTCATCAATGAAAGTAACAAGTATAAAATAAGAGTAAGAAATGGGAACTCCATGTTCAAACTGCAATGTAGGCGGGCTTTTCCAAAGAGAGTTCTTCTATGGTAGCATCTTCAAGCACAAAACTTTAATTTTAAGGCGGAAGTTTCTCGGCTATAATTTTAAGGCGGAAGTTGAACAATAAAACTTTTTGGCCAATGAAGAATTATTTCCTAGAAATCATCTTATCATGCAAATGCTTAGTTTTCTTCTTATAGATTCGGGAATTCTCATATGCTTTTAGCCTAAACTCTTCAAATTGCTGCAATTGAAGTTTTCTCTCCAAACCTAATTTCTCCATCTCAAGGTTACAGCTCTTGACCGCCCAATAAGCACGGTGCTCTATTTCCACCGGGAGGTGACATGCCTTACCAAACACAAGTCGATAAGGGGACATCCCTATTGGTGTTTTGTAGGTTGTTCTTTGAGTCCAAAGAGCTTCTTCTATGGTGTGGTTGCAAAAATGAGTGCCTAGGGGTATCCCAAACCTACAGAAAATATTTGACTTGATAAAACCTGCAAAAACTTTAGAATCATTAGTCTTAGTGGGTTTTGCCTCCACCCACTTCGAAACATAATCAACAACAAGTAGTCAGAGGCAAAATAACCTTTACAAAATAAACCTTTTTAATTTAGAAAAAACAAAAGGTTAAATGTCTTATGTTTGTGAACGAGGAACAATTTGAAGTAGCAACTACAATCACAAGAAATTGGGGGTTTGAATTGTGACCCTTTTAAAATTTTGATTTGTATGCTTAATTTAAATTAACTCAACGTCAATTTTAGTTGAAACATAATGTCCAGAATGTTATGGGTATGTTACAAGTAAATAAAACATATTAGTTTATAGTGAAATGTGATTTGTATGTGCAAATAATTAAAGATAGGGAATAGAAATATCACACACAAAAAGTATATTGGTTCACCCAACTCGGGCTAGCCTAGTCCTCACAACCGTTAGATTTTCACTATATGATTTAGAACCAGAATGTTCTCCTTCACACCTTTTCTATTGATCACACCTTAATCAATTACAATATTCACTTTTCAACCTAGAAAAGATTTTTACAGTCACCTTTCAATCTAGAAAAGATTTTTACAAACACATTCAATCTAACATAAAAGATGAACTTGAGTTACAAATGATGTGTATGATAAAAGTGTTTGGGATCTTGAAACCTCTCAACACTTGTTTGAGATAAATAAAGACAAACTCAGTAAATGATGATCCACAGATACAGTGAAGAGGGCTGGAGTTTGTTGAAGAGATTTTTACTTGTTTTTACTTGACCAAGTGTTGGGAGATTGCAAATTGAACTATTGCCTTCATCTTCCAATTAATCTTCAATTTATAGATGATGAGATGCTTTGAATATTCAGTTTAAACTTAATATATCCGTTAGACACATCAGCCAAATGTCAGATCTTTTTAAAAATAATTAAGCACATGTTTGTATTGTTGTCCATAACATTCTTGACAAACTCAGAATGTTCTTCTTCAAAAGTTGGATGAGTGATTGAGTAGTTGTTTAGTGTCAGTCTTTTGTCTCAGAAGCATGCCGAGCTTTCTGCAAAAAGTGTAGCAATAGTGTATTATTGTCCTTGCTCACAACATATCAATTTGGGGATCAATCTGGTCATTGATCTGAAGGCTGTTTTGCTTCTTTTGGCCTCTAGCTTGAATTTTGGGCTTGATTATTGTTTTGAATAGTCCTTTTATCTTGGACTATGGAAAATGATTTGTTTTAATTATGTCCTTAAAACGAAATAACCAGATTGATCCTTTTATAAAACAGAATAATGCTTTTATAAACCAGAATGATCATTTGATAAACAAGAATGATCATTTGATAAACTAGAATGATCATTTAATAAACTAGAATGATCTTGATTTCCTAGAATGATCTTTTAATCAATTTCCAGTTCAGTTAAGGCATGACGTTCTTTGATTTATATCATAGTGTGATCATTGATTGTTGTATAAATTGATCACCTATGTTTGAATATAACACTCAAACACACAAGTTCAATAGCAACACAATTAGACTCATGATTAGAGATTAATTAACTTATTTGTTTATCTTCAAAACCATTGATTTGGGATTTTGTCTCAACTCAATTGACTTAGCACAAGAGATTAGGCCATGCTAATTTGAGATTAATCGCCAATTTAAGCAAACTCCAACTTGTTAGAGGCTTGCCCAATCTCAAGTACAAATCAGAAGTTCTTTGTGAGGCTTGCCAAAAAGGGAAACAAACTAAAAATTCTTTTTCTTCTAAAAACATTGTTTCCACAACCAGACTTCTTGAGCTTTTGCACATAGATATGTTTGGTCCAGTAAAAACTGCCTTTATTAATGCTAAGAAGTATGGGCTTGTTATTGTTGACGATTATACTAGATGGACATAGCTTAAATTCCTTAGACACAAGGATGAGTCACATAAGGTATTCATTGCCTTCTGTAAACAAGTGCAGAATGAAAAAAGTTTTTCAATCACAACAATTCGTAGTGATCATGGTGGTGAATTTGAAAACAATTTTTTTGAAAACTTTTGTGAAGAGAACATAATTTTACACAACTTTTCCTCTCCTAGAACACCTCAGCAAAATGGTGTTGTAAAAAGAAAAACTGATCTCTTCATGAAATGGCACGCACTATGATTAATGAGATGAATGTTGCAAAGCACTTATGGGCAGAAGCATTGAATAATGCATGTTATATTCAAAGCAGAGTTTGGATCATACCTATTCTAAATAAGACTCCCTATGAATTGTGAAAAAGGTAAAAAGCCCAACATTTCTTACTTTCGTGAGTTTGGTTGCATCTGTTATATTTTAAGTACTAAGGAAAAACTTGGCAAGTTTGATTCAAAATCACAAAAGGGCATCCTTTTGGGATACTCTGAAAGATCTAAAGCTTATAGAGTATACAACTAGGAGACTCTGATTGTGGAAGAATCAGTCCATGTTAAGTTTGATGACAAATAGCTTGACTATAAAAAGTTAAAGCAAGATGATGATTTTGCAGGAAAACTAGAGGAACCAGGCAAACTAGAGGAACCAGGCAAACCAGAGGAACCAGGCAAACCAGAGAAACCTGGAGAAACAGAGGAATCAGGAAAATTAGAGGAACTGAACAAAACATAATAGGATACGACTAATAACATCAAAACGAGTCAAGACCCTATGAAATCCAGAACGAGATAGAAGTACAAGTTATCTCATCTAGACTCCCTGATTATAGGGATTGCAAGTGATCCTTTAAAGACCAGGTCTGCTATAAAAGATACATCTTTTTGTGGTTTGCTATCTCAAATTGAACCAACCTTTGTAGATGAAATTCTATCATGCAATGGTTGCAAGAAGAGCTCAATAAATTCAAGGGGAATGGTGTTTGGAATCTTGTACCCAAACTAGAGGAAAAGAAACCCATTGGAACCAAATGTGTATTCAGAAATAAGCTAAACGAAAAAGGAGAAATAAGCTAAACGAAACCCATTGGTCGACTAGTTGATAATAAATTTGTAGCTAAATCCCTACTTGAAATTTATCAAGCAATAATGATTCTTTGCTCATGAATCATTACTAATTGAAAAAAGGTGAAGCAGCTACAAACCTCTCTAGATTGCATAACAAAAGCTGCATGGTTATAGGAGGCCGAAACATGCACCACACGTGCCAAAGGTGGGAAATCAATTCGGGTATACGATGTACGCTGTGTTGTTTCAGGCCCTTGACCAAGTTCACCACACAAACTAGAACCTCAACAATAGACCGAGGAGTTGTTGATCGCCAATGTGTGATACTTTCCTGTTGTAATTTGCATCTGCCAATAAAATGTCTTCATCATTATTTACAACTCCACAACTCTTCTTATAAAAGGACAGCAAGAATACTAAAGACAACCAAGTGAAAAATGAACATTAAAAAATTATCCAAATTAGAGAGTTGTTCTATCATTATTCTACATTTACAATTCCACATCCATTTCCATTTCTTTTTTTCTGTTCTGATAATTGCACAAATGCAATGTTACATCACTAATTTCAAGTGTACAATGGTGACAATATAAATTGTTCTGTTTAAAGTTTAAATAACATGGGGTTGAAAAACAAAGTAAAAAACATAAAAGTTAAAACATCACTCTTAAGAAACTTACTTATAGAATCAAAGTGCAAAAAATGGCAACTCTTAATTCAAAAGAAAACAAACAAAAAAGACAATGCTTTATACAATGAACAAAATAGCACATTGCCTGATGATGTATCAACCATGTCAGAGGATTGTTCAACAGACTACAAGAACCTCAAAACCCCCTTCCAATTTACGCCACTTCGATCATACAACTCTCTATGAGAATTCAAACCCGTCATGGAATATATGGCATTCGAAGCACACAATTGAAATGCAGCAAAGTCTATCAATGACTTTAACTTGAAAGGGTAAAAACCATGATTACTAGCACCAAAAGTTTTTGAAGTAAACTCCAAACAAACAAGGTCTATTATTGCACTTAGCTTCCCTGAGCACAAAATCTCCAAAATCAAATGTGAAGGTCATTCCTCAATTGAAACAGGTCTTTAACGGTCTACCATGTTTGAGAAAGTTGAAATCACTTTTTCACCCGAGAAAACAAAACGTGATTCAAAGAAGTTGCAACTAGGAACAACCCTTTGGGATAAAGTATCAAATTTTGAGACGAAATCTTAGGCAATTGAAGCAGCATATGAAGAAAACATCAGAAGGGAGAAAAATATGGGAAATTGAATAGAAAAAAGGAGATGATTGAAAAAGTGATTGGAAATAAAACATCAAAATATAACTAATCACACCCCCACAAAATCACCTTGAAAAATAGATAGAATAAAGGCAGTGCAACCCACTCAAACAAAAATCCCCCTATCAAGAGTAATGATCTGTGTTGACCGACTGAATTTAATTTAAGAAATATGTTGACTGCCTCATGTCAAGGACAATCATTTCAAAAGATCTTAAAAGAAGAACATATGAACTTCAGAGCTTCAAAAGAAAGATTTAGCGCTCAAGAAGATTTCACATATCTAAAATGACTAGCATGACAAGTGGACTCCCAACTATATGAGCCCTAATACGATAAAAAAAATACATTCAAGTGTGGCTCTGATCCACACCAATATGGATCGAGAAGACTTATCACTACTTGCACACATTCATACTTCAAAAAGTATTACATCTAAATGAAGATCCGCTAGGTTGAAAATCCAAAAGGACGACCTAGGCAAAAATTAGGGTACAAAAAATAATAATAAATACCCGCTAGGTTGAAAACCTGAAAGGGCAACCTAGGCAAACATTAGGGTACAAAAATGAGTAAAGACTCACTAGGCTGAAAATCCAAAAGGACAACCTAGGAAAAAGTTAGGATACAAAGTCGAATAAAGACCTGCTAGGTCAAAAACTCAAAGAGGAAGCCTAGGCGAAAATGAATGAAGACCTGTTAGGTCAAAAACCCAGAAGGGCGACCTAGGTAAAAATTCTGGCCACAAAAAAAAAAAAGGAATGAAGAAGTTCACTAGCTTGAGAATAAAAGAATATGAGCAAATAATATGGCTTACACAGATCAAAGTCGAAGCAATATATTCCGAAAGGTTGTGAAGATAAATTGGGGCAAATCATATCCTCCAAAGTGGGTTAATAATGCGATTGAAATTATGGTATGATTTATTAGCACACTTCTTTTATGAAATACTACTAATAAATCGGGTCATTTACCCATATGAGATCACCTTATCTTCTTCTCTTCCTATGAATCGTTCTTTTTTTGTACCATAGATTTTCTCACTAAATATCATCGTCTAAACTAATTTCTTGAGTTATGAATCTTTTTGTCAAAATGCATTTTTATGATAATCATATGTTGGGGCGCAAGATATGTGAATGTCAAGAGGCCACAACTAGTATGATGTCCTTACACATAAGGTAGTGGCAACTAGAGATCAAGTCGAAGATGTAGCAAAAATCTCTTTAAAGATCAAAAGGACAACTCCACTATTTATTCGAAGTTGTGCATATTTTTCATCCATGAATCCAAGGATCATGTTTGTAAGGAATTGAAAAAAATAAAAAATAAAAAATAAAAAATGTAAAAAGTTGATTGAAAAAATTGAAAAAGAAAGATGAAAATGAAGGAAAATGTTCATTCATCAAATGCATTCATGACATCTCATATTTTCAACAGTATATAAATTTAAAGTCGGGACTACTGACCCGCACACTCTAATTTAAAGTCGAGATGACTAACCCGCACCCTCTGATTTAAAACCCAAGATGATTCCCCGTTACCTCACATCGATATTCTGGTTGACAATGTGGCCTGCAATTCGCTCTTCTCTTTTATGAATGTTTTCTCTGGGTATAATCAAATTAAGATGACAGTCGAAGATATGGAAAAAAATGACTTCATCACCCCTTGGGAACATTTTGTTACAAAGTAATGCCTTTTGGTCTAAAGAACGTTGGGGCGACCTACCAAAGAGCTATGGTAACCCTGTTCCATGACATGATACATAAAGAGGTAGAATATGTAGACGACATGATTGCTAAGTCACAAACAGAAGAAAAACATGTTATTGATCTAAAGAAACTCTTCGAAAGACGTAGAAAGTTTAAGCTAAAGCTTAATCCCTCTAAGTGCACTTTCGGCGTGAGGTCGGGCAAATTATTGGGATTTTTGGTTAGTCAAAAAGGAATAGAGGTCGACCTCGATAAGATTCGGACCATTTTAGAAATGCCTCCCCCGAGTACAGAAAGGGAAGTTCGTGGTTTTCTCGGGAGACTAAATTATATTTCGAGATTTATATCACAAACTAACTGCCACATGTCAATCGATCTTTAAACTTTTATGGAAAAATCAAACAGTTGTGTGTAACGAAGAATGTCAAAACACATTTGAAAAAATCCGACAGTATTTGCAAAAGCCTCTAATTCTAGTCGCCTAAGTTCTGGGCCGACCCTTGATTATGTATCTTACACTCCTCGACGGGGCCATGGGATGCGTGCTGGGGAAACACGATGAAACAGGAAAAAGGAGCATGCCATTTACTATCTAAGTAAAAAATTTATGGAGGTTGAAACAAGATATACAATGTTAGAACGTACTTGTTGTGCCTTAGCCTGGGCGGCCCATTGCTTGAGGCAATACATGCTTTGCCACACAACTTACTTGATATCCTAAATGGATCCAATCAAGTACATTTTTGAAAACCCTGCTCTCACAGGGCGAATTGCTCGCTGGCAGGTGATGTTATCAGAATATGATATTACCTATGTTACTCAGAAAATCATCAAAGGGAGTGCCTTAGCAGATTATCTAGCTAATCTACCCGTGGATAATTATAAGTCAATGCAATGCGAATTCCCAGACAAAAGCATCAGGGTTATGTTTGAAGAATGCGATAATGGAAAATGGACCTTGTTGTTCGATGGGGCCTCAAACATAATGGGGAATGGGATTGGGGTTGTGTTTTGATTGTACCAATAATATGGCAGAATATGAAGCTTGTGCCATGAGAATTTTGGCGGCTTTGGAATCAAAAGCGAAAGTGCTGGAAGTGTATGGAGATTCAGCTCTAGTCATTAATCAACTTAATCAAGAATGGGAAACTCGAGATAAGAAGTTAATACCTTATTTTACCTACATAAAAGCATTGTCTTTACAATTTGAAAAAATCACCTTTCACAATGTCCCTCGAGAAAACAATCAATTGGGTGATGTTTTGGCTACTTTATCCTCGATGTTCCAAATAAGTCGAAACGATGAAATCCCATCCATTAAATTTGAGAGTCGAGATCATCCTGCCTACTGCCACTTAACGGAAGAAGAAACTGATGGGAAACCATGGTATCACGACATCAAACATTATCTTATAAATAGAGAATATCCTCTCGGAATATCGAAGAATGAGAAAAGAACTCTGAAATGGTTAGCCGCGAGGTTTTTTTTGAACGAAAATATTTTGCGTAAGAGGAATCATGATATGATACTCCTTAGATGCGTTGATGTCAATGAGGCGAAAGAAATTCTACAAGATGTCTATGATGGCTCCTATGGGATCCATATGAACGGACACCCTTTTTCGTACGCCAATGTAACCAGAAATGTGGTAGTCAAATTCATAAAAAGGGAGTTAATATGTCGCTATGGCCTACCAAGCAAGATCATTACCGACAATGCCACAAATCTGAATAACAAAATGATGGATGAATTGTGTGCCACCTTTAAAATTCAACACCACAACTCATCTCCGTACAGACAAAAAATGAATGGTGCAGTTGAAGCAGCAAATAAAAACATCAAAAAAATTATTCAGAAAATGGTTGTAACATACAAAGATTGGCATGAGATGTTGTCGTTTGCACTACATGGGTATCGCACTTCGATACGCACTTCAACTGGGGCAACCCCATTTTCCCTAGTATATGGGATGGAGGTTGTGCTACCCATTGAAGTTGAAATCCCCTCACTAAGAGTATTAATGGAAGCCAAACTAGAAGAGTCGGAATGGGTACAGACCTGTTTCGATCAATTAAATTTAATTGAAGATAAAAGGTTGGCGGCCTTATGCCATAGGCAATTATATCAGAAAAGATTGAAAAGAGCATACGAGAAAAAAGTACATCCTCGAGAATTCTGGGAGGGAGACTTGGTGCTAAAAAAGATCTTACCCATTCAAAAGGATTATCGTGGGAAATGGACCCCTAACTATGAGGGCCCATACGTCGTGAAGAAAGCTTTCTCAAGTGGAGCTTTGATCCTCACGAATATGGATGGAAAAGATTTAGTCATCCCTGTAAACTCAGATGCCGTAAAAAAGTATCATACTTAAATAATGAATACCCGCTAGGTTGAAAACCTGAAAAGACGACCTAGGCAAAAATTAGGGTACAAAATTAATAATGAATACCCGTTAGGTTGAAAACCTGAAAGGGCGACCTAAGCAAAAATTAGGGTGCAAAAAAGAATGTCCGCTATGTTGAAAACCTGAAAGGGAAACCTAGGCAAAATTAGGGTACACAAAAAAAAAATACCCGTTAGGTTGAAAACCTGAAAAGGCGACCTAGGCAAAAATTAGGGTACAAAAAATATATAATAAATACCTACTGGGTCGAACACCTAAAAGGACGACCTAGGCAAAAATTATGGTACAAAAAATATAATAAATACCTACTAGGTTGAAAACCTGAAAGGGCAACCTAGGAGGAAAAGAAAAACAACAACAACAACAAAAACAAAGAATATATACTCAAAAGGGCAAGACCAACAGTATCGATCGGACTATGGCATGAAAAGTTAGTACAGTCTACCTTTGAATTACTAGTAACCAAGTCCGATCTTCCATCCATTCCTTTTTTTTTATCTTATGTATATTCTTTTTTTTTTACGACGAATATTGAACCTCAATATATTGATATATACTTTTATCATCTTTATAATTTAACCTTCTTTCTCGAATGCATTTTATGATTATCGTGTACTGGAAAGTAAAACATATACCATACCTCGATATAATGAATTGCGATAAAGTCCGATATATTAGGGGTTGTTCAGAGTGCAAGGTAGACAACAATATGAGATCCAACTAAAGATTACAACAGTAATTCTTCTTCAAAAAAAAAAAAAGGAAAAAAGTGAAATTGACAAAAGAGAGATCAAAGATATCAAGTTCAAGAAAAATGTATAAGTGCCTTTTTCATCCATGATTTTAATGGTCGTGTCCAATAAAAATATTAATGAAAACCAACATATTCATTCATTCATTGATTCATGACATTACATAAATTTAAAGCCGAGAAAACGACTCACACCCGAAGCCGAGAAAATGACCCGCATGTTAAAGCCGGGAAAACGACTCGCACCCAAAGCCGAGAAAACGACCCGCATGTTGAAGCCGGGAAAACGACTCGCACCCGAAGCCGAGAAAACGACCCGCATGTTGAAGCCGGGAAAACGACTCGCACCCGAAGCCGAGAAAACGACCCGCATGTTGAAGCCGGGAAAACGACTTGCACCCGAAGCCGAGAAAACGACCCGCATCTTGAAGCCAGGAAAACGACTCGCACCTAAAGCCGAGAAAACGACCCGCATGTTGAAGTCGGGAAAACAACTCGCACCCGAAGCCGAGAAAATGACCCGCATGTTGAAGCCTAGAAAACGACTCGCACCCAAAGCCGAGAAAACGATCTGCTTCTTGAAGCCGGGAAAACGACTCGCACCCTTCTAAAAAATTCTTTTTGGACAAAATTAGAGTTGTCATCTTTACTTATCTTTTACTTTGATTCTCAAGTAAATTCTAAGTAAAGAAGGGCAGGTGTTGACAACTAATTTTGTCCGCTTTTTATTTATTTATTTTTACTTTTTTTAAAAAAGGGAAATAATAATAATAATAAATGTATAGAAATATAAAAATAAAAATAAATAATTAGGGCTATAAACTTTAGACAATCACATATGTTCCCAGTTCTTGTTTTCCTCTAATTTCTGTTCAGACTCTTTTCTAAAAAAAAATAATAAAAAAATAATAAAAAAAAATTAATAACAAATAAATAAAGGTACATAATTGAATGAAAGAAACCGAAAAGAAATTAATTGATGGTCATAAAAATCGGTATAATGATGATCAATTGAATGGATTGATGGTCACAAAAATCGGTATAATGATAATCAATTGAATGAAAAGAAATAAAAAAGAAAGAGATTAATAGTAATAAAATAGTGATCAAATGGCAATTATTCCCTTGTCTTTTGTAACCTACACACGAAAAGGCTATAAATAATCGATAGTAAGAGTAGAAGAGGAGGGCACTATTTTGAGAGCACAAAAAAAAAAAAAGAGAATAATAGGGAAAAGAGGAGCAGAGAATCTGGTCTTCGGAAAATCAGTCCAGCAAGAAACCACTTCAGTAATAAAAAGATACAATCCGTGAACAGACATCTCATCTATTTTTTTCGTTATTATTATTATTTTTAGTACATTTTTATTTTTAGATACGTATATAATTATTATAATATAAAAATAATCAAAATAGAGTAATAATAAAAATCGGACAACACATAAATATTTTCTACCCAAGAACTATGTGTGTTTTGATTTCCGTATTGCAACTGGGATATGTAGGAGCAAGGTTTTCCCTTTTCAAACCAAATTAATAAAAAAAAAAAATATGTTTCCTTCTTTTATTCATGTAAATAATTTATTTTCCTTTTTTTTTTTAATATTTTTTAGGGGTAAAATAAATAATTAAATAAATAAATAATTTGTATACAATTAATTATAGGGTAACCGTTTTAACGGACGATGTAGGGTAATATTAATTTCCCAATTCGTAATTGACTCCCGAATCCGTTTTTTGGTTCAAGAATTTTATTCTAGGTTTTATCTAATTTTCCCTTTTAAAAAAAATAAAATTGGTGGCAACTCCTTTTTCGCGGACAAATCGGACGCGACAGAAACGAAGAACGTTCTTCGTTTCAGTGTTAGAAAACGAAGAACGTTCTTCGTTTTCTGTTTGTGTAATTCAACTTAATATGTTAGTTGTAATAACTAACTAACAAATTTCTCAATTAGTTAGATAGTTAATTAGAGGACATTTAGAATTAGCCATTGATAAATAACTCAATTCATTCAGTTAATAAACAAGTCCATTCAATACACAATTTCTAGTTTCCGTTACTCTTGCACTTGAAGATTAAAAAGGCTTGAAAGCCACCAAATGGTATCAAGAGCTTGGTTGCGAAAACCAAATCAAAGTGATAAACACGAGTGAAGTGTGAGGATTAAACACGAGTGAGGTTTGACGATCAAACACGAGTGAAGTGAAGATGAGTTCAAGTGCAAACAATGGAAATTTTCCAGCCCATATGCCACATTTTGATGGAAAAGATTGGGATAGATGGAGAGTGCAAATTCGTGCATTGTTTGGATTTCAAGAAGTGTTGGAAATTATAGAGAAAGGTTTTGAAGAGCTGGGGGTCAATCCAACAGAGGAACAGAGATCAAGATTCAAAGAAAACAAGAAGAAAGATTGCAAAGCCACCTACATTCTTCATCAATGTCTTGACACGACCAACTTTGACAAGATATCTAATGCAAGAAGTGCAAAAGAAGCGTGGGACATTCTTGAGAAGTGTTATTCTGGAGGAACCAAGGTCAAGAAAGTGAAATTGCAGACCTTACAAAAACAGTTCGAATTGTTGCAGATGGATGAGCAGGAGAAGGTTGCAGATTTGATTTCAAGATTGAGGAGTATCACAAATCAGATGGCTAGCTGTGGTGAGAAGCTTACTGAACAAAAACTATGTGAAAAGATATTGAGATCTTTGCATACTAGGTTCGATTATGTTGTGCGTGCGATTGAAGAATCCAAAGACATTTCCACATTGAGTCTTGAAGAGTTGTAGGGAACTTTAGAAGCAAGGGAATTAAGAATGGATGAAAGGAGTGGGAACAATTCTGGGAATCAGGCATTGGTAGCATATGCCAACAAGAAAAAGAAATGGAAGAAGAATAAGTTCAAGGAATCTGATGATGATTCAGAATCTTCATCAGAAAGGAGCAATACAAGTGGTAAATCAAAAGGAAAATCAAGAAACCTTGATAAGAAGAAGGTGCAATGTTACAAATGTGAGAAGTTTGGACATTTTGCTCGAGAATGTTGGGCTAGCAAAGGAGGAAAACAGAAGAAGAAAGAAGAACATGAAGCCTGCGCTGCCCAAGAAGATTTAGATTCGGATACAGTCTTGTTAATGACTACTACAAACGAAGAACGTTCTTAGTTTTCTACCACGAACGAAGAACATTCTCCGTTTTCAAAATATTCTTCGTCTCAATTCTGGTTTCCTAATACTAGTTGCTCTAATCAGATGACAAGCTAGAGGGAATGGCTGGTTAATGTTGATACATCAAGAAGGAGCAAGATCAGGTTTGCTGATGATAGAACTTTAGAAGCTGAAGGAGCTGGCAGCATAGTGATCAAAAGAAGAAATGGCAAAACAGCAGAAAGTGAGGGAGAGGATGTGCTGCTGGTTGAACCAGAAGATGATGGTTCAGAGAAAGTTAATGATGTGGAGGCTGCACAGGACCCAGAAAGTGATGTAGAGGGAGTGTTGCTGGCTGAATCAAAAGAGGAACGTTCAAAATTGCAGAACCAGTTGAATGCAGCTCAAGAAGATCTAAAGAAAGCAAAGGAACAGATTCTCCAGGATGAGAAGGAGAAGGTAAAAGCTATTGATGAGTTGAAAGAAGCACAAAGAGTGGCTGAGGAAGCAAATGAGAAACTCAGGGAAGCATTGGTGGCTCGAAAGCTGGCTAAGGAGGAATCTGAGAATGAAAGGTTCTGAGTTGTTGAATTGGAACAGGCTGGAATTAAAACTGTGAAGAAGAAGATAGAAGAATGGCAGAAAAAGCTTGGAAATGTGAGGAACGAGAAAGCAGTTGTGTATGCTACTAGTGTTCACACCTTTTTTCGGTAAAGCAGCTCATGTGGTTGATAGTAATAAACAATTTGGACACTTTCAAAATGTGCTTACATCTATTGGAATTTTATGCATTTATTCAATTGCTATTGGAATTCTTATTGAGTTTATAGTGATGTATCCAATACAACATAGAAAGTATAGAGATGGAATTGATAATCTTTTGGTGCTTTTGATTGGTGGAATTTCAATTGCATTGCCAATTGTTTTGTCTGTTACGGTGGCTATTGGTTCTCATAGGTTATCACATCAAGTTGCAATCACAAAAGGAATGATAGCTATTGAAGAAATGGCTTGTGATGCCAAGAAACAGGCATTGAATCATGCGGATGATGCAACTAAAGTTGTCGAGGTTCATGTTGAGAAAGCAGAAGTTTATGCGGCTGAATTGGTGCAGTTGAAGGCCTGGCTAGATTCAAAGTTAAAAACTGAAGCTAGTGATTGTAAGCTTATATTGAAGTTGAAAACAGAGATAAAACAACTTGAATTCGAGGCTGTCCCAGTTAAAGCTGAAGCAGTGCAGTTAAAATCTGCATTAGATGTTGCTGAGGTAAAATATCATGATGAGTATATCCAAAGTAAAATGAAGATTAGAAATGTTTTTGAACAATTGGAACAACCGAGCAACTCATTAGTGAAAAATTCAGAAGAGAAAAGTGTAGTAGTTGTACATAAAGTGAAGTGCAAGCTTT
Source organism: Cicer yamashitae (assembly GCA_037974755.1). NCBI lineage: Eukaryota > Viridiplantae > Streptophyta > Magnoliopsida > Fabales > Fabaceae > Cicer > Cicer yamashitae. Next base: position 40,524,044 of record JBBPBQ010000002.1, read on the forward strand.
ATATGAAGTCAAGTGATAGCAGTAAAGTTGAAAGGGAAACAATTATAGTGAAGGAAGTGCTTGAGCAACTGAAATGTTCAAGAGAAGGATTAACATCAAAGGAAAGATCAAATCATCTTCAAATATTTGAGCTAAACAAATTGGAAGAGAAAAATGAAAGCAAGCTTTTGAAGTTCTTAGAGTTTATGTGGAACCCTTTATCATGGGTTATGGAAGCTGCTGTATTAATGACAATTGCTTTGGCTAATGGTAGTGGAAGACCTCCTGATTGAAGAAACTTGAATTAAGGGAGAGTGTTGGAAACGAAGAACGTTCTTCGTTTCAGTGTTAGAAAATGAAGAACGTTCTTTGTTTTCTGTTTGTGTAATTCAAGTTAATATGTTAGTTGTAATAACTAACTAACTAATTTCTCAATTAGTTAGTTAGTTAACTAGATGACATTTAGAATTAGCCATGTATAAATAACTCAATTCATTCAGTTAATAAACAAGTCCATTCAATACACAATTTCTAGTTTCCACTACTCTTGCACTTGAAGATTAAAAAGGCTTGAAAGCCAACACAGTTGACAAATCACTTTGTATACAAGGTAAAAATCCGAATAACCACAGTCATATACCTCAGAGTGAAAACAAGAAAAACAATTAATTATTTATTCCTCTAATCGAAAGAAGGCTTTCCTTGTAAATTCCTATCTTACAACAACATTTCTCTGCTTTAACATCATTCTCCTCAATTATCTGGGTGCTCAAATTATTCTAGGCTAGTTCATCATCATCTCTTATGAAGAAACTGTATCGTTTCTTCCCAACTCCAATGGGATGGTCAATGGAAGGTATGGGCCCAAAATAAAGAGTTTGATCCATGATTCTTTCACACCGAGTTCACCCAAAATTGATATGCGAAAAGTATTATCACCGTAATAATTTGAGATCGAAGCAAATGACTCATTTAACACCACCAAGTATCTCATTATGAATTTTATATCAGGATTTTCACCCATGTCTAAAGGGATGGGTGTTGTAAAGAACACTTCATTGCTCAAGTCAAATGACACCAAAAATTCTTCTCCAACATTATGTGATTCATAATGTATACCCCGCCAATCACACACTCCATCCATGTACACTTGGAGACCACCTTCAAACGGCTACCATAATACCAATCAGGCCTATTGATGTTGAGTATCTTCCAAGAGCTACTTCTTAGACTATATATCTCAAACAAGGGGCCATAATATATTTCTTTTGGTGGCACAAATTGATCATCTAGGTGAACAAATGTTACATGTTGAATCACCTTATAGTCATCTCGAACTTGGTCATAACCAAACCTCTCATCAAAGAGCAAAAACAATTTGCCATGGTAACCATAATCATATGTCACAAGTAGTTCAGGATGCTGTATAAGGAGAAATCTATCATTTTAATCAGAATGGTTATTGAATATGAAATGGGTGCGGTACAAGTTCATAGGGTTTTCAACTCAGATGGACCATGATTTGCGTACGCATCCAAAACGCGTCAATTATTTAATTGGCAGTTTTGAAAGGATGTATAATGCAAGATCATCATGTATATAGTTTTCATTTGGGGCAGCAACAACCACTGATTTATCCATCTTTGAAACGAGGTTTGAAATAGAGTGTTGGAAATGGTGTTAAGAACAAAGAGCTAGTTAATGGGAATTGGGATTTGGAATAGTGTTGGGGTATGCCAATTGGGGTGTGACCCAAGGGGTACCCAATTTTGTAAAGGGGTGAGAACGCACGCAAATCGACCTCCACACGCGCGTGCCGTCTGTTCGACCGAGCCCGGCCTGGGCTTCGGCTAAGTGGTGTATTATTTTTTAGTATTTGTGCATGCGTTTTTTTTTCTCATTGATATGTTGTACACATGTTTCTGTCTTCCACCAAGTCAACATTCATAAAACTGATCTGGTCAATTCCTTCCTCGAATGTCGCGCATCAAGTTTTGCCCCGGTCAAACCCTAACATTTTTCGCATTGCAATTTTTTGTGGATCCGGTTTAATGATTGCACATTTTTCTCTCCTTTGCATAATGACTTTTCTATGCTTTCTTTTCTTTCTTTCAAGTTGTCATAGTACCATATTACGAGTGACAACCATTAACTGTCATATTGATGGTGTAATTATAGAACGGTTTTTCTACGGTGCAGTTTTTTTACGGTGCAGTATACAGTTTGTCTGGGCTACCTTATCCTAGGGACTTCGTAGTTGATAGTCTGTCTTGCACAATTTGGGTTGCACAATTTGGGTTGCACAATTTGGGCACGAAACGTCTTAAAGAGAGCGACTTAGTCTACTACTAAACCCAATAATATCATCGGTGGCTGAAAATTTATGTTGAAACAGTTTTTCGAAACTCAAACACAATATAGAGTGTGCCTATGCTGAAAATAACAAACAGAAACAATTGGATGCATTTCAATTGCAAAACCTAATAACACTAATAACATTAAATTCTAAAAGATAAAATTAAAATGGACGCACGGGGGGAAATTAAAACAGAAAAAACGACATAGCATAGAAGATAAGCTAATCTGCAATGAATGTTGTTATTGAAGGAAGGAAATAGAACTTGAGATCAAGAGCAGAAGTTTCAACGTCGGAAAGCGCGGCGGAATCTATGGTAGCGTTGACACTGATTTCACTTTTGTCAAGCTCTGTCAGCAAGAAATGCTTATGCAATTGTGTTGGTTGGGGGCAAAAAATTGTGCCTATATTTCATGAATATGGTGTCCTCCTCTTAACTGAATTGGGAGGTCACGTGACCTATTTAACCAATAATTTCTAGATTTTAGATTAATTGATATTAAGGGTGAGAATTTGCTGTAGTATGTTAAATTTTGGTCTCTTAAATATGGTGTTAGTTAGTCATTTTTAGTTTTATTTAAAAAACTTTAAATTATATTCATCGGTGGATCTAAATAGTTTATAATTTATAATAAATAAATTTAAAATACATAAAAAGTTTCACAAATTATAATTATCTAATAGGAGATTTCATATTTTTTAAATGTTTAATTATTTTTTCATTATCATATTTTGAAAATGTTTAATTATTTCATATTTCATATTTTTGAGTTATCCAACAACATTTTTCTCATGTACACACACCCATATTGCTATTTTTTTTATGAACATCCCACCTACACCACAGAAAACCCCATATCTCACATCCATTTTTTTCCTCAAACCACAAATCATCCTCATCAAACAAAACGACATTTTCATCTTAAACTCAACACCAAACCACAATATTCCTATTACTTCTACACTATTGTAAATGTTAACATTAATTCTCTCAAATTTATTTTTCCCTCTTTGTAGTGTTCAATAATAAACCATCTCCCTATACCAAACCATGTCCTCATGACTCAAATCTTAGCTAAACAAAACTCAAATCGTCTTCTCTCTGATTCGTCTTTTTCTTTCATACTTAAAATATACTCAAATATGATAAATAAATCTAAAATAAAAGAATAAATGAATGAGATAAGAACACTAACTGAGATCTATCTTTATCTACTTTATTTTTAGGTTTCTTTAGACATCAAAAATCAAGAAAAAAAAACTATACCGAAAAATCATTATTTTTAGGTTTCTTTAGACATCAAAAATCAAGAAAAAAAAAACTATACCGAAAAATCATTAAACAAATTAGAAGCAAACTTAGAAAAATCTTCGATAGTAGTTTTATTATTTTGTTTGTTTTCTCTACTTTTCTAGTCTCTTCATTTTTTAGTTAAAGATTGATTATTTTTTTGAGGATTTTGTTCCAAGACCAATTTTCTAATATCTAACATGATTAATAAATTTTGCTTAAGCGATAAAAATCAATTGTTATGAAGTGTTCGTGTGATATTTTTTAAAAATAGGTGTTCACGTATTATGTTGAATATGTTAGTAATTATTTTTAAGTCATAGCGAGTAGTGATATGTAATGATTACTACCCTAAAGATATGATTAAGGCCAAAAAATATTAAGGTCCATTTGCTATGAATCATGAGTGAAAGAGTGTTTGAATAGAGGAGCTTTCAAGTTCATAGCCAATTTCAAAACCTCCACTTTTAGTCCGATGATAAGTATTAGGGACATTGTCTATTCAAAACTCATCGTAACATTTACTCTCTTATTATATAAAATTAATGTAGGTCTCACACCTTAAACATAACTCTAACATAAAGTAATGAGACACATGAATTTAATCAAATAAGAGAGTAAATTTTAGAATATAAATGTTGAAAAAGAGAGTTTTAGTAACACTTCCCAAATATGTAAAATCAGACACTACCATCGAGTTTAGGAAGTCCAAAAAATCTCATGATACTAAATTTAGCAGTTGGATCTTGTGACACCCTAAACCCTAAAATAATATATATAATAATTTATATCATATTTCTATAAAATTTGCAGCGGATATTACATTTCTCAAAATACAAATTGAACACTTTAAATTTTTTTCCTCTTATAAAACAGTGCAATCTCCATAAACTCGATTTAAATATAATTTCTTAATTTAATTCCAAAAACTTACTAGTACTTATAAGGTTTTCATACAAAAAGTTGTTTCTAATTAAATAAGTAAAATACAATTTATAACTCTCATTTCCGGTATCACCTATTAGAGCGGGGCTTCTCCCAAACTTGAACTTCAAGGCGTATTAACCTGCAATAACTGCGATTCCGCAAACGCAGGGCCAAGCCAGTCAAACACAAACAACGAAGGAGGTGAGTTTTGAAATCATGTTGATATTGTAATATAAGTAAGAAGAACACGCGAACAATCATAATAGACCGTATCATAACACATAATGATATATCAAAATACTCAAGAAAAATAGTATCATATTATAATGTCAAAATCACTCAAGTAAAATCAATATATCGTCACATCATCCTAGGAAAATTATTATCACTTTTGAAACACATTAATAACAACAAAACAATCACACACAAAAATGTAATATTATCCATGAGCTTAGACTACAATTTGGTACCATTCTAACTCTGAAGTACATGGTTATGGAGCTTGATACTATGCCACCATCCTGGTGGACGAACAATTCAAATTGGCTTTGTCCTCATAGATCATCTCAACTCAACCTGAAACACATATACGCGACAGTCGAGGTAAACGTGTGTTGCATGGTAGCTCCCGACATTTGGAGTGCATCCTCCAAGTCACCTAGGAATTCCCCACCCGAATACCTCTAAGGTGTAACAATCTTGGCCTAAGGCTCAACAACAGACCGCCATGATCAGACTCATTCAGTTGTACTTCCCCGAAATCACTAGGCTTGTCAGGCTCTAACTATATGATGACAAAATAATCTCCACTTCAAAAATTCACATCAACTTCAAATATTCCAAACATCTATTTTCTCCCCTCGTTAGTCTAGACTACTCCATTAAGAGCATCATCTTTAGCACAAGTTGGAATCATCATTATTTCATCAATTATGGCGTACTTCAATATTCTCATCACAATTTTATAACATCATTAATCATACATAATCATGATCATCATATACACTCATCAAAAATTTATAACATCATCATCATCAATCAAAAATCATCATTATCATCACAAAACATATATCATACAATGCATCCATCTTTTATTATCACAGCACATAAATTCGTCTAATCAAACATATGCACATAATTTGATTCGACATTCAACATTACAATAATATCAAATACCACACAATTATCGAAAATTAAATCAATCAACACCTTATAAACATTTCTATTTAACATTTTAACCTCACAATCTTCATATATTCACATTAACTAATTTATGTCTCAAAGGACTACTGTCGTACGTAGCGAGTCCCGAATGAATCGTTGGGAAATACGATTTTTCCGTTCATCTCACAATATACTAATGAATTCAAACGCTCTCTCACCACTTACCTTATTTTGACGCTTTCACACACGAATACGATTCCACTAACAAACAGCTTTTGTTCTTTGAGTCTTTGTCCTTCAATCGATCTAACTCGACAGTTTATGGGTAAACGTTAAAAATAAATTATGAGAAGACACTCTTAAAACTAAATTTCGAAATTCGGTCAAGGAAAGTTACTTTAAATCAAAAAACCAATCAGTGGATAATATAACCATTTTTTAACACAGTCATTTTGGCGTTGGTTTCACTCAAATGGGACTTACGGTAAAGAAGAACGATGCAAAATAAGGAATTTTAGAAACAGATAAGTCAGATATTTGATAGAGAAATTGATATGGTTAAAAATGTGAGAAAATGTGTTTAATTGACTAATTAAATGAATGAAACAACCTACTAAAATTTAGACAAAAACGAAAAAAATTTGGGACACCAATATCGATTTTCTATTTTATTCTCACTGCTCTCGTTGCTATGTACGATTGTCGACGTCATCCATTTTATTTCTACTGTAGCTCTACAATTTTTCTCTTATTTTGTTAGATTATTATTAACCTAACTTATTGAACCCATTTTATTTTTTTACATTATTTTTTTTTTCACAAGGCCCATATTACACATTTATTTTAGTTTATTTATTTGTCATTAAAATAATATGTTTCAAAATATCAAATTAAAATAATCCTATTTTAAAAATAATTAAAATGACAAAATAAATAAATAAAACATCAGTATTTTATATTAGCTACTAAATCAATTGAATATTTATAAAATCGGCACATCTTATCAAACACAAAGAAAATTAAGCACAATATTATTAATATTTCAAAACTAATATTTTATAAAATAGATTAATTAAAGTAATTAAATTTTTAAAAGTTACATATTACGAACAACTAAAACTCTCATATTCCCATCATTAGAGAATAGTCAAAATCACAAAATAAATAAATATAACATCAACACTTTATATTAATTACTAAATCATAATAAATATATATAAAATCACAATGCATAACAAGTATATAAAAATAAAGGAAATCAAACACTATATTATTACTATCCCAAGATAATTGTTTATAAAATAAATAACTAAAATAGGAGATGCTTAGAAATAATTATAATATAAATATGTTCGCATTTAACATTAGTCAAACATACAAGAAAATATCACATTAATTACGAACGCACATATACACGTAAAATCGCCTAAAGTCTTATTCTTTAAAATATGTACACTAAAATACTATTATTTATAGAGAAATATACAAGATAATAAAATATAGGCTAAATACCACCCGTGGTCCCTTAACTTAATTTTAGTTAACGATTTAGTCCTTTATTTTTATTTTTTCCCGATTTGGTCCTTTATGTTTTTAAATAATTTCAGTGTTACCCTTTAAGTGGGTTTTCGTTAAGAAAAAGTTAAAAAATCCCCCATCCGTTTTCAAAAAAAGTTACCCTTTATGTTTTGGAAATATTTCAGAAAAATGTTCAAAGTTTGTTCTAAGTTTAGTAGTATGATTGATTCGTTAAAACTGAAGCTATGGGTATTTATACTCCATAGACATCACTTCAGATTAGTGACAATCGTTCTTAGAGATTTGATGAACATATGCAATGATCCAGATCAGGGATTTTTTAACTTTTTCTTAACGGAACCCTACTTAAAGGGTAACGCTGAAATTATTTAAAAACATAAAAGACCAAATCGGGAAAAAAAAAAAAAGATAAATGACTAAATCGTTAATCGAAATTAAGTTAAGGGACCACAGGTGGTATTTAACCTAAAATATAATATTTATTATTTATAGTCAAATGTGTACAAGATTAGCACATCATAGAAAGCACACATATAAAGAAAATTAATCATAAAATTAATCAATATTTATTCTAAAATAACTTTTACACCAAATTGATTATTTAAAATTTTATTTCATTAATAAAATAATTTATTATAAAATTTAGGGTGTTACATATCTAACCACAAAGCTTTTTATTTTCATTTCACAATTTCACTTTTAATTACAAAATTGTCACCTTATTTTCAATTTATTGTTCGATTATAAATAAGATACTTTTACTGCTCCTTGAACAAGTCATTGAATATGAAAAACAGATTGAAGCAATGTGATGGCATTGTTATTAAAAAAAATCTCAAACCAAACTTACTCTAAGAAACACATTCAAATGAGACCAAACACTACAAGAAAAACAACGATTTGTGGGGGCCAAATGTTCTCACAAAGGGAGAAAAGCAGCCACAACAGGAAAATTAGTTGCTGCCTTTGGCAGCCATAATTAAGTAAGTCACAAAGGTTTGTGGCGGCCAAAATGGCCACAAAATTCAATTTTTTTGGTTACCGTTTGTGAGGGCTTAAGCCCTCACAAAATTGTGACGGAAAAATCCGCCACAAATTTGTGAGGGCTTAGGCCGCCACAAAGGATGACATTACATAAAATAATCAGTTTGTGAGGGCTTTGCCCGCCACAAACGGTCCCATTTGTGGGGGCTTAGGCCGCCACAAATGTGTGACTTTATTAAAAAAAATTTATAAAATTCGAAATTAATATTAAAAAATGATATTATATATAAAAAATTAATATTAATATAATTTTAAATTTTAAATTTTAAATTTAAATTTAAAATAAATATTATATATTACTAAATTATATATATCAAACAAAATAAATTATATTCAAAATTATATTAAATTTAAAATAAATATTATATATTAATAAATTATATAAAATTATAAATTTAAATTATATATACCAAACAAAATAAAATATTCCAAAATTAATAAATTAAGTCATACAAACCAAAAATTAAACATACCATAATTAAATAATAATAATGTATAATAAATTCATACAAACCAAAAATAAAAAGAGCAAATATTATTCGAATACATCAATCATTATAGTAATTCCTCTGATCATTAGCTCCACTCCCTCCATCATTATTTGATTGAATATTACCGGACGCAAAAGTCCCTCAAAAGTATCATTAATTAGTGTTGGAGATAACATGGTTTGAAATTACAATTCATCTTCATGTACACCACCACTAGTCGACAAGGCCATAGCTGGTTGAGGTTGATTTAAATCTGGTCTGATCAAGCCAACTGTTGGCATAGTTGGTCGGTATGGAGCTTGATCTGCTTGAGGTTGAGGAAGCTGCTGTGAAAATGACAGAATATACTAATAATTATAAAATAAGTCCTTATAAACAAAAATAGAGACCGTAAAAGTATATAAATTTTTTGAACGAACTCAACTACAACTCTTTGTAATAACTAACAACAAATATTAATATCATTAATTTTAATAATGTTTTTATTATGTTTCAAATTTTTATTTATCATATATCATGTAACCAACATAATTTCTAATTTTTTTTTTTTGGCAAATATACCAACATTTCGAATGATGAACTTTTTATGTATTTTAAAAATAATATAAAAATATTTTATATTTATGATATTACATATTTTATGATTAGATCATTATTATAAATCTTGTTTTTCATAAGTATTATTTTGTTGCTAAAAAATTTACAATTTCTTAATAAAATTATATTTTACTAACATAGTAAATCATAATACCAATAATAACTATAATAAAAAAAAGAATAGCACTTCATCAACAATTAAAAAATAACTACATTTTAATTTGAGTATAAATTTTACAAATTAAATATTTTACTAGTAATTTGTGTAACAAATCTTACTAATATTAAAGTTTAAAAATAATATTATACTCAATTTTAAAAATAACATATTAATCTACATTCTAAAATAAACTATTAAGTCTAAAAATATTTTAAAACCATATAACAATAATTATATAATTACTAATCTATATTTAAAATGCTTTACATATTTGATGCCGAGTAGTGTCTGACTTGAAGCTTACGAACAAGTAACAACTATTCGCAATAACCACAATAGCACCACTGTCAAAATAAAAATTAAATAATATTCATTAAAAAAATAACTTCAAATAAAAAATAACATTAAAAAATAAAATATAAAATAAAAACTTACCGAAATTTAACTGGAGAAAAAATATTTGTTGAGAGAAGGTGGAGAGAAAATTTAGAGAGAAGGTAGAAATGAAAAATGAGAGGAAGAGTTATATTTATAGGAGAACAATGACACTTTGTGGCGGTCAAAACAGTCACAAAATTGGGCCTTTGTGGCAGCCAAAGCGGCCACAAATGCCAACGATAATGTGGGATTTTGTGGCGGCATTTGCAGCCAGAAAAACTGATTTTGTGGCGGCCAAAGCAGCCATAAATGCCAACGGTACACTACGTCTTTTGTGGTGGCTTTTGCAGTCACAAACGAGTGACTTTATGGCGGCATTTGCAATCACAAAGAGTAACTTTGTGGCGGCTTTTGCCCTCATAAATGTGTGATTTTGTGGTGCCCTAAGCCCTCACAAAGGCCCAACGGTGTAATTTTGTGAGGGTATTTGCCCTCACAAAATTCTGCTGAAATTCAAATCCACTGTGAGGGCTTTTTGCGCCACAAATAACAACAAATTTGAATTTTAGTATTTGTGAGAGTTTTTTCGGTTAGTAATTTATGAGGGTTTTTTTCAGCCACAAAATATTTTATTAATTGGCCACAAAATGAGTGTTTTCTTGTAGTGAAAAGAAATAAACACATTTAATATGTTCTCACTTTGTTAAACAAGCTATTAACTGGGAAAAAAAGTGAAGTGTTAATTTACTTCTTGTATTAATTAATAGACAAAAGTTTGTCATTTACAAGGGCCTCAAGGATAATAAAGCTCCCATTTTGCATGAAGGCATCATTATAAATGAGACTTGACCAATTAAAAGTCAGGGGTTAACCCATCTTTACGGAAGTAAGTATAAGGCATAAGTCAATTCACACTACAACAAAAAAATTGGTTTGCGGTGGTTATCACCGTCTCAAACTGATGATTGCGACGGTTCTGCAACTGTTGCAGATTCGTGCGTCACGAGGCCAATTTGCGACGGTTCAAAAAACTGTCTTCCAACCGTCGACAACGGTTCCTAACCGCCTCTACATACAGTTTGCAACAGTTAGAACTGTCGCTAAACACACTCAAATTTATTTGTTTCTAAAAAATTTCGACTGTTATCAACCATCGCTATATTTATTTTGAGGCAGTTTGAACCGTCGCAAGCCTAATAATTTAAAATAAAAATAAAATATGATACAATTTTTTCCTATTTTTATTAATTAAAATAAAAAATATTCATAAATATCATCCACATAATTTAAATACATAATTATATAACTATTGTACCTAAATCCAATTTATATAATTTTTTCAAAAGAAACAACACCAATTCATACATTGAAGTTAACTAAAACAATAAATAAAGTAGTTTAAATATTCAAAACATTAGTGGAGTGGCTAAACATACAAAACAACTCCATCAAACATAGAAGTTCATCCAAATATATAATTAGTCCCTAATGATGTTGTTCCACGATCATCAGATTGGTGGCTAGACTCAGATGAACGTCTACCATCTATTGACGATTCTATGTGTGTTGCTTGATACTAATTAACTAATTTGTCAAATATTGATAAATATTGATAAATATTGTCAAATACTAATTAACTAAATTTCTCATATAGCTAGAAGCAATCATTACACAATTGATATTTTTTACCAAGGACAAACAATTCTCACATGATTTTTTAAATGGGTTTGCTATGAAAACAGTTTTACCTTTTTTTCTCTAGAATTTTGCATTTGCAATAAGAAAGAAATTTGCTCCTTTAACATATCAACTTCATAATCCCTTTTCTTAAGCCTATCGATTTCAACTTGCATTTTCTCCATCTTTTCATTAGCTTCGGAGGAAGACATTGATCTTACAGAGTGAGAAGTAGATGTAGTAATTTGATACAGTGTTATTCCAAGTCCCATACAACGAACATATCCAGGATGTTTTTTTCCAAACACATTAACAAATGCATCATTTGGAGAATGAGTCTTCCCAATTTCAGCTTGCAATTGTTCCTGCACAGACAAATGAAGCAAACTAAATTCTTCTCTGTAACAGAAATGTCTAACTTTGCAACTCACTATTACCAACTAAATAAGTAATTTTATAGCCTTGCAACTCAATATTACCAAAACTAACAGTTGCATCTTTGATTTATAAAGTGGTCAATAAAAAATACTTACAATCACATAACACTTCTCTTCTTTACACTTCTCAAACTAAAAACTACAAAATTCTCTTGTCAACACTACCTCACAAAAACCAACACTCTTTTAAGAATATAGATACAGCATAAATATATTGTACAACTAAGGCAGGGTACAAAAGAGTCCCCACAATAATTAAAGAAAATAACATCACAGAATCACAGTGATATACCTTTTTATGATATAGATCATAGTTTGATGGCAAAATAGAAGTAGATGGAACAATATAAAGCAATTCCCATTATTACTTTTAGTGAAAAAAGAGGTCGGTGATTTTATGATTAATCTTTCCACATATGTGCAAACTCTTCAGAGGATTGGACATCTCATGCATTATTTTACCCTAAAAAATTAAATATTTATTAAAAAAATAATGTCATTTGATATTTATCAATTGATTCAACGATTAATTTTATTAAACACTTTAAATTTAATTTATTAGTTTATGAGTGGTAGCTTATCTACTATCCACTAATCTATCTGTCATCCGCTATTTTTCACCGAACAGAGTTAAATAGGACTTTACTAACATGAGAAAATTAAACCTAAAATCAAAAGGTATTGCTATGAATTATTATAATATATAATAGTGCATAATCATCCTTGATCAAAGTTGTTAGCTTTATTTCACCTCCAAATTCATACTGATAAATCTCCCTCTAGTTCCCAATAAATCAAATTCTTCAAGGTTTAAATATGATTTTGATCCTTACAAATATGTTTTATTTTGATTTTAGTCCCTACAATTTTTTTTTTTTATTTATACCCTTACAAATTCTAACAAGTTTTAAAAAAGTCCTTTGTGAAACTTTTTTAGTAAAAAAATAGTGACATGGCTAATTTTGGATGAAGTGGCACATGGTGACCGTGTAATTGTTGTTGACTAGACAATATTTAATATTTAAAATTAAAATTCATTTTATTAACTCATTTAATTATTTAATGAAAAACTTAAAACTAATTAATTAATTAATAAACCAATTAAATAAAAACTCAATAATCTTCATGTTCAACCACAAATTTTTTAATAAAAACTCAACAACCTTCATTTTCAACCCTAATTTCTTCATCTTCAAATCACAAACTCTCATATCTGACTTCAAACCCTACAACTTATAATCTTTCATTTTTCTTACACTACAACTTAATGATTCATTTGTTGGAATTGGATGGAGGGTGTTGTTTCACCTCAATCTGTACAAGGATTGTTAATGCCACAACAACCCAATCAAACTCATGAAACTTAAATTTTAAGTATTATTCTGCTGGAAAGATTAAATATCAAACTTATACCAAGAAACAAACAAAACAATATCAACGGTAATTAAGAAAACGTATAAATATAATATATTGATGTTACCAAGAAACTGGTTATAGATGTTCAAAAGAATTTATAAATGTATTTCATGTTCTGAAATATTCTCTAGCAATTAAACAAACTTTTCATACAATAACAAGATTAATGATATAATCCATTTAAGTATTAAATCATTTGTATTCAGTTGGTCTGCTCAATAACAATCTTTGTTGTGCCATTAACAATCTTTGTTTAGATTGAGGTGAAACAAGTTATGGTGTAAAAAAAATAAGAGATTTGAATTTTTAGGGTTTGGATCCAGATATCAAACTTTGTTATTTGAAGATGAAGATATTAAGGTTGAATATGAAGGTTGTTGAGTTTTTATTAAAAATTTTGGGGTTGAAGATGAAGATTGTTGAGTTTTTATTATTTAATTGATTTATTAATTATTAATTAGTTTTAAGTTTATAATTAATTAATTAAATGAGTTAATAAAATATATTTTAATTTTAAATATTAAATATTGTCTAGTCAACAACAATTACACAGTCACCACGTGCCACTTCATCCAAATTAGCCATGTCACTATTTTTTTACAAAAAAGATTCATAAAATGACTTTTTAAAAACTTGTTGAAATTTGCAAGGGTATAAATCAAACAAAAAGAATTATAGGGACTAAAATTAAAACGAATCATATTTACAAGAACCAAAATCATATTTAAACCAAAATTAATATTTACAATGAGAAAAAAAAATAGAAGAGAAAAAAAATGATGTTACTTTAGAGCATGAATGAAGAATTCTTTGAAGATTATCGTGAGCTTCAGAAGCACGAAACGAAGGGGTTTCAGTCTCTGCGGATACTGACATGAGAGTGATAAATTGAAAAGAAGAGTGAAACCCGTGGAATTCTTACATGAGAGCGATGAATTGAAAAGAAGAGTAAAACCTGCGGAATTATGTCACAAGGAAAAATCCAACTTTCAAAATGAACAAGACTTAGTTAAAACAATCATTTTTTTTTTGTATAAATAAATAAAAAAATTAGATATATTTTTAATTTCTATAAAATTTCAATATTTCAAGTTTGGAAATAAAAATACGATTTTTAGTCGTTACAATATTATCACGCGTGCAGTTTTAGTCATTGTTGTTAAGTTAACATATATTTTTTAATCAATTTTTTAAGTCATGTTAACAACTTTAAAAAGTTCCTCATCAAAAAATGAGTTCAACATTGAATTTTCATATCAGCATTTTTGTCACTTTTAACTTTTGTTTTTCATATTTAAAAAATTTATATTTAATTCATCGAAAATTAAAAAATTCTAAATTTTGTAGATTAACTTTTACAATGTTCTAAATATTCTAACAAAAAATCATTCAATTTTTTTTAAATTGCAGTACAATTAAACATGTTTTATTTTAGAATAGACTAAAATACATGTATTTTTTCTCATCCGTCCGCACCCAAATTCATTCATATATAAAATAATTAATTTATAAGTTATGTTAATTATAATTAATATAATAAAATTATTATACAATAATAAAATTAAAAAAAAAAAAGTTAATAATAACATAGAAGTTGATATACAAGTAGCCGATTGCAACATAAGATAGCTTAAAAACTCACCTATAACAAACACCGACACAAGAATAAAAATGAAAATTATATATAAAAAAGAAACAAAAAGAAAATGAAAATCAAACACATCAAGCTCTAAATATTCAAGAATCCCCTTAGCCCGAGTCTCATAACTCTAATTTTGATCGTGTTGTCATTTTATTACATGAGTCAAATCAAAGATTAATTTTATAGTCGATTCAAATGGTCCAAAATTGTGGGATACTCAAATAGATATATTGAGAAGTCCAATTTTTAAAATAAAGTGGAATTTTATTTTATTTTATTATTAAACAAAAATTTCAATTTTTTACTTTGATAATTAAGTTTTTTATTAGATTATTATAGGATTTCCATTGTAAGACACTCTTTTATTATTATTTTTTTGGGTAATACTGTTTTATTATTACAATGGTTAATTACAAACTTAGTAATATAGAATATCGAAATGCATACCATTATGGGGTGTCAACATAATTAATGTGACATAAGATACTATATAATATCATTTTTCTTTCTTGCATTCTCTTTATAGATTTACTGATTGATTGGACCATTTCAAATAAAAAAGTTACACTTTAATATTTTCAGGTCTTGATATTAATTAGTAATTCACTATAGAAAATAAAAAGTGTACAAGACGTACTATAGTAACAATTCAGTTATTTGTTTAATTAAGATGAATGAAAGGGTGATACCTATTAATTTAAAAAAAAATGAAACAGGCCAATTAAAAAAGTCAAGTGGAAATGATGATTGCAATTTTTTAGACATGATAAAGTGCAATTTTCTTTTTAATAAACTTAGTAGTGATATTATAGAACTTACTACATTAGTAGCCGGTTGATGGAATTACCTATCAATGGCATAAGAATTCGCCTTTAAGTTACAATACTTGTGGTAATTTTTTACACTATTAAAACACAAGTAGATACATTGCACGAAAAAGTTTCAACATTGGACAGTTAATTAAGTTTCTTTAAAATTAGAGATTTTTTTAATTTTTGTATCAGTAAAATGATTTTGTTTTTTTATTTATTTAATATATCTAAGCAATTTTTAAATGAACTTCACACTTCATGGGGCAATTTAGTGGGAAATAATCAAGATTTTTGGAACTAATATAAGGTGTTGATTGCAACATAAGGTGGCTTAACAATTACGCATGGTAACGCGGTGGGACGGAGCGGATTTTGTCTCCTCTATTCCCACCCTCGACTAATAAAGGAAAATTTCTATCCACTCTTGTTTTCTTATAAGATGTGAAATTTAGGTCTCCACTTCGGGCTACGATAGAGTTCAAGTTTACTCACACGCACGCACCCACACCCATTCATATATATATATATATTCAATAATAGTTTTAAACATCATATTAAATATAATTAATATAATAAAATTATTATTATTATACAATAATAATTAAAAAAATATTAAAATCATATTTTTTATAGAGAGAAGATTATAATTTTTAATATTTAAAAATATTAAATATATTGAATATGTACATGTATACAAAATTTAAAAATGACAATAATACTATTAGCGGGACAAATTCGAGTGCAGGTGCAGTGGATATCAACACCCTAAATCCGTCTCCACCCCTTAATTTTAATTTTGAGGAAAACGTAGGTATTCGTAGATACGGATTTTGTTATCATTTCTATTAACAATTCACTTATAACAAACAGTTGCACAAGAATGAAAATTAAAATTATATAATAAAAGGAAAATCAATAAGCTCTAAATACTAAAGAATCCCCTTAAGCACAAGTCTTCTAACTCTAATTTTGATATTTTGATCATGTTGTCATTTTAGTACATAAGTCAAATCAAAGATTAATTTCATAGTTGATTCAACTGGTCAAAATTGTGGCATACACAAATAGATCTATTGAGAAGTCCAATGTCTTAATTACAGTGAAATTTTATTTTTTTTAAAAAAACTTCAATTTTTTACTTTGATAAGTTTTTTTATAAAATTATCATAAGATTCCCATTGTAAGACTTTTATTTTTTTGGTAATACACTTTTATTATTACAATGGTTAATTACAAACTTAGTAATATAGAATTTCGAAATGCATACCATTATGGGGTGTAAACATAATTAATGTGACATAAGTAACTATATAGTATCATTTTCATTTTATGGGTTTATTGCTTAATTGGACCATTTCAAATTAAAAGATTACACCTTACTATTTTTAGACGTCGATATTAATCAGCAATTTACTATAGTAGAAAAAAGGGTACAAGGCTTACTATAATAGTCACTTATTGCTTAATTAAGGTGAATGAAAGGGTCATACCTATTAATTTATAAAATAAATTGAAACTAACCAATTAAAGAATGAAACGTTGATTGCAATTTTTTAGACAAGATAAAGTGCAATTTTTTTTTTAATAAACTTAGTAGTGATATTATAGAACTTACTACATGAGTAGTCGATCGATGGAATTCACCTATCAGTGGTATAAGAATTCGCCTATAAATTATATTATTTGTGGTCATCTTTTACACTATTAAAACACAACCAACTCATAATACATAAGAACAAGAATTCTCTTAAGTATGAATTCAATCAACTTAACTATGAGTCTCTAGACTCTCAGTTTGATCGTGTTTTCATTTTCACTACCTATGAGCTTAGCATCATATGAATATCTTATAATGGTGCATCAATGGACACCTGTACACCGTAGGTTGCCTGAGAATAATTGTCACAATAATATTCGAAAAGACAAATTCACCGTGCATGTCTTATGGCCTGCTAATTACTCAGATCCTCATCCAAATAGATGTATTGCAGAAAAAAGTTTCAACATTGGACATGTAATTAAGTTGGTTTAAAATGAGAGTTTTTTTTCATTTCTGTATCAATAAGATAATTTTGTTGTTTTTTTTGGAAGATATCTAAGCAATTATTGAATGAGCTCCACACTTCATGGGTCAATTTAGTGGGAAATAATCCAGATTTTTGAAACTAATATAAGGTTCTGCAGCATAAGATAACTTAACAATTAGCCATGACAATGGGGTAGGACGAGGCGTGTTTTGTCTCCTCCACTCCCACACCCGACTAATTGAAGAAAACCAACACATGCCTCTATTTTTTATTGAGTGTGAAATTTAGGTCTCCAGCTCCGCTCGCGATAGGGTTCGAATTTCCCCGCACGCATGCACTTACACCCATTCAATATAAAATAATAACTTTAAAAATCATATTAATTATAATTAATATAATAAAATTATTATTATTATTATACAATAATAAAATCAAAAAATATTAAAATCATATTTTATATAGGGAAAAGATTATAACTTTTAATATTTAAATTTTTTTAAATATATTAAATATATATATGTATATAAAATTTAAAAATGACAATAATTTATTACTTCAGTTTGAGTCTTGACAACGTATTTTTATATGTACATATCCAAAATAAATGTACTAGAGTAATAGGAGAAAATAATTGCAAGAGTAAGAGTTGTGATAATTTGTAGTAGTAAAAGTTGATTCTTTTTTATTTTAACATAGCAGCATTATTTCAATTCTTCAATATTTTATTTTTTGATAACAGCAAGATTTTCTCCCTTTAAAAGTGTTGTCAATCACAAAATGTAGAAAATAGTGATTCGTTTGATTTCCGCTACACTATAGCCTCAATTTAACAATAATTTGTACTAAATCTTGTATCGTAGAATTGTAGTATTTTGTCCCAATTCCACAACGCTATGAAGCTATTATTAGACAACACTATTCTCTCACACACAAACAACTAAAAATTCAAAAAATAACTTAAAAATGGTAGATGCAGTTGCATCCACTTCATCATGCCAATAAAAAAAGTGAAAGTCTAAGAGAACCATTATCCCATCTATGTCCACTATATTTCCAACAAATTTTGGAGATAATTACGAACCTCTCGAAGTAGAATTTAAACTTTGTCATCAATTCTAACACATAGTGGCACTTTTGTTAGAGCTAAAATTGTCTTGTTTGGTGGCTTACATTCAGTTCAACCTGTCCTAATATGAAAAAGATATGGAGCATAAAACTAAAACATTCAAAATCTAAAATTTTTAATAGACGCACAACATTGGTAGTGCAAAATATTGTAAGTAGATCAAAATAAAATCCTAATATAAAAAAAAAAAAGAAAAATTACACTTCACAATCAGAGTTGCACTCCAAACTTTTACGACCATTGTACCATCGAAAAAAACTAGAGAAATCACCTTCCCGGCTATTGTACGACCATTGAATCCCTCCAACTCAATTTCAACATTATGAAATGGCAAATGTTCCGACATCTCTTGAGAGTCTCGCTCTCCCTCCAACACTTGAGTCAACTTCTCTAGTCACATACAATTGTGCTGGATTAGAGTAATATTAAGTCTTAACATCTAGTTATTCCTTTTATCAACAAATTTTAAACTTGAAAAAGATCAAAACAACAATATTGTCCACATGTAAACCACCAACCAAAGAACATGAAAATTTAAAAGAGCAAGTTGATTAATAATGTAAGCAAAAACAAGCAATATAAAAACAAATAGTTGTAAACAATAAAACAACATATTGTTGAATACCTAAGCACAAATCAGAATTCAACACAAGCTAGTGTTGCCAATCCGAAAAATAGCAGTTTGTTCAAATTCTGCCACACTAAAGTGTCATAGCACTATTATAGCCGCTAATTGGCAACATTTTCAAGTTTGTACTAAATCACGTTTTTCAAAACAATAGTCTTTGTTAAAATACCACTACGCTATAGTGTCGCTATTTGACAAATATAATAAGAGAACCATTATCCCATCTATGTCCACTATATTTCAAACAAATTTTGGATATAATTACGAGTCTCTCTAAGTAGAATGCAAACTTTGTCATCAATTCTAACACATTGTGGTACTTTTGTTATAGCTAAAATTGTCTTTTTTGGTGGCTTGCATTCAGTTCAACCAGTCCTAATATGAAAGAGATATGGAGCATAAAACTAAAACATTCAAAATCTAAAATTTGTCATAGATGCACAACATTGGTAGTTAAAATATTGTAAGTACATCAAAATAAAATCCTAATATAAAAATAAAAAAATTACACTTCACAATGAGTGTTGCACTCCAGACTTTTACGACCATTGTACCATCGAAAAAACTAGAGAAATTACCTTCACGGCTATTGTACAACCATTGAATCCCTCCAACTCAATTTCAACTTTATGATACCTTACATCTCTGATGTCCTCAATTAGAGACCCCACATTCACAAGAGAAATAAGCTAAGCGTCAGAAGAAAATCCTGCAGCTTATTTCTTGGAAGTCAAACTTCTTTTAACTCACCATGTATGCGTCAGAGATGCTGTCACATGCACTAAAAATAAAAATAGTATAATTAGTTTGTTAGTTAGTTAATATAGTAAAGTAATAGTATCTAACAGAATAAGACATTATCTGTCTCTAAACTTACGGGTCAAAAAGAAGTCTTGAGATTTCTACAAATGAAATGGCAAATGTTTCGACATCTCTTGAGAGTCTCGCTCTCCCTCCAACACTTGAGTCAACTTCTCTAGTCACAAACAACAGTGCTGGATTGGAGTAATATTAAGTCTTAACATCCAGTTATTCCTTTTACCAACAAATTTTAAACTTGCAAAAGATCAGAACAACACTACTGTCCACATGTAAACCACCAACCAAATAACAGGAAAATTTAAAAGAGCAATTTGATTAATCATGTAAGCAAAAACAAGTGTAAGATCAGATGTGCACTTAAGAGGGGGGGGGGGGGGGGTGAATTAGGTGTTTGAGAATGTTAGTAGTTTTCAGAAATTTAGTGATTGATTTTTGCGCTTAATGATGGTCGATGAAAGAGTAAATAGCAGTAAGTAAAAGATCACAGCAGATTTATCCTGGTTGCCCTTATAACCAAGGGTACATCCAGTCCTCTTGCTCACCACAAGAGATTTCCTTCACTATTTGTCATAATATGTACAAGTCCTCACCCTAGGACCTTTGCTACAATCTTCTAACAATCCTTCTATGATAGAACACTACTATCTTAGATAAAACACTTAAAGAAAGTACAACTTTCTTTTACAAACACTTGTGATTTGATAGGAGTATATGAGTAAGAGAGAGGTAGAATGATAACAATCCAAGATTGATTCAAGTACGTTGAGAACCTTAAGGATATGAAAATGATATGCAAGTACTTGAATTTAAGAAAATGACTTTGCAAAAATTCAGAAAAGTTTGTTCAAAGTCTTTGAAGTTGTGTAGTAGGATTGTTGTTTGTGAATCTGATGTTGTGATGTATTTATAGTCCATAAACATCTCTTCAGATTCGTGGCCATTGATCCAAGAGGTTTGAGGAAGAATTGCAATGTTTTAGATTCAATTCAGAACTGAAAAAGTGCATTGCTTCCAGTTGTATTCGAATACAAGCTATGTGTATTCGAATACGCCTCTTTGCAACGTTCAAATTTATTCAAATTTAGCACTGTGTATTCGAATACACTTTGATGTAGTCGAATACAGATTGGTTAATTTGGCCACTGACTTGCTGGATGTATTCAAATACAATAGGATGTAGTCGAATACAGATGAAGGGTTTTGGCTACTGACTTAGCATTTCTTCATCTGTAGTCGAATACACAGGGATGTAGCCGAATACAGATGAAGGGTTTTAGCTACTGACTTAGCAATTCTTCATCTGTATTCGAATACAAGATGTTGTATTCGAATACACTTTTGCATATTTCACAAAATATTAAGTCTAATACTTTGAAATCAAAGTTTTTGATTTTCAAAAATGTTGTTTATGCATATGTAACGATGTAAGGTTCTCTTGTATATGATTTCATGGATTGTATCATTTTACCTTTACATAAAACATCTAATTTAAATCATCAGAGAATGTTTGGAGACTATCTTGAAGACTTCTTCTTTTTGAGCTTGTCGCTTTGAGCAAGATCATCTTTTGTATCATCAAAAATATGTATTTCACAAACAACAGTGCTGGATTGGAGTAATATTAAGTCTTAACATCCAATTATTCCTTTTACCAACAAATTTTAAACTTGCAAAAGATCAGAACAACACTACTGTCCACATGTAAACCACCAACCAAAGAACAGGAAAATTTAAAAGAGCAATTTGATTAATCATGTAAGCAAAAACAAGCAATATAAAAACAAATAGTTCTAAACAATAAAACAACATATTGTTTAATACCTAAGCACAAATCAAAATTCAACACGAGCTAGTGTTGTCAATTCGAAAAATAACAGTTTGTTAAAATTCTGCCACACTAAAGTGTCATAGCACTATTATAGCCGCTAATTGACAACATTTACAAGTTTGTACTAAATCACGTTTTTCAAAACAATAGTCTGTGTTAAAATACCACTACGCTATAGTGTCGTTATTTGACAAATATAATAAGAGAACCATTATCCCATTTATGTCCACTATATTTCAAACAAATTTTGGAGTTAATTACGAGCCTCTCTAAGTAGAATGCAAACTTTGTCATCAATTCTAACACACAGTGGCACTTTTGTTAGTGCTAAAATTGTCTTGTTTGGTGGATTGCATTCAGTTCAACCTGTTCTAATATGAAAGAGAAATGGAACATAAAACTAAAACATTCAAAATCTAAAATTTGTCATAGACGCACAACATTGGTAGGGTAATATATTGTAAGTAGATCAAAATAAATCCTAATATTAAAAAAAAATTACACTACACAATCAGAGTTGCACTCTTGACTTTTACGACCGTTGTACCATCGAAAAACTAGAGAAATTATCTTCACCGCTATTGTACGACCATTGAATCCCTCCAAGTCAATTTCAACTTTATGAAACCTTACATATCTGATGTCCTCAATTAGAGACCTCACATTCACAAGAGAAATAAGCTAATGCAAGATAATGTATATAGTTTTCATTTGTGGTAGCAATAGCCACTAATTTATCCATCTTTGAAATGTAGTTTGGAATAAAGAGTTGGAAATGGTGTTAAGAACAAGGAGTTAGTTGGTGTGAATTGAAAAAATAAGGTAGTGCCACATAAGATGGATAATACACACTTGTAGTGTTTATAAGGTGGAGGTATGTCAATTGGGGTGTGCTCCAAGGGGACCCAATTTGTGAAAGGGTGAGAACGCACGCAAATCGACCACCACACGCGCACATGTCAGGCCAAGCCTGGGGTTAGGCTAAGTGGTGTACTATTATTTAGTATTTGTGCGTGTGTTTTTTCTCTCATTGATACGTTGTACACATGGAGTATCTCACGACATAAATGAGCTCGCGGTGGTGGTTATTGGTCTATGATCACGAATCTAGTTTGCGGCAGTGGGTGGCGGCTCATACTAGGTGTTGGGTGGAGGACATGGAATCCATTTGGGGTTAGAATGTAGTCATTTTGAATTTTTTATTTTGACAAATTCAATACAAATAATTTCTCTAACTTCAAAAAAGATTAATAATTTCTTTTTTATAATTTTAGTGAATTTTATATTTTATTTTTATGACACCCATATTCTATTAATTTCATTGGTCCGATTACCTCCATAAAGTTTAACCAACAGTGATTGATTTGAGAGAAATTAATGGGAGAGTGGGGGAAAAGAGAAAGAGAAGAGAAGGGACATAAATTGAGAAGAGGTAATATAATTGTGGGTCTCATTAATTTTCTTTTCTTTTCTACTAGTGTAGGTACTTGTATTGTGCATCGACAAATATACAGTTAACAAAATCATACATAACTCTTCATTCTTTAAATGAATATAAAAAGAAAATTGTGTGAGAAAAATGTACCATTATACAATCATTTTTAATAAAGAAATGTGTCATTTCTTCCCAACTCCAATGGGACGGTCAACGAAAGGTATGGGTCCCAAAAATAAATAGTTTGATCCATGATTCTTTCACACCGAGTTCACCCAAAATTAATATGTGAAAAGTTGTATCGCCGTAATAATTTGAGATCGAAGCAATTGGCTCATTTAATGCCACCAAGTATCTCACTATGAATTTTATATCAGGATTTTCACTCATGTCTAAAGGCATGGGTGTTGTAAAGAATACATCATCGCTCAAGTCAAATGACACCAAAAATTCTTCTCCAACATTATGTGATTCATAATGTATTCCCCGTCAAAGACACACTCCATCCATGTACACTTGGACACCACCTTCAAACGGCTGACCATAATACCAATCAGGCATATTGATGTCGATTATCTTCCAAGAGTTACTTCTTAGACTATATATCTCAAACAAGGGGTTATAACATACATCTTTTGGTGGCACAAATTGATCGCGTAGGTGAACAAAGTCGTCTCTAACTTGGTCATAACTCATAACCAAACCTCTCATCAAAGAGCAAATATAATTTTCCATTAATCATATGTCACAAACAATTCAGGATGATGTAAGAGGAGAAATGTATCATTGTAATCAAAATGGTTATTGGATATGAAATGGGTGTGGTACAAGTTCTTGAAATGAGGGTTTTCAACTTAGATTGACCGTAATTTGCAAACGCATCAATTATTTAATTGGCATTTTGAAAGGACATATAGTAGAAGATAATCATGTATATAGTTTTCATTTGTTGCAGTAACAACCACTAATTTTCACCAACATTAAAGATCGCAATGTAACAACAATTGCACTTGAATACCATTTTGGGGATAAAAACAAGAAAGAAAGCTCACCAACAGTCATTCATTGGGGAGGGCAAATGGAACACTTGCCTCTCTTCTTAAGAGCAATGGCCAACCAAAGCGGTACTTGAGTAACAATTTGTGGCGTAAATGGGCCAAAATCACCCTGCCATTATCATTAATGATGAAACAAATCAATATAATGCAAAACTGTATGTGAAAAGAAAGAATGTTGATGCGTTTAAGACTTACAGAGATGACACAGAGTGGGTCCATTTTGAGATAAGGCGCGATATTCACAATCTCGTCCTCAACCATGAACTCAAGCTTATTTTTGACAAACAAAACAAAATCCTAATTTATATTAATAATTTTAAAAAACAATGTGAATAATATTTTATTCATTAATTCATTCATACCTCCTCTATTGAAAACTGAGAGAGCTCATGGTCCGATTGCCAGCCATCTCTTATTTTCAACTTTTGAACTCAACAAATGGATCTAATTCACAATTTTACTTCAAATCTAGTGAGAGTTGAAAACAACATATTGATTAAATAAAAATAAATAAAAAAGAAAGAAAGAGTTATTATAAGGAAACAAACACACTAATCATATTTGCAAAGATTAACTTTATAATCATATATTCGTATATACTGAAACTGAAACAGTAAATGGAAACTAGGCTACAGTACAGGGGTGAAAAGAAAACACAAAGGCGGAGAAATTCTAGAGGCACTACGAAAACAATCACGATGATTAACTTCATTCTATTGTTTTCTTAGCCTAACCTACACAATTACCTCTTATCTGTATGCTTAAATGACACCCATCTTCTATTATGTAGACTTAAATTCACCATTTTTATTTGTCGGAAAAACTCACTTACGTCCTTAAAGCTTAACCAACACTGATTGATTTGAGAGAAATTAATGGGAGAGTGGGGGAATAGAGAAAGAGAAGAGAAGGGAGATAAATTGAGAAGAGGTAATATACTAGTGGGTCTCATTAATTTTCTTTTCTCTTCTATTGGTGTAGGTACTTGTACCGTGCATCGGCAAATATACCGTTAACAAAATCATATATAACTCTTCATTCTTTAAATGAATATAAAAAAAAAATTATGTGAGAAAAATATTCCATTATACAATTATTTTTAATAAAGAAATGTATCATTTCTTCCCAACTCCAATGGGACGGTAAACGGAATGTATAGGTCCCAAAAATAAATAGTTTGATCCATGATTCTTTCAGATCGAGTTCACCCAAAATTAATATGTGAAACGTAGTATCGCCGTAATAATTTGAGATCGAAGCAATTGACTAATTTAATGCCACCAAGTATCTCACTAAAAATTTTATATATCAGGATTTTCACTCATGGGTGTTGTAAAGAACACATCATCGCTCAAGTAATGGGTGTTGTAAAGAACACATCATCGCTCAAGTCAAATGACACCAAAAATTCTTCTCCAACATTATGTGATTCACAATGTATTCCCCGCCAATGACACACCCCATCCATGTACACTTGGACACCACCTTCAAACAGCTGACCATAATACCAATCAGGCCTATTGATGTCGATTATCTTCTAAGAGTTACTTCTTAGACTATATATCTCAAACAAGGGGTTATAACATACATATTTTTCTGGCACAAATTGACCGCCTAGGTGAACAAAAGTCATCTCTAACTTGGTCATAACTCATAACCAAACCTCTCATCAAAGAGCAAATATAATTTGCCATGAATCATATGTCACAAACAATTCAGGATGATGTATGAGGAGAAATGTATCATTGTAATCAGAATGGTTATTGGATATGAAATGGGTGCGGTACAAGTTCATGAAATGAACTTTTCAACTTAGATTGACCATAATTTGCATACGCAGCATCAATTATTTAATTGGCATTTTTGAAAGGACATATAATGCAAGATAATGTATATAGTTTTCATTTGTGGCAGCAACAGCCACTAATTTATCCATCTTTGAAATGGGGTTTGGAATAAAGTGTTGGAAATGGTGTTAAGAACAAAGAGCTAGTTGGTGGAAAATGAAAAAATAAGGTTGTCCCACATAAGAGGGATAATACACACTAGTAGTATTTATAAGGTGGAGGTATGTCAATTGGGGTGTGCTCCAAGGGGTACACAATTTGTGAAAGGGTGAAAACGCACTCTAATTGACCACCACACGCGCGCCTGCTAGGCCAAGCCTGGGCTTAGGCTAAGTGGTGTATTATTTTTTAGTATTTGTGAGTGCGGTTTTTCTCTCATCAATACGTTGTACACTTGGAGTATCTCACGACATAAATGAACTCGCAGTGGTGGTTGTCGGTCTCCGATCACGAATCTAGTTTGCGACAGTGGGTGGCGGCTCACACTAGGTGTTGGGTGGAGGAGATGGAATCCATTTAGGGCTATAGTGGAGTCATTTTGAATTTTTTATTTTGACAAATTCAGTACAAATAATTTCTCTGACTTTAAAAAAGATTAATAATTTCTTTTTTATAATTTCAGTGAATTTTATATTTTATTTTTATGATTGAAGTTAAAAAAGTTAAAAAATGGTTCGAATCAATTTTTTAATTTTGTTTGGTTAACCGGTCTTTTTTAAATTTATAGTTCAGTTCATAAACCATTTAATTGGTTTGGTCTTTTATGGTGCAGTGCGGTTCAGTTTATCAATATAGCTCAGTTAACTATATGTTTTGCACACCCATAATGAAGGTGCCTGAGTGTTTGCAGAGGGATGAGAGGAGAGGAAGAACTGTTAGTGGATAATTGCCAACAGTGACGACGCTGATTGATTGTGGCAAAGAAAGCAAAGGGTTTGCACCTTTTGTTATTGGAATGTTGAGTCATAATACAAAACAATATTACCCAAAGACAATTAAAACAAGCACAATGCATCACTTATCCCAACCAAGCTTATGCATATGAATATGCTTCACCCAATAGTTATGCAGAAGATTACAAATATAGCCATAGTGCATATTGCAATTAATTCTACCCCACTTATTGTCACGAAACTAGAACCCAGTCCCTCCTAATTACACCTTACTCTGTCCTTAATCTATATCCTCCCTCGACATATATTTGCATGTGAACTTCTTTTTCATATCCCTTCCTACTAATGAGCACCTTGTATACATCATCCTTTAAATACCCCCACAATGTTGTGCTACATATTGATTGATCCAAGTAGTGGTATGCATATTGAATACACATACACCAATCCCTTCCATGCTCATTTATATTGATTACTCAAAGGTACAAAACATGTCCGAAGAAAAAAATTTGCATCACAAATTCATTTTACATTGTCATATATATGCTCCTCATACATCATCTTACTCCAGATGCCAAAGCATATTACAAAATGTAATCCATTACAGTACAACATCAGAACAACACCACTACTTGTTAAAAAGTGATTTTAGTAGCTTCTAAAAAAATATTTTTTATAACTTATTTAAAAAAAAATTACTACTATGACACAAAACACAAAATAACTTCTCATTTGCTTAAAAATGGACTTTTACTATTATAGACAGACACAAAATCATATTTTCGTTTCAACCCTAAACAATCATATTGTTAAAACTAATAAGAGTATCACAAAATCTCAAAATTTGGACATATAAAAACTCTAACGGTAATTTCACAGCACAAATATATTACCCGTATTCTCAATTGCATAATCGATCAACCAAGTTAATATAAATTGAGTCATATCAAAAACTCCCGTTGAAAAACCTAACAGTGGAGTTTCTAAGCAGAAAGGGGAGTCACAAGTTGCTGTGGACAGAGTTTGGCCACGCGTAGTGGTAGGAATCTAGGAGGCTGACAGCGGCAGATTTGAGGGAGGGAGAAGAATAGGTGAGCTGAAAGTCGCGAGAGGAAGAACCGTTGGTGGATAATCGCCGGCAGTGACGACGATGATTGATTGTGGCAAAGAAAGCAAAGGGTTTTCATTGGAATGTTCAGTCATATATGGGCCAAGGTTAACTGACTTATAAAAAGTCTGCTTCTAGTTTTTTTTTTTACTTTCCTAACTTACCCATCTTTTCTACACCTGTCCTATTTCATCATCCTCTTTTTTCTCAGAATAATTAAAGTCTTTATAGATTGACTTTAATTATTTTGGTTTTTGAGATAAAATTTGTTTTGATGTTTTTAAAAGACTAAAATGATTTTTTGACAAAATAGTTAAAAGATTTAAATATAAAATTTTACAAATTATATAACTATAATAACAATATTTTTTTACGTCATTTTTCACAAGAAAAAAAATATAATAATCTATAATTATTGTAAAATATCCAAGCACTTTATGTTTAAACTTTTGCTACCAACACCCCTATATTACTACCCACACCCCTCAGGTTTTTTTAAAAACCAAAATTCCAAAATTGTCCTTGCCTTTATTAACCTAACCTAACCCATCTTCTTCCTCTTCATTCTATCTTCATCAACTTCATTCATCATCTTCTCCATTTTCTTCAATCATCATCAATCATCTTCAACGTCTTCATCAATCATCTTCAATCATCAAGTGAGCCTACATTATTGTTCAAGTGAGCCTGCATTATTGTTCAATCATCAACAATCATCAGTTCACGAATCAAGTAAGCATGATCCCTGTTTTTTTTGTACATTATTGTAGTTGTTTGTGTTTATTATTACGAACGCAATGCCAGAAACCCTAAACCCTGAAATCAAGTTCCCATTGTTGATGCTGATGAAAACCTTTGTTGCAATAAACCCAAAAACATACGTGAATCCATTTTCAAAAACCCTGAAACGTATGTGAACTCAGTTCACAAACCATGATCGTAAAATGAGTTCACGTAAGGTGTACGTGATGGTTCGTGCACTGAGTTCACGTACATGGTTCGTGAACTGAGTTCACGTACGTTTCTGGGTTTTTGAAAATGGGTTCATGTATGTGAACATCGTTCACGGAGGATTTGTTGTTTTAATTTTGGTTTTGCATATATGGTGCGCACTCACTACTAGAAAAACTCATTTTAGCTGCCAAATTTTGCGTCGGCGTAGCGTCGGTCATACCGACGCTAGCATGCCCAATTTTATTTTTTTACTTTATTTAAAATTAGATTCGGCTGAGCCGACGCTACATAAAATAAGGCAGACGCTAGTTTATTTTTTTTATTTTTTATTTTTTATTTTAATAATTAGCGTCGGAGGGGCCAACGCTACGTATTAGTTTGAAAAATTAAAATTGTTTTCTCAAAAATTCATCAGATTAGATGTATGAAGCCCTCGAACCCTCTCACCTCACTAACCCTTCTTCTCACCCTCACGGCCCTTCATCATCGTCAGCCATTCTCATTTCATCACCGAACACCCTTCATCACTCGAACCCGTCACTCACTCTGAACCCTCTCCTCTCCTTCTCTACCTAGCCGAAGGAACAGCGGCGCCACCTTCCTTGTACAACCGGACGACCTCAATCGCATTGACCAACTTAGATCTTCTTCAATCCCAAAGATTTCGTCTCGCCGTCTCTTTCAATTTCAATTTCGGTAATACTCAAATCCCTAATTTCTCTCACCTATTCGATTTCTTCTGCGCTCTCTTTCACCCCCAAGCCCTAATCTTTTTTCGATTCTTTTCACTATGGATCGGATTTACTTGATGTTCTGAGATTGTGTTTGTAATTTGGGACGAACTTGAGCTCTTTCTTCTGCTCCAATTGGGGATTTTGTTTTCTTTTTGTTTTTTTTACCTAATTTTTTTTGTTTTGAGTTTCTTTGTTGTTATGATTTTGTTTAAGCAAAGCTATACTGTAAATACGGAAGGTTTGTTGCTGTTTTTTGTGCTAATGAACTATTTCACAACTTGAGATATGAGAGCTAGCGATACTGTTTTGTGCTGATGAACTGTTGCTGTTGTTATGATTTTGTTCTGCTTCTTGTACTCTAATATTTTTTGTTGCTGTTGTTATGTTTGTGCTGATGAACTGTTGCTGTTGTTATCGAATTTCAAATCTTTATTTTGTTTAGGCTCATGCTGTTGTTATGATTTTGTTCTGCTTCTTTATGCTGATATCCATAGTATAACTAAGAAAGCAAGTTAGTAATTAGTTGTTAAATTAAGAAGAGCTCCATATATGTTCATGTCTATTTATGCCAATCCAAATGTAATGAGTAAAAAAAAGGACAAAGATTGGATTTTGATCAAAAATTGTTAACAGAAAACCATTAATCTTTTAATAATGGTTTCTTTAATTTTTTTCTTCCAAGCAATCACTCTGTTATTTAACTTGTGTCACTCAGAATCATGATACATAGAAAACTCTTGCACCCTTTACAACTAGTATATAGTCTAGTAACTACCATTTTGCATAAGACTAAGTTCAAACATCCTATGCCTATTTACTCTTGCAATGAAATCATCATACTTGAATCTTCTTGATCTTATTGTACCTATTCATGGCTTGAATCTTCTTGATCTTATTAAGATCCATTTGATTCAAGAAGGATTTTAAGGTATCTAATAGACTTAATTGAATAAGGGGGAGATTTTATTTCTCTAAAATGGGAGAATATAAGATAGGCTG
Source organism: Cicer yamashitae (assembly GCA_037974755.1). Classification (NCBI taxonomy): domain Eukaryota; kingdom Viridiplantae; phylum Streptophyta; class Magnoliopsida; order Fabales; family Fabaceae; genus Cicer; species Cicer yamashitae. The sequence continues at coordinate 40,555,413 of JBBPBQ010000002.1, forward strand.
AATTATTTGTCACATAAATCACATGTATTGTTAGCTAAAATTACCAATTGACAAGCTTGTCTAAACTGCAACCATCTTCATGGTTAGTGTGGTTTTGTAAATGGCTAAATGGTTATTTTACTGATGATTACTTCATTTTTGGTATTCCATTGTATATTATATAAAGTAGACTAAAAAGATTTAGAAGTTTAGGTGTCACTAATTAGTAATTATGTTAATGATGCTTACTGTATTTTGGAATTCCATTATATACATTGGAAGAGGTTATTATAGACAAACCCTTTTTGGATCAAACAAGGAAGACCAAAATCAACTTTCAAACCATTCAAAGAATCCAGATTGAACAAATACCATATTATGATAATCGTATTTGTCAAATACCAGATTGAACAAATACCAGATTGAACAAAATCAACATTCTATCATTATTTGCAATTAGTTTTATAAAAATAAAAATTTACTACAATGTAAGGTACATGAGAAAGATGTATTTGTCAATACATTATGGAATTAGTCATTTGTTAGCTTAGTAGAAAAAGCATGATTTTTTAATCTCAAGAAATTATAGATGAAGTTCAAATCTCATCTAAAACAATTGTTAATTAACTATTTGTATTGCTTTAGTTAGTTAGTTAATTAATAATAATTTATATATCCTTCCTAAATTTTTTAACAAAATTTTTTTATCAATACAAAGTAAGTTTATTTGTACTATTTTTTTCTCGTAAACTCTGATTCAAATTCTATGAGAACTTATCATTTAAAAAATTATTGTAGGTTTGTTTTTAATCATATATAGGTGATTGTTCATCAAATTATATTTGATAATTTTTCTGAGTTTTTATCGAGTTTTAGTTTCCGATAATAAAAAATACACTACAAGTCTAAACTTTCAATAGTGTATTTAAAGACGGATAAGCAATTACACTATGAATCAACAATTACCTAATATATAACAGCCCTTAATACATCATTGTGCAGAAAGGCTTTACCATTTTGTTCAATCTAACATTGGAGCTCAAAGGCTTTACCATTTTGTTCAATCTGACATTGCCGCCATTGCTACTTGCATAAAGGTATTTTCAATTTAGCTTTATGTCTAATCTGTTTTGAATGATTGTGTCATAATCAGATATACTGATTGTGTCTAATCTGTTTTGAATGGTTAATTATATAACTTGTTTAAGTCTCAATAATGATTCTGCTTATGTTTAAGTTTGATTCTGCTTCTGCTTCTGCTTAATTCTGCTATTGTTCTGCTTCTGCTATTGTTCTGCTTAATGATTCTGCTTCTGTTTAAGTCTGCTTCTGCTTCTGTTTACTTGCAACATGATATTGTTTAAGTCTCAATAATGATTCTGCTTCTTTTTAAGTCTGATTCTGCTTCTGCTTCTGCTTAATTCTACTATTGTTCTGCTTAATGATTATGCTTCTGTTTAAGTCTGCTTCTGCTTCTGTTTATTTGCAACATGATATTGTTTAAGTCTCAATAATTTTTAAGTCTCAATAATGATTCTGCTTCTGTTTAAGTCTAATTCTGCTTCTACTTCTGCTTAATTCTGCTATTGTTTTGCTTCTGCTATTGTTCTGCTTAATGTTCTGCTTAATGATTCTGCTTCTGTTTATTTGCAACATGATATTGTTTAAGTCTCAATAATGTTTAAGTCTCAATAATGATTCTGATTCTGCTTCTGTTTAATTATGATTCTGCTTCTGCTTCTGGTTGGTTTTGATATTTGAGATGATGATGATGTAAATGCAATTGATTGTATTTTTATTAATTAAATTAGCATTGATACTAAAGATATATTGGATAGAAAGTAATGAATATAAAGTTGATATGGTTTGGAATTTATTCCATATGACTAAGATATATTGGATAAAATTGGTAGGTTCACTTTTTTGAAAATGTTGTTAGTTTACTTGTTTCTTTTCAAATCAATGTATAGCTTGTTAATTTTGAATTTATTTTGAATTCATGTTTATTTATCTCTATATTTTTTCAAACTTATTTAGTGGTTGACAAGTTAAGTTTTTGTCCTATAGAAAATGGATCGTAGTTGGATGTACAATAGGTTACATGCAAATAGACGCGGATTGAAAAAGGAGTATGTTAGTGGTGTTAAAGATTTTGTGAAGTGGGCTTTGAAACAACCGATTTGTATATCTGAGGGAGGGATAAGGTGTCCATGTATAAAATGCAAGTGTATCAAGATATCTACAGCAACTATTGTTAGACTTCACTTGTACCGGGATGGATTTCAACCAGATTATTCGATTTGGACTGAACACGGAGAAGTGAAGCCAATGATTATAACAAGGGGTGGTTCGACTAGTAGTAGGAATGTCCATCATGAAGACCAATTTAATGCAATGGATGAAATGGTGTTTGATGCTTTTAGGAGTTATCGAGATGTCCTTGATGTGAACGCTAACATGGGAAATGAGACATTTTCTGAGGATGAGTTGCCTAACGAAGATGCAAAACGGTTTTATGAGAAGTTGATATCCACCAACAAGCCCATCTACGAGGGGGCTACCCAATCAATATTATCAATATCTGTTCAACTTCTAGCAATTAGGTCTAATTGGCATGTTCCACAAAAAGGTATAGATTTTGTTGCACAAATGCTTAAAAGTGTATGTCCAGTGCAAACACTCTTGCCCGATAACTATTACCAAGCAACACAATTGGTGTCAAAGTTAGGGCTGAAGGTTGAGAAGATTGACTGTTGTAGGAAGGGATGTATGTTATATTACAAGGATGATAGCAAGTTATTTGAGTGCAAAATTTGTCATTCTCCTAGGTTCATTCCACGTAGGACTGGTTTGGGAAAGTACAAAGATGTTCCAGCAAAAAGAATGTTTTATTTCCCTATCATTCCTAGATTACAAAGATTGTATGCATCAATTGAGTCTGCAGCTGAAATGAGATGGCATCACGAGAATAAAAAGAGTTCAAATGTCCTTCGCCATCCTTCTGATGGAAAAGCGTGAAAACATTTTGACGATGTATATCCTGACTTTGCTAGTGACCCCAGAAATGTAAGGTTGGGTCTATGTGCAGATGGATTTACTCCTTACATTCAAGCGTCTGCTTCTCCATACTCTTGTTGGCCAGTTATAGTCACACCATATAATCTTCCCCCTGAAATGTGCATGACCAAACCATACTTATTTTTGACTTGTCTCATACCTGGACCTTCTAATCCCAAACAAAAAATAGATGTCTACTTACAACCATTGATCGATGATTTGCAACGATTATGGTCCAATGGCATTTTGACCTATGATATATCCACAAAGCAAAACTTCATCATGAAAGCATGCTTGATGTGGACAATTAATGATTTTCCCGCCTATGGTATGTTATCTGGATGAGGAACACAAGGTAAGTTGGCATGTCCTCATTGTATGGAAGACACAAAAGCTTTCACCTTGAAATATGGCGGTAAGAATTCTTGGTTTGATTATCATCGTCGATTCTTGCCAGCTAATCACTCTTTCAGAAGAAGTAAAAGAAGTTTTACAAAAAATAGGGATGAGAAAGACGGTCAACCTTACATTTACACAGGGCAAGAGGTATGGGAGGTGGTGAGTAATTTTCCAAAAGTGACTGAAATTGGTTGGAAAAAGAAATTGAACGGGTATGGAGTGGGTCATAATTGGAATAAACGAAGTATTTTTTGGGATCTTCCATATTGGAAGGATAACTTGTTAAGGCACAACCTCGATGTGATGCACATAGAGAAAAATTTCTTCGATAATATATTTAACACTGTTATGAATATTAAAGGTAAAACAAAGGATAATGAGAAGGCGAGAAAAGACTTGTCTTTATTATGCTTTCGCAGGGACTTGGAGATGCAACTTTTATCCAACGGAAAGATGGGTAAACCAAAGACAAATTACACTTTGACAACATCAGATGCCAAGTTGGTTTGTAAATGGCTTAAGGAATTGAGAATGCCTTATGGTTATGCTTCAAACCTTGCTAGGTGTGTCGATGTTGAAAAGGGTACGATACATGGGATGAAGAGCCATGACTGTCATGTTTTCATGGAATGTTTACTTCCAATTGCATTTCATTCCTTGCCAGAATTTGTTTGGAAACCATTAACTGAGCTAAGTCGATTCTTCAAGGATCTTTGTTCCAATACATTGAGGTTGGAGGACTTAGTTAAGTTGAATGATAACATTCCAGTTATCATATGCAAGTTAGAAAGGATTTTTCCACCAGGTTTCTTTGACTCAATGGAGCATCTTCCAATCCATCTTGCCAATGAAGCAATGTTAGGTGGTCCAGTACATTACCGGTGGATGTATCCATTTGAAAGGTAATTGTTGTGGTTGATTTTTTAACGGATTACATGTTTATTATAACTTACTTAATAGACTTTTAATGATTAAATGGGCAGATGTATGGGAGTCTCAAAGCGGGCAATGACAAACAAGGCTAGGGTTGAAGGCTCCATATGCGCTGACTATATACAACGCGAGACAACTTATTTTTGTTCTCATTATTTCAACTCATTCAATTTGTTGCCAACCACAAATTTAAGTAATAATCGTCATTTGGATTGTGATGATCTCCAACCTTCACTATCCATCTTGCTGAAACGTGGTCGACCTAGTGGGAAGTCTGGAACACATTATCTAACAGATAACGAATGGAAATCTGCTCATGTACACGTCTTGATTAACTGTGATGAAATTAAACCATATCTTGAGTAAGTGTTCATCATAATGCTTGGAACATTATATTGATGCAATTCATAATACGTATTTACTTATTAATTATGTGATTGTTGACAGCATATTCTTGGAGAATCACTCAATCATTGAAGACGACACATCTAGACGTATACATGCAGAGTTTCCCATATGGCTGAAAGCATATGTAAATAACGAGGCAAATGAAATGACCAACAAAGACATAATAGCACTATCTCGTGGACCTTCATCAATGGCAATATCTTGGAACATTTACTTTGTTAACGGGTACACGTTTCACACTAAGGCATACAGCAATAATAAAAAGACAATCAATTGTGGGGTGCATGTAAAGGGTCTTACTGAAGGAGGAGAAGATGATTATTATGGCACAATCAACTATATCATAGAACTGGATTACTTTGGTCTGAAGGACAAGGTTGCATTATTTTATTGTGAATGGTTTGACCCAACAAAAAATAGGGGTACAAAGATTCATCCACAATATCAAATTGTGGATATTAAGATGGATAAACGTTATCGTCTTTATGATCCTTTCATCCTTGTGCAAAAAGCAAGACAAGTGTATTATGTCCCCTATCCAGAAATGTGTAGAGATAAGCGTGGATGGTGTGTGGAAATTACCACAAAACCAAGGGGTCACGTGGAGATTGACAACACAGAGGATGAAATGCCTTATCAATCTGATGGGATGTCACATGTTCTACCAATTGCAGAAATTGAACCAATATCCTGTTTACGTGACAACTCACAAGTAGATGTGTTCGAAGAGATTTTTGACTGAAGATTGTAGTGAAGGGAGAAAGGATAATGATCCAAGATATTATAATAGTATTTTCTATTGCACAATATTAGAGTTTATTTTATGTATTTTGTATTGCACTGTTCATATTATAATAGTATTTTGTATTACACAATATTAGAGTTTAAATTGTTTACAACTTGTTGAGTTTATTTTATGTATTTTGTATTGCACTGTTCACTGTTCATCTACAAAATAAATTGTTTACATTTTGTTTTATCCTTTTTTATAGTTGTTATATGATTCGTTTACAAGTTACCCTTTTCTAATTAAGTGACATTTTTTATTTACTCTTTTTTACTTATGACAACAGATGACTAACAAAGATGGCGGTGATAAAGGAAAAACCCATCATACTCGGTGTAAACCAAAGATGTTACGACCGGGTAAACTTAATGAGCAGCGGGATGTCATACGTTGCAAGTTGTCTCCCACTAGGCCACTTCATTGTTCGTCTCCAACCCCGTCTCAACCTCCTGCATCGACTAAGATTGTAGCACCCGCTGATACTGTAACACCACCATCTCACCAGACACCATCTCCCATCCATGCCTCAACCCCTGAGGTATTTGTGTTTATGCCAACTCCAGGTTTAAGTCTTCAGACAATGGGAGGTGCCTCTTCACAACATTCCCCACGTGAGACTCTGGTAGAGAAGAATGTGCAACAAACTTCCAATGATCATGAGGATAGGGTGGAAATTGGGGACCACAACCAAGAGGATGAGGAGGTGGGTCAAAGGAACGTTCCTCCTATCGTGCCTGTGAGAGATGATAATGGAAAAATCATTATACGACCTTATGGTAAAGGGTAAGTTACAACACTTGTTTATTTTCTTCAGCATCAATGAACAAAAGACCATGAGTTATACTAGAAGCATAAGTATAGACACATTTTATTTACTTAATACTCTATTTCTTCAATACATTAATGCAGACTCAGTCCTAGCAACGCAGTTGCAGATGCCATTAGGTATGCCATACAAAAACAGTTTCGTGAGCCTATCTATGGTTGGAGTGCAACCACTGACATGATTAGACAAGATTGGTTTGAAAAGTTTGCGGTAAGCCTTTAAATAAAATTATATGTTCAATTCATCTTTCTAGCATATATAGGGAGAATTGCGTTATCTGTTTTGTTGATAGTAGTTAGTACATATATTACATATATACTTTTTGTTATTCTCAGGAGAAGGTGTCGTGGGATCCTTGTAATAATGATATGGTGAAATGTCTGTTTGAACAAAAGGCCGCTAAAAGACTATCAGATATGCTTACAAAGGTGAGGAAAAAAGGGACTCGACCTAGTTGGATAGGTGAGGAAGCTTGGACTTGTCTTCAAGCATATTGGGAAAGTATATCATTCAAGAACATCTCCAACCAAAATAAGACCAATCGAGCTTCAACAAAAGGCGGGGCTGTCCACACCTCAGGCCGCAAGGCTCATATTGATGTTGCACTTGAGCTCGTATGTATTAAATTCCCATTTACCTAAAATTAATACAATTTAATGTTATGATATCTACTTGTGAGTTGTGATCCAATAATCTTGTTTTTATTTGTAGAGCAATAACCTTCAAAGAGATTTACTTCCCGATGAGTTATTTTTGACAACCCACAAGAGGAAAAATGGTGCTTGGGTTGATAGTCGCGCAGAATCTACCTATGTATGTTCTTTATTTATGTAAATTCTTTATGCAAATTCTTTATATTACAAATCAACCAAAAAAGAATATGATCTCATTTACACCAACAGTTCTAGAAGAGCAATCCCTTTATTATACATGTATTGGTGTAAGTTAGTATGTTATCTATATCTTGACTTGTTTGTTTAATTTATTTCAGAAATTGGATCATATATTACCTTATTAATTTATTCCATTGATCAGGGAACATTTAAAAAAAAATTGGAAGAAGTAAAAACAATAGTTGGGGAAACAAGTGTAGATGGTGCTAAAGAGGTAGATGGAGCGACAATACTTAAGTTATGGACAAAATCTACAGGGGGTCGCACTCGTGGTCGAGTTTATGGTACGGGAGACTTGTCTATTAACGTCCGACATGGGTGTATATCGCTTACACAACAATCCCAGAATCCTTCTAATTCTATGACTGGGACGTCTTTAGAAGCGGAGAGGGCAGCTAGAATTAAAGCTGATCAAATTGCTCAGGATGCAGTGGCCCAAGCTCAAGCGGCTACCAAGGTCGCCGAAGAGGCTAGCGAGCGTTCAAAGAAGTTAGATAATGATTTTGATGCATTAAAGCAATTTTTTGCAGATAAATTTGACGCTTTGCACCGTCAATCAGTTGGTGGATCATCTACTGCGAGTCATCCTCCTTCGCATCCTCATTACGATGATGATTTGGACGACGTGTCGCTGGACGAACCTTGATCTCATAGTTATGCTTACTTTTTGTAGTCATTGGTTGACAATTATGTATTAAGTAACTTTGTTAAGTTGTTATTTGATACTGTGTTATTATTTTGTAGTTTCAGAACAAATGATACTTTGTTAAGTTGTTATTTAATACTATGATGCGTTTGTTATGTTGTCAATACAATGACTTTTAATGTTTCTTAAGTATCAATTATTTGAAAGACGTTAAAATATAATTGAGCAGGTGCTAAAAAAATAAAAAATAAAAAATTTACAATTAGCGTCGGCTCCGTCCGACGCTAATCATTTGTTGACTTTTCAATGTTGACTACTAGCGTCGGCCTGACCGACGCTGTGGTATAAATAAAGTTGACTTTTGTTTGACCGTAGCGTCGGAATGGCCGACCCTCACCATTTTGTTGACTACAAGCTGTTGACTTTAGCGTCGGTCATCCGACGCAACATAATTTTTTTTGATGACGTGGCAACAGATATAATTAGCGTCGGATGGTGTGTATTTGTTGCTAGCGTCGGCATAGCGTAGGCCTGGCCGACGCTACCGTAGCGTCGGATGGCATTTGGCCGACGCTAAGAATTAGCTTCGACCGTTTTAGCCTGGGCCCGACCCCGACGTAATCCGACGCTAAATCAACGTTAGCGTCGGCTTTTGGCCGACGCTAAAATCAGTTTTTCTAGTAGTGACTATGTTTACAGATAGAGAGGGTCGTGTTATAATTAACGAGGGTACTTCTAATGTGGAGGGTCGTCGTGTTAGGCCAACTGCTTCTGCACGGGCACAACGACGACGACTACAGTGGCAACAGGAAGAAGCCGAACCCGAAGCACAACTTGAAGCACAACCTGACGCACAACCCGAAGCATATCCTGGTGGTCCGATTGACAGTTCTGTCCTTAGGACATTCGACGATCATGTGGCGACTCGACTTTGGGATGGCGTGGTAATTTTATCAATTAGATGAAGTTAAATTTTTAATAGTTGTTGTTGTAATGTGTTTTAACTTATATTTTTTCGCTTAATTAATTTCAGGATCGCGGGGAATTAAGGGTGTGTAGCAACGACAAAAAATTAAAAGAAGCTGTTATTGAACATGAAGAGGTTGAGCAGTTGGTTAAAAGCTCAGAATTGTATTCTTTGCTAAAATGAAGCTATGAAATGATCGACAAAGGGATCATTTATGCATTCGTAGAGAGGTGGCATCGTGACACTAATAGCTTCCATCTTCCAATTGGGGAGATGACGATTACTTTGGACGATGTGTCCTCTCTGCTGCATATCCCCATCACCGGTGCATTCTTCAGTGTTAATGTATTTAACAAGGATGACGGTGCAGATATATTGGTTGAGCTTCTTGGAGTTAGTCATGCTGTTGCTTATGCTGAATTTATTGTCACGCGGACAGCCACAATTCGGTATAGTTGGTTACTTGAGGTATACCATCAGCGATGTCGTGACCAGCATTGGCAGATGGCTGCAAGAACATTTTTTTTGTTTTTGGTCGGTTGGACAGTGTTCAGCGATAAGAGTGCCTACGCATGGGGTGCAGCTGCTCTTGCTTACTTATATGTTACTGTGTTGGACCAATGTCTACCACCACCCATTTGATTTTGCATTATCAAAATTAACTCATTGACGAGTGTCATGCCATCAGGTAATACTAGTTGCCGACCAATAAGCTCTTCAGCATTTTCTATTGCTCGACGCTGCAATAAAAAATAAAAAAATAAATTAAATAATTTAGTTAAAATATAATATGACAAATTAAAATATGACTAGTTAAAATAATTTAATTAAAATAAATTATGAATAAATAAAATATGACAAATTGGTGATTAGTGGATTAAATCCTTATGTATGAAGGGATTAGACGTAGCTACCATGTTGGTGGTAAACCAGGATAAATTGGCTTATGTTCCTCTCCTTATCTCTTTATTTGTTCCTGCTTTTAACATAGCCAATTTATAATTTTCTTTTAAAACAAAACAAAATTAAAACCCCCCATTTCTTGTGTCTTTCTCTCTACAAAATAGAAACCATACTCACACCACATATATCTCGAATCTCATCATCGAAACCTTTTTCTAAATTATCAATTATTAAGTCCTCCTCATCTTCATAATCCACCAATTTGGTGTCAATAAACTTAGTGATTGTTCCTATAGTTTTTCCAGTAGAATTCTAATATGTAACCTTATTAGCACTATGTTGCCTCATAATAACATTGATAGAACTATTGTGATTCTAATGATTTTGGTAAATTTCTTTTCGATCCCCTTGCATCTGAATCCTTGTCATCCCACCTCTTGACCAGTTTTGGTATCTATACACAAGGGGTTTCAAAATATTTCCTTTGAAGGATCTATTATATATATTTAAAACAAACTCTCTCACTCTATTGCTGCCACCTCATAGTAATTTCTTCCACAGGTGCAAACATATCCTACCCGAACAAAAAAGCTGATGTGTACGCCCCTCTTAGAAAGTTATCTCGTGTATTGTGTTTCAAAACCGAAATCCTAAACTTATAACAATTCGGATACAAAATATTAATTGTCAAACAATTACAAGTATACATCAATTAAAATAATTGCAAATAATTACTTTAATTTATGTCAATTAACACAATAAAATAACAAGTTAAATTTAATTAATTTCTGTAAAATAAAACTGACCAAAATTCAAAGAGACATGACTTTGTCCAACATTTCTAAATATTTATAAACTATATATATTTACCAATATCCAAATTAGAAAATCAAATACAAATATTTTTTGTTCTCTCACTCGCTTTATAGAACAAAAAACCCCACATCTCTTAAATACAAACTTTGCAAAACAAATTTAGATGGGCTATACTTTTCTTGAACATGTTAATGATCAGCATGATAATTGGAGTATCAAAGTTCGAGTTGTTCGCATGTGTACTGTCTACACCACACAAAGTGAGGATGAACCAATTTTTTTAGACATGATTTTGTTGGATGAAAAGGTATACAATCACAATGATTGAATATTTTTATTTGCATTCAATTCTATATATATATATATATATATATATATATATATATATCAACTTTGTTTCCACATTTTACATGAAGGTGATATATACAACATAACAAATCTAAAAATATCACCGGCAAATGATTCTTACAGACCTATTATAGGTACACAAAAGACATTGTTTTTTACAAGAACTATTGTAACCAAAATCCAAGACCCAAAAATTACCATTCAAAACCATTACTTTGAGTTTACTTCTTTCAAATCACTAGCACAAAGATTGAGAGATAAAGTAAATGTAATGGGTAATTATTCTTTCAATACAAAATTCAACTCCTAAATTATCAAAGAAACATCATTTGCTACTAACTATTTTTTGGACTGCAGACATAATTGGAATACTGCATGATATTGAACATGAAGAGCAAATTTATGTTGTTGACAGACCTACAAAAATACTCAGACCAGAAATCAAAATGCATGGGTAACAAATTTTAATATAAAATACAAAACAATTTAAATTCAAAACGTAATAACATTATTATAATTCTATTGTTTAATAACATTTAACCCATTTTTTTATTTTTATTTTTTTGCTTTACTTTTTAGGGGTGAAATTATGAAAGTCACTTTATGGAGGAACATAGTTGTTGATTTTCAAAATGTATTTGTCCATCACAAGCTACATGATGGTCCTAAGATTGTAGCAGAAACATCAACAACAGTTAAAAAATTTAGAGGTCTCAAAATTAAAATTCATTTCATTTTTTTCAACAAAATTCTAATACATTTCTTACTCTTTATACTGTAAGTGTTAATGCATATTAAATTATTTATTGTAATTCCATATTCTATTCAATCAACTCAACTTAAACAACAAACCTAGACATACCGAAATTCAACATGCTTTCACAAATGTGTACCATATACATCTTTTTTTCTTCTTTCTTTTCACTTAATTTATATTTTCAATATCATTCTATAAGACCTCATTAACATTAATAAAAAAAAATTACTAAAACAATTTTCAAAACATATTATGTTTACAGGGAATCTAGTAAAAAAAAAAAAAGGATAAAGTTAGCGAATTACCACCAAAAGATTTTGTCTACAATACGCTAGAGAAAAGAATGGCGAGGAATCGAAAAACATTGAAACATATAATGACCATGAAGTGGGAATCTAATGTTCAGGTGGACTTACAATTTTTTAACTTTTACGTAATTCATAATTCCATCACCTTATAATAATATGCATGTAATTACATACATATCTACTTACCTAGCACCACATATATACATGCGATCACATGATTTTGCATAATTATACATTATACAACAAATTGTGTGATTATATACATCATAAATTTACATTTCAATTATTTAATTATTTATTCACTATTTAATATCAAACAATAACATGTAACTTAAAGTTTGGACAACAATTGAAAAACATTAAAACATTATATTACGGGTTCGAACTCAAAACTTTATAATTGTGTGTTTCGACTTGAAGGGATGTTTACTATTCCGTATTGTTTTGATAAAAAAAACAGAATATTATTCTTTAAAAAAAAACAGCCTAACATAAATTATATTTATTACTATATTTGCTGTTGTAATATCATTGTGATCATCATTATCAACTTTAAACTCTCCATGACTAATGGAATACAGGAAAGAGTATTCACAATCTGTGCAACAATCAATGAAATTGGTTACAAATTTCGATGGAATTACATTGGATGTGAAACCTGACTCACAAAGTTTACTCAACAAGGCCAACAATACAATTGTCCCTCATGTGACATGACACCAAAGTACCTGCACCAAGGTATCACATAAAATTTTACTTTTACCACCTTCATTTTGTTTAACTCTTAGCGATGACATAAGTTGATTTTTTATAGGCTCAAGATTCAATTGAGAGTGTCAGATGAAACGGCAACAACAACATTCACTATGTTTGATAAAGAAGCTCAAAAACCCCTCAACACAACAGTAACTTAACTTTTGGAGAAATAGGACAACATAGACATATCATCCAGTCTACAAAATCAATGTAATCGCGAGCTCATCTTTGAAATAAGGTTGTCGGATAAAAACTTGAAAGAAGGATCTCTAACATACATGATCACAAGAACTTTTGTCCCGGTCAACATTATCCTTGATCCGACAAATAGTACCCAGAACAAACAGGTATAACATTTACACAATTTAAAAAATTACAAAATCAATTTTCAAAACATATTATGTTTACAGGGAATCCAGTAAAAGTAAAGAAGATGAAGTTAGAGAATAACCACCAAATGATTTTAACCACAATAAACCAGAGAAAAAAATGGTGAGGAATCGAACAACATTGAAACATATAAAGGCCATGAAGTGGGAATCTAATGTTTAGGTGGACTTACAATTTTTTAACTTTTACGTAATTCATAATTCCATCACCTTATACTAATATGCATTTAATTACATACCCATCTACTTACCTAGCACCACATATATACATGCAATTAAATGATTTTGCATACTTATACTTTTTACATCAAATTGAGAGATTATATACATCATAAATTTACATTTCAATTATTTAATTATTTATTCACTATTTAATATCAAACAATAACATGGAACTTAAAGTTTGGACAACAATTGAAAAACATTAAAACATTATATTATGGGTTTGAACTCAAAACTTTATAATTGTGTGTTTCGACTTTAAGTGATGTTTACTATTCCGTATTGTTTCGATAAAAAAAAAAACAGAATCAGATTCTTTAAAAAAAAACTGCGGAACATAAATTATATTTATTACTATAGTTGCTGCTTTAATATCATTGTGATCATCATTATCAAATTTAAACTCTACATGACTAATGGAATACAGGAAAGAGTATTCACAATCTGTGCAACAATCAATGAAATTGATTACAAATTTGGATGGAGTTACATTGGATGTGAAACGTGACTCACAAAGTTAACTCAAAAAGGCCAACAATACAATTGTCCCTCATTTGACATGACATAAGTTGATTTTTTATAGGCTCAAGATTCAATTGAGAGTGTCAGATTAAACGGCAACAACAACATTCACTATGTTTGATAAAGAAGCTCAAAAACTCCTTAACACAACATCAATCAACTTTTGGAGAAATGGGACAACATAGACAGACCATCCACTCTACAAATCTATGTAACCGTGAGCTCATCTTTGAAATAAGGTTGTCGGATAAGAACTTGAAAGAAGGATCGCAAACATACATGATCACAAGAACTTTTGTCCCGGCCAGCATTATCCTCGATCCGACAAATAGTACCCAGATCAAATAGGTATAACATTTACACAATTTAAAACATTACAAAATCAATTTTCAAAACATATTATGTTTATAGGGAATCCAGTAAAAGTAAAGAAGATGAAGTTAGAGAATTACCACCAAAAGATTTTGCCCACAATACACCAGAGAAAAGAATGGTGAGGAATCGAACAACATTGATACATATAATGGCCATGAAGTGAGAATCTAATGTTCAGGTGGACTTACAATTTTTTAACTTTTATGTAATTCATAATTCCATTACCTTATACTAATATGCATGTAATTACATACCCATCTACTTACCTAGTACCACATATATACATGTAATCACATGATTTTGCATAATTATACTTTATACATCAAATTTAGAGATTATATACACGATAAATTTAGATTTCAATTATTTAACTTTTTATGCATTATTTACTATCAAAAATAACATGTAACTTAAAATTTGGACAACAACTGAAAAACATTAAAACATTATATTAAGGGTTCGAACTCAAAACTTTATAATTGTGTGTGTCGACTTTAAATGATGTTTACTATTCCGTATTGTATGAATAAAAAAAACAGAATAATATTCTTTTAAAAAAAACGGTGGAACATAAATTATACTTATTATTATAGTTGCTGCTTTAATATCATTGTGATCATCATTATCCAATTTAAACTCTACATGACTAATGGAATACAAGAAAGAGTATTCACAATCTGTGCAACAACCAATGAAATTGATTACAAATTTGGATGGAATTACTTTGGATGTGAAACCTGACTCACCAAGTTAACTCCACAAGGCCAACAATACAATTGTCCCTCATGTGACATGACACCAAAGTACCTGCACCAAGGTATCACTTAAAATTTTACTTTTACCACCTTCATTTTGCTTAACTCTTAGCCATGACATAAATTGATTTTTTATAGGCTCAAGATTCAATTGAGAGTGTTAGATGAAACAACAACAATGACATTCACTATGTTTGATAAAGAAGCTCAAAAACCCCTCAACACAACAGCAACTCAACTTTTGGAGAAATGAGACAACATAGACTGACCATCCACTTTACAAAATCTATGTAACCGCGAGCTCATCTTTGAAATAAGGTTGTCGGATAAGAACTTGAAAGAAGTATCGCAAACATACATGATCACAAGAACTTTTGTCCCGGCCAACATTAGCCTCGATCCAGCAAATAGTAACCAGATAAAACAGGTATAACATTTACACAATTTAAAAAATTACAAAATCAATTTTCAAAACATATTATGTTTACAGGGAATCCAATAAAAGTAAAGAAGATGAAGTTAGAGAATTACCACCAAAAGATTTTGCCCACAATACACCAGAGAAAAAAATGGTGAGGAACCGAACAACATTGAAAAATATAATGGCCATGAAGTGAGAATATAATGTTCAGGTGGACTTACAATTTTTTAACTTTTATGTAATTCATAATTCCATTACCTTATACTAATATGCATGTAATTACATACCCATCTACTTACCTAGCACCACATATATACATGCAATCACATTATTTTGCATGATTATACTTTATACATCAAATTGAGAGATTATATACATCATAAATTTACATTTCAATTATTTAATTATTTATTCACTATTTAATATCAAACAATAACATGGAACATAATGTTTGGACAAATATTGAAAAACATTAAAACATTATATTTTGGGTTCGAACTCAAAACTTTATAATTGTGTGTTTCGACTTTAAGTGATGTTTACTATTCCTTATTTTTTTGATAAAAAAAAACAGAATAATATTCTTTAAAAAAAACAGCGGAAATAAATTATATTTATTACTATAGTTGCTGCTTTAATATCATTGTGATCATCATTATCAAATTTAAACTCTACATGACTAATGGAATGTAGGAAAGCGTATTCACAATCTGTGCAACGATCAATGAAATTGATTACAAATTTGGATGGAATTACATTGGATGTGTAACCTGATTCACAAAGTTAACTCAACAAGGCCAACAATACAACTGTCCCTCATGTGACATGACACCAAAGTACCTGCACCAAGGTATTACATAAAATTTTACTTACACGACCTTCATTTTGTTTAACTCTTAGATATAACATAAGTTGATTTTTTATAGGCTCAAGATTCAATTGAGAGTCTCAGACGAAACAGCAACAACAACAACAACATTCACTATGTTTGATAAAGAAGCTCAAAAACTCCTCAACACAACAGCAACTCAACTTTTGGAGAAATGGGACAACATAGACATACCATCCACTCTACAAAATCTATGTAACCGCGAGCTTATCTTTGATATAAGGTTGTCGGATAAAAACTTGAAAGAAGTATCGCAAACATACATGATCACAAGAACTTTTGTCCCGGTCAACATTATCCTCGATGCGACAAATAGTTCTCAGATCAAACAGGTATAACATTTACACAATTTAAAAAATTACAAAATCAATTTTCAAAACATATTATGTTTATAGGGAATCCAGTAAAAGTAAAGAAGATGACGTTAGAGAATTACCACCAAAAGAATTTTCCCACAATACACCAGAGAAAAAAATGGTGAGGAATCGAACAACATTGAAACATATAATGGCTATGAAGTGGGAATCTAATGTTCAGGTGGACTTACAATTTTTTAACTTTTATGTAATTCATATTTCCATCACTTATAATAATATGCTTGTAATTACATACCTATCTACTTACCTAGCACCACATATATACATGCAATCACATGATTTTGCAGAATTATACTTTATACATCAAATTGAGAGATTATATACACGACAAATTTATATTTCAATTATTTAATTATTTATGCACTATTTAATATCAAAAAATAACATGTAACTTAAAATTTGGACAACAATTGAAAAACATTAAAACATTATATTTTGGGTCGAACTCAAAACATTATAATTGTGTGTGTCGACTTTAAATGATGTTTACTATTCCGTACAGTTTTAATAAAAAAAAACAGAATAATATTCTTTAAAAAAAACGGCGGAACATAAATTATATTTATTACTATAGTTGCTGCTGTAATATCATTGTGATCATCATTATCAAATTTAAACTCTACCTGACTAATGGAATACAGGAAAGCGTATTCACAATCTGTGCAACAATCAATGAAATTGATTACAAATTTGGATGGAATTACATTGGATGTGAAACCTGACTCACAAAGTTAACTCAAAAAAGGCCAACAATATAATTGTCTCTCATTTGACATGACACCTAAGTACCTGCACCAAGGTATCACATAAAATTTTACTTTCATCACCTTCATTTTGTTTAACTCTTAGCTATGATATAAGTTGATTTTTTGTAGGCTCAAGATTCAATTGAGAGTGTCAGATGAAACGACAACAACAACATTCACTATGTTTGATAAAGAAGCTCATAAACTCCTTAACACAACAACAACTCAACTTTTGGAGAAATGAGACAACATAGACAGACCATCCACTCTACAAATCTATGTAACCGCGAGCTCATCTTTGAAATAAGGTTGTCGGATAAGAACTTGAAAGAAGGATCGCAAACATACATGATAACAAGAACTTTTGTCCCGACCAGCATTATCCTCGATCCGACAAATAGTACCCACAATACATATTATGTTTATAGGGAATCTAGTAAAAGTAAAGAAGATGAAGTTAGAGATTTTGCCCACAATACACCAGAGAAAAAAATGGTGAGGAATCGAACAACATTGAAACATATAATGGCCATGAAGTGGGAATGTAATGTTCAGGTGGACTTACAATTTTTTAACTTTTATGTAATTCATAATTCCATCACCTTATACTAATATGCATGTAATTACATACCTATCTACTTACCTAGCACCACATATATACATGCAATCACATGATTTTGCCGAATTATACTTTATACATCAAATTGAGAGATTATATACACGATAAATTTACATTTCAATTATTTAATATTTATGCACTATTTAATTTCAAAAAATAACATGTAACTTAAAATTTGGACAACAATTGAAAAACATTAAAACATTATATTTTGGGTTCGAACTCAAAACTTTGTAATTGTGTGTGTCGACTTTAAATGATGTTTACTATTCCGTATTGTTTTAATAAAAAAAAAACAGAATAATATTCTTTAAAAAAAAGTGCGGAACATAAATTATATTTATTACTATAGTTGCTGCTGTAATATCATTGTGATCATCATTATCAAATTTAAACTCTACATGACTAATGGAATACAGGAAAGCGTATTCACAATCTGTGCAACCATCAATGAAATTGATTCCAAATTTGGATGGAATTACATTGGATGTGAAAACTCTCTCACAAAATTAACTCATCAAGGCCAACAATACAATTGTCCCTCATGTGACATGACATCAAAGTACCCTGCACCTAGGTATCACATAAAATTTTACTTTCTCCACCTTCATTTTGTTCAACTCTTAGCTATGACATAAGTTGATTTTTTATAGGTTCAAGATTCAATTGAGAGTGTCAGATGAAACGACAACAACAACATTCACTATGTTTGATAAAGAAGTTCAAAAACTCCTCAACACAACAGCAACTCAACTTTTGGAGAAATGGGACAACATAGACAGACCATCCACTCTACAAAATCTATGTAACCGCGAGCTCATCTTTGAAATAAGGTTGTCGGATAAGAACTTGAAAAAAGGATTGCAAACATACATGATCACAAGAACTTTTGTCCCGGCCAGCATTATCCTCGATCCGACAAATAGTACCCAGATCAAACAAATATAACAATTACACAATTTAAAAAATTACAAAATCAATTTTCAAAACACCAGAGCACAAAAAGTAAAGAAGATGAAGTTAGAGAATTACCACCAAAAGATTTTGCCCACAATACACCAGAGAAAAGAATAATGAGGAATCAAACAACATTCAAACATATAATGGCCATGAAGTGGGAATGTAATGTTGAGGTGGACTTACAATTTTATAACTTTTATGTTATTCATAATTCCATCACCTTATACTAATATGTATGTAATTACATACCTATCTACTTACCTAGCACCACATATATACATGCAATCACATGAATTTGCAGAATTATAATTTATACATCAAATTGAGAGATTATATACATGATAAATTTACATTTCAATTATTTAATTATTTATGCACTATTTAATATCAAACAATAACATGTAACTTAAAATTTGGACATTAATTGAAAAACATTAAAAAATTATATTATGGGTTTGAACTCAAAGCTTTATAATTGTGTGTGTGGACTTTAAGTGATGTTTACTATTTCGTATTGTTTTGATAAAAAAATAACATAGACAGACCATCCACTCTACAAAATCTATGTAACCGCGAGCTCATCTTTGAAATAAGGTTGTCGGATAAGAACTTGAAAGATGGATCGCAAACATACATGATCACAAGGACTTTTATCCCGGCCAATATTATCCTCGATCCGACAAATAGTACTCAGATCAAAGAGGTATAACATTTACACAATTTAAAAAAAAAACACATTTTTATGGAGAATTAATGGCATTTTGTTCATTCTAATTACTAGGAAAAAACTCATTTTTATGGACAATTCATGACATTTTATTCCCTTCCATTAACTAGGAACCCAAGTCACCGCAACCGACAAAGTCCAACTTAAATGACGAAGGGGATAAAGTCCAGCTTAAATGACAAAGTCCATACTTCACTTCTTCATGTTATTCCCTTCTAATAACTATCAAATACATTACTTCAACATTTGACATATCCATCAATCTCAATATTAATATGTTACTTCATTTATTCAAGTCATTCGTCTAAGGATAATACTTCTCTTCTATTTACATTGGTACAATTGTATGTATATTATTGATATAACTACTAAATTTTGGATCATTGGACAATTGAGACATAAAACTTTATATTAATATTTTTTAAATCTACTTAAATTAAATAAATAAAAATATAACCACGCAACGACAAGTTAGCATCTAGTTGGTTTAAATAATGCTCTCTAGATAACTGATTTGAACTGACAATAGACTTGCTTACACCCTTATACCATTGGCCTGATGGTTTATTATTTGGAGGAACATAGATCCTTTTGCTATGAGGAGGAACATAAGTCCTTTTCTGATAATGATGAGCATAAGACCTTCTCTCATAGAAAGGCCTTGGTCTCTCTCCATAGCCAACATTATAAGAAAGTGATTCTTCTTCAGTAACAGCTTATCGAGCTATTTACTTTTTGAAAGTTTGCGTTCTCTCAAACCTTTCGAACCTTTAGCAGCAACCTGATCAAATATAGAAATGTACCTTGGACATAACAAGACTTCATGATCAACATTGCATTTTTTTCTGTAGGAATTCTACTAAAGTTTCACCAATTCGAGGTTGTTTGACTTGATTTATAATTATTACTATTTTTATTTTGGAAGAGTTGTATTGTCTCCAATATTATAATGAATCACCTTTGCTGATTCCTCAATTTAAAATTTTCCCTTTGATTGACATAAAATTTTTTGTTATGTTTTGTTCATCATCACTGGTCGATTTGATTGTTCTTTGCTTCGTCAAAATATTATTTTTATTATTTCATTGAATTGTAATAAAATTAAAATGAATTATAGGTTATACTTATGTTATTTTCAAAGTGAAATAAACCAATGTGTAAGCTATTTATGCATAAGAATATAATCATAATTAACTAAAGGTATGACTCAGTCCATGTAAGTATTATATATTTTTAAATTACCGTGTTATGATTTAGCTTGCTTACTTGAATACAAAGGATTGTTTTCCTTGTTTTATGATTGTGATTAAACAACAATAAGTTTTAATT
This sequence comes from Cicer yamashitae, assembly GCA_037974755.1. Lineage (NCBI taxonomy): Eukaryota > Viridiplantae > Streptophyta > Magnoliopsida > Fabales > Fabaceae > Cicer > Cicer yamashitae. Next base: position 40,576,527 of record JBBPBQ010000002.1, read on the forward strand.
GTGGAAATATATGTTTGTCATAATTATTTCTCTCCATGTATTAGGTGTTAATTTTTTTTTTCTTGAAAAAATAAAGAAAGTTGTGAAATTAAAAGGAGTTTAACAGGGTAGAAAGAAGTGGAAGATGTGAGGATGTATTCCTACTTTACCACTACACTAAAATTCTTTCAATTATCTAAGAACGAATCTAATTGTTTACAATTATTGTTACCTCGAGTAAGTGACTGCACTACGCCAAAAATGGCATTTTATAGCGCGTCTTTTACGGCGCTTATTAAATACAAGCGCTGTTGTAGAATTTTTTAAAAATAACGGAGGATACAACAGCGCTTTTTTGACAAGCGCTGTTGTAGGGTCATATAGGGTCACATACGCTTGCACATAATGTTTACAACTCTTTTACAGCGCTTTTTAAAAGAGCGCTGTAAATTGAAGCGCTCTCACATAGCCTTTTACAGCGCTTTTTGAGTGCTTTAAACACAAGCGCTGTAAAATGTAGCGCTCCCACCTTATGTTTCATAGCTTTTAAAGCGCTTCTTGTTAAAGCGCTGTAAAGGCCTTGCGCTTTCACATTTTTAATGGACCTATTAGAGCGCTTTTTGTCCAAGCGCTGCAAAATCATTCATTTTAAATAAAAAACATTCACTTTAAATAAATAAAAACAAATTTAAAACAAATTTAATACGTTGTCCTAACCCTACGAACCCTCATCCTCTACCCTGCGAACCCTCCTCTCATCTACTGTGCGCCCATCTATAAATTGATTTACGCTGCTCCTCCTTTAAAACAAATTGATCAACGTTGTCTCAGGTACTGTATTTTATTTATTTGTTGTTGTCACTAATTAAAATTGATAAATTGTTACATATTAGATATGTTCTGTTTTGAAATTGTTCCATGATATTATATATGTTCTCATGATATATATGTTCTGTTTTGAAATCAATCTTGGACCAAATATTAGATATGTGTATTATATTTAGGTCATATATATCAGACTTGAAATCATGCTTATTATTTGTGTAACTGCATTTATATATATAGGTCATATAAAATGGACCGGAAATGGATGTCTGCCAATCGATTGACAAAAGAGTATGAAAATGGAGTGAAGGAGTTTACTGAGTTTGCAGTGATGAATGCAAAAGATCCAAATAGAGTCGTTTGTCCATGTTTAAAATGTTGTTTTGGAAAACGCGTTAGAGCAGATGAATTGGAAGGACATTTAGTATGGTATGGAATTGATCAAAGCTATACATGTTCGATAAGATGTGATGGGAAAATCAATGGAAACACCCGCATAGATACATATGCTTCAACTGATTTCGACACAGATACATATGAGCCGGACAGAGTTGAGGAGATTGCAAAAGCAGTTGAAGAAGATCTTCGTGATTGTCCTAAAATGTTTGAGAGCTTGTTGAGTAATGCAGAGAAACCATTTTATAATGGTTGTACTAAATTCACAAGACTTTCGCCGATATTAAAGTTGTACAGCTTAAAAGCGAGTAATGGATGGTCTGATAAAAGCTTTACAAAATTACTAACACTCTTCGAAGATATGTTGCCAGATGATAATGAACTTCCCAGTCGAACCTACGAGGCTAAACAAATTTTGTGCTCTATTGGTATGAGTTACGAAAGGATTCATGCGTGTCTTAACGATTGCATTTTATTTTGAAATGAATATGAATTACTAAAGGCGTGTCCGAAATGCAATGTCTTTCGATATAAGAAAAAAGAATCTACTCCAGCAAAAGTTGTGTGGTATTTTCCTATAATACCAAGATTTAGGCGCACGTATCGCAGTGAAGAAGATTCAAAACACTTGACATGACATGCAGATGAAAGAATCAGAGATGGAAAGTTTCGACACCCTGGAGATTCTCCGCAATGGGCAAAAATTGATCACGAGTATCCTGAAATCGGGATAGAGTCAAGAAATCTACACCTTGCACTTTCTACTTATGGAATTAATCCACATGGTCTTCAAAGCATCTCACACAACACGTGGCTTGTGATTTTGTTGATTTATAACCTACCTCCATGGTTATGTATGAAGCATAAGTTTATGATGTTGTCTCTGTTAATTTCTGGACCCAAACAACCGGGGAATGATATCGACGTATACTTGGCTCCTTTAATTGAAGATTTAAAAATTATGTGGGAGACAAGTGTGGAAGTTTATGACGGGTATAAGAAAGAATGTTTCAATTTGAGGGCTATGTATTTCGGCACAATTAATGATTTTCCAGCATATGGTAATTTATCAGGATATAGCATTAAAGGTCAGTGTGCATGTCCTATATGTGAAGAGAGTACAAATTGGATGCGGTTGGAACATTGTAAGAAGAATGTATTTCTTGGACATCGTAGATTTTTACCTTATAGTCATCAGTATCGTGGGTGGAGAAATGCATTCAATGGAAAATCATAGGAAGATAGAGCTCATGTAACATCGACTGGATATCAAATACTTGAGAAAGTACAAGGTTTGACCAATAAATTTGGCAAACCTTTTGCGGGAGAGCTGGTCAAAACTAGGTGGAAGAAAAAGTCAATTTTCTTTGAATTGCCATATTGGAAGTCATTGTATGTATGACATTTTCTCGATGTGATGCATATTGAGAAAAATGTATTTGACAGTGTTATTGGTACGTTACTCAATCTATCTAGAAAGGAAAAAATTGTTTTGTGTAAATTTCTACACGAAGTTAAAGTTCCAGAAGGATACTCTTCTAACATTAAAACTTTAGTTTGTATGAAAGACCTCAAGTTAAAAGGTTTGAAGACCCATGATGCTCATATTCTAATGGAGCATTTGCTACCAATAGGTATACGTTCAATTTTACCTGAAAAATTTCGCCGAGCCATAACTAAATTATGTTTCTTCTTCAGGGAAATTTGTAGTAAAGTGATCGATCCTCAGAAATTACCGACATTGCAGAGGGAAATTGTTGTTACTTTGTGTGAGCTTGAAATGTATTTTCCACCCTCGTTTTTTGATATAATGGTTCACGTTGTAGATATACTATTAGGAAATAAAGAGAAGGATAAGTTATTCCTTGCACCATATAATTCAGAGTACGTAATTATATATTATTTATTTATATCATTTTTAATTTATGAGATCTTAATTTATTAGTTGTGTAAACCAAACTTTTGTTGTTGTAGGGCACATTGGGTGCTATTTGCAATCAATGCGACCTCTGAAGTTATATACTACCTAGATCCCTTGCACGACCATTACAACAATCACCCCGAGATAAAGACTATGTTCGACACGTAAGTAATATTCATTTATTTTTTACATATATATATAAATAATGTGTTTGTTAATGCTATAATAATCACATTTATTTATTTGATAGTGCTTTACAAGTTTTTCGAGCTCAAAGAGGTGCTACAGTGTCGAAGCAAAAGTCAAATAACATCACATGGATTCCAATAAAGGTTTGAAATATATGCTTTTAAAATTTCATTTACAATCAATGCACAAATAATTATTGACTTATATGTTTTATTTTATAGTGCCCTCGTCAAACTAACAACATCGACTGTGGGTACTATGTATTGCGATTCATGAAGGAGATTGTTGATAAGAATCAAATTATAATCCCAGAAACGGTACGGTATTTTCATTATTTGATTTTCATATATAAACTATGTATATATTTGTTGATTCTAACTTATTTGTGTTCAATTTTTATATCGCACAGTACTTTGACAATTTCAGTCCAACATATTCTGAAGAAGATCTAACAGAAATAAAGGAAGACTGGTGTCAGTATGTGATTGAAATGAAGATTATTTGATTTGGTGGGAAATGGCATGCTGCAAGGGATATATGGTAGTTCTATGCTGTTTGTGAATATGTAGTTGTGAACTGATAGTTGTGAATATGAATATGTAGTTGTATGAATATGATGGTGAATCTGATAGTTATATGAATAGGTAGTTGTGAATATGTAGTTCTGGGCTGTTGTGAATATGGTAGTTCTATTCTGTGCAAGGAATTGTTGTATACATGTAGTTTTGTGTTGTTGTGAACTGATTGTGTAAATATGTTAAGTTATATAGTTGTAAATATGAACTGATTGTTGTGAATATGTAGTTCTGTTGTTGTTGTGTACTGATTTTGTGAGATGATTGTGAACTGATTCTAGATGAAAATGATTTTGGAATAAAAATTAAAAGACCACGCTTTTTAAAATTTACAGCATTTTTAATAAAACTAAAATAAGGAGAAAAAAAAAACACCTTTTACAGCGCTTTATCAAAAAAGCGCTGTAAAACGTGCATTAGAATGCACCTACTACAGCGCTTTTTTGAAAAAGTGTTGTAAAAGGTGCATAACAATACAACTATATAAATGTACATATTACAGCGCTTTTTCAAATAAGCACTGTAATAGGTGCACAATAATAAAACAATTAAATGCACCTATTATAGCGCTTTTTCAATAAAGCGTTGTATTAGGTGCATAATAATGCATCTATTGAATGCACCTATTACAGCGTTTTTTCACATAAGCGCTGTAATAGGTGCATGCATATGAAGCGCTTTTTCAAAAAAGCGCTGTTACAGGGATTTACAGCGCTTTTTCAAAAAAAGCGCTGTAAAACGAGTATAACAAGCGCGCAATATATTCACCTGTTTTACAACGCTTTTTTATTTTAAAAAGCGATGTTGTATCTTTTTACAGCGCTAGTAACTATAGCGTTTTTTTGTTGTTGAAAAAATGTTGTAAATGACTTAAAAAAAGCGCTGTAAAATGCGTTTTTTCGCGTAGTGCTGCATGAGTAAGAGGGGTACATCCCGATGACTCATCGTCAATAAAAGATGTGACAATAACTTGTTATAATTATGGTCATGTCAATTTAATTAAATAGAAAATAAATTCCTTTCTTGTGTTACTTTTAAAATTATTGAGTGTTTAGATGCTCGTTGTTATGAAATAATATATTTTATATATGAAAAATATTTTATATATATTAATTATTTCTTGTTTTGCCTTTCTCAAAATGTACTAATCCAACATTTTGTTACTCACTTTTAGGAGACAAAATATAATAGTCATATGTTTATTTGTTGTTTTATTGTAGTGCATTAGTTACCATGCTAATTAGGCTATTGTGTTCTATATACTATGTTTTACTAAGTATGAATTATGGATTCATTTTGATGTGAATGAGTAAAAGTATTTCTCTCTTTTTTACTAGGATAACAAACGTTGAATTTTAATTTTAAATGGTTTAATATCGTTTGAATCCTTGTGTGTATTTCCTGTGAGTAGTACTTAGAATATGAAACAATTTATATGCTTTATATATTTTCATTATTTTTGTGAAACATGGTAAATGAACATTGCTAAATATTTTTAAAATAAAATGATTAAAAAGGATATTTTTTGGATAATTTATTTTATTATAATGTTTGAGTAACTATTTCCAATTGAATGTAAATTACAAGATCTTGTGTGATATGTTCTAAAAATATTTTTTTTCAGTTGCTCTTCAATTCTTAAATTTCTAATCTTTAATGATTTATACTGCTTAGAGGTATGTATGTGCATATGCATATGTAATTTTATTTGATAATAAGATAGTTATACTAATTTAAGATTGTAAGATCATAGTGAACTTTGTGTTGTGTGTTGCAATAAGTTTAGAGTTTGTAGTTGTGCAATATGATATGATAGATGATTATCTATATCTTTAAGTTACACTTATCATTTACTATCAAGTTTCGAGGACGAAATTTCTTTAACGAGAGAAAAATCGTAACATCTCAAATTTTATAATAAATTGGTTCATTAATTAAAAAAAATAAAATATTTGTTGATGAAAAACTATTAAATATATGTCGATAAAAAATTATGATTAATTTTCTTTGTACACGTGTTTTCTATGATGTTATAATTTCATAGATATTTAATTTAATGGATAAGATAAATTTTTAATATTATATTTATTTATTTAATTTGATTATTTTTGTGAAAAATAATTGTATTTTAGTGTGAGTATTTTTTGGGAATAATATTTGAGTTATGGGTGAGTAGAATAGTTGATTAGTATTTTCTTAAAGTTTTAAATATGATAAAAGAATCATGTTTGAGTCACGTTGATATCTACACCCCTTATTTTACTACAGCTACTGTTTCCAACATGGTCTTTTAACGAACTCTACACCACCAATTTTAAATAAAACACTACTTGCACTCTCTATGATTTCTTCTTCTTCAGCCCAGTTTTACAAGATCAAATCATCTTCCATTCAAATTACATTATCTCTATTTCTTCACCATTTCAATCAAATTCTACCCCTTTCCCACCTAAAATCGATCATTAAATTCATTTTTGACACCAATTTCATGAATCGAATTTTCGTTTTGCGAGAAATGACAACTTTTCATCTCCATCACAAATTGTTTTTAGCCATTTTCAGCTACCATAGTGGTCGTATGGAAGAATTGACATCGTTTTGAAACATTTAAGAAGCACTACTCCTTTCTATTTTTTCGGTGAAGTTGACGTCAAATGCTCCGACACGTTGGTGAGACATTTTTTTTATATTTGTTTTGCTTTGTTTTGACTCCGTTTTATTCCTTTTTTTTATTAATTATTTAAAATTGGTTTTCATGCTCTCGGTAATTTATCAGTCACATTCCGTGGACTCTGAGAATCCTTCGCTGATTTTCAAACTCATTGTTTGTGCTTTGTCGACTTGAGGTTGTTGTTAAAAATCCCTGTTGATTCTTGTGTTTTGCGAAAGCGTCCAAATAAGGTAAAGGGTGAAAGAGCATTTCAATTCATAAGTATATTATAATGTGAGATGAACAGGAAGCTGTATTTCTAAATGATTCGTTCGGGGTTTGCTATGTACGATTGTAGCCCTTTGAGAGATAAATTAATTAATGTGGAAAAGGATTGTGAGATTAAAATGTGGAACATAAATGTTTATAAGGTGTTGATCGATTTAATTTTCGTTTGAATGTGTGGTATTTGATATTATTGTGATATTATATGTTGAATGAATTACGTGTCTATGTTTAACTTCATGAGTTTATGTGATGTGATGATAAAATTTGAATGCATTGTGTGATATTATTTTTTGTGATATGACAATAAAAATTAAATTCATTATGTAATGAGTTTATGTGACGATGATGTTATATTGAAGATTGGATGTTATGAGTTTATGATGATTCTAATTATGTTACCCAATAGTTGATGAAATAATGGTGATTCCAACTCAAGCTAAAGATCGTACTTTTGATTGAGTATCACCGGTCAACGAGTGAAGGAACTAGATGTTAAGGGTGTTTGACGTGGAGATTATTTTGTCATCATATAGGTAGGACATGACAAACCTAGTGATGTTGGGTAAGTACAACTAAATGAGTTTGATCGTGGTGGTCTACTGTTGAGCCATAAGGCAAGATTATTAGATCTTGGGGGTATTCTTGTGGGAATTCCTTGGTGACTTGTAGGCAGTCGTCCAAATGTCAGGAGCTATCATGCAACACACATTTACCTCGATTGTCGCGTATATGTGTCTCGGATTGAGTTGAGGGGATCTATGAGGAAAAACTCAATTTGAGTTGTCCGTCCACTTGTGTGGTGGCATAGTATCAAGCCTCCTAACCAAGTACTTCAAAGTTAGAATGATACCAAAATGTGAAGAAGTAAAGTCTAAAACTCACACATAGCATTGCATTATATTGTGATTGTTCTATTTTGATTCATTTGTATCGAATAAGATAATAATTTCTCCTAGATGATTTGATGTTATAATGAGATGTTGATTTCGCTTGAGTGATTATGACGTTATAATGTGATGTTATTTTCTTGAATATTTTGATATATCAGGATGTGTTAGGATACAGTTCTATTATGATTATTTGTATGTTCTTCTTACTTATAGTATACCAACAACATGATTTTGAAACTCACCCTCTTCGTGGTTTGTGTTTGATTGACTTGTCTCTGAGTTTGCGAAATCGCAGTTATCACTAGTTAGCGAGACTTGAAGTTGAAATTTTGGAGAAGCTCCGCTCTAATATGTGATATCAAGAATGAGATTTATAAGTCCTATTTTACTTTTTTTTTAATTAGGAACAATTTCTTTGTATGAAAATGTTGTTAGTACTAGTAAGTTTTTGGAATTAAATTAAGAAATTATAGTTAAATCAATTTTATTGAGATTGCACTGTTTTATTTAGGAATTAAGTTTAAAGTTTTCCATATGTACCTTAAGAAATGTGATATCCTATATTACTTGTAAATTTTTTTTTCTCAACAACTTTCATTTATCCGCTGTAAATTTTTACAAAAATATAGTATAATTTTTGTATATATTACATTGGAGTTTATGGTGTCACACACAATCTCTATTACCCGAGTTTGATTTAGCTCTAGCACCACAGCCAACCATTCACGTCTACAGCTCACCATTTTCGAACAATGGCATGACCCCTGATGATCCAAACTCATGCTCTCACAACTATTCACTTCCATCTCCTTACTAGACCCCTCTAAATCGTGCCCCACCACATCCTGACCCTCCATCATCTCCCTTAAGCCCCCTTTACCACCACAGTACTCGAACTCACATATTTGGTAATTAACAACTTTGACATGGGACTCTCATGCATTCTTCTTGATACCAACAACTTTGACATGGGACTCCCAAAACATCATGATTCATATTTTGCCTCAAACCATTCCCTATTCTTGCTTCTTCAATTTCAAACCTTCCAAGATCATCCCAATCCTTCTTTAATTCTTTCACAATGTCTTCAATCCTTTGTGACTCCTCAAAAACAACATAAGTTATTGAGAACATGTCAAAACTTAACTTGCTATCTCTCTCGTCGCCATCTAAATCCTGACCCTCATTAACTTCAAGAACCTCATATAATGGTCTCGAGAACGGTTCTTCAACACGAAAAATAGTATATACTTCCTCGTTCATCATAATCTTCGTGACTCAATTAAGCAAGTCAAAAGTGGTAGTTTGGGTAAGAACTTGCGCGAAAGTCAACCATTATTTAGATACATTAGCTTCACCAATTTTAAAAATTTTTGCCAACGAGAAAAATTATCTTTTTAAAATATTCTTCTCTCCAAACATGAAATTGCATACCACACAACCGTACCGAAACACATTGATCCTATGCCATTGCATTCAGATACCAGAATGACATGAACTCTAACAACAAAGTGAAGAACTCACATGCCTCATCCACGATGGACACCAAATCGTCTCCTTGTAAGGCACATATGAACACCTTTCTACATATATGAACAACTTTCTATCCCTTATCGGATGAACCCAAGTAGTTGTGAAACCAACATCCATAGTTTTATCTTGAAATTTCACGACCATATCAAACTCATGAATGATCCTAACAATTCCCGTCGATATCCCATTCCATGCCATTTTAAACATCCCTGCTGTAGTTTTCTTCTTGGGTATCCCCCGTCATTTCCTTCACATTATTTTTTACTACATTTGCATTAGACAACTTCTCAACTTCTCTGCATCGATGTAAAGCTTTTCCAAATTGCACACCTCTATTTTCAATCATGCACAAACTTGTTTTTACTATTGGATGAATAAATCTCACTATTGGATCATATAAGATATATTAACGTGGAGAAAAACACCTAGTGAAAACATAAGAAATAGAGTTTGAATTGTGTTTTAAATACTTATTTTGATTTAAAAAAATCGATCTTGTAAACTAACCAACTAATAGATAGAGTTAAGGGAAATAAGAGAGACACACAAATTTATCCTAGTTCACTATTAGTAGCTACATCCAGTTACTTAAACCTTAAGGATTTTCCACTAAAAAATCATTCTCAAACTTTTAGATTATTAGAGTCAAGCTCTTGAGTCATACACTTACTTAAGCTTCTAGTTTAGTGCAGCTCTCGAAAGACACATTCTCAAACTTCTAGTTTAGTATAGTCAAACCTATAAAAACTGCAACCACTATTTCAAATGGTTCCTTACTCTTCAACAATACAAGTTATTGATCTTCAAATGTGTCCACCTGACCCAAGTTGTTGCTCTTGCCGATTCCATTCCTTTTTTCAAACAATATTTCAAATGGTTCCTTACTCTTCAACAATACAAGTTGTTGCTCTTCAAATGTGTCCACCTGACCCAAGTTGTTGCTCTTGTCGATTCCATTCCTTTTTTCAAACAATATTTCAAATGGTTCCTTACTCTTCAACAACACAATTCTCCCCTTTCTCCTTTTGTTACTTGAAGCATAGGGGCTTAGAGTGGATCCATTGAAATCTAGAGGGATTTCTAATTGGTAGGTTGCTTCCTTTATGTTTAAGTGGAAAAGAAACTAAGGTGTTTCCCAATCAGCCTAGATTAGTTTCTAGGAAGTTTGGTCTTGCTCAAATGTTTTCTATCTCAATCATTCTAACTGTCAAAGAAATTCCAATCTTTTGGCAAGTTAACTTGGTCAACATATGAGCTTATTGAGAAAATGAAATTAGAATACTGTCCTCTATCCATACTTACTTTGTGTATTACACCCTTAGCTTTAATACCTGGTGGAACAAATATTTCAACAAAGTCTCAAAGTCTTTTGATGACTACTTCAAGAGCCAACTTGGAGACACTTATTCTTTGCAGACACGAGATCCCAATGCCATGAGCTCAAGTACACACTTCAAAGAAATTATCAAATTCAATAAATATTTTAAGACTGCATACAACTATACAGTAATTAGTAGAACTATGAAATCTCCTGGTGATGTTTTTTTTGAAAAAAAATTAAAGTTAGAAAAGAAAACCCTAATTTAATGCAAAATTTTCGAACTATTATTGCAAATCAAAGTGAATTCGAATTCTTTTGCCCCAAATTTTCCTATTTACTAAATGTCCCATTCAGTGTAACTGAGTTTATATCTTGTCAAAAATGGTTCATGCCATTTTAATTAGACTTAATTATCAAAAACCCAAATCACGACAAGTTATAGCTAGCCCATAGCACCTTTTGAATTTCCCTCTTGAACTTGGCATTGATTTGCATTCAAGTAAAATATCTCCAGAACTAAGAGATAACTTCACTCTTTTGTCTAATGTCTTTTTACTAATTTACATTTAATATTTACTTGACATCTTAACATAATCCATCCCAACCAAGCTTTCGAAAAAAGACACAACAACCACCAACAAGAAAAGTGAAAAGAAACCTCTTCATGTCATTGAATCATCAATTAAAGATGTACCAAAGAAGAAAAGGAAAACAAAATCCAAGACCAACCCCTTATCAACTCATTCTTCTGCCATAGAGGTAACCCTATATTTATGACTTGAAACAATGTGTCATGAATCATCTAACATTGCTAATTTGAATTTGGTTTCTTAGGGTACTACTAAAACTGTTTAGAATAAGAGAAATAAAAGAGAAGCATCCCCGCTAGAGGACTCCGAGGAATCTAGTAAAATGGTATATTTTTACTCTGTTATTACTTTGCCAATTTAACATTTCCAATAAATTCTAAATGGAAAGTTTATTTTCTGTAGTGATGATCCCATCGAAACACTCATCAAAAGAAAATCTCGAGCACAGAAAGATCAAGAAGAGGGACACACAAATTTATAGTTAAGGGAAATAAGAGAGACACACAAATTCTTCCTAGTTCACTACCCAATTAGTAGCTACATCCGGTCACTTAAACCTTAGAGATTTTCCACTAAAAAATGATTTTCAAGCTTCTAGATTATTAGAGTCAAGCTTTTGAGTTATACACTTACTTAATCTTCTTTTTTAGTGCAGTTCTTGGAAGACACTTTCTCAACTTCTAGCTTAGTATAGTCAAGCCCTTAAAACTGCAAAACTATTTAACTAGATTGCAATGTTCACAATTACATGTTGAGAAGTCTTTTAAAAGAGTTAATATGATCTTTTTAGCTCAAACAATACATGAGAGATGACTTTTATTAAAACATAAAGAATCTTGACTTCAACTATTCTCTCCTTTTCAGATACTTGCTCTTGAAATTCTTCTTTTTGAAAATTGTCAACAATTCATTTTTGATTTTTTGAAAAATCATCAGCACATTGCAGTGACAAGGTGTACTTTTTATAGTGCTCTGCAAAATATTTTCGTTGTATAGTGTTTGAGCAAATTTTGATAGCTTGTTGAGTAGTAGCTTATATGGACTTCGAAGCAACTCATGTTGTGTGCTTTTTCTTATTAGAGGATCTGATTGATGATTATTCGTTCTCTTAAGCAAACTAGTTTAGAGGATATCATGAGAGGATTGTTACGCGATCTGCACACACAGAACAAACGTTAGAGAATATATTGTTCTCTCATCTTGTTATTCTCTTGTTATTCTCAAAATATTATAGGAGTTATTTTATTTCAAACTAAATTGGTTTAACAATCTCCTCTTCTCTTTTTAAGGATGATAAATATATATATATTAATTAACAAATTTTCAATAAACAATAATTTTATTAAAGAAGAAAACTGGATAGAAGTGGGCTGAATTCTACTATTTCTTTTTCTTATAAAATGTTAGCAAGAAGTAGGGGTGTTTATAGTGTAAAAACTGAATCGAATTGAACCACTACAAAAAATTTCATCATTACCTCAGCAGATTTTTACACGCGGAAACTCCGCAAGTAATTAAGAATTATCCACGGTTACGAGTTTGTAGATAATTGGCTCATAGGTAAAATATTACCGCGGAAATGTCTTGACTTATATTTACTCATTATATTTCTGTGGGTAATGTCAAACTAGAAAACATAACACTTGACATTTCCATGGGTAATGTTTGAATAGAAAAAAAAATTAAAAATCAAATACACGCTTTCATCGAAGTTACAAATACTAAACAACAACAACAAACTAAAATATCATAAGACACAGTATAACTTGATATATATGACTAACAGATTTAAGTTGAAAAATCTTAAGAATATATGAAAACAAGTAAATTAAGATATTATATAAACAAACATTGAGTTCAATGTTTAACACTTGTTCCCTGGTTAACCAATTCAAGTGCAGTAAAACCTTTACATTTATCTATCCCTCTATAAGAGAATAAGTGATTACTTGTGGTGTCCGATTAAAAAATAATGAATTGATTTTTGACTTCACATGCTAGTATCCTCTATTCACTACTTTGATGTACTAAACAAATTTCAATACCCGAAATGCTTTTAACCCTTTGCTGGCAATTCAAAGAATGATAGAAATAATTAATAAAAGTCAAGTGAAAAAGCAAACTGGTTCATAAGGTCAAATCATTTAGGCACATTGGATTTTGAAGTATAGTAAACAAATACAAGAAATCAAAGATAGATAGGAAACCCAAGAAAGAATAGAGTACCAAAATATGAACATAGTCAAGAGATACTAAGTTGCCCAAACTTATAAATTTAAAGAGATCACCAAAATATGAACATAGTCAAGTGATACTAAGTTGCCCAAACTTATAAATTTAAAGAGATTGATTAAGGATGAGAAACATACTCTAGCTAAAACATAAGACAAATCCAAACTTCCAATAAAACCATTTAAACCATGGGAGGGTTCAAGTTCTTACCTTGTGAGGCAGAATGCCTTTGAGAATTTGGATTTGAAAAATTAGGGTTCCAGTGAAATTTGCGAAAAGAAAATAGGGTAGGAAAATAATTAATCAACCATTTCTTCGTTCCTTTACTCCACAAATAACCATGAAAATCGAACAAAATAGAGAGAGAGAGAGAGCAAGCGAGGAAGCGAAAGAGAGCCAGAGAGCGAGAACGAAAACGAATTTGAGAAGGTGAGACGAAGTTGCCACGTCGAAATCGAGTTCGGAAGGTTCAATCTGTGCCATGGTTGAAAAAGGTTTTCTAGTTTAGAGTTCAAATGTTTTGTAGAGAGAATTGTTGAAGGAGGATATTTTGGAAGAGTGTTAAGGAACAAAATGTGTTTTCTTTTTTTTTTCCTCAACACATTAAGGTTACATCCAAAAAAAACTAGAAATAATAAAAAGATAAAAAAAATTAATAAAAGGTGTACCCACGGACAATTTGTAGAAAAATTAAAACTTTAAACCATGAGTTTTTTTTTAACTTTAACCACGGAATAACCATCGAAAATAATTAAAACAAAATTGATTTATTTTATAACAAATTTACTCACTGTCTTCTCCGTATATAAAACATAATTTTCCGTAGGTATATGAATGTTTTCTTGTGGTAGACCACATTAATAATTTAGTTCAGTTTTTAAAAATCATATTCAAATCAAGTTCAGTGCAACCAAATTGAAACTAGTTTATAAATATCAACCAATTTATAATAGATTTTGAACTAGTTTTTCGGAAAAAGAATTTTGAAATTCTTTCGAAATGAAAATATCAATTTTTTTCGAGAAAAATATATGTAAAATATTTTTCAAGATAAAAAATTTTGATTATTTTTCAGAAAAAAAAATTTCAAAATTCTTTTGGCAAAAATTTTCGAGAAAAATAGATATAAAAAGTTTCGATTATTTTTTAGAAAAATAAAAAATATTTTACGAAAAAATATTTTCAATTTTTTTCTAAAAAACTTTTGAAGAAAAAATATTTAAAATATTTTTTTATATTTTTACGAAAAAAAAGTTTTTATGTATTTTTCGAGAAAAACAAATTTTCATAAAATTTCTAAGAGAAAAAAACGTAATTGAGGGTAAAAAAAAATTAAAATGGTTAAACTGGATTTTGAATTAAGTTTGGTTAAATAAATTGTTTTAAATATTTTGTTCAATTTATGAATCATTTAATTGGTTTGATTTTTTATGTACAGTGCAATCCAATTTATCAATATGTTCAATTAACCATATATTTTGCACACTACTGTAAGAAAGTCATGTATTTAGAAAAAAAAAATATACAGGGAAAGTAATTATTGCCTATGAATGTGATTTTATGATATGAGTTCTGGTGGAGAATCAAAGTAATCACTTGGTCAGATAAAAAATATGAGACATAATTAGCCTTCATGATTATTGTGTATTTGATATTAGCCCAAATGTGTAGTAAGGGAGGGGACAATGAGCTGGCCAATATTTTTGAGTGTGTGGAACCTACACTCAATCTTGTGCAAGAGGGAGATATTGATTTCTCTTAATTTTGCCAATCAGAATTTCGTGTGGGATCAAGGCATTCACTGTGTTGTCTACAAAATTTAATTTGGCAATCAAAATAGAATAAAATTTGTAATTGTGTTGATTGGGCATGAAGAAAACGTGTGGAGGAGAGAAGGAAAAAGAGACAAACAATTGAAGTTTATTATTTGCATCCCAGTACCTCTTTGATGGACATGATAAGAGAAAAGTTGGATTTTGTACCTTCAATTTGACTTATACTCTCAAATGTTAAAAATCTAAATTTGTTCTTTTAATTTTCATTAAATTAATGGTAAAAAAAATTACTCCAAAATCTCACCCCCACCAAAATTTCCGGTAAGTAATCTTTTTCATCCAAATATCCGGTAACAACCGGAAATTTCCTCTTTACAATTTCCGGTATATTATTTATACTACTAGAAATTTTGTGCCTTGAAATTTCCAGTAGTTAATTTTACTCTACCGGAAATTTCAAATTAAATTTCCGGTACGTATTATTATTTTTGTTTTTGGATTTTTTTTAACTTCTTTTTTTTGGAGTAGAGATGGAAAAAATACTATTATGCATAGATTTGACTGAAACATTTACATCTGATCAAATTTTTGAGTCACGAGAAGCTGTCATATCATGGGCAAGAGAGGTTGGCCGAAAAAATCGAGTAGCTGTTATCATTACTCGCTCTGACATAGAGATCGAAAAGAGAGGAAGGAAGTCAAAATTAATTATTGGTTGTGATAGAGGTGGAAAATATAAGTCAAATAAAAGTAACTCAAGGACTTCAACCAAAATATGTGGTTGTCCATTTAAAATTAGATCGAGACCATTGAAAAATGATGAGGGATGGATTATTAGTTTAATGTGTGGACTTCACAACCATGAGTTAGTGGCTACTTTTGGGAATAATGCCTTTGTGGGACGCATAAAACAAGAAGATAAGAAACACGTTGACGAGCTAACAAAGTATCACGTTGCACCGAGACACATCTTGTCATCTTTGAGAGATCGAGATATGGAGAATGTGACTAATATCTCTCAAATTTATAAGCGACGAAGCACATACAAGAAGAATTTGAAAGGACCTAGAACTTATATCCAACATCTGTTGAAGTTACTTGAAGCTGAGAAGTATGCTTGTTGGAGTAGGACTCATGAAGACTCCAACGTTGTGAATTACATGTTTTGGACGCACCCAGATTCCATAACTTTGTTGAACATGTTCCCTCTTGTATTGATCATGGATAGCACCTACAAAACCAACAAGTATAAGTTACCATTGTTTGAAATTGTTGGTGTAACTTCAACTGGGTTGACATTCAACGTTGCATTTGCTTATATGGATTGTGAGCGTCAAGAAAACTTTTGTTGGCATTGGAAAAGTTAAAAGAGTTGTTTGTTTCAAATATCTCATTTCCTCATGTGATCGTGACTGACAGAGAACTTGCTTTATTGAATGCAATTGAAGTTTTATTTCCATCTTCAATAAATTTACTTTGTCAACTTCATATCAACAAAAATGTTGGAGCCAAATGCAAACAATATATATTAAAGAAAGATATGCAGGAACCCATTCTAGATTTATAGAGGAAAATTATTTATTGTTCTGAAGAGAAGGAGCACCAGGAACTTTTGCAAATATTTTAGTAAGCATGTGTCGATAATATTATTTTCTGTGACTACGACAGAGACACGTGGTTGACTCCTCACAATGAAAGATTTTTTGATGCATGGAAAAATCGAGTGTTGCATCTTGGAAATACTATGAATAATAGGTACGTCATTAAAACTGTCGTATGCACCTCTCTGGTAAATACGGTACCATCATGGAACACCAACGAATGTACCCTGTAAACATCGACACATACTGAAATTCTGTCGTGGAATGCTCATCGTAATTTGACGTCCAGATAACATCAGTATCTCCCAAAGCATCCAACTTTGTTATGTAGTATGCAACGTCCCCAAATGTTTATTTTGCAGTCAATCGAAACATATGTAGCATTGAAGATATAGGCTCAGTCATACCCCGCTTACAAATGTCACATAAATGTTCATAAACCCATGTCTGTAAATAATAAAAAAGTACAGATAATTAAATAAGCATCTTATCAAATAACAATATAATAAGTATAAAAAATAATATAATAGTACCTGGAATAGAGATAAATCTCCTCCAATCTGCTTCGTTGCAGGCAGTGTACCATCTCTAAGATAGTCATATAAAACCACAAGAGCAGCTGCTCCCCCATGCCCATTTACCACAAGTATCAATGTCTTGAAAAAGAAACAAATATTTTGCAGATACAAGGGTAAAACTTTTATCAACTAGTATGGTACACCCGACCAAATGAAGTAGATATGCCCTTGTTGCACATTCGAATCTTCCTTCATGAAGTTTCTTAAAGAATATAACTTTCAACCATTCAAAATTATATGAAGCACCTCTATTGATCCTAGTTTCATTCACAGCTTCATCATAATCAACTCCCAATAACTCAACGGCAGCAGCAATGGCCAAATATTCATTCACATTAGCGGGAGGTGTGAAAAACTCTCTATAACATGGTATGCCCAAAAGGCTCCTAACATCATCAAGAGTAATAGTCATTTCACCAAATGGCAGGTCAAATGAGCTAGTCTTTGCTTGCCATCTCTCAGCAAAAGCAAATATAAGATTACCGTCAATCATGTCCAAACTACATCGTTGCAGAGGACGTAACCCAGATATAGTAATCCATTGATCTATCTGAGTAGGTAATACATATATGATATCAATGAATTTATCTTGTTTTTTGCCGTTTGAAACAACTTTCAAGGCACGTCTATCCTGTTTAATTAAAATAACACAATAAATTATATTATAAATATACGATTAATTCATTAAACTCTAATGAACTATACTATAAATATATTAATATATACATATAAACTATACTATAATCTGCTTTGTAATAAACTATACTATAATCAGCTTTGTATAAACTAAACTATACATATCATTCTTTTGAATTCCTAAAATATACGATTAATTCATTAAACTCTAATGAACTATACTATAAATATATTAAAATATAGAAAATAAACTATACCATAATCAACTTTGTAATAAACTATACTATAATCAGCTTTGTAAAAAAACTAAACTATACATATCCTACGTTTGAGTTCTTAAAATCAATTTTGTAATAAACTATACTATAAATATATTAAACTATACATATTATGCTATATTATACTATATAATAAAATAAATTATTTACTAACCTATCCATTCCACACTTTAACTGCAATGTGGTGTTCATAGTCTTTAAGGACGGAAAGATCGTAAGGACCTCCAGGAAATAGAGGTTGTTCAGGCTGTCGATGGTGATGCACGTTATCCAAGAGGTAGCCCCATCAAACGCATGATCCTGTTGCTCAAACTCAGGCTGAATATTATAATCCTCCGGTTGTTGCATCTCTTCGTTCCTCTTTCTCCTTTTCTCACCGGCAGTTCTTCTATTAGATTATGTAGGAGATCGAACTCGAGAATGTTCAACGGTGCTTTTCGCTCCTCTGGTCCTCACTGAAAATAAATTGAATATGACATAAATATAAAAAAAAATTAAAAACAAAAACTGCACCGAAAATTTCAGGAAGGAATGAAATTTCTAGGAGTTTCAACCGAAAATTTGAAATTTTCGGTAGTTATTTTTCAATACCGAAAATTTCTTTTTTGAAATTTTTGGGAGTTTCAACTAGTATTGAAAAATAACTATCGAAAATTTCAAAAATGAAATTTCTGGTATTGAAAAATAACTACCGGAAATTTCATTCCTGAAATTTTCGGTAAGAGATTTTTTGAGAAAAAAATTTACTTGTTCTGGAAAATTCAGATTGTGAGTACCACCAAGTATTTTTTTTGTTTTTACTGTAAGGTTAAGGATATTTTTGTAAGTTTAAGTATAAATTTTTTAAATGGGGGTATAAGTTTAAATGGGGCTACGAAATCCAACTCTCTGATAAGAGACAAGATATGAATAAATTATCATATCATGTCTTAATCTAGTGTTTGATGAACCAATAGGATATGTTAAGTTAATCCATGATTTCTATCATATTTTGTCTCTCTAGTTGAAATCTTTATCCTGAATATGAACCAGGTTAGAAACCAGTAGAATTGGACAATAACAGTAGTTTACTCAATTACCCTTATAAAATATAATTTAAAATATAAATTGAAAAATAATAAAATATAAATATAAAAACAATTTATAAAATATAATCTAAAATATAAAAATGTAAATCTAATCAAATAGAAAAATAACTAATAGAATTTGATATTAAACTTAAAAATGAAATATTGATAATTAATTTAAAAAATGTAATGAAATAGAAAAAAAATGGTAGTTTTACCTTTTTATATAATTTAATAAATTAGTATTTACAATTATAAAAATATGAAAGTTAATTGAAATTTTAGAATAAATATAATTTGTTTACAAGGTGTTCTTGCCATTTACATATAATATATATCATATTTTTATTTACATTCTAACAAATAAAATATAATTATTTGGTTACTCGTGATTTTGTTTTTAAAATTTAAATTGTTTATAATCATTTCATTACTTATTTAATTTTTTTGTTAATTTATAATATTTAAAATATAATAAGTTAATTTTTTAAAAAACTAATATGTACTCATAATGGTAATTTTGTTATTTAAATATAATATATATTATATGATATCATGATGAGATGTGTATCAAATACATGTCCAAATAAAATGTTATTATGTTGGTTATCATGTGAGTATCAAACACAAGATATGATAATGCTTATCCTCTATATGCTATCTTATCATTGTCCAACTTTATATTATATCATATCTTTTTCTATCTTGTACATCAAACAGACCCTACTATATATAAATAGAATCATCCCTTCTAATTGAATGAAACTAATTTAGGACAAATGAAATACACTTAGGCTACACTAGAAAAATAAATTAAATAAACCATAGATTAAAATCAACAAAGATAATAAATAGAACATAGGTCCTATTTATTTAGACAAAAGTTTTAGAAGATGTTATACTTTTTCAAAGCTATCATCATTTCACTTTGACGAACGTTTTCACTACTCTAGTTATATGCAATTCACTCTAAATCTTCATCATCATGTTACACAGTTGGAGGCTTCGGTGGAATATGTTGTATGAATCTAAATTGTGAAGACATATCTTCAGCAAATATGGTACAATAGTGTTGCATGCACCAACGAAGATTTCTCTTATATAAAGAGATGATATCAAGGTGACACCTCCAAGATAGTCACACATACATCAAAACCAAAGCAACAATACTCATGCCCTTTTACTACACCATGACAAATTACAAAACAAATGCAGGTATTTGGCCTCTACTATTTCTCGTAGATAGTCTAACTCTTTCACCTCTAGTGACTCATAGAAGACGTAACATCCTACCATCTTATTCTTTATTTTTAGGAATTGCAATTGAAAGAAATAATATAATATTAATTATTAACTAATAAAACATAAAAACATACAGAAATTTTAAAATTATATATTTTTTCTATTATACATGCCGAAATTTATTTATTTCGTAACAATTTGATTGTTAAATCTTGACATCTTTATATTTTTTGAGTTTTTAAGGATTACAATTATATGTTGAAAATTGTATCATTCATTTTTTATTGCATGGTTAGGGGATGTAAGTGGACGATATAGATCTAATGAACACAAAAATCTAAATTAAACCAATCCAAAAATTATCCCCTGTTTTCTTGTTTCGATAAAATACTATACAATATCAATGTGAACCGAATATCATTATTTTTTAGGGTCAATTTTATACCAAAACACATAGCAAAATATGTCCATTAATAGTTCAATCCAGTTCAATTTTTAATGAATATGTAATTCAGCCCAAAATAAAACCAAGTGTCTTAACTCTTAAACTAACAACTGATCTCATTCTTCAACCCACATCATTATCTATAAAAAAATTGATAGTATTCATCTCTAAGACAGCGCCACCACCAACCAACCATCATCACGCTGCTAGTGACAACAATGTCATCATCCCTATGACTTTGTCTCCCCTTTGCACTTGCGACAACATCTTCGTCATTCCCTCCGGGTTATGTGATTTTCCTTTTTTGCTTCTGTTTGATTTCACTACTTTATCCATAGTGAGTTCTTACAAACCTTATTTTTTTCACTTGTCTCTGATTTTGAACATAGATATTATGCAGAAATATTGATTCATGTTGAAACAATGATTTATGATTTTCTTGATTTGATTTTGTTCTTTTTGTGTGAGTGTGTTTTATGTTTATGCTATCCAAAAGAATATTTCTACAGCATTTTCTTTCGAAGAAGAATTTTGGCGTGATAAGGTTAGGGTAAATTGGTTTACACAAGGTGATAGAAATACAACTTTCTTATATAAAGTTGCCAAAATTCATTATGCCTCTAAGGAGATGTCTGTTATTAAATCTAAGGATGATATTCTTGTCAAAATTCATTATGCCTCTAAGCAGATGCTTTTTCAATTCTACAAACAGTTATATGCTTCTGATAATGTGTGTTCTAACTCTCGGCTAATATTCATCCCTTCTATGGATGAGGTGAAGTCGGTTGTGTTTTTTAATGAATGGCTCGGGTGCTCATGGCCTTGATGGTTTTGGTGGTTCTTTTTTCAATATTTTTGGGATATTATTAGAGTTGATGTCTATGTTTTTGTGCAATAATTTTTACTATGGGTAAAATTCTTCCGAATTTAAACTCTAATGTGGTAGCTTTAATCCCTAAATTTCATGGTGCAGAGTATAGACCTATTGTTCTGATTAATTTTCAATTTAAGATAAATTACAAAGGTTCTAAAGGACAGTCTTGCTTTAATTGCCCCCAAAATTGTTTGTGAGCAACAAAGAGGTTTTATTAAAGGTAGAAATATTTCTGAATGCATTGCCATTACTTCGGAGGTCATAAATATGTTGGATTCTAAATCTTATGGAGGCAATATAGCTATGAAATTTGATATAAAAAAGGCTTTTGATACTCTTGAAATCTCATGGAGGTTATATAGTTCTGGAAAATAGCTTTTGGAGAATTTGAAATGGTACTTCGATTAACTTTTGGTCTAATAATTGGTTAGGTCAACCTCTTGTGGATAGATTTTGTTTATCCCCTCGCTTTTTGCATTCATTACAGTCTACAATTGCTGATCTTTTGTCTGATCACTCTTGGGATATTCCTACTTGTTTTACTCCTTAATTCCCAAACATTGCCGTTAAGATGCATTAGATTATTACCCCTTTTAATTGAATGTGAAGAATAACAAGTATGGAAACTCACAGATTCAAGGAGGTTATATTTTAAAGATGCTTACAATACTCTTCATTCTGAAGGATTGAAGCTTAATTGGAGTAAGAATATTTAAAGTGTTGTAATTCCTCCTTATAAATCTTTTCTTGTTTGGCGTTTCTTTCATATAAGATGTCTACAGATGATAATTTTTGGACTTGTAGATGTGTGGTGGTGTCATATTGTCGGCTCTTCTCTCAGACCTATGAAACTACTAATCATCTTTTCTTTGAATACATTTTTGCTACTCAGCTGTGGAATTGGTTGTCTTATGTTTTGCGTACTAGGATTCATTTTTCTTCCATTATCTTCTATTCTTGTCTGTAGTAAGAATTGGAATTCTCATGTGAGAGACGTTATCCTTTCATCTGTCATTCATATCATCTAGGTCATTTGGTTTTGTCGCAACTAACTAGATTTTAATACCAACTTGGTTACCTTTCAGTGCGCTACTCAGTTGGTATCTTCGGTTGTATCTCTCTAAGGTATGTTCTTTAGTGTTGCCTTTTCTTCAATATATGAGTTCTCTATTCTCAAATATTTTTCTATTGGTTGTCATGCTCGACATATGTTATTACCCAAGTTAATTGGTTGAAGTCTCCTTGTGATTGGATTAAATGTAATACGGACGAGGCTTTAGAGGCAATCCTGATATTTCTTCTATTCATGCTATTTTTATAGATTCTAGTGGAGTTATTATTGGTTGTTTCTCAGACTATTTGGGTATTGCTAATTCTTTTCATGTTGAGCTTCTATTGCTATGAATGTTATTGAGATCGCTCACTCTAAAAGTTCGTTTCAACTTTGTTTGGAGTGTGACTCTTTGTTGGTGGTAGTCTTTTACTAATTTTAATCTTGTGCATTGGAAGTTGAAGTCTGGATGGTTGAATTGTATATCCCTTATAAGACAAATGCAGCTCCACATAGTTCATATTTATAAAGAAGGCAACATGTGTGCTAACGAACTTGCTAATGTTGGTTTTTACACTCGCTCCTTACTTGGTGGAATTTGCCTCCTCATTTGAAATGATTTTAATCTTCCCATTTTAGTTAATGCTTCTCTTAGGTTTGTTCTTGTTCATCATGACGCTTGCTTTATTACAGTGCACTCTTTTTTTCTTCACCCTTGTTTTAACCATTTGGATTTTCCGAATAAGGTTTTTAATAATTTGTTCTTCCTTGTTTCCATGTAAGCTTTTTATATTTTCAATTTTTATTATATTTATTAAGATGCTGCAAATGATAAATGGTAGCTTTGAGGTGGCAACATAGTTGGGATGTCATTTCTATCACATGATGCCTTCGCACTGTATTTTTTTTGCTTAAAAATATGTTTATGCAAAAATTTATATTGGATTAGTTTGGTTCGGGACCCGTTAGAAAAATAGACAAAACCAAATCAACTTGTGAATTTGATTGATTTAAATTTTTTTTTTTTGTTGCTGAAAATTGAACCAAACCAAACCATTAAACACTAAAAAAAAAAAAAAACACCATATTTTGTGAAGAGGTTTAAATCAATTTGAGAGATTTTCAACCTCCTTAAATTGATTTGTGGTAGTTTTGAAAAACTCTGAAGTTACGAATGCCGCAATATTATTGTGGAGAGTTTTGACGAACACTTCTATTTTAATCATATTCCGGCAATTATATTGCGGAGGTTTTAAACAAATATTCAAAGTTCATTTTGTGGGGATTTTTAAACCTCCTCTATATGCTCCAATTGTTTTATACAAATCTCAAAATATCAATATTGTTAAAGAGAACAAGATAAAGATATAGAAGAGATTGGAATTTCTTGTATTATTCTGTTCTCAAGTGTATATTTATAAAATATGATAAATTTTATTTATAGGACACAAATAAGTAAGTAAAAGATCAAGATTAAATGCTATTAATTAATCCATTCACTAATGGAAGTTAAGGAAACGAGAATTATAGAAATATTAAAGACCAAAGAATGACGTCAATTAATCCATATTATTCATAACAAATACTAATATTTATATGTAGAGTTTTTTATCTCACTTAATTATGTTGATTTCTTTGCTAGCATTCATATACTATATTTCTTATAATTTGAAATAACATTCTTAGAAAATAAATATTCTCTAATTTATTTTTAGTTTCCTAATTTATAACAATTGTAACATGTATACGTAATAATAAGTTTAAAGTTCTCAAAAGCTTCTATTAAAAAAAATATCAAATATTGCTAGATCCTCTTGTATTCATAAGAGAATCAGGCTCACTTGCAGCATCAGTGAACTGAAGGAAAAAAAAGTTAGTTAAATGTTAGTAAGAAGGTATGAATTTTAAAGAAAAATAACGTACAAGGAAATACATTATTTCCTTTGAATGTGATTTTATGGTAGGAATTATGATGCAGATTCAAAGTAATGACTTGGTCAGACCAATATTTTTTATTTCTCTTAATTTTGCCAATCAGAATTTTGTGTGGGATCAAGGCATTCATTGTGTTGTCTACAAAATTTAATTTGGCAATCAAAATAGAATAAAATTTGTAAAACCATGTGAGCAATAAATGATTATCATTGGTTTGATTGGGCATGAAGAAAACATGTGAAGGAGACAAGGAAAAAGAGAGAAACAATTCATGCCCTTTACCGTACTGTGATAAATTACTGAACAAATGCAGTAAATGATGTAGAATTGTAGATTGTCTAACTCTTTCGTCTCTAGTAGTTCATGGAGGACATAACACCCTAACATCTTGTCCTCTATTTTTAACAATTGCAATTAAAAAATAATATAATACTAATTACTAATTAATAAAACATAATTACATACAGAAATTTTAAAATTAAACATTTTAAAATTCCAAATCTTTTAAAAATTTAAAAAAATTAAAATTTATAATTTATTACATAATATTACATATACAGAATTTTATTATAGGTATAATCAATGGTGCTCTCAATCATTTGAGTGCATTAACATCGCTTGTGGTTAATCATTTTATTTCGTGTTTGAATAATTTAGTTTATGTTTCGAGTTTATTTAAGTAATATGATAAAAAAATTATAAATTTTCTTTTGTTCTTATCCTATACACTTCTTGTGTTTTAATATATTCATTTTTTACTTGTTTAAATAAAAATATATGTTAGCTAAAAATTTAAAAATTCAATTTTATGGAATTTCAAATATTTAAAATTCTGTAATGTTTTTGGAAATTTTTATTTTTGAATTTTTCTAAAGTTCAAAAATCTCACCCTCTCGATTGTTCTAGAATTTTGAGTAAAATAAAAAAATCAAATATTCTTTTATTTATTTGTTAAAATCAAGGGTGAAATGGATAGTTGAAATATATTATAGAAATAAGAGTATAGACCTTAAATTAATTATTTATTTAGTCAATTATAGATTAACAGTAGTTTATCTCTCACACCATTGTATATCTAATATTTCAAAATTCAATTATTCAATCATTTTTAATGGAAACAATACTTAATTTTAAATAGAAAAAGAATTAAATTATTCAAAGACAAACACCAAAATAAAATTGTAAGTAGGGGTAGCTGCCTCTAATTGTATCAATGCGGATATCTCTCTCTTGATTTGATGGTTTTGAGGTTTATAATTTGTTTAAGTTCAAGATCTAGGCTACATTTTTATGAGTTTCAATTTTTGATTTGTTTCATATTTATGTTTTTCTATTTTAGATATGGGTTTTTGGTTTGATCTCTGAGGTGGTTTGTTTGATTTGAGTGTGTAAAGAAAACCCTCTCCAACCAATTTTTTTAATATTGTGATCTAAGAAGTTTATGAGTTTGAAAAGCAAGAAAATGAGGAAAAGGGTAAAGAAGGAAGAACCCTATTTTTTATTTATTTATAAATATAAAAAATTTAATTAATTTGGATTAGTCGCCTCCTTACACACAAGTCACCAATTTAATTTTAACATGACATTTATTTAAAGGAAGTGCCGCATAATGAAACCGGAGCAATCAAATTGTTCTTTAAAGGGTGACATTGCAAACCATATGAAACATAAAAGGTCCGATTGAAAAATAAGTTTAAGTACCTATCCAAAATTTAAACCTAATCTAACTTAAAGAGTCACAAGTGAAATCTTGCCTATATATTTTGTAGGAATTGACTTTGATAATCTAATAAAATTGTATTAATAGGAAGAGTATCATATAATATCACTCAAAAAACAAAGAATAATCACGAAACAAATAAATTTTACGGCGCTTTACAGTAAATCATTTAAATTTTTTTAAATTCTAGTTACAAAATAAATTTTTGACAAGAAATAAAAAATACTATAATTTATTTTATTGGTTGATATTATAAATTAAGTTAATTAACCATTATTATTTTAAAATCATTTACTCAAATTAATCAATTACATGAATCTATAATAATATTTGGGTGAATAAAAATATAAAAGATAACAAAAATGGAATTGTGAATATCCAAATTTGTCCTTGCAAATTTAAACAGGGAATGATATTTTACCAACAAAATCTGAATTTAAAAATTTTTGAATTTAAATCTTTAACTTGAAAACTAATTCAGTTTCAATTTAAGATTCTGTCACACAAAAAAAAATGATAAAATTGAAAAGATATATTTTTGTAGGTGTTTTATATATGGTTCTTAACTTAATCAATTGTGATTTTCTCAAAGTTGATTATAATCACAAAAGACATATTTTAAGTTATGAACCTTACAGAAAAAAAACAATTAAGGAAAGCAAGTCAGGAAATAACAAATAGGATGCTTCTTACGGTCACGATGTCTGACCTATCTTACTATACACTAGTATCTCTCGTGTGACTCACGTTAGAGCGATCTATTATATGAGTTTTTAAAAGATTTTGACTGTTATTATATAAATTTATAAATTTATATTCATATATGGCTAAATATATGATTCATCTTAATAACTTAATTCTGAGTTTAATTATATTATGTTACACCAAGTATGGCTAGGAATATCTTAAAAATTGCTTTTATTATTCTATGTTACTGAGTTTTATAATTCACTACATTTTTTAGGGTGATATATCTAAGTATTTAGCATTGAAAAATCGAAGAGTATATCCAGATTGCTACTGATCAATATTTTAATGTAGAGTGAAGTCACAAAACTGGATCATAGTCAAAGCCTAAAATTTAGAATTTAGTTATTTTTACTTAATGTTAAATTGCTTATGTATATTTATCTTTGTAGTACATTAAATTTAGACATTGAACATTTAATGATGGATTAATTTGTAGTTCAAAACTAAGATTTTTTTCATTTTGATTAAGTTTTAATTTTTTAAATTTCAAAAATAATTTTACCTTAAAAACTTGTGAAACTTGAAAGCTATATTTTGTTCTAAAATCCTTATTTAGAGATTAGGGGGTTACATTTTGGTATCTGGTTTCAAGGTAGCATAATATCTAGATCGCTAAGAGATTTTAACATCATATCTCTACCAAGAACTCTAAGGCATTCGGTATATGGGTCACCACTTTTATATATCCAACATTTAATTTATTCATAGTCGATGTGAAACTTAATCACTCACACTTGATTCCGACAATCTCAGTCTCAAGTATGAGTCACCCACATCACTAGCTTATCCATGCCCTTTTACTGCACTGTGATAAATAACGAGGTATTTGACATCTACCATTTATTGTTGGCGTTGATCAGCTATCTGTGCAGCATCTAAATGATGTAGATATTTTAACTCTTCCACCTTAGTACTTCATGGAGGACATAACATCCTACCATCTTGTTCTCTATTTTTAACAATTGCAATTGTAAAAATAATATAATACTAATTAATAAAACATAAATACATATCAAAATTTTAAAAATTCCAATTTTTTTAAAATTTTAAACAAATATTAAAATTTTATAATTCTATTACATAATATGTGATCCAAAATAGAATAAAGGTAGCAATAAAGCAAAGTATCAAGGCAGGGAGAAAAACATCAAGATTTATATTGGTTCGCTACCAATGTGACAGCTATGTTCAGTCCCCTCACACAGAAGGATTTATCCATTAATTCAAAACTTGAATTACAACATCTGACCCTACAAGTCAGTCTTCTCAACTTTTGACCTAAAACATATGGACCGTTGAGGCACTACAACACTTTAACCCTACAAGTCAAGTCTTCTCAAATTCCAACTTGAAAAACCTACAAGTCGTTGAGGCAAAATAGCCACTATTGGGCTGGGTTACAAAGAGGTGAAACTTGGTTTTGTGTTGCTTCTTCTAAGCAGAATGATTACAATCAAGACTTACACACTTAAAACAGAGCACTAAGTAATATCAATTGAATGAGTGCCTTTTTTTGAAATTGAAACCTTGAAACTGAATACTTAGAGATATTTTTGCGTTCGTAAGGTTTTTTAAGTTGTTGTGTTTACTTCTTTAGAATTGATCTTTTTATATAGCATGATCGGTTTCAATATTGTCCCAAACAAATTCTGAGTGTATCTTTCTTGCACAAGATCAACAGAGATCTTCACAAAAAATAAATCTTGAATGAGTGTCTTCTTCATCCTTTGTTTGAGTTAAATATGTTTGAATTAATGCATGTAAAGTGTGTTTTATTACTTGATATTTGATGAATTTGAATGGATAATATTGTTGACTGAGTGTTTGAGGGTTGAAATGTGAAAATAGGAAAAAGGTATCATACTACAATCCATTTATAAGAAATTAAATTTTAGTGGTCAATAAAATATACTAAGTGTATATAAACTCAAATTTATATTAAAAAAAAATATCCTTGCATAATTATATAATATTTGGTGAACAAATTGTACGGTGTCCAATATTTGTTTATAAATGTGTGTTTCAATAATATTTTAAATATTCATTTATTTGTATAAAATGCAATATAAGACACACTGTTCAAGACATCACCAACATATTTATTCGATACAAATGAACGATCAACCGAAGCAAATATGCATGCTAATGCTGAATAAATCCATTACAAACATCTCACTTATTTTATAGATGAAAACTCATATCCACAAAGCAAATCCCATTAGACATTACTCCAAAACAATTTGTTATATAAAAGTATAAAGCAACATTCTTTTCAATACTCACTCTAATACGTATTATTTTTGAATAACATCAACGTGGGTCCAATATTTTACAAATAAGTTTTATATGAAGTGGTAAGACTTATTTTGATTTTGTTCAATAAAAAAGTGAGTGTTGAAAATGGAATGTTCTTAACAATATTAAATAATATATTAATTTATTATGGAGCTATTATGTCTTGACAAGATGAGCATCAACATCTCTGGTGCATTTGGAAAAGTTCTCCATGTAGCCATTCGGAGGAGCAATATCCTCATTGATCTTCTCATATTCAATAGTCCATTTAACAATACCAGTGCCATCACTCTTATCAACTGCATCGAGGGTGAGTTTAAAGACCTTGTACTGCTCATCAATATCTTCACCAAAGATCTTGAAAATGATTTTTTTGTTCAGTACATCAATTTCTTCAATACTCTCATGACATTTATGTACCTTACCATTTGTTGTAATGACATGAGTAATTAATAACAATTTCATTATTAAAATCTATATTTTAATAAATAAAAAATTGGATGGAATAAAATTGACGAATCATCGCTTTAAAATTTTAAAAAAAAAAATATTTAGTACCAATAAATTTTTCTTTGACTTTTATTCTCACTATAATATCTAATGTCAATAGTTTTAGTCTTTTACTATAAATCCAAAATAAATTGAGACTTAATCAAAATGCTATTAAAATTTGGAGATATACTTTATGTAATATGATAGAAGTAACTGCAAAAATTGGGTTTAAATTGGTCTAGATTTCCTTTATTTTGGTTTCTTGAGCTTTTTATTTTTAGACTCTACTAAATTATCATGCATGCAGTTTTATTCTCGATTGAAATCTCAATATATTTTTGAATGAAGTGTTTTGCAGACATGTTTACAACATTATAAAAACTTCCTCCACAAAAAATTGTCTCAACATTTGAATTCTATGGCCATATTTTCATTGTTTTTATCTTCAGTTTATGATATTTAAAAAATTAGTATTTAATTCATCATAAGTAGAAATTTTTTTTATAATGTTTTAAACATGATTTGCAAGAAATCATTAAAGAATTTAAAACACGCGCATTTTATAGCTGTGATAACATACACCTTTTATATCGATTCTTTTATATTAAGCTTTTTATAGCGCTTCTTTTATGATAAGCGCTATAAAACATCACCTATTTTTAATAGCGCCAATAAGCGCTATGAAAAACCAAAATAAGCGCTATAAAAGATGCTTTTTGGCATAGTGGTTGCACGACTTTTGAACTTATTTCATTCCAATACGAATTAAAATCTTTTGCATATTCTAAAAATATAATTTTTTTTTATAGAAACTAAATATTAAATTTTGAAATTTTATAGAGACTAAATAATTATTTAACCAAAATTTATTAAAATATCCGAAGAATTCAGATAAGTTGACTTAACAACATAATCTAAAACTACAAAAGATAAATGTTGTGGTGACCAAAAGTTAAAAAAAAATAATATAAGGATTGAAAACAAAAATTTTAATGAAATTGATTAGAGACTAAATTATATTTAACCAAAATTAGGTACTAAAATTAATAAATTACTAAAATAACACATAACTTAAATATATAATTAAACTTAAAGAGAGTCAAAAATATAAAAAGGACCACAAGTATAATATAAAAAGTTGGGCACAAAGCAATTAAATTTAAAAATAACAAATTAAACACAAAATAATATTTTTCTAATAAAATATAATACCTAAGACATAAGTCCAGTGTTTAACTGACTTGGAGTCATGCCAATCTTCACCCTCATGCAGCTTGGTTTCATGAACTGTTTCACAATGGTTTTGCACTTCGTTGAGTTGTGATGCGAAGAAATTGAAGAACTTGGAAGCAGGTGCTTTAATCCCAAGTTCAGTAATAAGTTTACCAGCAAGCACCATCTCTGCAGAGAAAAAACAAACAAGAGACGTAAAAAAAAAAGGGATGCTATGAAGAAGTGTATAATGCAACACCATGCCTTAAATAGAAACTGGATTACCCTATACAATTGACACATCAAATTATATAAAGGGGCCCACTTTTTTTTAGATTACATGATTAAGGGGTCCACTTATTTATATCTGTTTTCCCGCCCATATCATTACTGTTTTTTTAGAGCAATATCATTATTGTTAATCTATCTATTATCTATTAATTGGTGGTTTACAAAAAAGCAATTTAATTAATGGAAAATGTCTCAGGACTCGTGCATAGCAATCCTAATTGCATGCCCCTCTTGAATCTCTAACAATTTCCAAAAATAAAAAATAAAACAACATTTCTATGATTAATTTTAGTTTTAAAACGTTTCCAATAATTTTTAAAATGTAATGAAGTTTATTTAAAATCCAAAAATATATAAAATAAAATACTCCATTAGTGGCAATCCAACATAGTTATGCTTTTTGTGGGTTTTTCCCAACCTTATTATCTTCCCATTTTACATTTTCATAAGTGTTGCTTCTCTTTATTTGTTTTGGTTTAAGTTTTCTTTTTGTTCTAATTTTTAGGTTCATATACGATTTCTCTATTGCACCTGGGATACGTAGTAGCAATGTCTTCTCCTTGTCAAACTAAATTAATAAAAATATATTTTTCCTTCTTTTATTAATGTAATCAAATACAAAATAAAAAGATACAATCCGTATACTAACATCTCACCTCTTTTTCGTTATTATTATTATTACCTTTTTTTGGATACATATATAATAATAACTATAATAATAAAATAAGTAAAATCAAATAATAATAAAATCAGACAACACATAAATATTTTCTACTCAAGAACTACGTGTGTTTTAATTTCTCTATTGCACTTGGGGATATGTATGAGCAAGGTCTTCCCCTTGTCAAACCAAATTAATAAAAATATATTTTTCCTTCTTTTATTAATGTAAATAATTTATTTTCTTTTATTATTCTTTTAGAGGTAAAATAAATAATTTATATACAATTAATTATAGGGTAACCGTTTTAATGGACGATGTAGGTTAATATTACTTTCTCTACTCGTAATCGACTTTCGAATCCATTTTTTTGGTTCAAGATCTTTATTTTAGGTTTTATCTAATTTTCCCTTTTAAAAAAATAAAATTGACGGCGACTCCTTTTTCGCGGACAAACTGGACGTGACAAAACCCATCAACCTTCTATCTTCTCTCTCTTTCTTCCTGTTCAGTTAACAAACACAATATATTTACTGTTTACACCCATCACTGTCTATCTTGGATGGTTGGACAAGAAGGAATGGCCCAACCAAAATCGATCGGTCAGAGCCCCAAAAACACATGCGGGCAAGTGAAGTCAGGTAAAACAGGTAGGCGGGTGTGAAAAGACAGATTAGGCTGGTAATAGGCAGACGGGTTTGTGTTGTAAAAACTGGAACATTAATAACTGAACCCGACCGTGTATATGTGATGAGAGTTTGGGCCACTATGAAGTAGAAACCAACAAGTTGAGTCTAGCAGTCCCACATCTAGAATAGAGTATAAAAATATATACTAACAAGTATCAAAACCCTAGCTCCCTCATTTCACCTCCACACACAACACAATTCACACACGTTCTCTCTCTTAGCTATCGTTTCCACTTTCAGAGAAAAAGAACTACAAACCCTAACTCTCTCGTCCTCCTTATCTCGTTCTGCCCAGATTTACATCTCTCGTTCCGTCCAGATATGTGTCTCTCATTCGCATCTTTGTTTGTCTTGATTTCATGGTAAGGTAACTCATCCCACTTCTATTAGTAATTTTATTAACTATTATTTTCAACCTTAGTATTTTTCATTTTCAAGCAACATATTCGTCTAACATGTATTTATGCTTCATTTTTAAGGTTGACAGTCGGAAAAATTGATGGATTGAAAGGTTGGAGTCACACATCAACACCTTATTGTTAAATGTTAAATTTTTATGCTTTTTAATGGATTTTTTAGGTTTAGGGTGTCTTCTTCTTACTTACGGTTTCTAGGTTGGTTTTCTGCTTTCACCATATAGTGTTTAGTTATTGAGTTTTATTACTTTAAAAAAATGAATTTAGGGTTTTCATTTTGAGCATTAATATTTTTAAATTGTATGTTTTAAGGTTTTGCTTATGATTAGGATTTTGGTTTCTTGCACTTTTAAAAGGTCTTTTGAACTTTATAAAACTCCTTTTTAAAAAGTGTTCTTGGTTGTTGTTATGTATGACTTAATTATAGATTCTGGTTATGTTTAAGGTGATCTAGTTTTTTCAATTAATTAATGCATGTTCTTTATGTTTTTTTTAATATGCTTATGGAGAAGTAATTAATATTTTTTTTAAAATTAATCAGGGCTTGAACACATGTATAATGATGACAATACTATGTTGATAAAATATTTAACTTTGATCCTTGTAGTTTTGTCTCCATTGAGATTTCATTTTGTGGGTTAAATTGATTTTAATAACATTGCATCTAATCTTGGTAACTGAATTTCTAACTTTAATTGTGTTTTATGTGCAAGTTGATGGCTGAAGTGAATGAATTTTTTGTAAGAATATAACATTTTATTTGTCAATTGAAATTGATATACAGTAACATTTAAGGTTTAAATCTTGTGGTGTTGATTTTTGGTGTCATAGTTATTGGAACTAAGATGGTTTTGAAGAACAATTCCTTACTTGTTTTGTTGATAACAAAAGGCATTTTATGGGAACAATTTAATGTACTAATGTTCTATTAAGTGTGTAGAAAAATAAAACAAATACGTCCCAAACTCAGAACATAAGAAATGGAAATAACAGAGGAAACAGAAGTAACAGAGAAAGCAAAAGTAACATAGGAAACAAAAGTAACAGAGGAAACAAAAATAACATAACAAAAAAGATAAAGCACATAAATAAGAGGAAATGGAAAAGAAGACACTAACAACATGCACTCTGAATGCGCATCCTTCGATGGCACAAATAAACATTCACTCTGATATTACTATAAGCATTCATTCTGATGTTACGGATAAAATTCACTTTGAAGTTGTTGATAAAGATGCCTTTGAAGTTTCTGATACATCTGACTCCGATAAACACAACATGGTATTGCCGCTTCTGATTCTGACATCTACACCATATCATTTGACTCTGAAAATCAAGCTCTGGACAATGACTCTGACAAAAGTCAAGGAATCTGGAAAAAAAGTCAATGGTCCAAGATGTATCATCTGATGGTGTACCCTCTGGTCATATATCCTTAGACTAAGGTTTGAAGAAAAATTTGAAGATATATTTTACTAAGGCTCAATGCTCCAAGGCTTGGGTTCCCTCCAAAAAAGACTTGGAAAAATTCTAGATAAAGTCTCAATCGGTTACCTAATAATTGCACTTAATGGAAATATTTGGCTAAACATTTCAATCGGCAAGAAACGGTTTGCAAAAAGACTACACAATCGAAAACAGAAATGATTTTTTCGAATTTGCATAAATGGTCTTAATTAAAACACCATTTCATTGCAACCGTTCAAGGCATCAAATTATAAGTGAATCAAAACACTGATTCGATTAAAGAAGAAGAATGAAACAAGACATTAGTTGATTGAAACAGGTTGTTCCAGATCTACAACTATAAAAGCAATACTTGGAATCAAAATCCAAAAATAACAATTTTCATCAAACTACTTTGCACAAGAATTGAACAAACTTTGATACAATGAATCCATTACAAATTGAACAGAAACTCTGAACAAAATTCTAGACTTGGAACTTTGAATCAAGTTGAAGAACTTTGACTCAAATAACAAAGTTGATCTAACATTGAACATCAAAACAGATTGATCAACAATACATAGAACAAAATTCAAACATATTTATTGTTTGAATACTAAGCAATTGTACAAATACAAATTCATCTTAAGTGCTAGATAGTGGTAGATACATACATATCCTCTCATTGAGAGTTAAATACTAACCAAACAAAATCTTGTAAATTAGCCCATTAGTGGTTGTTGTTTTTGCCTCAACGTGTTCTAGGTGCAACCAAAAGGTTGAGTAGACTTAACTAAGTGAGGTTAAGTGTTTTGTAATCCAGGTCGAATTAGAATTACTGGAAGAAATCCTTCATGTGAAAGTACTGGATGTAGCCATCTAGTTTAATGGTGAACCAGTAAAAAAATCCTTTTGTGTTCTTCTACTTCCCTCTACTTTTATTTTTTGAAATGCTTTGATCACCAAGTCCCGATTAATTTACAAAAACAAATTTAACAAACCATAACACGATTTAAACCCCCGTTTTTTGTGTTATCGAAACTTTAGCAACATTGAAGGTTTAAATCTTGTGGTGTTGATTTATGGTGTCATAGTTCATCATATTGATAAGCAAAGCAAAATCTTCATATAAAAATAGGACAAATATATCAAAACTTTGATGGAAAATAAAGAATTTAATAGTGAGACAAAATTAGACTAATATTATAATAAGTTCAAGTATATTATTTTGATTATTTGTGGATTATAACAAGGTTAATGTTCAATGGAAAAAATGAGACAAAAGTAGTCTACATTTGAAGCAATAAATTAACAAATTTTTTACTCAAACTAACCACATAAATAATCATCAAAATTGGGCTAAATAGCACTCGCGGTCCATTAACTTAATTTCAGTTAACGTTTTAGTCCTTTATCTTTTTTTTTTTTTTTTCCGATTTGGTGCTTTATTTTAACTTTAAGTGACAATTTGATCTTTTATGTTTTAAAATGTCAACAATGTTATCATTTTTTTTACAAAAATTCATCAAAATTTTCAAACAAAACCCATAAAATTAATTATCATCTTCAATATAATGCAAATATCATCAAATGCATAACTCAAATATTCAAATAAACTCATATTTTCATCTCCAACAACATCAAATTCATCAAATAAAGAATTAAAATATGAGTTTATTTAAAGATTTAAGTTATGAATTTGATAAAATTTGCATTATATTGAAGATGATAATTAATTTTATGGGTTTTGTTTGAAAATTTTGATGAATTTTTTGAATTTTTGTAAAACAAAGGATAACATTGTTGACAATTTAAATCATAAAAGATCAAATTGTCACTTAAAATTAAAATAAAGGACCACATCGGGAAAAAAAAATATAAAGGACTGAAACATTAACTGAAATTAAGTTAAGGGACCGCTGGTGCTATTTAACCTAAAAATTGCTATTAAAATTTATTGTGCCATATGTGTCTGAATAGTCCATAAAATATGTATTTAAAACATTTTGACTCGATTTAAAAAAAAAAAAAATACTTTTGTACTCAATAAATTTGATTTGGCCCAAAGCATGGCCAAAACTGATTCTACCGACCCACATCACCCGCGATACCCGTGACTCGCCAAACTGAAAATATGAATGGTCGAAATTGGGTCTCTTAACACCAACCACGGTTTTAGTCGGTTTCAAGCTTTGGATCCAAACCCCCCCTATTATCCAACCCTAGTAGGTGTTCATGGTGTAAAAACCGAACCGCTTTGGATCACATTAATGGTTTGGTTCAGTTATTGAAAACCACTTTTAAATCAAGTTCAGTGCAGTTCTGAATCGATTTAAAACTGGTTTATAAATATAAAACTAGTTTAATATTTTGAACAAATTTTTAGTTAAAATCAATTCCAAAATAATTATTTGAAAAAAAGAATCTTGAAATTCTTTTGATAAAAAAATATCAATTTTTTTTCGAGAAAAATAAATGTAAAAAATTTTCCAATAAAAATTTTTTTCGAAAAAATAATTTCGAAATTCTTTTGACAAAAATTTTTCGATTTTTTTCAAGGAAAATAGATATAAAAAAATTTCTCGATAAAAAATTGAAAAATTTTCATAACAAATATGTTTTCGATTTTTTTCTCGAAAATTTTGCAAAAAAAATGATTTAATTTTTTTTTTCGAAAAAAAAAGTTTCAATATTTCCTATATTTGTTTTCGAGAAAAATAAATTTTGAAAATTTTGTAAGAAAAAAAAAATCTTAATTGAGGTTAAAAAAATTTTAAAATTGTTAAACTGGTTTTTGATTTAAATTTGGTTAGCCGAATTGTTTTAAATATATGGTTCAATTCATGAACAATTTAAATAGTTTGATTAATTGTGGTGCAGTGCAATTCAATTTATCAATATGGTCTAATTAACTATATTTTTGCACACCCCTAAACCCTATTATCTCCTTTCTGACTGCCTTCCTAGTTTAGTCCCTTTTCCCTTTTAATGTGCAGTGAGTCCACAATCTACTAATAAGAAGGCAAAAACGGCGCCAAAAACTTGATAGCGTTTCAACAAGTGTACTGAATCGTCGCTAGTAATAATAAAACGGTAGTACCGAGTGTGGAACTCAAGGATTGCGTTTTACTATCGAATTATATTTAATTACTAAAATTGAACAAAAAGTTCTCAAATTGATTGAAGTAATATTTAAAATTAAAAACAATAATAAAATTGATCTTTTATAATGAGAAAAATGTCAGGGATGAGTCTCACTTCGAATCCAACCTTGGTGTCTAATTTGTTCCTAGTTACTGAATTCCTTTATTAAATTATTACCGAATTCTCTTTATTATTCTTGCCCTAATGTCTTAGTGACAGAACCTTTAATTCCAAAGTAACCCCTAATTCCTTAGTAGATTTAAGATTAGAATTAAGCCTTACCGTACAGGAATTCTCTTGTTAAACTTTTGCCTTTGCAACTAATTTAATTGATTTCATGACCTACATCTATCCCTAGATTACAAATTCATGAATTTCTCATCTCAAGCACTCGTAAAGTCCACTTCCATTTCAAAATACGAATCGTAGAACATTTTAATGTTGATCAAGCAATAAAAAGCATTAAGCACAGATAT
The DNA here is from genome assembly GCA_037974755.1 of Cicer yamashitae. Classification (NCBI taxonomy): domain Eukaryota; kingdom Viridiplantae; phylum Streptophyta; class Magnoliopsida; order Fabales; family Fabaceae; genus Cicer; species Cicer yamashitae. Next base: position 40,614,990 of record JBBPBQ010000002.1, read on the forward strand.
GAGAAAAATAGTTCAATAAACTCATTCATATAACTAGAAATCAAATTAGAAAAATAAGGGTTTCATCTTGTTACACTCATCCCTAACAAATAGGGTTTAGTTACTCATGACAGAGATAGAAAAGATAGAGATTAAAGAAGAATTACAAGAATGATTCATGAATGATTCTTGAGAAAACTGCTTCAATGATGTTAGAAACGGCCGTTTTTGAGTTTTTCTGTTAGGGCACAAGTCTCCCCACTTCCCAATAGTCATAAAGATCCCTCAAAAGTGATAAAAACGCATTTTTATATGTTCTGTGCGCGTCGCGCGCTTTAGGCGCGCTCCAGGCGCGCAACGGCAGTGGCGTTAGCGTGAAATGCGCTTCAGGCGTGTAGTACCCCAAAAAAAATATATTTAATAAATATTTTGCACTTATTATTATAAAGTAAAAAAATCGTCATTTTAAAACTGGTCCAATTTTGAGTTTGTATGATTTCCATTACATTACATTTAACACCGAAAATAAAATAAATAACTAAAAAATATATAAAAGAAAGATAAAAGTTTACTTTTTCTGATTTTTCTTCCTCTCACACATTTTCCTGGGTTCACTATTCTCCCACTTTTTCATTTTTCCTCATTTTCCTCTCTTTTTTCTCTTTCTTTTCCTACTTTTCCTCATTTTTTTCTTCTGTTTTACATTTTCCTCCCTGCTGCATATGCAGGAAGCAGTACCCCCTCCCCTTATTTTATTTTTATATTTTTATTTTATTATCACAGTATGTATACATATTTCAGAGGAATAAAATACAAGATATAAAGTATTTTAAATTAATATTATACATATTTCTTATTTTATTATCACAGTATGTATACAAATAAAAAATTGTGTTCAATATCTTGTTAGATTTACATGTTTATTTATTTTTCCTTCTTCAATATTAGCAACTGTAAACTCAAAACAGATAAATAAAAAACGAAAAATATCATCAAAAAAATAATAACAAATAAATAAAATAAAAAAAACAAGCAAGCAAACAAAGAAGAGAAGATGAGATTTAAACTGTCATTTTCGTCGAAACGACGCCGACCAACACCACCGTTGCCCACCGCCGGATTCCATCTTCTTCTCCCTTCTCTTTTCTTTTTCTTCCCTTTTTTTTCCTTTTCATCTTCTCTTTTCTTCTTTCTTTTTTTTTTCTTCTTTCCTTTCTTTTTCTCCTCTCTGGCAGCACCTCCTCCCTCTTTCTTTCTTCTTTTTTGTTGTTGTTTCTCTCTCCTTGGTTTACTATATATTATTATTATTATTATTATTATTATTATTATTATTATTATTATTACTATTACTATTATTATTATTATTATTATTATTATTATTATTATTATTACTACTACTTTGTTTCAAAAAAAAGGGAGTTTGGGCTCCAAGCCCAACTTCTTTTGTTTATTTAATTATTTGATTTTTGTTTTAGATTCATTTTTTTTGTTCTTAGACTAAATCTATTTTCTAAGTTAAATTTCATTTTATTTTCTTCAATTTGGATATTTACCTTTTTTTTCTTTAATTTCTTCTAAAAAAGACAAAATAAAAATATTAACAATGAATATTGAAATTGATTGAGATGCGACATCTTTTAATCTTTGAATTGTTAAGATACAAGTTGTATAACTTAATAATTCTAAAACTCATTTTTATAAGTAAATTTATTTAATTTTTTATTTATTTAAAAATCTGATTAATTAGATGCGACATCTTTTAATCTTTGAGTTGTTAAGACACAAGTTGTACTACTCGACAATTTTTAAAATTTAATATTTAAAATCAAAAATGATAAAATACTCTTAAAAGGATTAAATTAGATGTGACATCTTTTTACTTCTTAAATTTTTTGACACACGAGTTGTACGACTAGATAGTCTTAAAACTTGCATTTTAAAATATTATTTAAATCGAACAAAATCTTTTTCAAAACAAATTTTTTTTTTATCAACAACAAAACAAATCTTCTTTAAAGATAATCAACACATCCGTATCTTTTACTAAGAACTCCATAGGTTTGATTTCTCCATCGCACCGGGAGATACGTAGGAGTAAGATCACACTCTTGTCAAGCACATTAATAAAAAAATCTTTTTTTTCTCTCTTTATCTTTTTAAGTACACATTTATTTAAAAAACAATTGATATTCATATTTAATAATAAGGAGAAATAATTATATTTATGTTAATATTAATTTTGCACAATTAATTATAGGTAACCGTATTTTAACGGATGTCATAAGGTGCTAATACATTCCCTATGCATAATCGACTCCCGAACTCAAATTTTGGTTTCAAAGACCATTTTTATTTTTTTATTTTTAAGGGTTTTCCAATATTTTCTCTATTTTAAAATAAACTTTGGTGGCGACTCCATTGAATTCGAGAAACACTCGAAATTTGAGGTCGCGACAGCTGGCAACTCCATTAGGGACTGTTAGAGAGTCAAGCCTAACATAATTAATTGTGCAATTTTTTTGACTTCTTTTATATTTATTTCTCCTTTCATTTTCTTTACTTTATGCCTTTATTGTTATTAGTTATTTTCTTGTAGTCATTATCTTTATATATATATATTTATATATGTGTGTTGAGTATTTTACATCGTTTATTGGATTGTGATTCTCTTCACACACTACACATTCACTTACACACACACACACTTATGAGTGAGACCCTATACCCGGGCCTGAGTGAAGCTTAAGTTTAGTTAGAGGTTTAGTGGTAATCATGTTGGATGTACATCTTATTTGGTTATTGCGAAAATCTCGTCTAGAGTGTGACTCCATTGAAAATACCTACATTTTGGATGTACTTCCTATTTGTAGTGATGTTTCAATACGAGTACTTGGCTCTAGAGACCAATGAATTTTAGGACTATAGAACCCGTCCAGGAAAGAATTCACGAATCTAGAAGCTTATAGACTTTAAAATTTCTCTAATCATGGTTAGAATGCATCTAAGTCATATCCTAGCTTTCTTGCTTTTAAATGACAGTTTTTATTATTATTATTATTATTATTATTATTATTATTATTTTTTTTTTTTTTTTTTTTTTTTTTTTTTTTTTTTTTTATTTTTTTTTTCCTCCACCATCCGACGTTAGTATACCTCTCTTTTTTTTGGTTGCATCAATGCAAGTAGCTTTCATTGTTAATGATAAAGTTAAATTTTTTTTTAATACCATGCATTTCTTTCATGCATTAAAAATTATTTTCAACACCATACCATACATTATTCATAATCATTGATTTTTATGTAGGTCCATTAGAGAACCATTGAATTCAAAGCTAAGGTGTGGATATCTTTGATTAAAAATGGGATCCAACAATGAAACTGCAACCCCAATGCTAAGGAAAACTATGAATGTGAAAGCCAAAAAGCCTCAGGTTGACAATTTAAAAGAACTTTGTAGCTTGTTGGAACTTAATCGCAGGTCAACATTTACTAAGAAATATGAAAAGATTATTGATTTATTGGATGTGGATGTACAAATAGGGACTATTACCGCTTTGGCTCAATTCTACGACTCTCCTTTGAGATGCTTCACCTTTCAAGACTTCCAACTTGCGCCTACTTTGGAAGAGTTTGGACCAATTCTAGGCTACTCCCTAGAAAAAGGGAAACCTTATCGTTACATGGGGAATTATCCATCCACAACCAAAGTAGCTGAGATACTAAGAGTTGAAGAGGAAATGTTGATTAGCCAAAAAAAGAAAGGGACTTTTGGTTTCCTAAGAAGTTTTTTTGAGGAAAGAGCACATCATTTAGCTGAAGCCCAAGATTGGAGTGCTTTTATGGAGGTGCTAGCTCTCACCATCTATGGAGTTGTTCTATTCCCGAGTGATGAAGAAATTATTGATTTAGCAGCAATCAATGTCTTCCTAGCTTTGAAAAATAGAGGAGAAAATCCTACAACAGCTGTCCTCACTGACGTGTACTATACACTTAACTACTGTCATGAAAAAAAAGGCAAACGAATTTTGTGTTGTTTATCTGTTTTGTATGTTTGGTTGGTGAATCATATGTTTGATAGTGGGTGCCAAAAGCGTTGCCCTATCAATGATTTCAAGAATTGTTGTGTTGACATAAAGGATAATCGAGAATGGGCTTAGAGGTTGGTAGATCTTAATGAACAAACAGTTCAATGGTATGCGAGATGGCGAGAGGTAAAAGAATTAATATACCAATGTGGAACATTCCCTAATGTGCCACTTATGGGGACTAGAGGTTGTGTGAATTATAACCCAATATTGGCCTTGAGGCAACTTGGGCATCCTATCATAGGAGAACCAATGCGAAAACTAATAACCCCTTTTATTCTTTATGACATGGGTTTAGAAAACATTGAAGATTTGAGGAGAGTACGTCAATCTTGGAATACGATAATCTAAAAAGGGAAGGAACTAGGAAGTAGAAGTTGTGGTGCAGATGATTGCTACCGACAGTGGGTCAAGAATAAGGTCCAAAAGATTAAGCTGCTCTTTCGTCGTACATCTGAGATGGTCGATGAAACACCAATGCAACCCATTATCGTTAGTGAAGAAATTGAGAAATTGCAAGCATCAATTCTAGAGGCGGAAGAGGAAAAGAAGAATATGCGAGAAGAGTTGATGGTAGTCCGTCGAGCATATGAGTTTGCTCTGTTGGAAAATGAGCAGAAGACGGTTTCTCTTGAAAGATCAAATAAGAGGGCGAAGGTAGAGGAGGATTATAAGCTCAAGCTTCAATGCAGTTTGAGGGCTTCAGACGAGTCTTTATGTTTGAGAAGACAAGAAAGAGACCAAGCGCGAGAGGAGGTTGAAAAGTTGAGAAAATGGTTGAAAGATTCAGAAATCAGTGAAAGAAATGCGAAGAGACAATTGGAAGATTTGAAACAACAGTTGGAGAGAGTGGTAGTAGAATATAAGACAAGGATAGAAGAAGAAGAAATTGAAAAACTAGAAGTTGTTGCTATGTACTGAGATGCGTGGTTGAAGGAACAAGATGAAGCAAATATGTTAAGAAATCGAATGATGGAACAAGTGGAAGCAATAGAGATGCTTGGGCAAGAAGGGATAATGTGGATGGATCGTTGTGAAAAACTCACTTTCATAGCCAACCAAGCCATCGAAAGGGTCCTCGTACTCTTAAGGAAAGCAGAAGTAAGCATAGTTCCATCTGTCACACCTGTTGAGATTATTACTTTCATTCAACATTGTAATAGTTTGATAGAAGCTGCAAGATCAGATGTGCACCTAAGAGGGGGGGGGGGGTGAATTAGGTGTTTGGAAATTTTAGTTGTTTTCAGAATTTTAGTGATCGATTTTTGTGTTTAATGATGGTAGGTGAAAGAGTAAATAACAATAAGTAAATGAACACAGCAGATTTATCTTGGTTCCCCTTATAACCAAGGGTACATCCAGTCCTCTTGCTCACCACAAGAGATTTTCTTCACTATTGTCAGAATACGTACAAGTCCTCACACTAGGACCTTTGCTACAATCTTCTAACAAGCCTTCTAGGATAGTACACCACTATCTTAGATAAAACACTTAAAGAAAGTACAACTTTCTTTTACAAAACACTTGTAATTTTGATGAGAGTATAGGAGTAAGAAAGAGGTAGAATGATAACAATCCAAGATTGATTCAAGTACTTTGAGAACCTTAGTTAAGGATATGAAAGAAAGAAGGGGATGCTAATGATGTAATGGTAAACCAAAGAGTCTCCTCTTTTCCATCCATGAATTCTTATCGACCTTCAAATTTCCAGCCCCCGATACCCCAAATCCCCTACATTCCCTATCCATTTGTGGCTGCAACCTCACAAGCTCCATACCCTCAATATCACTCTTCAAGGCCACCTTTTTATCAACCACCTTTGGTCCAACCCCCACCTATCATGTTTTCCCAACAAAACCAACGAAACCAGAATCCAAACCCGAATCAATACAAACCACCAGTCAATCGAGAAAAGAAGATAACCCATTTTGACCAATTCTCGTGACATACAGCCAATTGCTGCCTCATCTACTCCAGAATTCAATGGTAGTCCTAAGACCAATGAAACCTCTTGAACCACCATTCCCAAAGTGGTTTAACCCAAACGCCAAATGTGAATACCATGCTGGAGCTGTAGGGCATTCCATTGAAGATTATCAAGCCGTAAAATCTAAAGTGCAAGAATTGGTTAATGCAAAATGGCTTACCTTCAAGGAAGACGTTCCAAACATAGGGAGTAATCCCTTACCGCGCCACAGAGATACCTTTGTCAATGTCATTGAAGATGAGATAGACCAATGTACAAATGATGATCATGTGTTGACCAAGATCATCAGGAGTAGAAGAAGTTTGACCAAGATCACTCATATGTATGTACTTCTGAAGCGGTTCGTACCAAACAATTTTCATGCTAGGGAGGACACTTAAATCCAACAGATTGTCCTTTGTAACGATATACAAAACTTCCTCAGAGAAGTCCACTCCGAAGTGTTCGAGAATACGAGTGACCTCCTTGGCGTAAGGCAAACCAACAGCCTCTATGGACGTAAACATGACTGATTTAACGAAATATGCCCAATTGAGAGGAAGACCTTCGAACATAAAGTACATAATCTGGAGTTCAAACTCGGAAATCTGTGAATAGTTGCCAGCTTTGGGGACCAAAATATAACTTAAGAAATAATGAAGCAAACGATAATCAACAGTGAGATTACCAACGCCATATCGTTGCTTAGCAAATTTGGAACTTGCTTGACTACGCTTCTGTTCCATAGTTTGTTTGTTAAACCGACAAAGAGTCACATAAGCATCATATTTGGGAACACTAGCCCATTTACAGAGGTTAGTTGGAATAAATCTCTGTCCTTCACAGGGAATTTTTAAAATGTCACCAATAATTCGTGAATCGAGCACAATACTTTTCCCTTTGACACGAGATTTCAGCAGTTTTCCATCCCTAGTTAAATTGCAGTAAAAGACCCTAACTAAATCGGGGTAGATAGGACCTTTGTAACTAATAAACTCTTCCATACGTTGAGCTTTAAGTAAAGCAGGAAATTGAAATGCAGAAAAAGAGTCTAAAGTACCGAATTTTGGGATGATAAGCCGTTTGTCGGAGTAGAGTGTGCGAAACCGAGCAATTTCTTCTGGTGTGTGTAAGAGGCGTGATAAATCCGTGATGTTGGTGCTCTTGGTTCGTTTCTTGGAGGGACCCACGCATGCATGCTTAGTTCTAGGCCCTCGTTTGTGTGCGTCCTAAACAGCGGAGGAGAGTTTGGACATATTGATTGAGAGAAATTTGGGGGTTTAGGGTTTTTGAATCTGCGAAAGCTGAATGAAGGAAGGATAGGGGTGGTTTTCGAACAGGATTGGAAGTAGTAACAAAGGGGAAAGCAGGTGGTAGAGGAAGACAAGTTGAAAGAAGAAGAAAGTGGTTGTCGAGGAAGGCTGTATTCGAATACCTAAAATGAGTGAATGAGGGCAAAAACTGTCGCGGCTTTAAATATAACAGAAAAGCTGAAGGTGTAGTCGAATACACTTGAGTGTAGTCGAATACAAATAGAAGGATTTTGATCCTGAGTGGTTCTGGGAAAATGTGTATTCGATTACACTTTGATACCCAGAATGTGTATTCGGCTACTGCTTCCAGTAATTTGAAACAGAGAGTAATATATCATATAGAGCATTCTAATGTCTGTATAGAATCACCAAGATAAGGACAGGTAGGCATAGATAACTTAATTCTTAATATGCTAACAAGAGAAAAACTAATACCTTTTGAATAATGATGACAAAGTACCTTATATTTAAAGATCATTTTCACTTAGGATGCCGAGTTCTCGTCGTATTTTGTAAAATGAGTCCTTAGGAAGTGGTTTAGGGAAGATGTCTGCGAGTTGATTATGAGTATCCACAAAGGTTACTTCAACATTTCCTTTAAGCACATGATCGCGTAGAAAATGATGTCGTATATCAATATGTTTGGTCCGAGAGTGCATGATTGGATTCTTTGAAATATTGATCGCGCTAGTGTTGTCGCATCGTAACGGAATGCATCCGAGATCAAGTCCATAGTCACATAGTTGTTGCTTGAGCCACAAAATTTGGGCACAACAACTTCCTGCTGCTATATATTCGGCTTCAGCCGTACTGAGTGCAACACATGCTTGCTTTTTACATGACCATGATACGAGTGCATTTCCCAAGACATGACAAGTGCCGCTTGTGCTTTTACGGTCGGTTTTACATCCTGCATAATCTGAATCCGAATATCCAACGAGACTACAGATACTACCTTTGGGATACCATAGTCCTACGTTGATTGTTCCTTTCAAATATTTCATGATTCGTTTGACTGCTATAAGATGTGATTCTTTAGGATCCGCCTGAAATCTTGCACACAAACAGACACTAAACATAATATCTGGCCGACTGGCTGTTAGATATAATAGAGATCCAATCATACCTCGATATTTTGAAATGTCTATTGATATACCAGATTCATCTTTATCAACATATGTTCCTGAACCCATTGGAGTAGCACTTTCTTTGCAATTTTCCATTTCAAATCTTTTTAGCAATTCTTTGCAATATTTTGCTTGATTGATGAAGATGCCATGCTTAAGTTGTTTGATGTGAAGGCCAAGAAAATAGTTTAATTTTCCCATCATGGACATTTCAAATTCACCTTGCATCATCAATGAGAATTCTTCACATATTTCATTGTTTGTTGAACCGAATATGATATCGTCAACATAGATTTGGACCAGCAAAGTGTGACCATTATTTCGTTTAATAAATAACGTCTTGTCAACTTTGCCTTTTTCAAAACCCCTTTGACACAGGAAGGCACTCAATCTGTCGTACCAAGCTCTTGGTGCTTGTTTTAGACCATAGAGAACTTTCATTAGTTTGAATACATGTGTAGGATTCTTGAAGTCCTCAAAGCCGGGTGGCTGTTTGACATATACTTCTTCATTGATGTATCCATTTAGAAAGGCACTTTTCACATCCATCTGAAATAATTCAAAGTGCATAGAACAAGCATAAGCAAGTAGTAAACGTATTGCTTCTAACCTTGCGACCGGGGCAAATGTTTCGTCAAAATCAATTCCTTCTTCTTGATTATATCCTTGGGCGACCAATCTTGCTTTGTTGCGAACAACTATACCGTTTTCGTCAAGTTTATTTTTAAACACCCATTTTGTACCAATTATGTGTTTATTTCCTGGATTGGGAACAAGTTCCCAAACTTCGTTTCTTTCGAATTGGTTAAGCTCTTCTTGCATTGCAAGTATCCATTGATCATCTTTTAGTGCTTCACCAATTTTGGAAGGTTCGATTTGAGAAACAAATGCCATGTTTAAGCATGCATCTTGTAGTTTAAGTCTAGTTGTAACTCCTTTGTTGATATCACCGATAATGTTATCAACTGGATGATCTCGATGGGTTCTCCATTCCTTTGGGAGTTTATCATTTTCCTTTTCAATGTTGACTTCATTGTCTTGACTCGGTTGATCAATTTGATCTTCTTTACTTGGATCACTACTTTCAATGTCATCATCATCATAAGAAATAGCTTTGTCCTCTTTCAAGGAGTTAGTTTCATCAAAAGTTACATGTATTGATTCTTCTACAATTAAAGTTCTTTTATTGAAAATTCTAAATGCTTTACTAGATAATGCATAACCAATAAAGTTACCTTCATCTGCTTTTTCATCGAATTTTCCAAGATTGTCTTTTCCGTTATTTAGCACAAAGCACTTGCATCCAAAGATGTGGAAGTGAGAGATATTGGGCTTTCTGCCTTTGTAGAGTTCATACTGAGTCTTCTTAAGAATTGGCCGAATGTTTACTCTGTTAGTAACATAGCATGCTGTGTTTACGGCATCTGCCCAGAAGTAGTTTGGTAGATTTGAATCACTTAACATAGTTCTTGCAAGTTCTACCAAGTATCTGTTCTTTCTCTCAACAACCCCATTTTGTTGAGGTGTTCTAGGTGCAGAAAAATTGTGGAAAATTCCATTTTCTTCACAGAATTCTTCAAATAAGGTATTTTGAAATTCTCTTCCATGATCACTTCTAATTGATACAATTTTGGATGATTGTTCATTTTGGACTAGCTTGGCATAATTTTTAAATGCTTTAAAAGCTTCGTTTTTGCTTGCCAAAAACAAGGTCCATGTGTACCTTGAAAAGTCATCAACAATCACTAGTCCATATGAATTTCCACCAAGACTCTTAGTTCTTGATGGACCAAACAAATCCATGTGTATTAATTGAAGTGGTCTTGTAGTTGATATAACATTTATAGCTTTGAAACAAGTTTTTGTTTGTTTACCTTTTTGACAAGCGTCACATAATTTATCCTTGACAAATTTCATTTTTGGTAATCCAACAACAAGATCATGCTTGACTAGTTTGTTTAAATGATCCATGTGGATATGTGCAATTCTTTTATGCCATAGCCATGCATCATTGTTGTCGCTTACCAAAAGACATTTCATTTTCAAGGATAAATCTTCAAGATTAAGTATAGAAATATTCTTGAAACGTTTACCGATAAATTGAATTTCACTTGTTGCTGCATTTTGAATGATGCACTCTTCTTTGTTGAAGACTATTTTGTGTCCTTTGTCACATAGCTGGCTAATGCTTATGAGATTATGCTTTAGGCCTTCAACATACAGAACATCTTCAATTGACGGAGAAGGTGCTGTTCCAACTTTTCCAATACCTAAGATTTTTCCTTTATTATTATCTCCATATACTACATATCCTTTTGATTCAAGGGTCAAGGCTGAAAATTTTGTTATGTCACCCATCATGTGTTTGGAGCACCCACTATCTAAGTACCACAAATTTGAAGTACTTTGTGTGCATACCTACAAAATTGAAATCAAATTTTATTAGGTACCCAAAGTGCTTTGGGTCCTTGGGGGTTAGTACCTTTCTTGACCCATATGCAATGTCCTTTAGGAATGCTAATGTTTCTTACATGACAAGCATTGGGTGTGTGTCCATGAATACCACAATATGAGCAAGTAGGAATTTTACTAGTATATGTATGAAGTTTATTTTTAGTAATTCTCTCCTTATAAGAATGACCCTTTTGTAAATTTGTAATAATTCCTTGATTTGTTTGAGTACTTGATTTGACAAAAATGGTCTTATTTGTGCTTGGTTTGTCAAATTTAGAAAATCCAAGACCACTTTTATCGTTTGAATATCTTTGCATGTTTAGAACATTTTCCAATCCTATATGTCCTTTTTCATATCTTTCAATCACTCTATTTAGTTGAACATTTTTAAATGAAAGGGAATCACATTTATTGCATGTAAAATTCTGCTTTGATTTTTCAGCCTCTTTTTCCATAATGTCAATTTTTTCTTTAAGATATGAAATTTCTTTCTTCTGTGTTGATACTTGTTTAAGCAGATTTTTACATTCAACAAGAAGTTCCTTTATAGCATTTTGAGCTTCATTGTATTCTATGACTAATTCATTATTATAATGAAGAGTGTTTAAGTTACTGACCTCTTCGTCATCTGAGTGATGTGAAGCCATTAGTGCAACATTAGCACATTCATCACTTTCAGTTTCTGATGATGAACTTATATCGTTATCTTCCCACGCTATATATGCTTTCTTGAAGTCTTTTCTTTTACCGGCATTCTTCTTGATAAGATTTAGGCAGTCTGCTTTGATATGTCCTTGTTTTCCGCATTCAAAGCACGTGAAATTTTGGTTGGAAGTAGAGCTATCTTTCTTTCTGAAGTTCTTCCTTTTGAAGTTTCTGTCATTTTTAAGAAATTTACCGAATTTCTTGACAAGGAAGTTAATGTTTTCGTCTTCATTAGAGATTTCGTCCTTGACTACTTCCTTTGATTCGGTCTTTAGAGCAATGTTTTTGCTCTTCTTTTCTTGGGTTTCATTTTGCTCTAATCTTCCAAGTTCAATTTCATGTTCTTGGAGTTTGCCAAATAATGCGGAAAGTGACATTTTGGATAAACTCTTCTTTTCTGATATCGCTGTCACCTTTGGTTGCGACGCCCTAGTTAGTGACCTTAATACTTTCAGATTCAGTTCATCGTTGGAGAAAATCTTTCCAAGGGCTGTCAAGTGATTTGTTAAGTGGGAGAATCTTTTCTGCAATTCTAATATCGATTCTCCAGGCTGCATACGAAATAATTCATACTCTTGGGAAAGTGTATTAAGTTTGGATCTTTTTACCTCTATGGTGCCTTCATGGGTTACTTCCAATGTGTCCCATATCTCTTTGGCTGTTTTACAATGAGATACGCGGAAAAATTCATCCATACCTAATGCTGATTGTAAAATGTTTTTAGCCTTTTTATCAAACAGCACTTTCCTTTTATCGTCATCGGTCCAGGAATTTTTTATCTTGATTTCTTCTTTGTCATTGATTACTGTTGTTGGGATGTAAGGACCATTTTCGACAGCATCCCATATATCGTCTCCCTGAGCCTCAAGATATGCTTGCATGCGTATTTTCCAAAAATCATAATGCTCACCGACGAAACATGGTGGTTTGTTGCTGCTGCCACCGTTTCTGAAAACTGGTTGTGCGGAAGCCATGAATTATTGATCTAGGAGTAAGTTACCTTGAACCTGCTCTGATACCAATTGTAAGATCAGATGTGCACCTAAGAGGGGGGGGGG